>ML675618.1:37165057-37468916 GCA_007922155.1 Mesoclemmys tuberculata | reverse complement strand
GTGAAAAGCAAACATGTCTGAACTGAGAATTGAACCAAGTTGTTCTGCAATTTCATCTACATATGGCACGTGACACTTTTGGTATATTGTCTGGGATAATCCACTATGGAATAACATTTCAAATTATCTGTTGAAACTCTAGTATTTCTGCAGAAACATAATTGTGCTTCAGATAATGCTATTCGTAATTAAGCAGATGATGATTATAATTTCAAGTAATGAAATGATTAGGGAGTCAGTTTTGTGTTTGGAAGCCAAAATGAGGTACATAGCATGAAAAAAGTACTTAGGTCAGAACATAAGAGATCTACCAACCAGATGAACAATATTTTGTCAAACACATTGGTACACGAAACCCTTCTCAAGACAAGGTCTACACTGAAAAATCCTTGTTTTACTTAGGAAGATCCTTATTTACTTAGATTTACTTATTTATATTTATATTTCCTTAGGTTCACAGGACCAAAGATGATGTGTAAATTAGACTCCCTTACACTAACTCGGCCCACATTTAAAGCTACTTGTGCTCATCCTGGTGGCAGATCCTCAGCTGGTACAAATTGCCATAGTTCTTTAATTTTAATAGAGCTATGGCAATTTACACCAACTGAAGATTGCCCCCCAGATATTTAAGATGATACAATGGACACAAAGGCGCTGAAAGATGTAAGACGATGTAAATTAATGTAAGATTGGCTCTACTTTAACATGCATCTTTCTACACGAGAACTATACCAGCTCAGGTATGTCTACACAGCAAACCTGTGTTGAAGTCCAAGCCACTAGATCTTCACTATCATTGTTACCCATGCCAGCTAGAACAAAGCTTGTACAGATATGCCTACCAATGCTACAATCACCTTCATCTGCTATGTAGACATACCCTTAGACACCAGGAAAGGGAGTATAAATAGCTCCAAAGGAGTCAATTGGAACATTAAAGGAATCTAATTTACCTTTTAGTTTGGCCTCAAATCTTCACTAGCCTCTTAAAAGTCAGGAAAATTCACAACTTTAACCTCAAAGACAGGTGCATCTCTGAATATTATTCAGACAGGAGAAAGAAGTTCTGCTCTTTGATTTCTTTGCAGATCTCTGTAAGCAAGCCTGGCTACAAGACACTTAGTCAGATCCATGTTTCTGCCAAACACATATGTAGGCCTAGACTTACATAATTTTTCCCACTGCAACATGTCTTCTTTTTTTCCTTTTTTTGGGTTCTAGTTATCAAATGGGATCCATAGTCATTTGATGCATATGAATTTTGGCCTGTATTATCTGAAATTCCCGTTTGCAATGTTTGATGTCTGAGGACAATCTACAATAATTTGTGTAAGATGTGAGATATACTCTTGATCTCCACACACACAGTAAACATACAGCACAAGAAATCAGAGGTCAGAGAGTGTCTTGAAGACTTGGAAGTCACTTTGCCAAAATTTTGCAAAAGAAATTAGCCAGAATCCAAATGTTTTTCCAGTGATCTAGGAGAGGAAATGTGATTGCAAATTTCAGAGTCATCACCACCTTATAACACACAGGGCAGAGGCACATTCAGAACACTTGAGAAACTGAGACAATTGAAATTGAAACAATTGAGAAAACTCCCTACTAGCACTAAAGGCTAACTTACACTAGGTCTACACTGACGGCAGCAAATTCACTGTCGTCAGATTGAATGCTCTGAATCGACTGAGCAGTCTGCATAGACCCGCTCAGCTGATCCAGCAATCAATGCAGGAAAACTACCCCAGTAAGGAGCAATGCTGTTTCCTTCGATGCAGCGCAGTGTGGATGGCGCACGCAGCAGACACAGTGAAGTCAACGGGAGAAACACAAGTGATTTACCTCACTCGCGTATCTCCCGTCGACTGCCGCCAAATCTGGAAGGTAAGTGTAGGCCGGGCCTGAGTCCATCCCATGTTAGCTGTAAATTATGCTCCTCATATTGCCTGAAGACTGTTTTTACTCAAGGCTCTAGTGAACAAAAATGTACGTTTGCCTAAATATGACCTACTTTTGGCTCAGAAACAGAAAAAGGAGACTCAGAGAAGCAGAGAGAAAGAGGAGTTGGTAATCTGGACTTCCTGGAGGATGAAAGAATCATTCTAATGTTTACATGATTTTTCTTTCCTCTTTTTTTTTTTTTTTTTTTTGATGTGTGTGTGATTCACAATGCAGTTGTAAAGACAGGAAAAAAACCTCCACGTCACTCCGCAAATAGAGCCCAAACTGAGATTTTTCTAGCACAGCTGTTGTGCAAACAAAGAAGTAAAAATTGTTGTTATGCATCTTAATTTATAAAGGAAAGGCTGTTAATCAACATATTGTGGTTTCTAATATAGCCCTTTGACTCCCTAATTGAAATCCCACTGGTGTACACGCAACGCTTCAGTCTTCTACAGGAGATAAATTCTGCACCATGCAATTTTCTGGGTTGGGAACTTTCTAATAAGATTCTAAAAAAAAAAAAAGAGTGGTTCTGTCTGCTTTCAAGACATTTAAGACCTAATTATACTTTCTTTATTTGCAAAGTTAGATGTTTGTGCTGGTCCCTTTGACAACCTCTCCTTCCCATCCAACAAGTCTTTTATAATGGACTAAACATGTTTAAAACATTTGACTGATGACCTCTACCATAAAGGGGGGTATGGTTCATGAGCCGCATGCAGCTCTTTTACAGTTAAAGTGCAGCTCGCAGAACGCCATATGCCCCCACCCCCAATCTCCACCTACCAGACTGGAGTGGGGAGCTCAGAGCTTCTGCCCTGCAGCAGGGTGGTGAGGCTAGAGGATTCTGCCCAGCGGTGAGCAGCGTTTCGGGGGGTCAGTAAACTTTGCCATCCCTGATATATAACTTAATTGAAATTATCATAAAAAGTCAATGCATATAAACGTACAATGCACTTATGCTGGTAAAGGTAACCGGAACACATTTCAGGGAAATGAGACAAAATGTCATTGACATTTTCCAAATTATCTACATTTTTAAAAATTACTCTTCCCCACTGCTATGAGATTGGAAAGTTCACTTTGCCAGGATATCCTATCCAGTGTGGAATAAGATATTTCTTCAGCAGCCAAATATACTGAAGAAATTTTTTAAAGGAATATATCGCTTGAAAGGTAAATAACATTGGAGGAGATGCAAAAGTATGGGTTAGCACCACTTTCAATTAGCAATGCTTGGAAATCCACCTGAGAACAGGGACTTTGTTCAAGTCATCGCAGGAAATTTCACATATCAGTTAAATTACAGACCATAAAGCAAAATCCAGCACTCAAGAATATCATGTGGATTTGTGAGACTGCATGGAAAACTATGTAATGATAAAGGTTTGTACAGCACCTAGCACAACGGGGTCCTGGTCCATGACTAGAACTCCTAGTCACTATAGTAACACAAAAAATAAATAATAAATAATAATAAATGGCTCATACGTCTCTATTTTGTACAACCACTTGTTGATCTAAGACCGTAGTGTGATTCTCACCTTCATAGCCCCACAGTGCATAGGGTCCATGAGACAGGTACTTTGGGAGCTTCCACCACCATTGGCGGGGGGAGGGGAAGCAAAGGGAGGCTCTCTAAGAGTTGACTCTCTGGCCTTCACTCTGTTTGTTCTGTACATAAGGAGAGAGAAGCAGCAGTGGGCAGATGCATAGGAGGTATGAAATGGTTGCAAATCCATCCTCACTCCAGGGAGGGCTGGAGATGGTTTTAAATGTGCTTTAGAGATGACTTCTGACTCACAAGGAAAATTGCAATCTGCCCTGAGCCAAGGAAGCAGACAGGATTTTCTGGAAAGCCAGTAATCCAGTCTTCTCTCTGCACACTTGCAGGGAGGACTCTAGTGCAAATGCTGGTGGGAAGAGCAAACATGAGGAGGAACCTTGTACCATAAAGAGTCACAAACCTAGTTGGTGAAAGATGAAGAGGGGATACAATGTGGAGTTTCCAGCATGTGGCAGGATAATGAGTTGTTGTGCAGGATCCCTCAGTGGTAGCAGTGATGATGAGAGGAGTAATTAAAGAGGGTGTAAGAAGAAGGGAGATAGTGAAGAGGCAGGAACAGCCCCTGATTATCTACAGTCATAAGTGTGGGTCTATTTAGCTATCTTTATATGCTAGTAGGGATTTATGTCATATTTACCACTGTGGGATCTGAAGGCTTTGGTGTTGAAGGAAGATGACAATTTTGTGTGGGTTAGGTACACTTCTAGAAAGGGACAGTCCTAATGTGAAATGTTGGTTCCAAGGACTAATCACATCCCTACAGAATGGGCACAGGTTCAATGTTAATATTATTCTTCATTTTAATATTCTCCATATTTGTACAATTTCACATAGATCACTCATATAAATTATGCAGGTTATCTATATTTTTTCTACCTACATAGTTCAAAACACACATTTGTGTCAAAATACCATGTGTTAGAGAAAAATGAAAATTGTTTATAGAAAATTAAGAAAAGCTTAAAATATATGTATTTTGGGAGTATAGCCTTCAGGAAGAGGATTAAGAAATGTATTGGGGATTTTCTTTATAATTGGTTCTAAGTAAATTGTTTCTAGCCTCATCAGTGTACAAAACACCTGTTATTAAAATCATGTCATTCTAATAACACTCTCATCCCTCTCTCTCTTTTTTTTGGGGGGGGGGTTAAATTCTAGCATTAGAGGGTCATGGTTTATACATTCAATAAACGAGTCATGTCATATACTGTTATAAAATGAACTTTCTACCTCTATGTTCCTTGAAGCATCAACTGCTAATATCACAGAATTCTAGTGGGGGAAAAATTGAATAGCAGCCTCATCACTGGGTGACTACTGTCCTGTTGGAGAGCTATGGATTCCAACTTGCCCTGAAGAACTGCAAGATACCAGACTAAAAAAAACTGCTACCAGTACTTTTTTTGGCAGTGATCCAAGAATGAACACTGGAAGTCCTAGACCTTGGATCACTACAATTTCTGTTTACTTGGTATAGGTTTTACAGGTGGAAAATGCTGTTCAATATACACTTCTTTAATATTGAGTTTTTGTAGTGTATTGTAGTGTAGTGTATTTATTTTTGTAGTGTAGTTATTATGTAGTGTATTATTTATAGTGTATTTATTATGAAACCCTAACATGTTGCATTTCTTGATGAGTGCTCAGTGTTGTAACACCACCACATTAGTTTTGTATGTTATTTCCCGTGTTTTTTTTTTGAAAGGAAAAGGAGATAAAGGAGATTAAATACTGATTTTGCTGCGTACTTCCAAAATTTAAGCAATTATGGAATTTGCAGTTAAATAGCAGGAACTTTGAAAGCTTTCTTTAATTAGGCTCTTATTCAGCAAACCACTTAGGCATATACTGAAATCTCATTTGATTTAAGTACATATATTTGTGGTTTACCTATGGCTATCGATCTTACATCGCCCACTGTGCTGAGGCTCAGATCTCTCTTTTGGGCCTTGTGAAGCCTGAAGCTAAAGGTTTCCTGATTTGGGGAAACTAGAAATGTGAAAGGAAAATATCAGCCAAATTAAGTACATTTCTAGCCATTCTCCATACAAAGATGGCTTACATTGTCAAGGCTGATATAAAATTATTTAAACCTATCACTATGTTTAAGAGACACAAGCAGCTTGGCTCCAAATGTTCAGCAGGAAGCTAGTAGGGCCTGCAGATTCACACACACACATATATATATATATATATATCCTTTAGATGAAATTAATCAAATGTAGTGCCAACTGCAAATGTTCACAAATCATGAATCAGGCCCCAAGAAATCATGAAGATATTTTTTTAAATGGGGGATTATTTTTATTTGCTTTCTGAGCCTTGCGGGTGTACTCTGTTCACATTTTCAAGCTTTCCTCTACAAGCTTGGGGGCAAGAAACTTATTATTATTTTTTAAATGAAAGCTGAGATTCTCCCACAGTCATGTCTCCAGGAACTGGGAGTTAAATATTGCGAGACTTGTGATAAAATAGCCAGGGTTGGCAAGAGTTAATCAGTTACATTTGGGGAGCATCTCAAAGAAGCAGCATTCTAACAGCCCTTCCCAAAATCTTCAGGTCAGTCCTATGATGCAATACCAATAGAAAAGAAGCAATTATATTGGTTGGAAGAAAGTTGGCCAAAAACGTTTTGCTGACCTACACAAAACCATACGCATGGGTTATACACTGCCTGTCTCTGCAAAGTGGGCAGATTGGGCAACTCTATTTCCAGACTTTGTCTACACTAGGGTTAAATGCACTGGTATGCTTATCCTGGTTCCAAACCAAGCTACCTACAAATTTGCACTGGTACAGCTATATAACTATAGCAACACTGGTGCAAAAACAAAACAAGTGTACATAAGGCACAATAAGCAATCCACAATAATCAAAGACCAGAATATGGTATAAATGCTGTTGATTTGGTCTGTACAGATACTACTTATGTACTTTTTTGTTCAAAGAGGCAGTAAGCAGATTCAAGCCCTTAATTCCTATAACATAAAATAATATGCATTTTATCCACTACATTATAGTAGATTAAAATGATCCTAAAACAATCAGATGCCAAATCACTGAAACCTGTGCAATATATTATGTTGTCACATGGTAATAATAGATATGAAGTGTCTGTCTAGATTTAACTGTGGTCTCCACTGGCCCCTAAATTGTACCTGTGGAAATGTTGATGCCATTTTTTTAAATTTTATCCAGAACATGTAACTACTTATGAGACTGATGAGAGATAACAATGGACCCAGCTGTCATTTTTTTGTTGTGTAAACACATATTTCTGCAATTATTAAATGGTACAGTATGTAACCATAGCATCGTGATCTACAATGACATTCATGGTTTGTGTCATGTTATAAATGGTCCATACAATCCTGCAAGCTAAGATTCAGAAAACCAAATCCACAAAAATCAAAACAGAAACTCCACTGCCCGTACAACAGGCTGACGTGCAAAACTACTCATATCTACACTTCTGAAACATCTGTGATCTATCAAGACATTAATATTTGCATGCCACCTAGCACGCTGTTGGTGTCATACAACAAATGGGTCTGAAGCATCTTTCATTTACTCGTGTACTACTCCTTTGTCTTTAGTGAAGTTACACCTGATCTTCACTTATGCAATTGTAAGGTGAATCAGATCCAATATGCCTATTTTTATATTTAGGGACTAAGTAGATTTTAATCATAAAAAAAATGAGCTGCAAAAAAGGAAATGAAAAAACAGCTTTTCAATGGAAAGCTGCTATTATGCATATATGTCACTTTTGAAGAGTTCGAATCTTAGGCCTGAATCCTGCAAGTAACTCCCCGGGGCACATGGGTCCTCTGTATAGACCTCATGCAAGATCAGGGACATAGCTGTTTATATTGGTTCTCAGAGTATATACACTCAATTCCATCCTGCTCCCACCGAAGTTAATGGCAAAAGTCCCATGGATTTCCATGAGAACTGGATTGGGACTGTTATACATATTTATTTACCCAAAGATATTTTTTAGTTTTTAGACTAAAATTAATTAACTTCTTTGCCTTATCTAAACAATTTCAGAAAGTCCAAGTAAATAGTAAAATAGTAAGCACTTTCACTTAGGCTTTTATATAAATCCTTGTCTATGTGGAGTGGATCTATACTGGCAATCAAAATTAGACCACAGAATAGCATAATGGACATAGATTGTATGAATTTAATTTGATCATAGATCCAATAATGAAGGGAAGGCAGATAAAATTGACTAACTTAATATTTATGGGAACTTGAGTTACTGAAGAGATTAGTACTTTTACCCAGTTAAGCTTCCAACTGTCAGCTGTCATTACTGGACCTGCCCAAAAAAAGCAAATGATACCCATGTTGAACTTGTAACATGAGCACTGGTCCCTTTTAATGAGATAGGAAATAAAATGTTCAAGTTAAACCAGGAAAATGCATCTTTTTCTGGCTTTACATTTAAGACTGAAGTCCAGTCTACACTTCCCTTCCGGATTCAGCAGCAGTTGACGGGAGATACGCAAGTGACGTAAATCACTTGCGTATCTCCCATCGACTTCACTATGACTGCTCCACGCGCATTCCCTTTAATACAGAACTATGCCACTTACTGGGGTGGTTTTCCTACGTCGATTGCTGGATCGACTGAGCGGGTCTACACAGACCACTCAGTCGATCCAGAGCAATCGATCTGACAGCGGCGAATTTGCCGCCATCAGTGTAGGCCCAGCCTAAATCAATGTTCTGTCCAACTGTATTTGCCAAGATAAAATAGTTTATACATAAAATAGAAGTGCCAAAGGCAGGCAAAGAATGGATTCAGCCAATGTAGATATTTGAATTGGGGGGAGGGGGGACTTGTCATATGAGCAACCCCCATTTCTATTACTGATTATACCATGGTATTGGAGATATTCTCTTGATTTATACTTCCAAGTTTGCCAAAATGGAAATTATATCAGAGGGACAGTGTGCATGACAGCAACAGACTGACCTTGCCCCAGCTATACAGACCAGCAGAATACCAGATCTGTCCCATGCTGCTGATTGAGTCATCTATGCTACTTCCTATGCAAACAGGCATCTCACATCTATTTCAGGAATGGACACATACAATGATTACCCAATTTTTGTTCCATAAGAACCTAAGATTTCTGGTGATCAGACAGCTCGTGTTTCTTGACAAGTATTCAGTGTGTATCAAAGATAGGAGTAAAGCTAAGTAAGTGCCAGCTGGGAGATAAAAAGCCATGGTTAGGGAAAAATATCATCCCATCATTGGGCGTCTGGGTCATAGGAGATATTGACAGCAGATCTGGATCACGAAGGGACATTTTTTTTCACCCACTCCAACAAGAGAAGGCCTAGCTTTAATATTATAACTATGAATCAAAGTTAGTGCCGCTAATAATAAAGGACCTGATATATGCATCATTCCTACCTATGAAAGCGCTGGAAGATTACAGATACAGTTTCTGTGGCAAACTAGCTCTTTCCCTAGAGCTGCAGAAACTCCCATGAGTGTGAAAATAGGTTAGCTTTGCAGAAATTTTGCAATTGAAGAGCTGCTTCTACATGAAAAGGACATCTGTTTCATATCGACAGCATGTCATATTTGTATGTGTGTTACTATGTGTGTGTCTCTGTGTGTGAACCATATATCAAAGGAGCCAGTTAATAAATGAGTCAATAAGTGATCTTACATAAATCTAATATGTAAAAAAAACAGTTTTGCATAAAAGTTATATTCTGTATATTTGTATTCCCTAAGGAAATGGAAGGCAAGATGTTCATGTTCATCAGCAATCCTTTTCCACACAACCACACAACCCTTTACTACTAAACTGTAATGGGCCTTTTTTTATTCCTGGGGCTACTGGAGTAGCATGAAAAGAAAGTCTCTGTTGCAACTCTGATTCCAAGGATTTCTGGAAAGCCCAGATGAGGAAAGCTCATGTAAATGTTTTCCCCTGTACCCAGTGGTTCAGTTTTCACACAGCATGAGTCCTGGTGGAAGACTGATGAGGTCTGGAATAACAGGTCATTTTAATACTACTAGGTTGAGAAGAGGGAAAGCACACTCCCTAATCTAATATGCAGTTTTCTGAAGGACTTCCCAGTCAGATGGGGGGGGGGGTGTTTTGTTTTTTTGGTTCACCACTTGTTTGTTTTCAAGACAGGGCAGAGGGCAGTAGTCGAACCACCAGTGAGGCATAGCCCAGTTAGGGCTGTGGACCCATTATAACTCTTCTACATTGGATTTACTAAATTAGCTGGGGAAGAATTCAACCAGCCAAGTCCACACAGAACATCTGAGTTCTCAGACATGTCGACTGTATCCCCAACCCTGACCCTCTAACGACATACAAGTCTGTGTTTCCCAGGAAGAAAGTAGTTCTCTGCACTGCATAACTGCTTCAGAGAGACTTCTTCCCTCTTGGAATCAGGAGCCGTTGCTGAGGCTATTTGGCCCTAGATATGGCCCATGACACATTAAAAGCTCTCTTCGACTCAGTGTCACAGGGAGTAGGTGAAGACCCTTATATGGAGAATGTACAGTAAAGTTTTCTGTGAGAACCTCATCTCCAGGGAATTTGTTCTCACCATCGGCTCAAGAAAGCATGAATATTACAATATAATAATTGGGGAAATGTTCTTTAAAAGCATGCAAATAGCAAAATTCACTGAATTCTTGCAACATTTTGGTATTGAGCTTCACTATTGATACAACAGGTGAGTTTTGTGAAACTTAAACACATTCTTGGTGACAGCAAATTCCTGAGGTACTGGCTCTGTCAGTCTGAAGATTACACTGTGTATCAGTGCTTTTGTGGGCCAGTGGCAGCAGAGGCAAACAGTCAAACAGGAAGCTTTATTTCTGTGCAGGAACCAGAAGCGGCATATGGCATTGGCACCCTTTCTTCTGCAGTTCTTTCTATGCTGCTCTCTGGTCACCCGCAGCAGCAGAAAAGTAAAGGGTGGCAATGACCTACCATGCCCCAGCTCCCTTACTTCTGCATAATGTTTCACCTTTGTGAATGAGACAAGGACTATAAGGTTACTGCAAATGCTTCCTCACGATTAATAAGAATATGGTATTTGTGCAGAACTTTTTTCTGCTGGGGGGAGAATTCCAGGTTTGGTGGGAATGATCATAAAATTGTGAACACTTATTCTTGGGCAAACTTTGCATGATCTATGGGCTACAGATGTCATGAAGTGTGCCTACAGTTTCACCATTGCTTTTCTGTAAAATACCGAGAACAACAATACAGTACAACATTTGTATGTTTGGACTAAATTACTTCCTCCTGCCCAAAGTCGGAGGAATACAGGTTTGTGGAGTGAATTTCACAGAGGTCACAGCAGGTGTGAGGGAACAATGTAACCCACCAATATCCTCCATAGCACTTGGGCAGTTTAAAGGCTTCAACGTAGTTCTTAATCTCATTTATAAACTGAAAATGGGGACTGCAGCCCTTCCTTATCCTACATATGTGGGAGGAGATTTCATGCCATTGGGTTTGTAAGTATGGAGCCAGCTGGGTCACCCTAAACAGCTTTCTCCACAGCATGTAGCTATTCCATATGACCCCTGCCCAGCCACTGAGTGGTAATGTGAGGCTTTAAGTGGTGCACAGGGCAATGCATGGGCAGATTTCACTGGACCAAATATGTTGGCTTTGTGAATTGTATTCTCATTCCCCTTCACATGCTCAATTTCCTTTTGTTATTCCTGTTAGTTTTTAAATATAAGGCATTTGTTTAAGAGAAATGGCAAAAAAAATATGCTAGGATTAGAAAAATTAAGGTTTATTACTGTGTACACTTCCAATTTAGAACATGTACAATTTTGTTTCTCTCTTCTTTTGGTGAGGAGAGGACATAGTTAGGACGGCTAAACAATTTAAGGAATAGGTAACACTGTACAATGCTAAAACGCAAGGAAGCATAGTTGTTCACTTAGATTACCAAAATGTTTTGGTAATGTGTAGCATGCCAACAACCTAAGGTAAATACCAAGAGAAGTCTTGATTTACATTCCGCAATAGTGAGGTTCATGCAGTATTTATCCTGCTTGGGGTTATTAATCCAAATTATTACAATAAAAATAGAATCTGTGGTCACATCATTATCTCTTACAATAATTTGAAAGGGGAAAAGCCCTCACTGAGGCTAACGTGCATGTCCCTGCAATTTAAAACAGGAAATCCTTGATGATTAACATTCATTGAGAAAAGGCTTTTCTAGTCAAAAATCCTGCGTGAAACCTTAAACAAACTTATCTGATGTTTATGTTTTCTCCTTTAATAATTAATTAAATGTAAATAGTCAAGGGAGTCTAGAGTTTTGCTTTATAACTAACTACTATTATAAATGGCAATCAGCTGTTTACAGAATACCCAGAACCTTTTTGTATGGAAGGAGGTTACAAATCTGCTCCTCTTCCCTGCTCAAAGTCAAAAATAATGGTGCCTGATCCCCAGAGCATTCATTGCAAGAACTGTTTGCATATTCAGTTATTGTTTCTGCTGCGTCAGTCATCTGCTGAAGTTCACTCTAATGTGGCCCTGATCAATTCTGCCAGCTGTGCTTAAGTGCTGTTTACTATAATAACATCACACTGCATTCTTATTTGGCAAGAACAGCTATGACAGCACCTAAATGCATTGAGAAGCCAAGATTTTATCATGTTCACAGATCAAATTGGAATTGTTTATGGAGGACAGCAATGTTCTATTTCTGTCCTTTCTAGTGAATACCAATACCACACTAATGGCTTTGCCAAAAGTATTACTACTCTGCCCTTTCTAATAAGTGAAGGTCTTGTTGATCTAAATACTCTATAGGACATGGAAATGATTTCATTATTGCACCATAGACATTTTTCACCGGATAAGAGAGGAAATTTAGCAGGTGTGTAGATTAGATGAAGAGACATAAACCTATATTACTCAAGATTGCATAAGAAACATTTAAAAAAAACTGTACTCCTGACACCAGGTTCCCTGGAAAAATATTATTTAGGGAACAAATATATTAATGTAAATATCCTAACTTTAAAGGAAAAAAAGACAAGCTGATTGCGTAACAGTAGAAATATACTATGTAGCACAGAAGTCTCCAAACACATTAGCATCATTTAAAAAGCAGTTACGTATTATTTTGTCCAATATACCCAAAAGTTCACTTGACAATAAGTAAATCAATACCTTCAGTATGCAGGCATGTTTGCACAAACCATGAAATATAAGCCCAATCCTTCTCCTCCTGAAACCAGTGAAAAACTCCTATTGACCTATTTGGTAGCAGAATCTTGCCCTATGAGTTATTTGTCCTCATTAATGACAATATACACATTAATGACAATATACACG
Source organism: Mesoclemmys tuberculata (assembly GCA_007922155.1). Lineage (NCBI taxonomy): Eukaryota > Metazoa > Chordata > Testudines > Chelidae > Mesoclemmys > Mesoclemmys tuberculata. Next base: position 37,456,028 of record ML675618.1, on the reverse strand, counting down.
TGTAGATGCTTTCTAAACACAGATGAAGATGCAGTCCAGGAGAGCATACATATAATAAGACAAGCACAAATTGAACAGGAGGTGGGGGGTGCAGGTGAGGTGGGGGATGATGTAACATTCACAATATGACTGTGGTGATGAGGGTTCTTGTGTTTTATTAGCCATATATTATTTTTTGGAGGGTAGAGGGATTTTTTGTTTATTTTTCCTTTAAGTTAAACACTGACTTCCCTTCAGCCTACCTGCCTTCCACATTTCGACCCTTTCTTCTGTCTCGCACATAAGTACTTCTGCACCCTCATTCCCAGCATCCGATACCCACCCTTCTATAGAGAGGAGTCCTGAGGTAAACAGTTGAAATAAAAGAGATAACTCAGTTTCTTGAACACATTGTGGAAGCAGCAATCTCGATAAGGGATGGAAATAAAGAAAGTTGCTGAGCTTGGAAGACCAGCTCAGAAAGGATGTTTCATAGGATTAATGTGCAAAAAAGCATGGAGAAGTTCATGAAGACAGGGAGGAATTAGGCCAATAAGATAAGAGACACAGGTAGACACATGGAGACAGTAGTTAGGTACGACCTTGAAGGTGATTACAAGAAACTTGAATTTGATTCAGTGGAAAAGAAGTAGATGGTGGAAGGAACCAAAGAAGAGTTTGTGCACGTGTGTGCGCACTTTTGCTGGCAAGTTATCCGATATGGCCACATCCTCTGGCAATCTTCCATATGGACTAAAGGCAGGAGACATGCACATTGGTGCTGGGAGGGAGAGGTTCAGCACTGTACAGCACAAGGCTTGGCAATCATGAAGGGAAGTGATGGGGACAGGGTATAAAGAAGCTCCAGACATACCCTAATAATCAGCGGGGGCAGGGGGGGTTCATACCAGCCCCACTGGTGTGATCATCCTGGGACCAGGTATGTCAGCCTGTACAATCAGATTCTGCTGGTGGCATGGCACAGAGCCCCCAGACTATACCCAAGAATCTGGTTCAATATCTGCATCCAAAGGAGAACAAAGGCACAACTGGCCTCAGCCAAGAATCTACTTTCAGCCTTGGATTTCAGTCCTCTTTCTTTTGTGTATTTACTTCAGGTCCTTCATTTGGCTTATGGGGAATGAGAAATCTGTTTTTTTAAGACAGTGACAAAGAAATAACAAACACTGTCTTGCTAGACAGTCTGCGCCTTTTCCTAAACCACTGACATGTTAATGGACATTTTAAAAACAATACACAAAACATGGATAAATCGTAATATTCATTCATGTCATACATCATAATGGCACTGAAGGCACCTTCTGAGCAATTGTAGTGCATGCTGTGAATGTGTATTAACAATAGTCCATGTGTGTACTATAGATCCACAATATAGATTCAGCTCTACCTCAGTACTAAAGTATATTACAAATCATCCTTATTTAAAATAGTTATGGATATGCATATCGGAGAATGAGTTTAATTCCCAAATATCGCCAACGTATTTTTTAGACCAAGAAAATGGGACGTTGATAAATGTCTTCCAAATCTTCATGTAAAAAACGTTTGCCTTAGAAGAAAGCAAAATATTGTCTGGGGTGCTTTACAAAGCGTCTCTGACACAATGCACTTTGGGTCCAATCCTGTGATGCGCTTGAACATCCCTGATTCCCACTGAAATGTACAGGAGTTGAGAGCAGTCAGCATCCCACAAAGTGCGCTCAGCAGTCTCACGATTAGATGCCAACCTTACAAATCTGTTGAGGGACAGGGCGTTTTATTTGCACTTCATTTTAAAAATGATAAAAAGGGCTTTTTACAAAAATGAATCTTGAACTGAGCTTTCATATCCTACATTTCAAGCGAGGATGGATTTCTACAGTTAAGATACAGACCTCTGAAAGCAGAGCTTTGTAATGGCAGAAAAGACCTTTGTTTTAGCAGTGCTAGAAGATAATGCTTATATATAAAAATAAATCCCTCTTTCATCCTGGCCTTATAGAAAACATGACATCCTTCTAAATACATCATCGGGTTGCCAGGCAGACTCCAAAACAAAAATAATTCATTCAAACTGTTTAATCTACTCACTGCAGATTGACAGTATCTTTATATATTTTTGAAAGCTCTTTTAACATTAACTGATACTTTAGTGTGGGAAGAAACTAAAAGCTTTCTACATATAAAAGTTCATCGTTTACCTTCTCACAGCTATCAGATAAAAAGCATAAGGGCAATGAAGCCACAGCTCTCAGATATATTACTCCCCAAGGAGAGAACCCAAATGCATCAGCATCAGTGAAGGCAGCAGGTGTAAGCATTGACTAAAGAACAATGTTATATAAGGGAAGCAAGCCCCGAGAACAGTTAAACCAGCCCTATTAACAGCCCTATGCATTGAATAGAAAGGTTTTGTTGTCAAGAAAAAAGTGAACTTGTCCTAGCTAAAAATAAATAAATAAGTATGGTTTCTCAAATGTTTCAGTGAACTTTCTTATGAATGGATTGCAACACACAATGACAGAACTCCCTCAATTCCACTTTTCAATAACTCCAAGGCACTAGGGATGTGACAGCATGATGAATACCACAACAGACAGCTCCAATATGGTACCATTTTACCAGATCAATATCTCACTGCAATATAAGAAAAAAGGAGCTGATATTAGTCTACACAGTGTATTACAGATGAGGTACATTTCTTCTCACTGCACTCATGCTGAACCAAAGCAATAATTCATAGATGCCTTTAAAAGGTTTGCACACTAGCACATGCAAAAAAAGGCTAATCTTTTCTGCAACATCTGTTTGAACATGTAATAGCTTAAAGCAATAAGTATGTAAGATTCTATGTATGTATCTATTAATCTGCCTATGTATACTACAAATATAATGATAAACATATCCAGAAAAAGAGATACAGGCATTTATATACTTTGCACAGTTCTGAAAACCCTGACTACATTACAATACATATTAATAAATCATTTCATAGGTATTCAAGGTACCCCCTTTTCCCTTTTTCTAGGATACAGGGATAATTCTGAGATTTCTCTTCTAATTAAAGCTATTTCTAATAGTGGTCCCCATTGAAAAGCCATCATTTCCCAACAGTAAGCACAGTTTTCATCTTGTACTTCACATAAGAAATAAGTGGGAAATCTCAGTCACGGCTATGTGATAGCAAACAATCTTCTTATAGCAAGAACTGTAGCTTTCAAAACAAAACAAAAGATATGATGTTACACGCACAAAATATTTAAGACAGACACAGTCTAGAACGTAGAATGTAAGAATTCTAGTTTTCTTTCTGAAGTGTTTCTTTTTTAAAAGGTTATCAGGTAAAAACAAGCTGACAACAAACTGTTCTGAGTCTAAATTAAATACGGGACTGTCCCCGTACTTCAGTGATGGTGTCCATGTTAGCCTTCAATATAATCTAAATGATGTACCTAGACAGATAAAACTATATTACTTTTTTAATCTCTGTGCATGTGTAACAGGAGAAAAATTACCAAATAAATTACTTGTGTTGTCTACCAGCTGTCCTGAATTTGTTGCTCCGATTTCCAATGTAAGGAATAAATTAAAATCTAGCTTTAGACCTATATGCAAATTAATGTAAGAGTGCTACATTTCTGTATTTTTTGTGTTGTATTTTGTTTATTTACAGTATGGTGATTTAGCTTGAAGTACAGAACTTAATTAAAAATCAAAAGAGGAAATCATTGCATAGTGTAGTTAACAGTTATTTAACAAATGTTTATATACATAAAAATTTAACATGGCACATTATTCCTACATGTGTAGTTTCTCAAGGACTTCCTTCTTAACATAGTTATAGCTTGGCAAGATGAAAGGGTTGTTCATTTTATTGTAACAAGTAAAAGAGAAACAAGGGAACAAAATGCTTAACTCCACAGCTGGCTTGTAGAGACAAGACCCAATAACATGAACCAGCACCAGAACACTAACTGTGACAAGCGTCAAAGTTCCCTAGGGGAACTTTCAGCAGGTTTAACTCTCATATGGAATTGGACCAAGTCCAGATAGTGTCATGTTTGTGGCTCTGAATAAGGGACGAAAATTTGTGCATTTGTAACTTCAACTTCTCTACTGCGGGGCGGGGAGATGGGGGGGGCTACAGACACACGACTGCAACCTTCCACACAAAAACTCCTCATAGCCAGTAGGCTTTATGGAAGAATGGGGAGGAGCAAAGACTGGGGGAAGGAATTTGGGAACAGCTGTTTTATGTGACATGTTCCCCCCTCCTAGGACTAAAGTTCACATTTTTAAAAAGCCACATACACAAGAAATAATTAATTAATTAACTGTGCCTAAGCACTCTGTGATCCCTGTTAAGGTGCTTACAAAGCATAGGAGCTAGCTCCCAAAGGAAAATGAACAGCACAACCATGATCCCTCTTGTGCTGTTATTGCTAAAAGGGTTTGGCTCCACTTCTTCTCCACATCACACCAACTTTACAGGCATGCCCAAATAGGGGCTTTATATGTGTTACAAGATATTGTGCTACAATTTTGGAATGCATCAATGCTGTCAACTTAATAAAAACTGATATATTCCAATATATAAAAAGATTAGAAGATTTAAGAGGCAGGTACTTTTTACTTATGCACTGACTAATCAAATTTAGGAATTTTTTCTTCTACATCTCAAATGTAACAGCAATAAAAAGCAAGACTAGAACTATGTTTTCAAACCAGAGGTTCCAAACCTTTCTGAGTGAAAGCCCCACTGGTTAACACTAAAAACCATGAGCCTTCCCCACTTTCCCGCCCCACCCCTTCTCTGACCACAAACACATATAACCCCTATAAATACATATAATGATAATAATTACAACACTAAATGACATAAATAATAATAAATTACTCTTGCCTGTGTAAAAAGCTAAGGCTTCCTTGGCGCAGCCACCACCACACGCCCCGAGTGGCCCCACCGCTTCCCGTTCCTCATGGACTGAGGGTAATAGAGTTGGGCCCTAGCTCCAGGCCCACACAGGCTGGGGCTGCTCCTCCCTAGGAGGGCACTTGGCCAGTGCAGGGCTGAGGGCTGCTCTTCTGCTCCAGCTGGCACGGAGCTCAGGGGCTAAATGATCTCAATATTACTGAAGCCTCATGGACCCCCTCTAATCTCTGGTGCTCCCCCCCATGGGTCCCAGCCCCCAGACGGGGAACCCTTGCAATATTCAAGTAAAATACTATGAATTGAGATGTCTGATTTTATATACTATGTTTACTGCAATGCCCAGAAGCTTCACTATGAATTCCCTTGCTTTTGTGGCTTTTTCAGACCCTTTACTGCTTTAACAGAGCCTTTTGTGGTTTAATTTCCTATGTTTTATATAGCAGCAATTTGCAAAATCAGGTGTATGAGTTGACCATAGACCAGGAGAGCTCTATGTAGTCATTATGTATTGTTATGTGAATATATGATTATGGACATTTTTAAATTAAAGCTATTCACTGAAAAACCTGCAGCTACGCCAAAGTAGCAATTAAAAGGTATTATATCAAACTCTAATGTAAGTGATTTTAGTTTACTAACAGGGACCTGGGTCAATGTAGGTGCCACACATGTTCATACAGTTCCTAAACTACACATTCTTATAAAATGCTGATAAAAAATATTTTCTTAAAGTTAACCAAATTACAACTTTTATAAAAAGCTTTAAAGAACAAACAACTTCCCAGTTGGCATGGAACAAAATCAATTAAAATTTACTTACATTTCTACATTAAATCTAACTTGGTAACATCTTGTTTGTTGCAGACACTGTAATTTGCATGAAATAATTATGAGTTATCCCTCAAAATGATTCAGACACAGAACAGCATGAAAGGCCTGATCCAAAGCCCATAGAAATCATTCAGAAGATCTGATATATATCCATGCAATAAACATGAGACTAATTGAGGACCCCACCATTGTCTGTTCATGGAAAATGTCCAAGGTCTGTTAAATAATGTTAATGCTGTAGGTGAATGGTGGTGAATGTCTTTAGTGACTGGAAAATATACAGCAGCCTTCAGCTGGTGTAGTTGTACTGCCATAGCTCCCCAATAGAGCTATGGATAGGTCAGCTGAGGATCTGGCCCACAATGTATAAATACCAAACGTCTGTGCATTCAGGCAGATTGAACTGAAAAGTGCTTAGGGATCATTTTGTTCAATGAAATACTGAGCAGAAAATTGACAAAGTTAAAATGTTCTGAGGGACTGTTACTGTTGAAAATAGACCAATGGAAATACCGGTCTGTAGAAATTAAATAAGCTGGTAAAAAGAGAGAAATGTTTTCTTAAACATTTAGGAACATTATATCCTTCTATAAAAAGCTAGGAGCAATCACATTTAGAGCTATTTTTGGTTTCCTCTATAAGCCTCAAACATGCAATACCAATATCAGGTAAAAATATTTTTAAATGCAAAATCAAGGTCATCAGGTCTATAGAAAAGTGTAGAAGATTGAGGAAAACTAATCAAATGGAACGTTTTCTTGGCTTCCTATAGGTGTAAAAATTGGCCCAAAGTCAATAGTTTAATGCAATAATAAATAATAATATTAAAAATAGTTTTTTAGTTTAATAAAAAAAATCACATAAGAGATCACCTTAGTAAGAGGCACACCTAAGGTGTAAGGCACCAAACAAGTGAAATTAACAGGAATCATATGATTATGTTTGTGATAAGTAGTTTCATTTGAAAACAAAGTAGTATTTGTGACTTATTTGAGACTTTTTTTTCCCGCTTGGAAAATAATTTAAACATTTTTATTGAGTCAATGTACATTTCTAATGCTAAAAGTTTATACTAACCCATTTTAAAACCTATTTTGAGAAAATTATTACATACCATTCTATAAACACAAAATAGCAAACTCCCACTCATATTATGTTGTTCCTAGTCTTTGTCTCTTTTCCTGTAGTCCTGTTTAAATTCTCACCTTGCTCTGCCCTTGTCATCAAGTCATTCAAGCACAAAGCAGGGAGCACGGGAGTGTTTACTCATTTCCCAAGTCCATTATCTTACACATTAATCACTGGTCTGGAACTTTTGGACAATGTTGAATCTGTTACCTTTTTTTTTTTTTTTTTTTCTTTCTAGCTGTTTTATTCTTGGGTCTGATAGTTCAATGGTTCCTTGCTTTGTACTTACACTTGATGACCTTTTCAGCTGATTATTTACCTATTCATTTTTTTTTTGTTTTTTGATAAAGTAATTTAGCCACAGTAGTTTTCATTCCAATGAAAACACAGTTCATGTAAATTAAGGTAAAAAACCCATGAATTTAAAGGATTAATCACTTCAAAATTTAGCAGATTTTGACACTTTCATACAGAAAAGCTATTGAACATGTTATCAACTATTGAAAATGCAGCACTGCACATTAAACTGCTGCAAAGGTTTGAAGCAAGTTTTATTTTGTTTTGAGTTGTTTGCTAGTGAAAATGTTCTTTAAATAGAGCAAAATAATTATAACCCCTTTTGCTAGGTTAGCAGAGAAACAGCTAAAAGCAGAAAAATGATTTTTGAATGAAGAAAACTTGATTTCGCCAAAATCTATAATTTTGAAATAATTATGAAGGACTGTTCATGGCATCTAAGGTTTATTTTCTGTAATGACTGAAAAACAAGAAGAGATAGATATAAACCTGGACAGCTGGAGGCTCTTGAACTATACTTGTTAAAAGATTTGTTTGTGAAACATGCATTTTATTGCCTTGTATGCATGTTATAATGAGGCATGGACAACTGCAACATTACACTTAATGATTGCATTTCTTGTTTCAGCCAGTTTCCTTGTCCTTTTGCAATTAACGTTTTCCCAGATCACCCAAGGCTACTTTGTCAGGGAAAAAATCTGAAATTCACATAAATGAGCAATGTCAATAGTTTAGAAAGAGTTTACTTAGAGAACAAAGGGCCCTTATGAGCCACTAGTGAGAAGAAATGGGGAAAAAATGAGTCCTCACAATGTAGGCTTTTTCTTACAGCAACTTGTTATCAAGCAGTTTGCAAGAGTCCCTCAAATCTGCATTAAAATACAATTCATTCCATTCACTCATTTGCATTAATTTCTCCCATTATATCTGAAAATGGCTGAATGTCTATCCAACACAATGCAGCAGCCTATCACAAGCAGCCATGGCTGCACCAGGTGCCAATTTACTCCTCTTAGTTCTTTTCATTCTGTTTGCTGATTCTGACAACTGGAGTTCTCCTCTCAGTCCAAGGGACTTTTCAATTGGATTTGCTCGTGGTGACAAAATTGTTGCTTTGCTGAGAGGAGGGGGGATCTTTGACTGAGCGTCTATCATGCTGCCATGGGAAAGCGAGAGGCGAATGATTCTCAGTGGCTTCTGATTTCCAGTATTTGTTCAGCATTAGGCCCACTTATCTCCAGAAGAAAAAGCAACATGTAGAGAGAAAGTGACAGGCAGAAACACACTCACTCGCTCGTTCATTCTCACTGAACTCTGTATTCAAACAAGGGGGCCCTATTACACCGAAAGCTCCAGATCAGCCTCACTCAATTATCACAGCTAATCCTTATAGCTCTATAAAGTAAATATTTCATTACAATTTCAAATAAACAGTCACCCAATCTAATGAAGCAAGAACTCAAAGTGGCAATGTCACAGAACTTGTTTCTATCATCAAAGGAAAGGACACAGCCCCGTCTACTACTAATGTTTTTTTTAAATGGTTTCTAGCAGATTTACTGATTTTTTTTATTGCTTACTGTGACCTTTTTGTCTTTCCAAATATATCTCACTTATCAAAAACCCATTCACCTTTAATTATTGATTCTTATTTTAGCTATTTTAAAGCCTAGTTCTGCAAGGTGTTCAGCTCCTCCTGAGAGGAGCTAAATATTCGCACTTACACTAAAATCAATGAGAACATCCAGTGCCTCTCTGGCAGCTCTCAGCACCAGTCAAGATCAGGACCTTCAGAATGGAAGCTTTTCAATACAGCCTAAAAATTTGAAAAAATAAAGACTTGAATAGATACATTCATAAGCCCCTGAAAAGAGGAGAAAACACATTTGTTGTTGGACTCTTATGCTTCAGAATTGCAGGATATTCAGAATTCAAGGTGATAGGCATCTTTACAAAGGTGCCTAAAATGGACAAATGGGATTCCTGTACAAGATTTCAATTCTCTCTCCAGGAGCAGATTAACTTCAACGAAACCTTTATTTTTTAGGCCAGGATACAGAATTTAAAATCCCAAAAATGAAGAGTCATTGAGCAATTTTTTTAATACCATCTCTCATCCAAGTGTCCCTCTTTAAAAAAATCAAAGTGAAAATCTGAAAATGCCTCTCAAATGCTTCTTATGGGTTTGCAGGTTCACAGTCTCTTAATGATTTCCACATCCTATGGACATTTGTCAACATCAGTTGACAGACGATTTTAAAAAACCCAAAAGCTACCAGTCCTGCAAATTCAGCCTAAGAAAAAGAATCAAACATGCCACCTGATGCTTTATCACAAGTAAACAGCTTCTACAAGCCAAATGAGGCCGAAATTGACTGGTAATCCAGGCCCATTTCAGCAAGGCAAAGAATATGCCTAGTTTTAAGGACATGAGTTGTCTCATGCACTTCCATGGGTTTACTCACATAGTTAAATTTATGCATCCGCTTGAGTGCCTTGAATAAGGTCCCCATTGTCTTTCAGTTACACTCTGTTTCACTTACGCAATACTGTTATTTTCAATGGGATTGCATAGGTACAACTGATTGAAATTTAATAAGGAAGACTGTTGATGTTCAAGATGGAACGGAATTTTCAGCTCACTCTCTTAGTTGTATAGGCTCCTCAATATTAACAGAAGTAAGTACTGTAAAAACATGCTTTTATTCCTACAATTTGCAGATAACACTCCGCATATTAATGACAGCTGATCAATGAGCAAGACGGTGCCATTTGTATGAAGACATCTTTCAAAGAAAAGACACACTTTAGCTCCTGTCACAAACAAATATAACAAAGTTAGCCTGTACATAGAGATCTATACAGTCTCTCTCATCAACAGAAGTTGGTCCAATAAAAGTTATTGCCTCTCCCACCTTGTCTCTCTAATATCCTGGGACAGACACAGCTACAGCTGTAATAACTATGTCAACCATGTATTATTTCATTCCCTCCAAATTATTCCTCACTTTTTAATTCCCACCTTAAACCCTTTCCTGTCACCAGCATCTAAGAATCATGAGGTTCTAGTGTCAGGAGAAAAGAAACTAGAAAGTACAACAAGTTACACTCTTGTCTCAAAACATTTCAAATTAGCAGTTTCGCTCTATGTGGTACTGACTGTCCTCAACTCTCACTGCAGTTAATGAGAACTGAGGCTGCTCAGAGCCTCACAGGTTCAGGTCTTAAGTTGCAAAGATGTTAAACTTGGCTATTTAAAGGCAATTAACACAAAAGCATCCACTTTTGGGCAAAAAGTATAATGTCTATAGTTTATGGTAGAAGCTTAAGAATTTTCATCTCTGGCATTTTGTTTTAAATACCATTTGGGTCTTTCAAATAAAAATAGCATTTTACTGAATCAAAACATTACAATTTGCCAACATATAACATAAAATCAAGATAGTTTTCTGTTCGCAACATGTCTGACACTGAAAAAGATGGACTTCCTAAACTGATCACGCCTACTTTAGACTGTCTCGTGGGACTACTAGGTTGAGAAGAAACCAATATGTGGACTTTGAAAGACATCATCGTTGACCCCTACCAAATAGTAACAGTGTCTGCTTAGTGCACCTGAGAACTATCTTTAAAGTAGGCTTTCAATAATATTAAGTTGGAAATTCTGAAAGAATTGGAAACAAAGTAAAAAAAAATTTCCAAAGATTCTCAGTTTAAGAAATGACTATTTTTTATCTTGCATTTAAAACTAGTTTTATTTTTTTCAGACAGGCTTATAGAATAAAGTTTTACTTTAAACAGCCGTGCCAAAAATTCTCATTTGCTGAACTATTTGCCAAGATATGAGTTTCATCTTAGTTCTGTGGGGTTTGTTTGGGCTAAAGGATATATATGCCAAATACAAATAAACAAAATGCCTCCCCATCTTGAAAACATTTTAGTTCAGTGAAAATAAATTAATAGGGCTGGATTAGAGTCTAAGGAGAAAGGGATAAAAGAGAAGGTAATAGAGGTAATAAAGGTAATAGAGAAGACTGAATCAAATCAGATTTTACATTTCTTTCACTTTCAAAGCTCATCATACTTGAAGACAACTTCATATGTGTAGTGGTCATGTTTGACATGTGTTGACTCATTTCAAGATGACTGTAGTTTAATATACAAAATCCATTTTATTACTTTTAGAAGGAGCCAGAAACTTAGATTACCAGTTACACTGTCGTACATAAAAAAAGAGTCAACTACATCAACTGATTTATCAGTAACATACAAAACTGGCTAGTTACCAAGAATTAGATATGCAAGGAGACGTTCAAGGACTACATAATTATAAACATTGAGGGAGGGAGAGAGATGTGAGAAATTATGGGACGGTGGGATTCATTAGTTTTAAAATATCTTACAAATTTACAAAACTATTTATAAAAGGTGCAACTTTTTAAAAAGTTATATTCCGTTTGTTCTCAGAAAGCTCTTAAACATTTGAGCTAAACAAAACATTTGACATTTCACTTCCTCCCAAAGGAACAAAAATATGCTCCCGTTTGTCTCTGATAGTTTGTATTAGAATATTTTATTACAATGTTCTTCAGTTATTAGCTGCATTATTTCCCTTGTTCTAATGCACAATTATTGTCTGCCTAAGTATATATGTCATATTGTATTATATGCCAAAACTGAATTCTAAGGTGAGTTGACATCTGCAGACAACACATTGTGTTGAAATAAAATTAAAGAGATATATAGATATGCTCTGCTATACAAACAATGGCCTTGATCCTGAAGTCCTTATTCAGGCACATTTAGGAAGGGTGCTAAAGTAAGGATTTTGGGACTGGGCACCTGGAAAGCAGAAATGCAGATAATCAATACAATTCAGCTGGTAAAGGGGAAGAGAAGTTTGGTATCTCGGAAACAGCAATTTAAAACGATTATGCTTTTGAAGAATATTTGTCATAAAATGTTAAATTGCATGGTAGCATTTTCCATTCTCCCCTTCCCCCTCACACACACTCTAGACATCTCTATGAATTCATTAGAGCTTGAGATTCTTAAGGACTGGTCCTACAAGGTGCTGAGCAGCTCCTCAGAGATGCTGAACTCCCTCAACTCCATGGAAATTGAGCAGGCTCAGCAAGACGAAGGAGGTACTCTGCACCATGTAACATCAAGCCCTTACACACCACACATGCATAAGTGGAGTGGTAAAAAGGAAGCCCACCATCTAAATGGCAGTAGCTAGATTTTTGTGCCAGGAAGGTATAGACAGTGCTTCTGGGGGTCCAGAGAAGAGAACTCCCATCAGCAGCCCTTAGTATACCTTTACTCAAGATAAAGTTTGTGCTCCTTCAACACTGGTCTCATGATGCTGGCAAGTATGCAAGGCAGGCAGGGAGAGATTTTTAGTACCTTTAACTCACCTAGAGATTGTCTTTCTAGGGTGTTCAATGCTGAACTCTCCAGGAACTTTGCTTATGTGTTGCAAACACAAGTGGGTCTAAAGTTCAGGGCATAATATATTTTACACACTATTCCTTCCTTCAGACTTCATTACACAACTGAAATATTATTCCTTAGGAAAACTAAAGCTTAGGGGCACAGCAATTTTTATGTCAATAGTTCATTTGTTTATTAATGCAAACATTCAAGGTGTTTGCATTTATCCTCTAAGCAATAGAATTAAGCCTAATCTTAATTTTAAAACAAATATTGTCCAGTTATAAGGAAGAGTAGTTCAACTCGGTGTATTAATCCTCAATTTCTAATATGGCTTTATCTAAGGCTTTCCTACATTAGTTACAATGCAGAACAATCTGTGAAATTTACAAATTCATTTATGTACAATTAAAGTTACTACTGCATTTGGGGTAAGGTTTAAAGGTGCTAAGGGGGTAAAACAATAAATGTTAACATAATAATAAATTGCTAAGTTACTTTTGGGAAAAATCACACACTTGACCCAAGCTGAAGGCTGAAATATTAATCCATTTCTGTGACAGAGATCAAGCTTCAGAGTCGCTTTTTATCCTCCTCATAATAGAAGCAACAGTTGAAAACCATAATGTTATAGTTCAAACAATGCCCCCCTAAGACTTCAAATTTATTATAGCATTCATCTCCAAGACAAAAGACCTGGTATAGGAAAAAAGCTCTTTTTAGCAAAAAGCATGGTTGTTATTTATGGCTCAGATGCTAAGAATGAGTTTGGGGAATTTATCAGAGATGAAGGTATGAAATGTTTTAGCTTGTTCTTCTCTGTCTAATCCATAAACCATTTTCTCAGCCACCCAAGTGAATTCTAATGGAACAGGAGTGATGAAATAATATTTTCCTAGCCCTTTAACACTTTGCCTACTGCATGTGTTGCGTGACTTGTTCAGGGAAAACACAGGAGTTTATCGTTACAAATCTTTTAAATCAGGAAGTAAAATAATCTTGTTAATAAATTATGTAAAATGGCCTTGTGGGAAGATTCAACATAATAGTTAGAACGCTCATCCGCTCTATCAAACCATATTAATAATCTTATTTATAAAGGGTTTCTTTACTAACATTTCATTTGATAGTAACACAAATTATGCAGTGCACACAATTTTCTGTGGATATCTTTGGAATTGAACTCAGCCATGTACCTGCACCAACCTTGCTCTAGGTGACAAGAAAGAGATCAGAAGCTGCGGCAGATTCCTAAATCTACCAAGTTAGGTAAGAGGGAAATGGCACAACGGGGACACTGGAGCCTTTTCTGTCCTCTGATTAACACAAAAATGAATGACCGCCTCTGCATTGGTTAATTAGTTTTTATGACTGACTAGAGAGGGGGTGGAGGGTGGAGTTGGAATGTCATAGGCTACTGCCTTTCATTTGCTGGTTGCCACGGCAGCTGGCCATGTAGATCTTCCCAATGGTCAACCAATGGCCTAGGTGGAAGTAAGAAAGAAAGTCGCTCTCTGTCTTCTCTGGGGCTTGATGGCTTTTGATAAATTACCCATCACCTTCGCCTCAACCAATATACGAGCATTCCTAGTTGAGTTCATCTTAATCTTTGTGTTTCTCTTTCTTTCTAGAACATGGTGTCATGGGAGGATGTTTGTAAAAAGCTGGAGTAGGATAACTGTCTCTAAACTCACATACAAAGGCTTCTTGGGTTGCTCCTTTGGGATAGGCATAGGTCCCAAATTATAGGCTTGTTGGAACCGGTGGGTATAAAGTTAGGTCAGTGTTCAAAGTTTAAGCTTACAGGAACAAGGTTTCCAAATCTCCTGTTCCTAGAAGATGGATGATTCAGTTTTTGTGTGGATTAGAAAAAAAAAATAATCCAGTTATTTGGAGCTAGCAGAGACTTGACTACAATAGCGCCAAGATACTTTGTACAAGGGAATGGTGATTTTTGTACCCTTATACACAGGCAATGGGCTGTAGGAGCTCTCTGGTATGGGACTTGTCTATGGGATTCTTCATCTATGGAGAGGTGGGGATGATTACAGCAAGCTCCCTTGATAGTTATGTTGATAAAGTTTCAGCAGATCCAGCCAATTCTTCCCTTAAATGTTTCTTTGCATTACCAGTTCTACAGAAAAAAAATTATTTTTGTGGCCTTTGTTCTCCTCCACTTTTTTTTAATATATTCCTCCTTCTAGTGCCCGATCCTGTTGCTACTGAATTCAATGTGAGATCTGCCAGTGAGTTCAATGTGTGCAGAATTAGGCATATATACATCTCCCTCTTTATAGTAATATATACTTTCCAAATAAATTGTTTCTCCCCTACATACATATCCCATTTTGTTTCATTTTTCAAAACATGTCTGTTTAAAACAATGAGACAAAACGATGCTGAAGAACAAGCAGCTATGCACTAGCAGTAAATATCAGAATACTAACTTTACACTATCCTGGACTGATACAAAACATCACTACTTCACTCTCCCCAACAACTTCCCTGTTAACTCTCATACTCCCACTTGCACATCTCCCTTTTCCTTGGCAAAAAAGGAGAAATTGTTCCCACACTGCAGGAAATTCTTCAATGTTGTCACAATTCCTGTTTACAAAATAATATTTCCCCCTTTCCCTTTGACTGAAGGAATTCATGACAGGAAATTGGATCATGGTTGAAACACTTTCCTTCTAGTTATCTTGAGTAAAATATTATAGGTTATATTTTTATTTTAAGACCACAGTCTTCACTACACATTTAAAGAGAGTGTAGCATGCACCAATTCTACTGTGGGCCTGCCTTTCTCCTTCACCTCCCTCTTTGGGAAATGTAGTGTAGCACTGCTGCTGCTGCAACTAGATCCATACAGTCCTTGCACTCAAGGACTGCAGTGGTGACAGTTTGCTGTTGAGGGGCACAAAAGTGAATGAGGAGGTAGTGGGTTAAGAAAAGAAGCTCCTTTCTACCTTTATTCTAGCCATAGTCTGGATAAAACTACGTATTAAAATGCCAGTACCATACAGAGAAATGCTTTCCTGAATTTTACAGACTATTTTCCTCTGCCAGGAGAAACCAAAATGACACCATAACCCCATCTCCGGGAGGGGGGGGGGAACCTTCAGTAACACAACATTTTCCCTTAATAAATCATTTTTAATAATTTCTAATAAATCATGTAATCACTTTTCTTTGGCACTTAAGCTAGTCAAACTAGCTCTCTCGTAGTTAAAATAGTACTGTATTCATGTTTCAGGTAGTTTATAAAAGAAAAGTAACTACTAAATAAAGAAACAAACTGGAGCAAAACCAACTATATTAATCTGAAAGGTTAAGAGTCATACAGTACATTTAAAAACTTTCCAGCCATGAGCACTATGTTACTGTCATATATATATAAATAGAGAGAGAGAGAGAGAGAGAGATCATCATTCTTGTTATTTTCATTATATGTACTATGCACGTACACACACACACACACACACACACACACACACTTTACAGACATACACATCTTCACAAACATGTACAAACATTCCTATAGGCCAATACATAGGCTGACAAAACAAACAGCATTTTCAATACTGTTCAAAGATCAGTAGGGTTTTATTTTATTTTAAATTATCTATGCAAGCTTTAACACTGCGACTTATATATTTTCCATTCCATGAAGTCCTACAAGATTTCTGAAGATTCTGATGGTTTCTTTTTCTCCATCATTTCATGACTGTAATTCCTGAACTACAATTTACATCTGTATTACAGTATTTTACCCTGACATCAGAATAAAAGTTAATTAGTTTCTATGACAACCTGATGCATAAAAGGACCACAGGTTCTTTCACATTTGTAAATACACACCAGCTTAGTATTCAGACTGCAGTGTGTATCAGCATTAAGTACCAATAGTATGAGTGTGTTTTTAGTAAGACAGAAAAAGGGACTTGAGCCAAATGACATGATTCATTAGAGCATACATTTGTCAATGAACAGATGAGTTCCAAATTATTTTGCTTTCCCTTTTGCTTTCTCTTTTCCTGCCCGCCCCACCCTCCCTTTTGGTATTTAAAGTCCATAAAGTTCTTTTAGAAAATAGTATTCACATGTGAATCAACTTTTTTTTTTAAATGATGCATTAAAATTTCTGTAGACAAAAAGACAGCTGTTGTACCTCAATGTGCACAGAATTAAACATACGTACACATTTCTATATACCATAATGTATAAATACCTTAAAAGTATTTCCCGATATTCTGCAATACTCTTTACCCTCAAAGTTTGATGCAAATAATAGGATCTCTGCAGCAATCTTTGAACTAATGCTATGCTTTGATTCATAAGATCGTATATACAGGCCTTTATAAATTGTTCAGAAAAGAATCTTTAAAAGAAAAGGCATGTAGTAAACAAAAATTACAATCTTTCTAGGCATGCTTGAAAATATTACTATAAGTTTTAATTATACAGGTGCCCAGTTTGTACTTATTTTATATGTTAACAAAAAGTGAAAAATGCCCCGTTACGGCATGAAAGTTCTCAAATATCCAAACATCAGACACTGTGTTGTTACTAGGCCAGAACATCCCCTTCCATGAGAAAAGCTGTGGGAAGTGCTAGAAAGCCTCTGGGAGGATTTCTTTGCAGAGATTACCCTATAACATCCCAATGTGGGGACAGGGTTGGCAAACTCAAGCTCCCTCAGGAAAAGGGCCCAGAAAAATCCATTCCACGCCAGGACAAATTGGCATAGAAGATCCATTAGCACTGGTTACCTAGTAGTGTAGTCCTTGCATTAAACAAGAACTCCAACCCCCTCACTCAGCCATAGTTGCCCCAAAGAGATTGTGCTGAAAAAGTAGCACAACATGGGGTTGTGTTACCAGAAGGGAATAACTGGTACAACCACCACTATTTCACCTCCTCTCAGAAAGCCAAGCATAGTCTCCACCCTTTACCCCAGGGCAAATCCAGACTTAGGTAGCATAAGGAATCAGCTTCAACCCCGTTTCCACATAGAAAGGGAAGATGTGTGTGACTGAGTCCTCTCTGGATGGATCCCTGGCCCCTTATGGTCAGCACCACATAGCAGTTACATTAAACGTTTTATAGTCATGCTTTACAAAAGTTAATTTACAGATATTCACAATACACATTTGATGTACTTGTATACCGAACATGCATGCACACATGCACGCAAACTCACAAAACTATAACCTAATCAAGCTCTATCTCCTGGAGACTGGGAAAGAAGGAAAGGGAGACAGATGCAGAATACAAAAATACAAAGAGATAATTAGTTTCATTCATTCTGCATTGATACTGAGAGTTTAAAAGACTTGCTCAAGGCCACAGAATGAGTCAGAATTGGGCTAAGGATACAGAAATTCCTAGTTCTCTGCCATGTATTTATACCCTTGAAGACCTTGGTAACATGAACATTGATAGTTTGGTAAAGAATCATGGTAATGTTCCATTCAAAATTATCTCCAAAATAAAATGATGCAAACGTCAAATAAAATCCACACAAGCCCTGGTCCTGAAATTTGTTCTGTCTGAATGACCCCTGCACTCACAGGGCCTCTAAAATTTCAATTTGCAGATCTGGATCCTAAATTATATATTTCCTGAACCTAAAAAAAATGTTCAGTCCCATGCTAGAGCATGCAGAGTACATCATGGTTTGGGATCCTGACCAGAAACCTCCATACAATGTATAACTCACAGATGCCATTCAGTGCATTAGAATACTCTTCGTATAGCCTTAAAATTTATAAATAAATTATGCTGTGCATTCCATTATTTATCTTCAGATTTCCCCATATTTTAGTGTCATTAAGCAATAAAAAGTTTAAAAAACAACCGTAATTTGACTGATATTCATTGCTACATCCAAACTTGAAATTCTTGACTTGAGATTTTCAAAACCAAGACATGGAATTATATTGCACTTGTTTTTTGTGTTGTTAGCATTTTTTTTTTTGGCCAATATACCTAGAGTTGGGTTAAATCTACATATCAGGTTCTCAACCCAAATCGCCAACCTGTATTTTAACAGACTTATAAAGCTCCTATAAGCCAACTATAAAAAAGCTACTATACAAATGAGTTACGCTTCATTTTCACAATTCCATTTGCTCTTCAGACATTTCAAACTGAGCATCGAAACTTCCTTTGCTTCTTACACTAAAATTATTCCCAAAGTTTATATCTTTTTACTTTACAAGGCACAATAATGCCTCACAGATTGAATCTGAAGATTGTATAACTCTGACTGTTACATAGCAGCCTATTATAACTAAAATCCTAGAGAATGTAGAAAATACATAGTGCAGACGTGTTGAACTAACAGGCTTAATAACATTTTCTTATCATCAAAAATTAGCTTTGTCCAGCTTCATCTTCTAAAAGGCAATATGAATGCTTAACCTCTAAAGAATAATAAAACCCACTTAAATACTAACAACTCATGCCTGACATCTATATAAAAACAAAAATAATCTGCTGTCAGCAGAATGTCCAAATGCCTCTGTCACTCCACTCTAACATGAACCTTTCCCTGGCTACAAGGGTTTTGCTGTTATACTACACTCATTAGAATGGAATTTGTGTTAACTTCCATGTACCACGACTTACTAATAGGATTGCTAGTAATTATTATACTGAAATGAAATCAGCACAAACTATTAGATCTGTTTAAACAAGTTAAAAATAAACCTTGATTAAATGTTCTTTTTAAAGAAACTGCTCATTAGGGCTGCAGGGCCTTCTGATAAATTGGTGTTTCATTAACATCAAAGAATGAATCAAGTTTAAACTCACTTACCAAACAAGTTATGCTTAAACAGCTTTAAAAAATAACCCGGATTACAACAATCACAAAAAAAGACAGAAATTAAATAGGCTTTCTTTATATTTAAATACAAAGGTACACACAAACTTCAAAATAGAAAACATCTTCCAGAAGCCAGGATGCAAAGCATACAGAATGGAACCCTGGGAATGGCCAAACTTTCCAAATGTATTCCCAGGGATCAGGCACAAGCACTAGTTTAAAAGCACCAAACTGGAAAAACAATCTTGGAATTGGATTGCAAATGAAGACACCATGCATCCCACTTGGTTATTGACCAACAGATTTTGCACTTGAATATGGTTTCTCCAGTCCACATACGCTGGATTGGACATGTTTTTTTACCCAGTTGAAGATTGTTAACATGTTGTAATAATCTGGCCTATAGACTAAAGCAACATATACTGTACTGCTCAAACATCATGAAAGCATGGAAGTGCCAAAAGTTTGCTAGGCAATCTGACAGGAGTTTGTTTTCTCAATGATGCCTCAATCTTTCAAGAGCTCAGACTTGAAGAATTTTAATCACAAGTAAAAAAAAAAAATCTGTGGTATTAACAATCGTATTGCCACCTTCATGTCATGCTGGCTAGAGGAAGCAAAATAATTCATCCCTTTTTTTAAAACAAATGTGAAGCTGAAATGGGGTTGAGAACCAGAGTTCCAGAATATGTACGATAATTTTATAAATATACTGACCTGCTATACACGAAAGCAAGATTAATTAAAAGAAATGGATTAACATCAGTTCAGTATAAATAGATATACCCATTACATCACGCAAGAACTACATATATTTTGAAAAGTTTTCTTTAAAATGGTTGCTGAATATCAACAATGTTGGTCTGAACAACAATTCATGAACAGATCATGCAATAATTTCCATTGTAACATAACCTATTCATCCACTGATATCCTCTACAGTCTATTTGCAACTTTGTTTGCACCAGCATTATGAAAATATCCTGTTGTTTAAAAAGGAACAAACATTCCAGTTTAACTAATTAATATTCCTTAACTAAATGCACCAAGTCATAGACAGTGAATTTTTTATAAAACTGTGAGCATGCCTAAAGCAACAAAGTCACACTTTTCTTAAAACATTTTTAGTGTGTATTTTGCACAATTTTTTAAAGTTTAACCTCTGTGGATCAATGTGCTTCCTTAAAAGACTTTAATAAATTAAAGTGCAGAGAGCTTTTTTTCACCAGGCAGAAAAAGCTGATGAGACAGGTTTAGTTTAATCTCAGGCAATAGAAGTCATTAACCATTCTCTCAGGGATTAAAATATAGCTTGCCCTTTTCTTCTCTCACTTATCATTAGCATCACTTTAATCTCCCAGCGTTTCACACTGCTATTTTAATCATTACTTACTGCCTTTTGACAAGTGCAGAACATGCTTTTTCTCATTGAGGCAATATCCTGGTTTTAGCTGACAAATGTAGGACATAATGTAAAAATATCAAAGTGACATCTCTTAAACACACCTTCATCATAAAAATCTCTAAAGTTACAATATTCCTTTGTCTAATGTTTCTATTGAAATTATCATTTGAAAGGTTTCTCTCTTGCACAGAGGCAAAAGTTTGTTCTAAATAACACAACAACTAATTCCAGATAAGCGATACAACAGGCATAGGTATTTAATGGATTACTCAAATACACACACACACACACCCTAATGTTCTTGTATCTATTCAAGATATACGGTCATGAACTTCAAAGTATTTATTGTAGAAAGAATTACTCTTTCCATGTAACTTGTAATAACCAAATATATTATGATGAAATGTTGACCTGAGCAGCAGTTTTATGCTTGATATTGGTATTCTACAGTAGCCTAGAAAAAATAAAGTATGACAAGTTTGTCACTTGGCTGTTTTATTAATTTGCCATTAAAATAATAGGTGAAGTGAATGTGGCAAGATACAGTTTTCAAATAAGGTAACATAAAAAAGTGCAAAAAGCTTTCAAATTTTGCACTGCGCATTTTAATCAAAACTCCTTGGACACATTTAAGCTGTGTAATATTTCTATTTTTAGAAACCTGAATAATGTATATTTACAGCTTCACATCTTTTATTCCAATATTTAACCCGGCATATAATCTAAAATACTAACAATAGTGGAATTATATATACTATAAATTGAATTACCGGTGGAATCAAACATCTATTGTTTTCTCTCTCACTAGCTTTAAGTAGACCATTATAAGAACTTAAAATACTTTCTCTTTAAAATTTTATTTTGATTCAAAAAGGAAAACAAAAATAATTATTAATTACAATTTTTTTTTTAAGTAGGAACACAGTTCCTAATGTTTGGCTCAAAACCATTTAATCTAGTCCATCTGTAATGATCTCATAGCACTTTCAACCATTAAGAAAAAAATATGTTGCACTATATGTTTCAACAATAAAATCCTTTCTTAAGCTTCACAAAGCTGAACAATTCATTATTTGATCTCTTTCCAGGTTCAAAGTCTGTCTTATTGCAATACTTCAAAGAAATATATAATCAAAGACAAACAGCTGTGAAAACAATCTTTTATTACTTTATTATCATCATCTAGCATATATCTTTAGGGTATACCAATGAAAAAGTTGTGCACATATATATTTAAATTAGTACTCAGCTATAAATAGACATGTCTATCTTAACATAGGGTCCAATCCTGGAAGGTGTAAGATCAGTTTCCACACTGCATCCCACATGACCAAGCCCATAACTATTTAGGTTCTGATTCTGCAAAGACTGAGAAGCATATCAGTCTTCACTAGGGAACTTTCAGTATGCTTAAATAGCATTCACATGGACACCTACTGCATGGCACCCTGGAATGCTGTGGATTTACACTCCAGTTCGCCGCTTAGTAAATGTATGTATTTACATGCCCTTAAACATTATGCACATGAATAGTACCATTTATTTCAATACTCATACACACACACACAGAGTTAAGCATAGGCATAAATGTTTGCAGGGTTGAGGCGGTAGGTAATCTCCCATAACCCATACTATATATAATTACATCACTTTAAAAAAAAAACTGTGCAAACAGAACATTATTTAGGGTGCAAAAATCAAAGCACTGAAAAGTCAGGCAATATCAGATTTTAGGTTTCTTGTGCAATCTTAACTCTGCACCCTGGGGTGTAGCATTATGATATAATCTTTAATTACATTATCACATGACGGAGTATGCTCAGGAAATAAGGCCATTTTTATACTCATCATTCAGATAGCAGCTCCATCTTGTTCACTGTATACCATGCAATTAATAGAATAAAATAGTTCTGCATGGTTTTCTCTAAGGTGCTCATCACAAAGCTCACAGATTTGCCTACTGAGATAAAAGATTCTTTCTGCCATTTTACAGATGGGGAAACTAAGGCCCAGTCTACACTTACCTTCTGGATTCAGCGGCAGTCAATGGGAAATACGCAAGTGACGTAAATCACTAGCGTTTCTCCCGTCGACTTCGCTGCGTCTCCTCCGCGCGCCGTCCACACTGCGCTGCATCGAAGGGAACAGCGCTCCCTTCGAGGCAGTGCTACGCCACTTACCAGGGTGATTTTCCTGCGTCGATTTCTGGATCGACTGAGCGGGTCTACACAGACCGCTCAGTCGATCCAGAGCAATTGATCTGATGGCAGCGAATTTGCTGCAGTCATTGTGGATCCAGCCTTAGACAGACTTTCCAGAATTCACACAAGGAAAGCCTCAGAGCCAGGATTCGAATTTAGGTGCTCCTGAGGCTCAATCATGTGCACATTCCACCAAACCGCCACTTCCTGCAGTGCTAAGCATTCTGCTGCTGGAGCGAATATTCAGCACTTCTGCAAAGAAGGGCCCATGTTTCTCAGGATGGGCATCCAGAAAATGGGGAATATACCATTAGTGACTATCTGCCAAAGTTTTGATTTAAGAGAGCTGCTCAGCATCACATAAAAAGAAACTGTGAAAGAGGCAGAGACAAAACTGAGTTCTTCTGCATGCCATTTACCTGCTGTAATTCAAGATCTTCCTTGTTCTTGTGTTCCTCTCTTGGTTTTTCTATTCTCATTAGACTATCTACATCAAATGAGGCAGGGACCCTACAAACTATCGGATTCACTAAAAAAAAACCTTGATTCATTCCCTGAGCACCATCTATCCCATACACTGAATTAGGAAAAGATCCTGCAGGAAAAAAGAATGTGATCATAAAATGAACAACTATCTCCTGGTAAATACACACAGGAAGGCAGAATTTTGGCTGCATAGGCAACCTAAATTCTAGCATTTCCTAATTTTCAAGTGCTTTAGTTTGTAACCTATATATATATATATATGTGTGTGTGTGTGTGTGTGTGTGTGTGTGTGTGTGTGTGTGTGTGTGTGTGTGTGTGTGTGTGTGTGTACACATTTAATGTGGGGGGAGGGTTGTTTTTAATGTAATTTCCTAGGCTTATTTAAACTTTTAAAAAGTAGTTAAATTTGATTTTATATGCAACTGTAGCAAACTCCTGCCACATCATGCATCATCAGCATGGTTTGAACCCTGAACCTTCAGCACACCTTGAGCTACTGACTTACTAGAAGAGCTGTTGGCAGGGTAATGGAATGACGGGGACCGTGTGCAGTGTCCTGGGGAAGGTTAGAGTAAGCCCAACCCAGCTCTCTCTTCTCCATCTGCCCCATCCAGGATAGGGAGAGAGGTAACTGTTTCCCCATGTGTGCCGACCATTGGGGCTATGTGCTGAGTTTGCTGGGGGTGCTTATGGGGAGATTGACCCAGTTCTCATAGTCAATTATTATTTTGGCAAGTTGCCAAAGTTTTCCTGACGAACACAAGTGAGAGAAGGGAAATAATTATTTTCAAAAGCTTACATCTCAGCCACACCAAATGACATCGCAAGGGACAAAAAAGAAAAGGCACTTCTACGGATCCATGGCTTTCTCGCTGCCAAACTATAAAAGCTTGCTGCAAATAACAGAGGTGTTAGCACTTCTCAAATAAGTTTCCAAGAATATTTTATAGTGGAAAGTGTTAGTCTAAACATAGGTTGCTACCAGCTTCCCAGAGTGCTTAAAATTCACAATGAAATTATAAGAACAGTAACAATCTTCTTTTTCAAATTAGCTTATATTTGGGAGTTGTGTGTGGCAAATATCATTGCACCCCATAAAGGTATCATGTTTCCTAGCATGCCATTTCATGTGCTCTTCAATTACAATTTAAAACACACCACTGCATGAGAATAATTCTTTAAAATACCTCCCTAAATTAATACTAAATATTCAACACCTTTCAAAGAAAACAAAACCATAGAATGCCCTAATTCTGTGAGCTGCTGAGCCATTGATGTAAAGTGTTCAACACCCTCAATTCCAAAGGCATTCAGCTTTCATAGGATCAATTCCTGACTTAAATGAGTATGTTTACTAGGGCCATTCCCCCCCCCCCCCCCCACCCCAAAAAAAAAAAGAGTTCACTTCAGAGTCTAAATTAACATTATGGTATAATAATATCTTACTAGTTATAGTTAGTATCCTCTCAATCCTATAAATTCATCATTGTTGTAACCATTTTTCTGTAGCTTAATGAGGTAATCTGACAGCCACTGTAGAATCAACCACTAAGGTGGATCGAAAAGGAATTTAATTTAACAAGCCCTGGACTTCTCATTGGAGGGTAGATTATTCTAGAAACTGAAATATTATAAGAGCATAAGTATATATTATACTGAAATATTATAAGAGCATAAGTATGGCTGTATTTAAAATAATTGCACATAAACCAACAGCTTCCTAAGGGATCTTGGTCAGTCCAATGTGAAAATAACTGCTAAAGCTGAGCACCTCTTTTGCAAGCATGATCTAAGTCCATAGAGCAAGACCAAGTCCTAGGAAGACCAATTCATTTCTTCTTATGTGTTACAAAATCAACTATAGAATTAAAGCTGCACCTAATGCAGGCTTCTTTACTTCTGTTGCAAGCTGAAGTTAATTCCCTAATCTTTTCTCATTGCATCATGTCAGAGGTTGTAAGTACAAAAGGGAAAAATAGCTGTCACTCCAGCTCTTAATCTAAACTGTAAGTCAAAATAACTTATTTTCCTTTAATGTATTTCTCCACGTCTCGTGGAGAACAATAACCTCTAATAGAAAAGTTGTTTCTCTTTTTTTAATGACACAATCTAAAAGTAGTTCTGTAGCACTATTTTATATTCATTGTTAACAGCGTGCCAGCAGAGCTGTGATGTAACTGTTAAGACTTTCAGCATTTTCATGACAAACGTGTTTTCAAGAAACAATTTGGCCATGAAAAAATTCACTGAAGGTGCAAGCTGTCCTGCAGTGATTCAAGAGTACTAGTACCAACTTCAGAACAGATTGTTAGGAAGCAGGACGCAAACCCTAACTTGGTCGTGAGTTCTTTACTTAGATTTCACCAAACAATTATCAAGTGTAAACTCCTCAGGCACTGTAACAGCCTGAACATGGAATCACAGACAGTACCCTTCGGTAAGCTGTTTTGCCACCAAGGTAAATTTACCTTTATGATAGAGGGTCACTTACACCAAGGATCACAACAATGTTCAGGTTACTCCCAGTCCTAAAGGAGCAATCGCTTACCCCATGTCAATTGCATTTCAGGTCTCACACCAAATGTAACACTTGCAAACAATCCTCTAATAAACTACCTAAAGATTTTTTATATAGGACAAGGAAATGAGAGTTATTTATAAGGGTAAAGCAGGTAAACATTTATACACACAAATGAGTCCAATCTTAAATTTCAACAAGTATTAGAAGCTTCTATGATAAGCAATCTCTATATGTCCCTTAGAGCTAACACCAGCTAAGAACTGGGGATCTTTCATGCATACTCTTGCCCCAAGCAACATAAAGTTCCTTCTGGTAAAACTTTTCTGTTTTTAATCACTATTCATCGATCTCCCAATTCATTGTTGGTGTTCATGCACAACAAGGGTAAAGGGAATTAATCTGAATCCTTCCTTGTTTGTAATTTGGAAGTGTTATATGGATCTGCCTGTGAAAAAGGGTTTCCAGATCTGTACTGCCTTCATCTGTAACACAAAAAATATCTAAACTACAGTGTTTGGAGGTGGAGTACAAAGACAACAAGTCTGCTACTTAGTATATTTTCTCAGTCCAAAAAGTAAAAACTGCTCAAATAGTATGCATCCTAATCTGATTGGGTAACAGGATTCCTTCATTTAATAATCTTTTCCACATATACACATAAACCTATCCTTCAGATTCCTTTATGATCTCTGTCACAGAAAAGACACATTGGCAAGAAAATGACATTTAGTTTATTTCTTTGCCCTCCCCGCCCCTCAGCCCCCGTTTTAGACTGGAGCAAAGATTGGGAAGGTGAATATCTTGCAACTCATGACATTACCGCTGTCTGATAAAACCAGAAACAGTGAAAGACTTTTTTCCCCCTTTCTAGATCATTAAGAAAGTGAGTTACACAATAGAAGAGCCAACTGCCCTCGTCAGACAAAAACTTAAGGGTACCAGAAATAAAATCTGAATAGAAGCCAAAATAGGACCTACATACCAGGCTTATTAGGTGATTTGTATAAATATTTTTGAACCCAACTTAAAGTCTAGGTGAGTGATTGTTCAAAAGCTTTAAACTAGAGAACTAGAGAGATGGTATCTTCTATGTCACCTAGAACTTCCTTCCCAAAAAGGTAGCACTAAGGGCAGAAATGCAAACTTCCAGAATGCTAAAGGTCAAGCCCTTTTACATCGCTATAAAAATCCAAGATATTTTGGGGATTTATTTTCCTAAGTGTACAACATGGAAGGGGGGAAAAAAAGCCCTGTAATACTGACTTCCTAGAACTCAACAAAATATTAATGATTTTTCTGGGAAACCCTTCTGATCTCAGAACCTCAGACTCAAATACCAAGCCACAAAGATTGATGTTTTGGATCTGTTTGTAGTACTCTTCTTTGACTAAAGGTATCAGAGGAAAGGTACTGGAAAGGACAAGGATCATGGATGGCTAATCGAATGAGCTCCATGAGCCATGGTCTTTGAAGTCAAAAGAGTCAGGCCTGGTCCACACCTAAAATTCAGATCAACCTTGCTACATCACTCAAGGCTCTGGGAAAGTTTGCACCCTGTGTGACGTTGTTAGATTTTCCTAACCACCAACGTAGAACTAGGTTGATGGAAAAATTCTTCTTCTATGTACCACCTCTCGGAGAGGTGGATTACCTGTATTGACAGAAAAACCCTTCCGTTGATGTAAAAATGTCTGTGCTATGTCTGCACTACAGCACGTTAGCTGCTGTAGTGCAGACATACTCTAAGAGTAGAATATGATAAGCATTGTCCTCCTCTATTTTTCAGATTAATTAGTAAAGGAAGAACTGGCTGGAATGCCAAAATAAATAAATAAATAAAAAGACGTTGTTTCTACTGTACTAGGAAAGCCTCTATCTGGTCTTTTCACAGGTTGCAAAAACATTGAACTCCTCATGATCTACCATAGCCGCCTTCTGTTCTTCGAAAGTAAATAACATAGACATTTGTATCTGTAGCATCTTTGGTCTAATTAAACCCATCAAACATTTCAGAGGCCCTTCTTAAGTCCTAATATTTGCGTTAAGACCTTTACATCAGTAAATACTTGTAAGAAAGATGAATGTATCTAACCATCATCTTAATGGGTCCATCTATGAGGACAATTGGCAGTTATTCCGTCTCTTCTGCTTAACTGCAGGAATAACTTTTGTATCTGAACTAGTCTGTGTTTAGATCAGTTTCTGGGATTAGAAGGATGCCCTTAAAATGTCCCTTCTTAGCCAAAATTCATTCCTTCAAAACCACAGAAGAAACAATGCACACCTGGAAAAGATTAGGTGAGCAGATAGTCCTTGCAATATGCCCAACAAATTCTGACTGTTACACTATGAGGGAAACGAACTCCAGAACTGAGGGTTCCCTCCATTCAAATGGCTTCCACAAACCAGAATTCAAATCAGAGAACTATGCAAAAGCAAAATGCAAAAGCATTTTAGCTGATCTAAACTACCAGGAAGGTACAATAAAGAGAGAAATTTTTCTAAGATAGCCATACAGAGTTTGGAACAAAATAAACATCTTGAAAAAACAAATCAACCAACAATGCAATATACAATTGCAGCACGAGATGCAGTATGTGTGCACTAGTATGCAGTATCTCTGCTATGTCTGAAGTTTCCAAGTTTTGAGTAGATCTCTTCCTGAAAGGACTTGTGGTTCATTGTTTGCAACTAATGGCTCAAAGTTCAGAATCTGTTGGAAGAAAAATTAACCTGTTGGATCGCATCAGACCTCAGAAAATGTTCTGCAGATTAAAATGAATGAATCCAATCAATAAGAAAGGCAGGGATGGATAACGCTGGCAAAACCACTTCCAACAGGAAAGATTAAAACCTCATAGTCAAACTGATGGAAAAAGTACTCCTAAATAGTCCTAAAAGTGACTAGGAAACTAAAAGACGACAAAGATCCAAAAGGAAGCCAAAAAAAATCTCACTAACAAAAGGCCAGCACTTCTTTCATCCATCACCGGTTTTCCATTTCCAAACATGAAGTAGCTAAATGGGTCTTGAAGCCACAAATCCAAATGCAAAAATCACTGAATTATTGCAGTCATGCAGAGTTTGTTTTGAAAATGATGTTAGAAGGTGATACCACTGAACAATAACAAAAACTTAAAAAATTGAGATGACACTTCATCCTTAATTGCTCCCGTTATGTCTACATACTCTAGGCCTCT
The DNA here is from genome assembly GCA_007922155.1 of Mesoclemmys tuberculata. Taxonomy (NCBI): domain Eukaryota; kingdom Metazoa; phylum Chordata; order Testudines; family Chelidae; genus Mesoclemmys; species Mesoclemmys tuberculata. The sequence continues at coordinate 37,426,779 of ML675618.1, read as the reverse complement.
GTGCTCAGTGCATGATGCTGCACACCACTTATTAGTTGACATCCAAGTAAAATGAGAAAAGTTATGGAAGATGTCCCAACTGCAACGTCAAATCTGTTTTAATGTATCTTTGTACGTGCTTAATTTTTCTCTGCCTTAATTATGTTTAAATATAAATTTACAGTATTTGAAATCTGAGATTTTCAAAATGCATATGAAATGATAAACCATCAGGAACTGATGTGTTGTATAAATCTAGCTATAATCTATAACATGCCATTAAAAATGGTCAGGAAATTAAGAGCACAAAACATTTTTGTGTCTGTATCAATTATCTCAAGAAGTCTAGTTATTTGCAGTAGGTAATTATACTATCCATAATATGTAGGATTCTAAATATGATGCGATTTCTACACATTTGGTCATATAAAACCTGTAGAGCAGTCTTGGATGGGGGCGAGGAAGGGTAAGCCAGTTTATTGTTTGTTCTGTTTACCATGCATGGTAAATTGACAATACTTAAACACTTTTTTTTTAATCTGAGTCTTTTCTTCCTGGACCAAGGAATTTTCTCCGTCACAGAGTAATAGAGCTTGAAAACTCCAGCATCAGCAGGGAAGGCAGGCACTCCTTAGCCAGCCACTGTGTGAGAGAGAAAATGCAATTAAGGCTCCCACCAGGGACAGAGAACTAAACAAAACCTGCATCTTCACACAAGAGCCTTTTTCTTCAATGTGAAGTACAAGGCCTCAAATCTTGTTGGTGAGATGCTAGCATTTAGGACAACACACTTTCAGATTTTCTCACAGCGGATCAAAGTAAATAATGCAAGGGCAGCAAACAAAAGGGAAAACTTCAGTGCGCTTACATTAAAAAGAGATTATGGGGCCTTACAAGTGATTGAAGGAATAGATGACATTTTCAGAAACATAAAACTAAGATCTTTAAGCACAGCTAGCACAATGATGCAAATCTAGCTCACTGACACTTTAGCAAGAGAGACATGCGAGTTACTTCCTCACATATATAATGCAAAAAAGATCATTCCTAACTTACTTATTTTTAATACTTATACGCTCACTCCTGCTGTCACTGAAGTCAGTGGGAAATTTGTTATGGACTTCATCAAGAGCATCATTCCACCCTAGTTTGCTCATATATCTCTTCCTTTCCTTCCGCCTTGTTTTGGTATTTACAAAATACACATCTTGATAATGTGGATTATTAAAGTTAAAAGCTTCCTCAAAGCACTGTTTCTCTATACATATCACCCACCATACAATTCCTAGTGCATGAGCTCACTACATAGGTCTGAAACATCCTTGATCACTTCAATTTCCCCTTTTCCCCAAGGACAATAATCACTTACAGAAGTGGAAGTAGTACTTATGGAAGTAGCCTTCCTTTATGTCAAGTCAATAGCTAAAAATTCTTTTGTATTTCAAAACTGATGCATACACCTTCTATTAATTTAACTCAGGCCTTTGAGTCGATGCCACACTTTATGTACATGGTGCACAGAATTTACTGTAATGGGCATATTATAAAAAATTAGCATAGCATAGCTAGTTTTAAGTGACTAAAGATCTATATTCTACCCTTATTTTTGCACAAAAATCTTATTGACTTTACTGGGACTAGTGTGCGCAGAACAAAGATGTCATATGACCCTTAGTGCTAAAATATGCTACATGTTAAGAATGAAAGAAAGAAATCTAGAAAGGGAATGTCAATATGCTTCAGATAAAGCAACAAGCTCTTTAAAAGGGTTTTTGCAGTTTTAATCAGAGTAATTTTAAAACACAAAACCATTTTGTGCCAACACTCAGTTAAGATTCGGTCTGAATTTGGAACTGCAGTACTGCACCCAGTGGGAAAGCACAAAAGGTTAAAAACGCAAGTTTAAACTCGTCTTCAATGGGGAGAGTTTTGAAGCCTTTACAAATAAATTAGGGAGCACAGCCTCCAAACTCAAAAGAGATTAAAAGGTACACAGAGAAATCCGTCTGATATCTGGACTGTGGATGGCATACTGGCTCTCCCCCACAGTCCTACCTGGCTCCCATTTGCAGAATGGCTCACAGAAGCCATAATGCCACATTTGTTCCCTACCTTGCAGAAACTAGAAGTTAATGCTGCTTGAGGCTTTAACACTAGTTTCTACCTAGCATCTCCCAATGAGATCTGGGAGCATACACTTCTGCAAGTCAGCTGATCCTCTGCTCTACCAAATCCAACCACCAGCTCACCCCAATTACCCAGCTGTTATGAGTCAGTACAGCAAAAGATGCTACTTAGGTTCTGCTCTCCCCTTCCACAAGTTTGGGGATCTCTTTGCCTTCCTTCTCTTCTCTCTCTCCGGTTTTATTTCCCTCCAGGTCTCACAGTGAATGGAATCATTTGACCCATAGTGAATTTGGAACTGAACTAAATGTATAGCGGTTATAATAGTGAGAAAAGAATACTTCTTATATTCATAATATGTTTACTTCAAGTTTCTTCTGTTATGTAAAGAATAATAAAATGTATCAAAATAATATTATAATCTTATGATTATGGGCCACGTACTGCAGTCCTTTCTTAGGGAAAACTGTTCAAGTAAAATTAATTTTTAGTCTGGTTAAAGACTTAGTAAAGGCTGCAGGATTTTGTCCTGCTCTATGCGCCTTTAAAGACAAACAGTCCATCAGACCCTTTTGTCTATAGCTCATTTTCCTTCCATTTATGTGAATAAACAAAAGGAAGAATTATTATGATTAGGTTCTGTCATATAAAACACAAAAGTAACTGTGCTTATCAACAAAAATTGAAACAGTTACAAAGGACCAATTATATGGCTAGACTTTATATATGGTTACATATACACTATAAGATGTAAAATTTATTATAACTTATCCTGAAGGAGCCCCCACTTTGATAAGCTGTAGCTGCTGCAGAGCACTATTTCAGAAAGCATTTCAAATATTGATTTAAATGTTTAAGTCTCAAATATTTCAGTTCACTCAGTTGAAGCCCACTCAGAAAAATTCATTTTCAAGGAATCAAATCAATGCTGGATAATATGAGTGAATGACACTAATTCCTGTTTTAACTGCATCAATGAAAGGAGATAAATATTAGATATTACCTATTAAAGCTGTTTAGAAAATCAAAGTAGAAAGAAACAAATTCTATTATTTGACTGAATGCCTACTTATCTGTTTTAATTATAGTAAATTAAGTTAAACGCCTAAAAATAAGTGAATGTATGAATTATCTCCTAAGGTTATTTTATCCTGTATGCTAAATGTATATTTTTTCTCCATTTCAATTACTGTGCATTTAATTTAGAAAGCAGCTAGAAAGCATAATGTGAAAACTGGTAAATGCAAAGAGTACTAAACTGACATTGCTGAAGTTCATTATTTAAATGAATATGAGCATTACAAGTTACTCTACTGTATTTTTCAGTTTAGAAATTCTGATATAAAAATCCCACTAAGATTAATCCAAGTTGTTGTAAATTAACTTATAGTGTGCAATTATAGGGATTTCTGAAAATGCTGCAAGTGGGCATACTTGCCACAGCATATGGTTTTATCGAAAAGCAATTGAGATTTACAATATGATATACAACATTACTACTTTTCAGTATCTAAAAAAAATGCAGTTATAAAGCAAAAGTTATAATTTTTTATAGAGGCACACATTAGAATATAGTGTTAAATGTCATTTTTAACCCATTACTTGTGTCCTTTTTGACATACACTCTTGCATGTGAGTGATTGCATATGCAATAAGCCTGGGAAAAATGTAAATTGTATTTCCTCATGGCAAATTGCAACTGAATTAGACTACTGGGCAGACATAAACAATGCAATCAAATTCCCTGGCTTTTTTATTGAGCCTCTATTTGACTTAGTATACATTTGGAAACAAAAAAATTGTGTTTCTCAGGGTCTGTGACATTACAGGCCATGAGAGATTCAATGTCAGTGCCGGCATACAAATTTATTAGTCTATAAAATTTGACATTCTCTTATTTATTCACAGAAAGGACAAATAAGATATTTTTTCATACTTACCAGAAATATCTGGGAGTGTTTATATGCTACTCCATCTGGAGGATGCAAATAGTCGAGGCTGCTTTACAATTCAGCAGGCAAAGGCCTGCTGAAGGATAACAAATGACTTCATGGTGAAACAGCTATTGAAATTCTTTCAGTACGTGATATTAAAAACAACTGAACAAACAGAGATAAGGGGCAAATAGGATTTGAAACAGACCTTTTTTAAAAAACCAGTGTAAGAGAAAAACAAAAGCTCCTAGCTGAAACTATACCTTCTAGTCATTTCTGTAAATGGGTTAGCTTTGGTACTTAAGATCTCCCAAAAAGCAATAGGTGCTGGCCCAGATTTGGAAGCATTAACAGAACTCTCTTTCTGGACTGATGATTGATTTTTAGGGATAGGAAGGAAGGACAGCTTCACCATTCTTAAAGAAAATCTTGACTTAAGAAGTGGCGTTTTCCTGGCTTTGAGAAAAACTGTTTCCTCTGCCCAATGTGGAAGGCACAAGTAGAAAAGTGAGATAAAGATAAACAGTAATGAAGGTACTAGGTGAAAATTATGTATCTAACTCAATTCTGAGTCATAACTCAATCAAATTCCTAACTTACTATGCAAATCAAAGTTATATTAGTAGGAACTTCTGTTGACAGCAGAGCAAGCAGAGAGAAGAAAAGGAGAAGTATATACTATAGTAACAGAGAAAGAGACAGATTACTTTGTGGTCTGATTACTTGTCTTTTCTATCTTTGATTAAAGCAACCAATCTATACTTAGCTTGTTACTCTCATTTTATTCCCTTTTGACAAAACAAAAATCTCAAATGCACCATATAAAAGATAACATAACAATAGGTAGTCACAAACTCATAGGAACAAATTCGCCACATCATTTCAGACCACAGATTTATCAAGTGAAGTATCAGACATTAACCCCTAGCAAATCCAACACTTCAGAGAAAAGAAAAAAACCCTCACAAAATACAGACTCAGTTGTGCATGGGAACCTTAAACATTATGATTATACACCCTGAAGAATGGGATTGGATCATCTTTAAATGACATGATCATATATGTCATTAGTGGTCACTCTTTCAAAAACCCTGCCACAGTATTTGATTGAATGACCTCCTCCTGCATCAGGGAATTCCACAGGTTGACAAGACACTATCGGCCAGATTTGTGAACTCCTTACTCACAATGGCATGCAGTTCCTCATACAAATAGCTCCAACGGAGTTGCTCATGTGAGGAACTGCTCTCCAGCATAAGTGATAGATTTACAATCTGGTCCTAAGTAAAGTAATATTTTCTATTAGTTTTTCTATATTTGTCAGCCATTAATGTTACTGACATTGTCTTTGCTCTTGTATTATGGGACTCCTCAGATTTTACAAAAATCTTTTTTTATAAATCAGATATATTTGTATTATGTCAGTTAAGGGTATGATTTTTCCCCAAAGTTAAACTAGTAAAAGACCTGCTGTAGACAGCTTTATTTAGACAAGTATAATCAAAGCAGTACAAGTTTCATGTGTAGACAAGCCCCTTGTTTTACCAGACTTATGGACTGACACAAGGCTTAGTTTTTAGTGCATCTATTTCTTATACAATAGGGAGTCATCATTTACTCAAGTCTTAGCTATCCGTAATAAACAATTTCTTCGCAATTTAAATCTTTTCCTTTTCTTAAAAAGGTGAAACTCCATATCATAAATGTTTAGAAAAACAGACAGTTCATCCCAATACATTTCCGCCTCAAGATTTAAAAGATTAAACTTACACTATTTGCATCCACACCTTCACCTTAATATTGTTTATGGGAATGAGTGTTCAGTGTTATTCAGACTGGATAGCACTATGGCTAAGAGCATTCCTGTAAATTTCCTATGCCCTGTAATTTCCACCAGAGATCCAGCAGCATGTGCCCATGTAACAATCAAAGGTTGTTATAATTCCCTCAAGCAAAAGACATTCCACGTTTCCCAGGCATAGATGTTCTTGAAGAACACTTCTCAAAGAACACTCGCTTAGCAAGTGAACATTCAGGAAATGTTAAAATTTCAGCCTAATTAAAAAGAAATCTGATTTAGTTATTCATTTAAATAGACATTAAACTTTTAGATGGAGAGAAAATACTACCACATTCAGGTTGGTGGGTTTTTTTATTTTGTTTTTTTTAACATGCATTTCATTAAATTGGTGTAAGTTTACCAAAATAAGCCATTCTTAAGATGAATTAAGAGTACCTCCAGGAGAAGTTACACTCATTTAACTTAACTGGCCTAGAAATATATTTGTAGTTAAACTGGTGCAAGTGTGTGTAAAGATTTAACTCTGAAACTACAGGTTAAACCAGTGCCTTCCACCCAAGATGCTCAGATATAATGAACACATTTAGGGCAAGTGTAAATATCCTCAATGGCAAAGTATTGTACCAGTAAGATTCATAGTAATGTTTGTCCAATAAATCCACATAAAATATTTTACACTCATGAATATCTTATTTAGGAAGTATAGACAGTTTCTATTTTAAATGTTTATGTTTTTATAGATATTTTTTCTTAGGGCAGGGGATTTTGACATTAGAGACATCTTTGCAGCCAGTTACAATACCTTTAAAACCTATGCAATACACTTTCTCTTTCAGCTATTCAAGTGGTTCTATTTATCTTCCCGTGTCCCTAGAATTTTTGCATTCTAAATATTGCTGATTCAAAACATTAATGTATTAGCGTCTTTTAGGATTTCCTAACTCTAGCTGAAGACAAGAAATTGAGGCTTGACTTTTCTATTCTCTCCCTTCATGGGACTTTAATCAATGATTACCACGCACTATTTACCTTAATTTTTCTAAGCAAGATTCATATTTCAGTCTTCCTATATAAATTATAATACTAGTGTTTACTCTTTGGTATGTCCCTTTAATATAAAGATTTTAAAAAAAACAAACAAAACACCACCTTTGTACAACCATTATATTATTTTTATGAATAATGCTGCTATAAACTTTGGATACCAGGGGGAATTAAAAAAAAAAAAAAAAAACAGAGCAAATGAACACAGGTTCTGGATTTCTATGTAAATCCCTAAGGTAACCAACATTCCCTTTGACAAACTGGAGTTTGGATTTGGCTTCACGATACATGTACCTATATCTAACATGAACCAAGACTCAACTTCCTTTTACTATTCAGTAAGATGTCTGAACTTGCTCAGTACTTAAAGGGTCAAAATTTATTATCATTTCAGTTCATCTAATAAGTAATGTTTTTGCCGAACAAAACCAATTCCCAATAAATTCTCACTGTATTTGTGTGCTCTGATTTGATTTAGCGGCCTGTGGGGAGACACCATTTGGTAGCACAGGATCACAGAGGGGTAGGTGGTACTGAGGAGAAGTAGAGCTCATGTGCCAGAAGTGTTATTGTGTCAGGTTGATTTATTGAGTGAGCTTCACTTCACCGAATGTTCAGAGATATTTATTTCCCTAAAGGCTCTGCAAAGATATGAACAGACCTGCATCCACAGATGTCATCATTGCTCATTTTACCGAGTCATGAAATTTTCTCAACTGCAATTTGTCCATCTAAAATTGCTGTAACAGAACAATGTCAATAGTAGCTTCCTACTCCCTCCCTCTACAAGATACTGTTGCCTTGTAACTTCAGGGAGCTTAAAGAGATACAGGGAGAACAGTTTAAATGTTAAACACTTCCTCGAGTATTACGTTTTCCTATTATTCTGTTAAGTAGTGGCATTGAGGTGGGAGGTATATGGGAGGGCGGGGGGGGAGTAGTTCAACGCAATAAACAAGAGATTAATATTGTATATTTTGAACAGGACTAGACTAACTAAATAAGAGACTATATAAATTGGTGATTGTTAAAAAGTGCTAGGTGAATAAATTTAAATTAGAGTAGTAAAATAAGTTCAAAAGTAATGGCTATCTGATCTCCTAAACTTCTTGTTACGCAGTGTCTTAATTTTTCTTCTTGTGTTTTTTGTTCTTCTTCAAGGTATTTAACAAGTAGTGCTACTTCAGAAATATAACATAAACACCCATAATCTTCATTTTACTGGAAGTCGCATGGGGGAAAACACTCAAATGAAATTTGGCCCAAATTTTGTGTCTTGTAGAAAAAAAAAAAACCCCAATGTGCAAACATTCCCCAATGCTTTTAGAAAATGATACAATTTAAAACCAGTGCCAAAAGTATGCATTGTTTCTTTAAAGCTTGAACTGTATTAGGAACAAAAGGGAACTCAAGTCTGATTTCACTGTCCCAGATAAAAGGCAAGCAAAAAAACACAGTATGACCAATGAAAACTAAATTGGATTTTTGTTTCACTTTTAATAAGTTAAGGTGTTATGAATAACAATCAAGAAAATGTGCTTGTTTTTAATACACTCATTTTAATCTATATGTGTCTCTTTAAGGTTTACCAAAAACAACATCTTTTACATGAAGATATGAAAAGTTTCTAAGATGTTGATTGGAATCAGATACATACTGTGTGTACACATACTATTATAATATCCTGAATTATTTTAGGATCTTTATCCAAAATAATTTTCAGTGTGCTACAGAAGGAGGTATATCTAAGCATGAGAAATAAAGTGTATGCCCGTGTCCTATGTCAGAATATGCTGGTTTATTTAAATATGTTAATATTTCTCATTATGCCATTAACAATAACCTTCATCCATTTGTGAAAAACATTTTGCCAAGCATGCACATAAAAAATTAGCAAGTGAAGCAAAATCACCTTAATTTGCTTTGGACCAGCAAATAACCAACTAATTTGCAGAAATCCCTGCCAAGCACTCATATTAAATGCTTCATGCTTATTTTATGACCTCTGCTGCTCCTCTCCTTCCCAGGCCCTGAATCATATGATCATTAACATATTGCAAGGTCTGAAACTTTATTTTTTACATTCTTTAATTAATGCCTGTTTATAAAAGGCCATAGGACTTCAGATCCAGTTAATGAAACTTCGCTCCCCCAGGCCCCTGGAGCCCAATAGAGAGCTTTCTCCTCTGTTGTTTTAGTAGCTTTTTTCCAACTGTTTGTTTATACACACTTAATTGATCTCTTTAGTCCCAGAAGCATTCCAGAGACGCAACCTGTTTGGAGGCAAACTAAAGTTTTTTCCCCTTCTTTATAAGAGCCCTGATTGCCCAAGGTTATCAGTTTTAATTTGAAAGTTGAAGATTCAGCTTTATTTACACTGTCTAAAAGACAAAATTGATATGGGCCCTGAAGTGTTCATTTTTACATTCATATACAGCAGAGTGTATCGCCAAGACAGACTATATATAATTATTTTGATGTAGAACTAAATAATTACTAAACGCTTCTATGTCTTGTTTTATTGCATTCAAGAAACTTAGTGTTCATAACAAGTTGAAAATAAGAACAAGTCAGCCTGCCAATGCATGAAATTTTCATGGCTCTTCAATTTACATTTTACATATTCCCAATGACAAGAATTTCTATTATGCTATTCTTTTTTTTCCTCTGTTATAATTAAATTAAAAAAGTAATTGGCTGGTGCTGCACACTGCTGCAACGTCTTAATCACATAGACAAACAGTTTTACAATAGCTTACACCATTTGCCACATGGGGCAATGACATTATTTTACCAGGCTATAAACCAGAGACAGATATCACATACCAGCTATCAACTACTGTGTTCAATCTCCTGGTGCCTGCTTGTGAAAACAGAAGAGAGGTACATTTAGTATGTTGACTGGCAACTCTGTCTGAAATCTTAATTAACTACAAGTGACCAAGTCTGGCAGCATAATAGGAGGAACAATTTGTGGTTAAAAAGAGTGCCATAAGCTTTGAGACCATCTTTTTTTGGAAGGAGAGCAAAACGTTTAGAAGTTTAGCACTATTGCTTAAAAATATATAAAAGTATTAAAGCTCATAACTTTTTTTTAAAAATAAAAAATCCGTGCTACAAAGCAGTTACCAAGTAACTATTTACTATGATTGCTGTGTTTCCATACCTTAAAAGGACTAAAAGAAATATTGTTTGGAATTATAGTGCTATTTTTAAAAAATTCTGGCTAGTAACTCCTCAGTAAATTTAGATAATATTTTTAACAGATTCATACGTTCCAAAGTCAGAAGGAACCATTGTGATCATCTAGTCTGACCTCCTGTGTACAACTGGCCATAGAACTTCATCCCAAAATAACTCCTGAAGCATCTCTTTTATTTTCCCTTTTTAAATAAAAGTTCAGTTAGAAATAGTACAATTTCCAAACCATACTCAGGTGTTTATTCTGTCGGAATCCTCTGCAGAGTAAGCAAGCTCCATAGCAAATATGCAAATACGTATCTGTGGACAGGATCTTTAGTGCCAAAGAGGACACACCCATTACATGAATCACTAGCTCCAAAACTAGGGCTTGTACTAAGGAGTTACCACACATTTGTAAGTATCTGTGTATATGACACACACTTTATAGAAGGTGCCTGGACTTAGCCAGTGTTTTTGTGTTTGAGGGAGGAATGGTTCCTTTTCATAATCTGGTAAAATACACATATCAGCTACTTCGAAGGAGCATCTTAGGACACTGTGCCATCTAAAAGCCAACAACACCAAAAAAATAAATGCCACTACTTAAAGGGGTGCTAGGATGCCAAATCTGCATCTGAAGTGGACCCCAGAGTCATGGTTGTGTGAAATACAAGAAGTTTAGTGGTCAGCAGCAAACAATTGGTCTAATTGTTATTAAAGCTATATGGGGTCCCAAGGCCAAGTCAGCTGTTCCCTGGCTCCCTGCAAAGCCTAATATTGGTGAAGGACTCTGGTTTTAAAAACAATTAGACCAAAAACTGCATGGGGCGTCCAACCGTCTGTCTGAAGATCTCCTAGGATGACAGAAGTGTTGGCAGTCTGGCATAAATCAGCCCTAGGGTAGGGATAGCGGCTCTGATTAATTAGTTGAAAGCCGCAGATCTGCAAGTATAAACTCACTGATCTCGAAGAGGTGATATAAGTACTACTTAACTGCAGATGTCCATCAGCAATAACTGCATAAGGCAGTGTATGCAGATAAGACTTGATCCAGCTCTGACCAAAGTCAACTGGAAAAATCCCATTGACTGACTGGTTTCTGATATGAGGTTGAAATGACTTCTGGACAATGATGGCTCATGAAGTGCTCCATATCTACTTGGCCGCAAGCCATTTTCTCTCCACCTCCAACATGCTTCCTTTTTCTTCAATGCAAAGTATAGCAGGTAGAAACCCTGTTAGGGATGAGCGAATGCTATGCAACCTAGTATAGTATGTGGAGAAGTCACCACACTCCATCACTATTGTCCAATATTATCTTCATTGTACTCTCCCATCTTTCTGTCTGTATCTGTGTCTTTTATCTGACATTTAGACTGTAAGCTCTGACAAGCAGGGACCATCGTTTTGTTCTGTGTTTGTGCAGCACATAGCAAACTGAGGTCCGGAACAATGACTAGGGCTTGTAGGCACTAGCATAATATAAATAAGAATGATTTCTTCGGTGGATTTGCTATAAAACTGATCTGCTCCAAGACATGGTCCTGAATACTGCAGTACAGGTTCAAAACTAAATTAAGGCATTCGTTTTTCAAATGCTCTCAGAAACAAAAAGGAGAATTAAATACACCTGACAGGATTTTATTAACAAACTGAATGAAGAAAAAAGTAAGAGGCATTAAACACAATTTTATTAGTTTAACCCTTGACAAATGCCCAAGGACTGAAATGCCAGGTGTTTATTATCCTCTTTAAAAAAAAAAAAAGTGCTGGTAAAAGGTGTGAAAAGCACTAGAGAATGAAGGACTGAAGTGCTCTGGTTAGCAAGAGAAAAAATACAGCACACAATGCAGTTCATGAGTGAATCCTACCCCATTTAAGTCAATGGTTGTATTGCCACTGACGTCAGCAGGGTTTCACCCCTAGCTCCCCTACTAGCCCTCAGCAATGTGTGTAGTCCCTTACTGAAAGAGAACAAGGTGGTTTCAGCCTGACAAAGATGTCAGCTCTGATTGTTGGTTTTTATAAGTACACACCTACTAGAAAATGGACCTATATCACTACAAACTTGGGCCATATTTGAATCTGTAACCCAATGTGTAACATTTCATATCATATTCATTATCCCACCGCCACCCGAGTACATAGAAGTCCAAACTACTTGAGTTAACAAAATCTTCCCTCTGAAATATGCAGATGTTGGTCCAGTTTTCAGGGTTTTGATATGTGCAGAGTTTATTTCAGTTACAAAATCATTCTTTTTAAATGGAATTTATTTTTATCTCGAAGTTGTCTTATCTTATTGGATACAACTCTGATCTTATTATAGGACCTGAAATTAAGTTTAGCACGTAATGCCAAAAAAAAAAATTCATCCTTCCCTATCTCCACCCCTTTAAATATTCCCAGTCATCAAAAATTCACCTCATTACAAATCACCACTTTAAAATTTGGAGGCGTGGTAATGTTTGCACAAGAGATAAAAAGTTGTAAGTCAGATGCTGAAGCGAACCTAAGCATTTAGAGCCTGATGCTACTCCCACTAAAGTCAGTGGGAGTCATACCAGACACTTAGAGTCTAAATTTCAAAGGTACTTAGCCCCAGAGTTTCCATTCTATTCAATGAGAGTTATGGTGCCCCCCACTTTGAAAAATAAGACTCTAAGGCGGTAACTCCTTTAGAGATCTAATTCTAGGGTGAAGTTCTCTCTTTCTCTCTCTCTCTCTCTGTGTATGTGTATGTGTATGTGTGTCAACATGCAACATAATTCTCAAACCACCCATCATTTAACAATCACGATTACATATGTTCAACAAAAATGAAAAAATTATTTGAAGTGCATCAAATAATGTGATTTTCTTCTCCCTTGCTCTGCAATTTATAGTCTTCAATCTTTACTTAAAGAGGAATACAAATCAAATCTTGCCACAGTAGATTCAAATTCTGGTATCTCTGGTTCACCAGCAGAAGTGTCACCGTTTAGTACCAACTAAGCCACAGATTTATGAGGAAGAGCTCACAGATTGACAAGCAATTTTGTAACAAAAGCATTTCCAATGTAAGATTCACAGGAATATTTAGAACATGAGTAAATTATTTAGTAGTATTCCATACCTCTGCTAACAGGAATACTTCACATAATCTGTACAAATTCAAACAAACAAAAGCAAAAAGAAATCTTACGATATTATTTATTTGGTAAAAGTTTATCTTTAAAACTCAAAAAATGTACAGCTCCAGAAGGACATGCGTCATAGCCGAAGTTTGAGATTCCTTTAAAAATAGTAAATTAAAACTGTTGTAGGTCTTATTTTCTTAGTATAATTTTACAAGTATTTTTGCTTATGAATATTCAGCATGAATGTGTGTGTGTGTGTGTGTGTGTGTGTGTGTGTGTGTGTGTGTGTGTGTGTGTGTGTGTATATACATACAGAAAGAGAGAGAGAGAGTGCGCAAATTGTACTGCTGCAAATACACTTCTTTGCCTTTTTTAACACGCTATCCTTTAGGGCAAATAGTGGTAATGAACACCTACTAGTCACACAGAATTACAGTGCTCTTTATTTCACCCAGGGCTGAAAAAATTTTTCCAAAGGTTTGGAATCCTGAAACCTGTAAACAAAATCTGTGGAGCAGATAAAATTTTAAATGGCACAATGCAATTAAAGCTGAATTCAATTTGAGCGCACCCTGTCCATCTGTCAGAGGGAAACAAAAGCCGAAGAGCTCCATTATTGCGGAATCCCTGCTCTTGTTAATTTGCTTGCTGAGAGATTTCAATTTCTAGGAAGTGCACAAATTAGTGTTCAGTCAGGGCTAGATCCTCAGTAAGTATAAGCAGATGGTGGAAATCAGTCCTAATCAAGTGGCCAAAGCCTTTTTTTCTGTCTGATTAAAGCATTTTAATCCTTTCACATTGTCTGCTTTTAGCAAATATTCACTATCCTTCCCCATTCCCCTCCCCTATTCACTATCCTTTTTTATTATTTGAAGCAACTGAAATTCAGGCTATAAATTTGTGACAAAAAATTACTTTTAAATCATACAAATTTCCTTTGAGCCTAGTCCACAGTGGCTAATTAGATCTTTAGCATTCATTTAGTTTACTACATTTGCTACTTTTCTTTTTGATTTGTTTAAAAAAAAAATTTGGTATATGACCATTAAAAGTCATATATTTTATCTGTCCTGGTAATAATATGGTTATTTGGAAGAATATTTCCCCAAATATTACACTCTTCAAGATTAAGATTAAAAAGCAATTACATAAAATGAAACTGTATTTTGTGCAATTTTTTTTAAAAACTCCATGAGGGAAAAAAGATGATGCTCTTTATATCACACAGATGTCCATTCCAGAAGGAAAGCACATTTATACCATAGATGAAGAAGGCCCTAATAACTCATGGGTGCCACAGGCATTTGTGAATAATGAAAGCTAAGATTAACACAAAAACACTACAAATTGCATACAGAGTACGATATGTAGTGAACTATAACATTTTAGTGAAAACCATAATTTAGACTTAAGACCTTTTAGGTTACTTATTGTTGATTTTGCAAGTAAAGGCAAGTCAGAGGAGACTGACTTACTGTATATTTATTTACAAATCCAAGATGAGAACACAAAACCAAAACTGTACTACATATGATTTGCATAAAATATACAAGGTGAAATGCTAATGACTGCAATTTATATTGCATTGTCTGTAGGTTTTAGCAACATATAGGTTATTGATAAAAAAATCTGTTTATACTTTCTCTTGAAAATACTTCAAAAAGACTTATGTTGCATGTACAAGTATGTATTACATACACCATTTGAAAAAAATATAAACTTTGATAGCAGGAGCCACACAAAAATGTGTAAAACAATAACCTTAAGGATACATTTTTCAAATACCGCACAGGGATTTAGCCACACATTTTCCATTAAAATTAATGAGAGTTGTTTGGCTATAAATCTTTACAAAGTGCTTTGAATATATGCCCCTTAAAGTCAACACTATCAACGTAATGTTGCGGGGAGAGACGGGAGCAAGAAATTAACTTTTGAATAATAAGGAACTTGAATCTGACCCCCAAGTAGTATTTTTGCTGGATATTAATTTGGTATACTTTACAGCAACTTCATTGCTCAACTGCCATATTAAAAAGTACGTCTTACATTTTCACAAATTTAATACATAAAAGCAGATTGTTAATGCCATTTTGGTAGGATGGGAGTTAACTTAATAAATAAAGATTCCATCTTTCAGCTATTTGAAACTTTTTTTTTAATCCAAAATGGTTATTTTCTGGTTCTCCCTAATTTCTTTAATTCAAGTTTTGATTTCAGTACTGTAATCAAAGAATTTGAATCAAGAATTTTCCATACTTGCATAGTAATGGTAGGTGAGATGAATACACACTTAGTTTTCACTGAATTCTGCTTTCATTTGTGTAGTTGTATAGTCTAGATTTTACTTTCTACTAGTTTTCATATTAACAGCTTCTTTAATATCATCTCTGATTTTTCATCCCGAGTAGAGCCTCCTACTAAGTTAATGTAAGAGTTAATGTTTAGCATTTTTAAAGAGGCTTTTCTTTTGGTGTGAGAAATAAGACATCAGCCTTGCTTTGAACTAATCCTGCAGAGAGTCTTGATCTGTGTATTGCCATCCTAACCATATACCCCCAAATACATACACTCCTCCCCAGAATGGCTGGGAAAGAGCAAACCAAAAGTTGATTCGGTTAAGAACCATTTTTTTAAAGCAATGAAATCTGTCTGGAAATTAAAAGCTGGTGTACTTTGAATACTGGGCCAATGGAATACTAAACCCATTTGAAATACTCTATATGTAATGTAAACATTCTATCAAAAGGCAACGCAAGGCTGTAGGAAATGGAAATTGAACCTATTTCTAGTTCCTTTGTTTCTGGAAGCTTTGTGAGGGCTGGCTTAAACCATTCTGGAGAATAAACAGGCTTCCTGCACTTGCTCAATAGTGAACTATATCGAATTGTACTGGCAAGTTCCAAGAGAAGTTGTGTTTTTTTTTTTAAAAAACTAGGTATACATACACTTAAAAGGGAAACAGAATGCTGTCTCATACATTACGAATATGCTGCATATTTCACAGAAAGTTACATTTCAGAAATGTTTTAGAGATGCTTTTTAAAAAAAATTGTTGCTGGTAATCGCTTTGTCTTCTGCAGCCTATAGTACTAGGCTACCTTCATACCATGAATTCATCTGTATACTCCTCTGATGGAGAGAAATATATAACGGATACAAATTAAAAAACTTATAAAAAGTTACTTTAATGAGCTTTTCTATATATCACAATGTTGCTTTTTAAAATTCCAGAATCTCAAGATCTTCCAAAACTCAGTGAAAAGCTGGGATTTTCATCTTTCCAACAAAACACAGCATGTGAATCTTGATAGACCCTGTCACACTGGACTTCAAAAAATCATCACTGTTTTATACATTAAAAGGCCATTTTAGGTCACTGTTACAGGAAATATCATCCCTACAGTACCTAAAACAGAACTTCTCTATTTATCCAAAAAATATTTAGCACCAACAGTAACAGTGCACAATTACCTACATTGCCTCACCAACATATTGAAACCATGACCTTGAATGACCATACATTCAATCCTTGGCCTTCATGCTGAAGCTAGAAGCAAGGAGAACAATTTAGACAGGTGATCAGCTGACCATTAGAAATCATGCCAATGCCACTGAATATCCATGACATGTTCAAGATGTTTGGCAAATCATGTCTTTGTTTGCACAATCTAGGGGAGGGGGGAGAGGTGCAGGGGAAGGGAAGACTATAGTCTTCAAACCCTTTAGAAGCCCATAACCCTTCCCCAAAAATAAAAGTTAATGATGTTTTTTCAATAGATGTGGTCCCTATCTGGATTCCATATGTGGATGCACATGCATGCCATGTGCTGGAGCTGTTTAAAGTAGTTTCCTTCGACCCATGTGTGCATCATGCATTGGCTATGTGATGCATCCGAGATCTTATGAGGCTTCGTGGGTCAACACCCCCTCGGTTCCCTCTTACTTAATGACACAGAGCCATTAGCAGAGGGGATGGGGGGGTGGGACTGGAATCCAGATAAAGACTACACCTCTCGAAGAACCATCAGTTACAATAAGTAACCTTTATTTCTTCAAGTGCTGATGTGATGTGATGGTTTTTGGATACCCACTCCTTGAAGTGTCTCCATTTGGCTTGGTAGCATACCCAAGTGGCCATGAGTCAACTATGTGTGAGGATGTCTCGCACAGACATGGAGCATGCATTGTTTGTGTGTGAGCCCCATCCAAATACCAGGCTGTGAGATGAAGAGGGTCTGGATCTGCTACTCCAGTCTATGCCCATTGTTGCATGAGGAGATTCAGGAAAGGGGAAGGGAGGGATGATTGGAAGACAGGTTGAAAGGTGAAGATTAGTGAACCAATATTGGTGTTGCTAGAAGGGGACTACGGGGATGCTATCTGCTTGGCTGTGTTTCACTTTGCAGAGTACTTGTGGGAGGAGCAGTATGGGTGGGAAGGCATAAAGTAGTTCTGGTATCTAGGGCATTCCCTTGAGAGCCTTGCCCGATGGCACCTCTGGAGCAAAAGAGGGGAAGCTTGTAGTTGGTAGATGTCACGAAAACGTTCCATAGCGGTGTGCTCTATTGATGGAAGATGGAACAAAGAGTGGGGTCATTAAGCGGTTACTCATGGTTGCAATGAAAGGAGCAGCTGAGTGTCTGCTAGGTTATTGTCTGTACCCTGTAGATGGGTTGCATGAAATGTGATGTTGTGCCTTAGGCACTAGTTCCACAGGTGGATTGCTGTTGACAAAGGGTTGGAGATCTGGCTCTGCCTTTTTTGTTTATATATACACACACAACCACTTTAATGTTGTCTGAGAGAAGTGCCACATGTCTGGAGTGGATGAGAGGAAGAAGCACATGACAGGCAGGCTGGAACGCTCGTAACTCTAGGACAGTGTTTCTCAACCTTTTTCATACCAGGAACCAGCTTGCTATACTGTGTCAGGGAGATCTCAGGCTTCCTATACTGTGTCAGGGAGATCTCAGAGACTGGTGTCAGTCCATGGACCAGTCATTGAGAAACACTACTCTAGGATATTGGTGTGCATCCTTGCTTCTTTGGGGGACCAGAGGCCTTGAACTGTGGGTCACTGTATGTGGGTGCTCCAGCCCACAAGTGAGAAGTCCATGGTGAGGGTGGTGTGGGTAGTAGGAGGGTTGAAGGGGATGCCTGGCATGATCTTCGATGGGTTGCAGCCCATGAAAGGTAAGTTACCACTGAGGGTGGGAGGAGGACCCATTTGTTGAGATGGTCCTTCTGTGGGTCATACACCGAGTGAAGCACTATTGATAGCATGTTTTGCAAAGGCAGGCATGTGGGGTGATGGAGATGCATGTCCCAGAAAGGCAATGATGGATGCATGTATGGGGACAATGCTGTAGCTTTGTAATGAGGGATGTGAGAATGGCGAAGGAAGGCCCATCCTGCAAGACAGCCCTTGAAAGGAAGACTGATCCCACAAGAGAATCCAAGTGCGATCCTATAAAGATGATTTCTTTGGTAAATACAAGGAATGAATTTTCCTCGTTGATACAGATGCTCAGATTGGTGAGGTGGTCCTGTAGTGTTCAGATGGTAATGAGGAGGCATTCATGGGATGACGCCACTAGGAGTCAGTAGTCCAGGTATGATAATGAGTGGCCCAGGCGTTGCATATAGGCCACAACTATTGTTAAGACCTTGATGAATATGTGGGGTGCGGTGGCAATCCCAAAAGTGGGGGACACGGAATTGATAATGGGAGTGTCCCATTGTGAAGCAAAGGAATTTGAGGTGAGCGAGATGGATGTCCATGTGGAAGTATGCATCCTTCATATCGAGAGTCATAAACCAGGAAGGGAGGGAATAATTTGGGGAAGAGTGACTATTCAGAAACAGAATTTGTGGCTAAACTAGTTCAATGCCTGTAAATTCAGAATGGGGCAATTGCCCCCTCCTATTTTGGTATAAGGAAATAGGGGGAGTAGAAGCCAAGTCCATGTTAGTGGTGCGGTACCCATTATATGGCACGCTTTTGGAAGAGATTGTGTGCCTCCTTCTGAAGAAGGTCTTGTTGTGATGGGTCTGCATGACTGCCCTGGGGAGGGTGATGAGGGGAAATGGCAAGGAACTCTATGAGGTATCCCAAGTGTATATCTCATACACATTAATCGGTGATAATACTGTTCCAATTGTGTTCAAAGAGAGCAAGACAGCCCCTGAAGGCAATTGAGGAAGCTGGAAGAGGGACAGGAAGGGATTCACAATTCTCAGGGTAAGAGTCAAAAGGGTTGTTTGAAGAAGTATTGTGGAAAGGTGGAAGAGGTAGAGGAGGCGGCAGCGGAAAATCTGAGTTGTTGGGAACATTGGCAAAGGCAAGACTGTTCTTGCTGACATAAGGGGTATGGCTGGAAGGAGAGCCTGGTGAGGTACCAGGATCAGGTAGGAGAGGAAGTGTAGAGACCCAAGGACCGAAGTGTGGCTCAAGAGTCTTTTAGTGAGTGCAGATTCCTGTCAGTCTTGTCACTGAAAAGTTTTTGATTGTTGAAAGGGAGGTCCTTGAGTGTGGTTTCGACCTCTTTACAAAGCCCCCAAGTCTGGAGCCAAGAGTCCCTGTGAAGAACCACCCCAGATGCCAGGGAACATGATGCCATATCTGATGTACCCTCTCAGTAAGGGACTTGAATTCTGCTTGTTTAGTCTCTGGAAGTGAGGCTTGGAACTCCACTAGTTTAGAGTGCAATTTGAAGTCGTATTTTACCAATATGGCTTGGAAGCTGGCAATGCAGAATTGTAGGCCTACTGAAGAATATTGACTTTTCAGCCAGTTAAGTCAAGCTTCTTAGCAGCTGGATCTGGAGGAGTGGCCCTAAACTATTGTTGTCTGGCACACTGCATTGCTGCTTGTGCTACAAGAAAATTGGGTGGAGAATTGTAAAAAGGAAGTCAGTGCCCTTGGATGGAACAAAATAGCATCTCTCCACTTGTTTAGGTGTCGGGGTGCATGATCCTGAGACATGCCAGACTGTCCGGGCCAGCTGGAGGAGTGTGTTGTGGATAGGGAGCACCATGTGTGAGGGGCCTGCTAGTTGCAAGATGTTGAGGAATTTGCCCTGGGGAGGAGGTCTTGTACCTCCTCAGCTAGAAGGACCAAGGAACCCTGCCATGCAATGCAGGAGATCTTAGTTCCTGGCTCTGGTCATCTGGTGGGGAAAGCAGTTCCAGCAGTGCCAAAGGTACTGAGGCCTTATCTGTTGGGATCCGTATTGTGGCCATTAAGCACTGCAGCCTCTATTTCACTTCCCTTCCATCGGTCTATGAAGAGCCACAGGGTGTGCAGTGTACAGACATATAAGTCTAATTGCACTGATGGTCTGTGAGGATATAGGAACCACTACTGTGCAGGCAGTGCATATCTAAGATGTTATAGCTGCGGACTATGGGAGAGTGCCAGTGAAAGTGCCAGACCCAGTTCTGAGGACCATTCTGAGTCTAATGGCTGGTCCAGGAAGCATGGTGCCGTTGGGACGGGAGGAGCTTGTGGTGCTGGTGGGACCTGTGATGACACTGAAGGTTGTAGGCTCAATGGTTGGTATAGAAGTAGTAGCTCATCTGCTGGAGATGGAGGCTGTAAGATTTCAGGCAATCTGTCAGAGAGCCCAGGGACAGAAGCAATTCTGCTGAGGGCATGAGGGGAGATAATTGACCAGGTGTGCATTTTACCAGATGTGAGAGGTCAGATGTACCCGGTGGAGTGGGTGGAGCTGGGTGTTCTGGCCGTACCCCAAGTGGCTGAGGCAGAAGAGGATTCCAATCAACCCCAATGATGCTTGGTAATATGCTTTGGATTCCTTCAATGGTGGAGCTGCCTGATCTATGTGTGACTTCTCATCCAGCCTTTCATGGCTCAGGGGAGGTAGCTCTATGCTTGGAGGTGGTCCCTCTTGGATCCATCCTTGTGCCCATAGCTGTGCTTCTTATAAGCGCTATGTGTTTTTACCAGCATCACCTGTGCCACCCTGGCTGGTGATGGTGGTAGTGGGTGCTCCAGTGGGTCCATCGGTGCCACTTTGGAGTGTGTGCAGGGACGCATTGCCTCCTTCACAAGGCTATTGTGTAATCTAAGTTCTCTGGCCTTACAGGTTCGCAATGGGAAGGACCAGCAGATGGAGCAGTGGGACTCAATGTGGCTCTCATGAAGGTAATAAAGACAGGATTGGTGTTCATGACTCTCTGAGAGGGATCTTGGGCACGACACACAGTTCTTAAACCCGGATTGTCGGGGCATAGTCTCCCACGATGGGTAGAACGACGGTAAGACTAACTAAACTAAGAATACTAACTATAACTACTATTAAGTGAAACTATGTACAAGAATAAAACCTTTTTGGGGGGGAGGGGAGCGAGGGCGCTAAGCAGATCAAAAAACAAAAAATATTTCTGACTCTGGCCATTCGGCAGTAAGAGGGAAATGAGGAGGTGTCAACCTGCACAGTCTCATAAGATCTCAGACATACCACATGGTCGACGCGATGCACACATGGGTCGAAAATGACTACTCTAAACAATTCCAACTCCGGTGCATGTGCACCCATGTATGGAATCCACATAAGGACCAGCACTTGAAGATGATGATGTTATCACTAGAACTCCAACAACCATTCATGGAGTTTCCCCAAGTGTTTTTCCCCTCCCTCCAACAGGAAGGGATAATTTAGCACTTCGCTATTATTGGCCTGAGCACATTTAACTCACTGACCTGAATGTGAAAAACTATATCCTATGAATTAGGTCCATAGCCATTCCAGACTGCCTCTTTGCTAAAGCTCCATGTTAGGAAAACACTCCTTCAATACAAGGCCCACTGTGGTAAAACCTCTCATCTAATTCTGCTGTATTCAGACTCATGATTTAAGTCTAGGCAATATCACACATTCTTAAAACCTCTATTAGAGAAAGGGAGAGAGAGATGAGCAGTATATTTGTATGCCAAAACACCATGCATATTATGTGAGCCAAGTTCAAAATGATTACCAACTTTCTAAAAATAGCAAGTTTCACATCCATTACAAAATATGGCTAACAAAATTATCTGCTATTGCATGTACTGTATACATTAAGATAACAGAAGCCTAGGTGAGAGAGAGAGGCACATTCCTCCTCACTTTGAGCACCCATTTTCAGTGCCCTGCCAGAATAAATCCAATATTTAATTAAAGGCTGAATATGTAAATTTAGCAGATATTTTCCACAGATGAATCAAACAACCTAATAAAAATCTTCACAAATTCATTCAAAAATTAGGAGTGTAAGCTTTAAGAAATTGAACCTATTAGTGAATTCTATGGTTTTCCATTAACAGCTTTTGAATTCTTATAAAAGTCTTTTTAAGATTCTCTCTCTTGATTCACAACCAACCACCATTTAGAAATTTGAAATTTAATTTTGGTTTTGCAACCAAACTGTCGTCCTGCATGATGTGCCTAAATATTATTATAGGATTGTTGACTAGTAACAGACTTCAATTTAAACTGGGTTTAAGGACAAAAACATTTAAACTTTTATTTAAAAAGATGCAAAAATTGCATAGACTTTTCAAAAAGACATAAGTCAATTAAATGTTGGGCCTCAACCAATTTTAATCATTAATTTATATCGTATTTGAGAATAGGTATATCTTCACAGATATGGTCACGCAAAACATTACATATTTTTCATTAAAATGGATTGACATATTTGGGAGATTTCTTTTCAACCTTTAGTCACCGTTTTTGCTGTTTGCTTCCTGAAGTATATATTTAACATTTGTGGATACTGGCAATTAAAAATATATTGTTTCTGGTTAGTGTAAGACATGGAGTGGCAATACGAAAAAGTATAACATATGCTGCACTTTACAAAATGGTTACAGAATACATACAGTTTCAGAGTCATAGAAAGAGGCATCTTTTCAATAACTCCATGAACTAAAAAAGGAGGGTGTCACATCTACAAATTATTTTGGTCATACTCCATGACACACTTGTGGAAAAGCTTCCATTTTTCTTTGCATGTGTACAATATATAGTTAACACAATCTAACTATAATGCCTTTACAGTGTATTTGTATAATGAACAAAGCTAAAAAAAAAAAACTTTATTTACAAAATTGTGTAATATGAATTCAACTTCATTGTCAACAAGACTTCAGTAGTATAATTTGTATCTACTTTATAAATATGAAATTATCGTTGGAGACACTTTGTGTATTTTGGGCACATTTAGCTTTTTGATGCTTCATGAAAGGGGTTTTACTGACATAAATTTACAAGAAGGGAAATATTTTAGCTCAACTCTTCAAGGTCTTTTTGTCATGGTTTTCAAAAAAGAGGTGATCTTTTGAGCAAGTTGACTGAGTCACTATTCGTAACTTCTTAGTATGTTCTCTTTAATACAGCAAAAAGAATCATTAGCTAGTCAAAGTAAAACTTCCAGCAAATGTGGCTAAGATATCTTGACCTTCTCAGAATCAGGATATGCATCTTCATGTGTTTCCGATAATTTGTCTAAATTGTCTAAAGTAAATAAAAAACTATCACTCAATCCTCTCAGAAGAAAAGGTAAAATTTAATTGCAGAACTTAAAACTGCACAATTAAAAGCTGTGTTGCTACTTAAAGCTAGCACAAACACAAGAATGAGAGCTCATGCATACAAATCAGCTTTTTCTATATGTGCAGAAAGATTTTCAAGAATATACTGAGGCATACACCACATTCACACCTTCTAAATGTATTTAAAAGGAAAACAAAGTGGAATATTAACCCACATTTTTACAACATAAATGCTTTCTACCTCACTTTGATTTATAAATGACTTTGTGATAATCTACATTTGATTAACAAGAAAGCTGCAATGATGGTTATAATACAGAGGTAAGCATACAGATAAAATATGATTAAAAACAAATGCAACCAAAAAGCTTATTATCTGAAGCAGAAAGATTTTGTGGAAATTCACAAAAGCAAGCTCTAGTTTTGTTTATTTTCTGATTAAAAACTGTGGTGGAGCTTCTGATTAAAAACTGTGGTGGAGCTAGATATATTTCAATTCAAGTCAACAGAAGAGTTAAAAGTGGAAGAAATTACACACAAAAACCCCCCCAAACCCACCAACTACAGAAAGAAAAAAAGAAGCTGAGCAATGAATAGAAAAGTAATTTTTCTTATATTGTTCTGAGGACTTGGGGCCAGATGCTCAGCTGTTGTTATTCAACAGAGCTTCATTTACTTCAATGAAGCTATGTCAATTTACACCAGCAGAGGGTCTGGCCTTTTGTCTACAAAAATCCACCTTCTAACCTATTGTAAATAAAGCAATTGGCATATCACGCAGCTGGATCAGCAGTGGTACTGCCAATTATTTGGCACACTGAGGTAATATTGTGTTATTTGCTAACTGCCCAATCACTAGCCACAGGGAAGGGTGAAGAGGAGAAGATAATGAAATGGCACATAGTTGTTCCACACAGGATAAGACCATTGGCACTAATACTCCTCCAGAAGAGGCTCAGTGCTTAAAGCAGAACTCCCTCCCATTGGCTCTAGATCAGTACCAGATTCTCTACAGTTAGGCTGGAGATTGTTTCAGCTAAAATTAAAACAGGTAAGCTGGTTTACCTGTCGAAGAGCAGACGGACTGATTGGGTTACCCCCATCTTTTCATTGGCATATTAAAAGTCCACTGATACCTTCAGAGGAATAAATGAAAGAATAAAAGCATGCTTCTTAGATAGGATTCTCCTGCACACACGGCATATTTTTGTTTGGAAGGCATGGCTTCCATTAAATGTAATTATTTCTCACAATTACTAACTATGAAATTTGCCTCAGTGCAGAAAACCTATGCACCACTTAAAGCTCATTTAAAACATTAAAGCCTTGCCTTCACTAGATCAAAAAGTATATTTTAAAACGTGTTAAAACCCTGAGGCAGACTAGGCAAATTATAGCATTAACTTGTTTCCTAGTTGAAGTAAACCCTAGACTCCCTCCTACATGTTAAAAAAAGGACATCCCTGACATGGAAAGAGCTACTCTATGGTAACCGTGGTTCTTCAAGATTTGTAATCCAGCTGGATCCCACTGTTGGTGCCCATAAGCCTCGGGTATCCGAGAACAGCATCTTTTGAATCCCAATGTCTGCTGAGCCCTCGCGTGCACCCTTGTGCCTCCTCAAGCTCCTGGAATGAGGATATAAAGGGCAGAGCAACAGCAACCTTCTCTTAGTTTCCACATAATTCAAAGCCCATCACAGCCAAGCACTTTGAAAAGCAAAGGTGGAGGGCAGATTGATGGATCCACACTGCAACATCTCAAAGAACCACAGTTACCGTAGCAGAAGTGTTCTATTTTTGTTAGAGTATGTGTTGGTGTGGATCCCACTGTAGGGGACTGGCAATTAGGATTCCCCCAGAATGGTGGGGATGAGGAATTGCTATTGCATCACTTGAACATTGTCACCTGAAATAACTAGTCCAAGGCATGGTGTTTAACAATGGAACTCTCAACAATAAGTGTATACCTTGTCTGTGCAGGAGAGAAAACTCTCTGGCTGCAGTCAGAGACTGGAATGAACTCCCTCCAGTTCTAAGGACCATAGCAAACCTCACCATTTTCTGCTCCAAGTGCAAAGCACATTTCTTTCCTTGCCTTCTGTAGCATAAACAGCAACAGATATAAATATATTATTTAAAATGAAAAACTCTGAAAGAAGACACTCCACACACTTCTCCCTTTGGGAAGAACACGAAAGAACAAACACCACAAGACAGCTGTGTAGGCACACTGCTTAAGATACCACTGGAAAGCGCTCAAATACTACAGTGATAGATGTAATATAAAAATCTGTATAGAACAGAATATTGGCATGTTCCTGAAGCAGGCAGAAGCAGAAGCTTGCCCTCTGGTGGAGTGAGTCTTATTATTCAAAGGAAGAGATACACCAGCCAACTGGTAACACAAGGAAATACACTGCGTAATGCATTTTGATATTCTTAAAGGTGAGATAGTGATCTAAAGGTAAAGCTCTGCCTTAGTCAGATATAGACCGAGGGGGGGAGGCTGGGGGCGGGGGGACAGTGACACAGGTTGAATTGTTTAGTCCTGTCAGAGCTGGACAGAAAATGGTTTTCCCATCTCTTGAGAATTTGAGATTCCCCCTTGCTGGGGGAGGCATGCAGCAGAAAGTGTCTCAACTGAAAGCTCTCTGCTGGAGCGCAGAGCAAAGAGCCTTTCAGTGCCAGCAGCAGCACCAGGGGAAGAGGACTGAGGAAGAAACAGGTCTCATCTTTATAATGCATCTATTTTTACCAAGTATTGAGCCTACATGTAAGCAAACATTCAGCGAAAGATGATGATTTTAATAAAGTTAAATAAAAGGAATAAAAGTAAACAACCACTCAATGGAATAAGTTCAGAAGTCATTATTTTGCAAGGCAGCCTGATGAATCCAGAGAGATCTGTTATGTGATATTTGTGAAAGCCACAGAAGTAACATAAGACGCAGACCCATAGACTAGACAGTTGATATTTAAGTCTAGTTTAATAGTCTCTTAATAAGAAAAAACAAAAATAAGCATATCAAAAAATTTTCCCAAACACTCTTGGCTCCCACATGAAACTTTCATGGCTCTCCCTGGGCCATAGATCAGAGTTTGGGACACACTTGTCTAAGATGTTCATATGTAACCCCACATTATTTGGAGTCCAGGTTCCTTGTATCTGTCCAATAGTCCAACTCACCCTACACAACCATGATTAGTGTCTTTGCTGGGGAGGCTATTGAAAAGGAGACCCTTTGCTGTGTGTGTGGGTTCCAGTCACTATGCCAATGACATCCTGTCATATAAAGATCCTACCTATCTGAAATTGCATCGAAGAATAGACTGACCTGAGGACAGCATTGAAGGGGTTACATGTGAAGTCTGACAAGTGGCATCATATGTGAATGCTAAAACATGTCGACTATCATAGCTGGACTTGCTGATAAATGGAGTATGAGTGCTCGTAATGACTGGAATCTGTCCACAGGTGGGTATGCTTCCACTGATCTGGAGTTGATCACAGCTCCTATGTGTACTCTTTTGTCTGAGGAGGTTGGAGTGCCTGTTTTTCATAGCTTACCAGGAGGTCAAGCCTGATGACTAGAGATTGAGCACATTCCAGGCTCATTGCTGCCTTATTGCTGTGGCCTGCCTCTGATCAGCAAGTCATTCCAAGTACCTGTGTAGGCCTTCACAGCTAAGCTCCTATCCCTTTTTATGAAGGCCCTTGATGCTGTGGAAAGTCCAAATGACAGTATCTTGCACTGGTAATGATTTGACTCCACTATGAACCTCAAGTACTTCCTGTGAGTCAGGTTGATGGCTATGTGGACGTATGCATCCTGCAAGTCAAAATCCATGAACCAGATTTGAATTTGCAGGCTACAATGATGCTCGTGTGGCGAACTCTCAGGGATTGTTTCCCCCATATCATTTCCTAACGTGGTACTAGAGCCTTTGATGCCAGCTTGCTGAACGTCACTCCCACCTTGGCGAAGGACTCAGACTCCCTAATCATAGAGAAGGGTTGTCTTTCTCCCTCCTCCTGAGACATCCTCCCGATGTTTGAAGCCATGTCGTAGCTTTTCTTTGCTATGCATTTCGCTCTCACCTTTACGCTCAAGCATAGACAGCCCGGGCTAAGGCTAATGCAATGTCAGTCAGTCCCTGGTCTAGCAAGGACCTCAGTGCCAAATGTAATGGCTAGTGCAAATGATCCCAGCCCAAGGTGGTCAGAGTCAACATAGCTAGCAACAGTTTTCTTTCCTACTTTCCTGTCGCTGCTCAACTCCAGAATGTGGTGCATACTTGAGGATGCATTTACTGAAGACCACCCTTTCCTTTTTTTGGAAGAGGTAGAATCCTCCAGTTCTGAGGTGGTGCACATTAATTACTCAAGTGCAGTTTCAGCTCTATGTCCCTTGACTTATAGGTCATTGAGGAGCAGACTTGGTACAATACACACTAATTTCAGATGTGTGACTCCCTGCCTCGTCCCCCCCAATAGAATCGACATCAATTACGCCAGTCAATAAGGTGGATGCATTGCAGGTCAGACAGGGTTGAAACCCTGAAAATGAAGAGTCTGCCACAGCGATATGCACTGGGAGCCTAACTCCACTGTATAGAGGCGTATGCAAAGGAGCTGTCTCTTTTTTGGGATGGGAACATTCAAATTAAAGAAATAAAGAATAAGGAGGGTGAAAGTGGCCTTCTCCAATTTGAAAAAACAAAACATGAGTTGGAAGCTCAGTAGGAGTAGCAGGTTGGACATTTTTGCTGCATGTGGTCAGAGGAAACTGAGGGAAAGTCAGGGCCACTCCACCCTTAATGCCCTTGCACAGGAGCACAGTGAGGCACAGGGTACGTGTGCAGCTCTGACGGATACCGTTATTCAAAAAACTCCAATCTCACACATGAGGTATGTCCACACACCAACAGCAGGATTGACACATACTCAAAGAACCGCAGCTTGCAAAGGCATGTCTTTTAGTTAAAAGATTAAAAATGGTGTATTTTAACATCATGTAGATGTGGCCTAAGTTATTAAATACTATGTGATTAAGAATTTTTGTGTGGATTTTCTGCACGGAGGCAAACTTCAATACAAATAGAGATTACTAAAAGAGTGGTTTCTAAACTCCTTTCCTTTTAAGTATTACTACGTGATATTGACATCTTTGTTTCTTAAAATGGACATTTACAGCTTGAATTCGAATACATTTTTTTTTTAAGAAGTGCTTCACAACCGCATCATAATGGAAAGCTTCACACACAAAACAACAAGTGTAATCTAAAATCTCACTATTTATCTAATCTTTTCTAGATAACTAGCCACTAGGGAGGGTACGTTGAGAACCATACAATTGTGGGTATGCAGAAGAGAAAACAGACCATGGTAACACTTACGACAATGCTAACGTAATGACTAGACTGTATGGCCAAGCCATCCTCAAAGGCAGCTGAGGAAGTGGAAACAAATCTTCAACTGTAAGATGCAGATCCTCAACTGTAAATTATCATAGCTCCATTGACCTCAATGAAGCTATGATAATTTATGCCATCTAAGGATCTGAATGAGTATTTTTCATCAGATTAGTTCATGTTTTCTACCATGGTATAGTTTCCCAGCTTAGACAAACCCCAATCAAGGGGTAACAGATTGCAAGGTGACTACCATGGGGCTGCTCCCCTTATTGACAAAAGTAGCCTGGCTAATAATAGTACTGTTTTGCTAGTATCTATGGTAGCATTTCATAGAGAATGATCTGACCACCGTGTTTCTAAACACAGCATACACAGAACTAAATGGCTCCAGCAGAGCAAGGAAAGGAAGCAGATGCTACAGTTGTCTCTCTCCATCACTCCTAGTAAACCTGGAGCAGATTAGGATCATTTGGAGAAAAAAAAAAGTGGCAGAACACCATCTTTCTATATAAGGAACTCTAAAATAACATGGTGAGTTTGTCACTTAACAGGTTCAAGTTACTGTAAAAATTCATTAATAGAATTAAAGATTAGGGTTGGAAGGGACCTTAGGAGGTCATCTAGTCCAACCCCCTGCTCAAAGCAACACCAACCCCCAACTTGGGCTTTAAAAACCTCTAATGAGGGAGATTTGCACTTTGCAATTTCACCAGAATATTTAGATTTTCAGATTCATAGTATTTGTTCTTATAAAGACAACTATATCTGTGTAAGGCAATACCACTGTTCCTCAACAATAAATACACACAACAATATATGCATAACACTGAACAGCAGCAATATCTGTTAAATAAGTGCTGGAAGCACAATTTAAACCTGCCTTGAGATGCTTTAATTTACACACTTTTTTTTCAGAAATTTCAAACACTTAGAAGAAAAAATATGTAATTTGTCTTTGGTCATATTAACATGTAGGATAGAGTATACAGAAAGTATAATTTGAATGAGAATGTGGCATTGCACCATTTTTCCCTTTAAGTTATGGGTTTCCTACAAACACATGGAGCATGAAGGAATCAATAAAAGGGAAAGAAGTACAACTACAGTTTTATTTTACATTATTAACATTCTTTCCTAAACACAAATATAAGACATATTTCTACCATTTCACTGCCCTTCTTCCCCCAACCCCACCCGGCCCCAATTTACTGAGGGAAAACAATCAATCATTCTCCATTAATGAATGTGTTCTCCCCCACCACTCTTACACTGTCAGGATAAATGAAATGTAGTGTAAGGCTAATGCCATTTTTTGTCTGTTTGCAATATTGTAGCTGTGTAGATTCCAGAATATTAAAGAGACAAGGTGGGTGAATTAATATCTTTTATTGGACCAACTTCTGTTGGTGAAAGAGACAAGCTTTTGTGCTATACAGAGCTCTTCTCCAGCTATAGGAAAAATTCTCAGATTATCACAGCTAAACAAGTTGGAATAGATTGTTTAGCATAAGTAGTTAACACATATTTCAAGGGGCCATTCAAAGTGAAACACACGTCTAGTCATAAGTAGGGTTTAGTGGTTTACAGATTGTTGTAATAAGCCATAAATCCAGGGTCTTCATTAAATTCATGATTTTTAGTATCTAGCAAAGTTATGAAATTAAACTCCCATGGTCATCTTTTGAAGGTATTGTGCAGATTTCCTTTGAGGAGTAGGATTGAGGTCAGAGATAGAGGGATCGTTCTTGGAAGTGTGTTCGCCCAGAGATGATATGTTTTGTCTTCTATCATTTTTCTGTGTGAGTTCATTTGAGAGCATAATGATTGTCTAGTTTCACCCACATAGTTATTGAGGCATTTGGTGCACTGGATGAGGTACACCACATGTTGTGACAGACATGTATCCTACACGTGGATCTTGAAAGGTGTATTGTGGGAGGTACTGATTATTGTAGATTTGTCTGTAGATTTGTCTGCAGGATTTACATCTGCTTTTCTGGCAGGGTTTGGTGCTGCTTTGAGTTGGTTTGTGCTGGTCTGTGGAGAACCTGCTTCTGATGCGCTCAGCAAGGCTGTGGGGTTGTTTGAAGGCCAGAAGATTGGGGGGGGGTGTCAGAAAAATTTCTTTCAAGATGTGATCCGCATAAGATATAGGTAATCCATACCCCATATACATTCCAGTGGGGGTGATAGGTGACAACTAGAGGTGTGCAGTTGAAGGGGTTTTTTGTTTTTCTTTTAATGGGTTTTTTTTTTTTTTGGTACTAAAGCAGGTTCTCTTGGGGCATTTGGGTGGCACATTCCATGATATAAACTACTTCTCTGATGGAGTGTCCTTGTTTGTTGAAGACTTTTTTTAAGTGTGTTAAGGTGTGCATCCCATACTTTCTTGGTGTGTTTGAGGTGGTTATTGGATCTGTGAAGGTCAGTGGGTTTCTGTATTTAGTTGTCTGTAGAGTTCCATAGATGAAGCTGATCGTGGTGTCCAGGAAGTCGAAGGTGGTGCAGAAGTGTTCTAGAAAGAGTTTGATAGATGATTGGTGGGTGCTGAAGTTGTGATGGAAGTCTATAAAAAAAGGTCAGGCCATCTGTCCACAAGATGAAAATACCATGGATATATTATTTCAGGTATATCATTGGTTTTTTGGTGCATTTGTCCAGAAATTCTCTCACGGTAGCCCATGAAGAGCTAGGCACTTTGAGGGCCATCCTAATACCATGGCTGTTTCCATGGTTTGGGCAAAACATTTATTGTTGAATTTTGTTTCTTTTTTGGTGAGAGAGGAATTCATCTGCAAGCATTATTGCCATTGAGCAACTTTACAAATATACTGCTCTGGAATTTTGCCATTGTCTTCAATGGAGCAAGGATGTCACTCCCATTTTTTTAACGGATGGAAGAGATTAAGATTAATCATCCTAATTTTGATGTGGAAAGATTCAGTCTTCTCCTCTGGTCCAAGCTCCCAAAAGCATCACTAGCACCAGAAGATGGAAAAGCAACATTTTCAGGAAAATGGAAGGGACAGCATTCTGTAAGCACAAACAGATTGCACTGCAGTATGTTATGCTACCTGTTCTTACTTTCGCTGCTTCTTCATATTCTGTGTTCTCCCATGATTTTATCATAAATCGCATGATATTTGAAGTTTTTTTGATAAAACCACAACTCCTGGACTAAGCTACCAGCCCTCGTTGTTGCAAAGAAAAAAGCTTAAAAACATTAACCCTAAAGGGTTAAAAACCAGAAGACAAAAAACGCAAATTCAGTTTTATATTTCATGATTTTCAGATAATTTCTTGATTCCTGAATGGTTGAGGATGGCAACAACACATATGGTAAAGAAATAAAAGGAATTTTCCATACTCATATTTGACATCTACATTCAAAATGCCATCGGCTAACATACACCAAGAGGAAAGCATCAGGGCATGTTATAAACCACATGTGTGTGGAATCCCAGGTTGGGAATATAAATTCTTTTGGAGAGGGGAAGGATGGTGGTGTCAGTACCTGAAAAATGACGAACAGAGTGGCCAAATATGTAAGGAGTTCCTTACAACTCCAGAAGGGACACAGAAACTCACTCTTTCTTCTTCTCCAATGCATGTGTGTATAAACATTAATAAACTGAACTCAGACTGTATTGATTATATGCACAAAACTATATAAACACAGGCATTTGAGAAAATGGATGATACTCATTAAAAATTTAACTAATCTGAATTAATGTTCTGTACAATACTTTCTTTCATAATCCACTTGTCATTCCATGGCACGATATAATTTCCTATGTATACGATAATTCATGTCTACAAAAAAATGTTGCATGTTATTTATTTTTGCTCATCAGCATTCTTAGTTTGGTGACCATCTATCCTCATAGCATATGGGGGAAGTGAAAACTGAATCTTTGAACAAAAAGCAATTGTTTTCTTGATTCCAGGTATCAAAACAATACAAAGTATTAATGAATGTGAACAAGTTACACCAGATGAAATACAACTATGTTATCAAACAAAGTGGAACTCAATAAAAAGGGAATATCATAGGTTTTTTTAAGTTTTATTATTAATGGAATTGCACAAGAAATTAGTACAGCATAGATTAATTGCTATCATATTTTTTAATAAATGTGTGTGTTCATGCCTATTATATTTCAATACAATGCCTAGGTTGTCATTGCCCAAAAAGAAAAATTGCTAGGTTCAGTAAATGTGCTTATTATACAGTGAAAATAGAGCAAGATACGTGTGTGTAATTAAGAAATGCTCTTATAAACAAATTTGGGTTCCTGAACTCCCAAAGAACACCTTTGAAAGGTCACCTACCCCTACCCTAACACACTGGAAAAACTAAACAGGATTAATTTGTTAAAAGTAAAAATCCAACATGAGGAAACCTCACAAAGAATGTAAACTAAACGGGTGGGGAGGTCTGTAGGTGTCAATCAATAACAAAATGCAAACTGTCAAGCTTGCTTTACTAACAAACTGTCACATCAACAATATGCTGTTAATGACTACAAATTAACTGTATACCAGATGCTTGACACTTTGTTATGACACTTAGCAAGCTAGTTGACATTTGGGGGATCAAAGCTTCTTTAATTACACTTTGTATAACATGTGCAACCTTTATGCTAATGTCCACATATTCCTTAGCAAAAGGCTGTTCAAGTGGCAGAGATTGTTTTTTGTTCTTGGTGGTTGTGTTATTTTTTGGGGGGGGGGGTTGGGTTTTTTTGGACTTTAACCATTCATATAGATCTAGACTTGGGATGAAAACAATTCCTGAAGAAAAAAAAAAAAACACCTCACATCATTCAGTATTATCTCCTAGTCTAAAATAACCCTGCTCTTTAACTTGATGTGTGGTACTAGTGGTGCACAAAATCTCATTTATACACATTTGGTATGAAATAATGCATTTTCAAACAAAGTGGTAATAGCATTTATAAAAGGAGAGCACTAAGTATGCTGCATTTAAAAGATGTAAAAGTATCTCTTTGTTAGAACTGATTTCCGGAATCAATAGTGTATATCAATAAAAGGACTAGTTTCCTAGAACTACTTTCCCAGAATAAAGTGATTCCCTTATCACATGACTAAATTTAGGCTATTCTTCACAGTGTTTTACTTTTAACCAACAATTGTTGTATAAAGTTATACCCAAAGAAGAGACACAAAATCTGTACAGGCCCAATCCTGCTAACCCTTATGTATATGAGCAGCCCCCTTGGCCTTAGCATAATGGGCAAACAGGTTGTGTTTTTCAGTTAGGCTAAGCTAACTTGACAGAGCTAACATGACTGAAAAAATACACTCTTTTTGCTCATTGAGACAGGCCCACTGGACTTCATTGGGACTACTCCCATGAATTAATGGCTATGTTGATGGTTAATGGAGTCAATGGTTTTGAAGAAAATATT
This sequence comes from Mesoclemmys tuberculata, assembly GCA_007922155.1. Classification (NCBI taxonomy): domain Eukaryota; kingdom Metazoa; phylum Chordata; order Testudines; family Chelidae; genus Mesoclemmys; species Mesoclemmys tuberculata. The sequence goes on along the minus strand of ML675618.1, from coordinate 37,392,185 downwards.
AATCTTGTACCTGCAAGCACTACAAGGTCTCCCTCGATAGGAGGGGAAAACACATAAAATCTACTTCAAAAGCATTCATATGTATTGACACACTTTTTGGATGTTAAGTTTACTTTTTAAAAGGTTTCTTGGAATGAATATTTTAAAATTCTAAACATTTATGCCCCATTTTTCAATCCTGGTTGCCTAACATGACCACCTAATTACACTCTTAGTTGCCTTGATCAACACAAATTAATCTCATTTGTCAGATTCTCCTTTAGGAAATTAAGGTGGGAACCACAAAGGATGAGGCTGCCCAAAGCTCTGCTGAATGGTAATTGTGCCCTTTCATATTCCACCAGAGGAGATCAGTTATGTGATAAACTGATGGCAAGCTGCAACAAGGCTTCAGCATCCCAGCAGGCCTTGAAGTTTAGTTTCAATGGCTTAGACTGTTGTTCTTTAGAGGTTGCAGTCCTGGTTTGTTAGAAAATCATGTCTTTTCATTTATTAGATGCCAGCTCAGCAATTTCTACTGGTAACGAGCCAAATTTTTCCTTACATTCTGTGAACTGTAAACTGCAAGAGTCCCCACCGTGCGCTCCATCACAAAAGCACCATGCATGGACTTTGTATAAGGTCAAAAGTTTCCTCCTTCTGGAGGTTTGGCTTTAATACCAAATTTATACAGGAAGCCCAACATGAACTTTCTCCCTGGGCTTGATGGCCTTAGGCTTCCTTCCTTAGGACTCATCTATCTTAGACTCTTACTTCCTCTCTAAGGTCTTTGGTGTACTAGAAGAATACATGCCACTAAGCCCTTCCACTATGCATCAAGAATTTAATTGTTTCAAAGCCACAGAAATCTTATATTATTTCTCCCTTCCCCACATTTTGTCTATTATTTCAAGCCAAGTATGGAACTGTTGTGGTGTTCTAATGTACAGAAATTTGGCATATCCAACATCTAATCAAACTATCAAAGCCAAGAGACCTGACAACTCAGAGTTCAATTGTTTGTTTCTTAAATGACAATATAAATATGCAGTCAAATTCAAGGAATGTGACTGGGTTCCCCCGCCCAAGATTTTTTTATGCTTTGGACTATAAAACTAATGCATCTGGAAACAGCACTTATACTTTTGAAACTGGCTAATATTTAAAAAAATTCCAGTTTCCGAGGGGTCCTTTTGTCAAGAACATGCCCTGTTTTTTCCCCCATTTCTTCACAATACTAAGGATTTTTCTGTAATATATAACATGTAACATAAGACAAATGTGATTTTCAAGGTGACCATTTCCCTAATTCTTTAGAATGTTTGTCTTTTTAAAAAGTTTCCATTAAAAATATGATCTACAGTATTTGCTGGCCGAATATATAAATAGATAGCTGTCCTAAGAAAATTCTAGATTGGCACCTTTTAATTTATTAGTTTTAATAAAATTTATCTCTGGATCTACTAGAGTTTTTACATTTAAAAAAACAAATCAAACACCACAAAAATGATCTGTAACGGTACACAAAGAAAGATTATTTTCTTTCATCTGTAAAGGAAACAGTACTATAAGATGAAAGGCAGATATTTTACATTGTGGGCAATAATGCAACTAATACAATATCAATGGTTATTTACTGGTGAAAATACATATCAAAATGATCATCTCAATTATTTCCTATATGCTGCTTTGCACTTGAAATAATTCTTCTGTAAGTTTCCTAATATCATTTTAATATTGCATGGTTGAAAAAGTAGGAATGCATATGAATATCCACTTATGAAAAAAGCTTTCTCTGATTAGAGCTCATTTTCCTAATATACAGATTTCTAAAGACAGCTCTATTTTAGTTATGTAAAGCATGTAAAAAGTGGCATATGCTCAATCAAAGATGAATCTGAAATTAACCTGTCACTTTAGACACCACACTGGGGGGGGGCAGGGGAATGGAGAAATCCTTCTTTAAAAGTTTTTGCATTGTGTGGTATGTAAATGGCTAATTGTCCACTGGAGCTGTATAATTTTAAATGAAGATGAGACTGAAAAATAATAAAATACAGCAATCTTGTTTTTCAAAGAGAAATAAATTAGGGCACACCATTTAGTCAAGAAAAGCAATCAATCTATATATTCTTCATGGTGCACAAACTAAAAGCCCAGACCTACAAAGATTTGGGCATATGCTTAACTTTATGCACTTTATGTAAAAGCCTGTATGTGTAAAGTTAACCACTCAGGTTAACCACTCCAACTTTGCAGGATTGCAGCCTCGGTGAACAACGAACAATTCTTCTAAAAACCTCTGCTATCAGCTTCAGATTTTGAAAGAAGAATAAAATAGAATACCTAATCCATTCAATAACACATTTTACAATCCCCTAAAACCTTTATCATTAAGGTTTCTCATTGAGATGCAAAATAAGTATCTTTGGATTCATTATAATGAATAAATATACATTTCTCAGCACTGTAGAGGTTAAAATATCCCTTCATTAACTAAGATTACAACTATTAAAAGGCAATTTCTGCACTATGCAATGCTTAACTTATTTTTTCCTATTTCCTGACCAATGCATGATTACATTTTTTTGTTTTGATTAAAATGGGAACTGACTTTTGCAAGCTGTAAAAACAAACCTGTTCTTTTTTTTTAAAAAACCTTAATCCACCACCACCACCACAGAATAATTACTTGATAATGAGAATTAGTAAATTCTCTAAGAAAAAAAATTATGGGGCATTGTACCAAAACTAAATTTGAAAAAAAGACATTTCATGGGTTAGCTAAACCTCTTGATATCCACACTGCAAGCACATAATGATACTAAAAACTCACAGTGGAACTTTAGAGGGCTATCAAGCAATGAAAGACCTCATAAAAAGACAAGTGATTAACTTATTTAAACGGAGCAGGGAGAGGAGTCAAAACATCTCTCTCATGCACACAAAATTTTGCATTCGTATACACTGATTTCACTGTTGCTATTGTGACCCTTACTCAGCACAGACTGCAAGACACTTTAGGAAGCTGAATTGGTGTTGTGTGAAATAAAAACACAACTGATCACAAGATCAGAAAACCTCAAATTATTCTACCACAAAACTCTAAAGGTGAATCCAATCTTGGATATTTTAAGAACATTTAGCTTCAGCCAACATATTGCTCCCCTTCATCTTTATTGATTATGAAAAACAACTGGAATCATTTGAGTTTGTCATTCAAATTGGGAGGGAGAATTGCCCCTTTTTACACAGTTCCATAAAACACTGTGGATAAAAACTCTTGATATAAAAGCAATACATTTTGTGGGCTTTTAAAATTAGTTAAATGAACTTAAATTAGAAAATTGTTCAATCAAGAAAATAAAAACTATAATAATTTGGTAATTTACCCTAATCAGGGTATGCAGTACGAGACCTTTGCAGAGTACATTCCAAACACAATAGAATTAAATGTAAGAATCTAAATAATGTTGTGCCCATTGACGAGGAGTTATTGGCAGATCAGAGTTTAATGCCCGTTTACTACTCCAATTAACTGCTATTAAATCAGGTACAAAAAGGAAGTTTAAGCAAGAGATTGGTAATGAAAGAGAAGAAGTTCAAAAGATGAAGAAATGGTCAAAGGATAAACTTTTATCTCAAAAAATATATTTAACTATGTCCAAACTTGCTCAGGAAGTTTTATTTCCAGTACAGATATTTGTAGAGGTATGGGGGCTTACCCAGTTATTTAAAAAAAAAAACCCACAAGTATTCAACTGATACAGATACAGATGTTTGGATTTTTAGTAATCACATTTGTACTTACATTTTACAGAAGCATTTTAATGCATCTGAAATAAAGAAATATTTTGGTTTTTCATGTTCATCAATTTTTGGATCTGTGAAGAATTGGGCCTACTTTATAGCACTCTCTTCCAGCTGGACCCAGGCTGGTACCCACAGAACCAGCTCCCTCCCTGGAGAAATCCTGTCTGAGGCCCTCACAAAAGTCAGGCAGGGTAGTCTCCAGTCCAATTAACTGCTGTTTTACTTCAAGCCCTCTTAATGAAAAGAGAATCTGAGCTTCACAGCCTTTCCCACAAAGTCTGTCCCTCAGCCCACAAGTTCATCAACCCAAAAGTTCCTGGCTTTTACCTCAATGCTCTTTGTGATACAGAACCTTCCCCACTCTCCCGTCTGTTTCTTGAAGCTGCTGCTCCCAGCAATTGCTCCAGCCTCTAGCAAGTACTGCAGCCCTCTCTCCCATTCCCTGTTCCTTCAGACAATTAAGTTGCCCATCTTTTCTCAGGTGCAGCAGGTGGGGTGAATTAGATAGTCAGAGGCCAGCTTCAGCCTCTGATCCCAGAGAAATGCCTATTCCTTATACCTTCACAAGATCGTGGAAGTATTGTAAGGAAGCTAGTTTTCTCATTATTTTGTTCCCATAAATTATTTCCTGAACATAAAATAAATAAATAAATAAAATAATAAATAAATAATATAGATATTCAGGTTTCATATTTCATACTGTGTTTGTACAGTGCCAAGCACATTATGATCCTGGTTCACAACAGAGTCTCCTATGCACTACCACGCTACAAATAACAGTTGAGCTATGGAACCTGAATTTTCACGAGTCCTAGAATTTGCTTCTCTCTTAGTCTATCATTTCCATTCCAAAATGCAGCCAAGAGTACTTCTGGGAACACTAGGCCAGATCCCTAATGGGTGTAGATCAGCATAGTGCCATTGAATTTCTGATTCATTCTTTTATGTTACTCCATCTGAGAGTAACATAAAAAGTTAATTGTTTTCACTGTTTTTATAACATATAAAAAGGGAACTTTGGTCACTGTTCCTTGGAGCAGAACTTCATGCAGGAAGGCTCATTCTTGGGAGGAACACCAATACCACCATACCAGAGGATCTAACTGCTGTCAAGTGTCAACTATCCAGCCTAAAGTGAAATGGTAGCTTCAGTCCAGTTACCGATGGACCAGAGGCAAGATTACAAGACCCAGTTTGAATTGTTGTGGGCAGTTTCAACAGAAAGCCCAACATTATCAGATATACCAAAAACTGAATGAGTACAGATACTAAATTTAACTACCCTCTCATCTTCTGGGTCAGGGTTAAAGGGTCAAGATGAAACCTTACCACTGCACAGCCTCTAATTTTCTTATCGATATACAAAGGGCTTCATTATCCAGACATGTCAATCTAACTCCTTTGCAAAACATTTTAAAACATTTGCACAGAAAATTAAACAAGACACATTTACAAACTTTAAAGAAAAGGAAATATTGAATTGGACTAATTGCATATCAACATTAAGACAAGCTTGTAAATGTGCACAGAACAAGTCAAGAGGAAATCAACATGAAATGAGGATTATGAAAATGACTGTTTTCCAACACCTCAGGAAAAAATGGAAAAAGACAAAAAGAAAAGGATAATTTTATGGGTTAGATGTTGTTATGAAAACTTGCAAATTATAAATGCAGAAAAATATATCTACCTCAGATGTGACTTGTGGGTTAGAACAAATATGGTCCATATGGTTAAACTGTCTAATAGCTAAAAGACACAATTTTAAAGTTCTATAATTCTTACAGCATATACTGATAGTTCCTAAGTCTGGAAATAGCCTTAAATTGACACCATATATACAGCTAATTACCCAAATTTGTATTAGAAGTTTTAAAATGCAGTATTAACTGTTAAAGTGGGTGGGAGGAGTTATTTTCAATACTGATTTCTTTCTAACTAACTTTCTGATATACACTATCTTGCATTGTTCATGTTAGATATTTATTTATTCTATGAAGTTCAAACAAACATGTGACTTCTTTAAATTCTAAACCAATTTGTAAATTCCTCATCCATTATCTCCAAGCATTCTCTCTGCAAGATCTGCTATAGTAATAGCTTTTTCATCAAAGCCTAATGGTTTGTTTCAAAATAATCAAAGTCATGTTTATATCAGTGTCCGCAGGTGCAACCATTTTGTTTCCAGGAGAGCAGTATAGTACATGTTAATGTCACAAGTGATAAATCAAAGCAGCCACATTTGTTTCTCTACCTTACCTAATCTACCTTATGTCTCCAACAAAAAAAATGCACCCTGGCATTTGCACTCCCGCAGTTTACTTTGAGAACACAAATGCAGATAGTAAAACACCAGATGTAAAACAATTCACTCAGATCCTAGTTCTAACAATAACATGTAAAACCGACTTATTTGGGGATTACCCTGAAGAATATCACTGTTGTCATCTGAAGGAGGGGATGAGAATTTTTTTTTCTATTGCAACATCACATAAACGCTGATAATTTTATGCTACATTCTGCCTTTGTTTTAATGCAGTATAGTTGCTCAAGTGAATTCTTCATAGCAGAATATGAAATGTATTATAGATTTTCTTACAATGGGCAAAAAAAAAAAAAGTTTAATAAACACTTGCAAATCTTTCAGCCAGACCAGTCAAATGACTTAGGGCAAAATTCTTGCCTGGCAGATATATTGGGTGCCTTCATGGAAATCAATGGAGCTGCACTGAGTGGAAGTCAGGGTAGAAATAAGCCCTTAGCACCATATTCTATTTTCTACCTTTCTGCTGAACTCCCACCAATATCAATGAGAGTTCTATATCTATAAAAGTTCTATATCTATGAAACAGATATGTATATGGAGTTCGATGTCTATAAAACAGATAAGTATATGGATCTTAGCAGCATTATGCACCATTTTGGTTTGGTATGGGAATGACTTTGGTGGTGTTATTCTCTTGACCAAAAAGGGGGCTGGGGAAGTCAGGCACAGAATATTTTCTGTCCAAGGGCAAATGTAACTTGGCTAGCTATCAATCATGCCCCATTTTCAATTAATGGAATGACACCCATAGCAGTACTAAGAGATTCCGTCAGTCCTGTTAGGCACAGGGTGAGAGTGGCCTATAGTAACAGCTTGAAGGGGTGAGAATCAGGGAGTAATAGGAGAACAATGACAGACAAGTGAACTAGAATAAACCAAAGGCTCATCCTACTATTGTAAATGCAAATTATTATCATCATCAATATCCAGCATAACAGTTTAAAAAGTTAATATTCACTTGATATGCGTCTATGTGAAAGAACGCAAGTGAGGAAAAGCCCACACTGTGTGTTTAATATTTTTTGAAGAAGGATGTAGAAAAAATTGTTAGCATAGGTCATGCCACCACACTGAGCAGGTTTGAAAAATGCTATCACATGGAACCCAGGAGCTATAACAAAGATTGCCATTTCCACTCATTTACCTTTTGGAATTTGGAATGCTACATAAATTATGCCTAAAGCAAGCAGCCATCTGCACTGTATTTCTTTTCACAATATTAGTCTGCTTCCTAGAAATCAAAATTCAGTAAATCAATCAACTCTGACGGAGTTTATCTCAAGGAGTCAGTATGATTCTTCAGGTATACGCTGACAGAGAAAGCAAGGTAGATAAGTTATTAAATTAAAATATGATTAGTAAATGGAAGTAAGAATAATTACGTCGTATAGAACCTGCTATAGATTTAATAGTTTGAGATCCTGCAATATGAAAATGTTTGAACTAAAGCTTAAAACCTTCCTACCAAAACTTTTACAATATTGTTAGTGCTCCCTTAAGAGAACATTAAAATATCCTTTCAAAATGTCAAACCAATATTGAATATTCAATTCAAATAATTGTTTGCTCGCTTTTGGTGCAAAATACAGGCTGTAGTGGATGTCTCTGACCCATAGGACTGACTCCCAGATTTAGGATTCTTTGGTGGTGACACAGCTCTGCATGTCAAAGTTAAAGTCAAATAGGATAAAATGGGAAGAAGGCATGGCCATCTGGATGGACTAAGTATAGGCTGGGTCTACATTGACGGTGGCAAATTCGCCGCCGTCACATCGATTGCTCTGGATCGACTGAGAGGTCTGTATAGACACGCTCAGTCGATCCAGGAAGCAACGCAGGAAAACCACCCCCGAAAGTGGAGTAGCGCTGTGTTGAAGGGAACAAGTGATTTACGTGACTTGCGTATCTCCTGTCGACTGCTGCCAAATCGCCAAGATAAGTGTAGACTGGGCCATAGATGTTAACCAGGGTCTGAACAGGAGTAGCAAGCATGAGCAGACCTATGCATTTTTAGTTGCTTTTCAGTTGTCCTTTTCATGCACAGCAGAAACCAACAGTGAGCAGAGTATTGCTTAGACACACAATATTACATGATTTCATCAGATAGCAAATCCAAGCAGGCATGTGAATACCAATGGAGGGAAACAGGTAGGCCTTTTACTGGCTGATGGTGCCAAGAGAACTGTACCATTTTCTTCATCAACCATCTAGATCTCTGCTGCTCACATCATTACTTCCCTTTTGGAGACGCTTGGCTTTACTTGTCTGTCTCAACTATCTGCTAAATTTATGAATAAAAAACCATGAGGCTTGGAAGAAAATCTGAAAAATCCTCTATGGGAGAAAAAAACTGCAAACAGTAGAGAAATTAGAGGATACAGGAGACCCCGCTTCCTAAAATAATAACTTTCCTTACATTACTTTTTAACAACCAATATAGAATAATCTTAAGGAAACAGGTACTATATTATTATGCTGCAAACAGGATTAAAATGGATGCAAAAACTACTTTAAAAACATAGCTCTATCATATTTTCCCAAGCCTTTTCTCATTCGCATGTCACCACACACACTAACATTTGAACAAGATTGAGATTATCAGATATAAATTCCCCTCACAACTCATCAAATGAAAGATGGATATTTGATTCAGTGAAAAACTCTTGAAAATGAAGGATTGAAAATGAAAATTTACACAGCTAACAATCTATAACTAAATAGTGATTAATTTTCTACCACCACACTACATATTAGGATTACTCCCAAATGTTCCGTTTAATTTAAGTACTTTCTGATTCATGAACAAGGGAATAACATACAGCTATAAAAGGTAATCCAATCCTAAAATGGCCTTAACCCCCATAATCTGTACTTCAATGGCAAGGGAAACTGTATAGTTTTGAAACTGTAATCAAGATTTTTTTTCAAACACACACACTGGAGCTGTCCTTTGCTCCCATATCTTATTAGATTACAATAAAACGACCATGCTCTCTTTATGGTGGGAACAGAGCGACCCTGGGGTGATTTATAATCTTGTGAAACCCTGTCCACACTGCTGACCAGACTTTTTTTTTTTTTGAGGTTGCTATCTGTTTCTTCAACTGATGTCTTCCTGCTGTGACAACACTGTTGGATAGCTGTCAGCACACAAGTATTTTTCAGGCTATGTATTATCTCTGCACGCATTTCTTGTGTTTTTTCTATTGAAAAGCATTTACATGCTTGGTGTTCAGACAGCAAAGGACCATTCTAAGACTTTCTCATTAGTGAGAAGCCTGACAAAGAGAAGACAACTAAATAGGAAAAGAATGAAATGGATCTCTTAATGACAAAAGAAAGGAATACAATTTCTTCTAAACTTCTTATAAAATCACTTATATCAAATCATTTTTTCGGCTTCAGGCACAAAACAGTTTGAACCCAGGATACTTTCTGTTATGTGTACATAAGAGGAAGTTACATATATGTACAGTTTATGCAACCTTCCCTTCTATCCCAAAAATACAGTGTTTGCCATTCTTTTAAAAAGAACAAAAGGAGAGAAAGGGCATAGATGTAACTAGTATGATCAGGAACATAAAAGGGAACCTTCCTGAAGACTAATATAAACATGTTTCCAGGCATTTTATTTTACTGAAGTATCAAGAAAACATTTGGAAAAATATTTTGAATGTCTCCCATTTCCATCAGAACACTGCATTATGAAGAGTATGGAATGGTTTGCCTGCTTTACCATTTATATTTAGTCTAAGAGAAAGTATTGAAAAAATTGCCATTTATAAATGTTTTTATTTAAATTATCCAAACATCATTAACTTGATTTATTGCTTATTTCTTTCAATTTAAGACCTTTTAACCATAAAATTTTAAATAGACAAGACTGAAGGAAAGTGATTTTATAGGAAGCATTTTAAAATAATAATTAAAATTCACTTGATTAACAAATTTAAAAGTTAACTGTTAAAACTAAGTTAACTAGGGCTGAATTATGGTTTTGCTATGAGTCTTGAGCAGGATAGTACATTGTTGCATTGTCCCTGGAGCAGCTCAGGTGAGATAAGGTGACCATCTGAATCAAAATCTCCTTCCTGGCTCTCCCCACTGTTCCAGGGACTGAATAAACTGCAGTCGATCTACCCTTGGCGTGGAGTAGCTTCCCTGATATACGGGCCAAACTACTTTGGACAGCGCATTGGATGGAATGTGAACCTGATTCCTTTCCTGCACTGGTACCTGTAATGCAGGATGCAATTTGGGCTATAATTGGGGCCCAATCTAGTGTATACTAAAGTCAATAGCAAAGTTCCCACTGAATTCAGCATTGCAAGATCAAGCCCATAAAGGAGTGCTCAACAGACCCACATAGTACATATTTGGTCCTATGCCCCACACTTTTCCATGATTTTCAGTGGGAGCAGGCTAACTGTCATTTGAAATAATATTAGAAAGCCACAAATGAATACAGTAATTTCTAGAATCTGTGTGACACTTCAAAAACTTCCTTTGTTTGATAGACTGCGGCTGGAAGGTTGGTTTAGTGCTGCTAAATACAGAACATATTTTTACTAAAACATTAACTGTTCCATGTTAAAGTATAGTTAAAACAAAATATAACATTTCAATCAGTTACACCTGCCAAAAATCTGTAGAAGACACAAAATTACGTTCAATCTTCACAAAATTATATGTGATATTTGAAAATTAAATAGGATCTAGCTGGAGTTCACACCAACTATTCTTTATTGTTTTATTCATTATCACAAGCTGTTTCAGAAGGCTGAAAAAGTATTTCACTTCATGAAGATAAGGACAAATTGATAATCGCAGCAAATAAGTCAGTTTGTCCTTTGCTCTCAGAGAGGTAACCTACTGTTTCACTCCTCTAAGGACTCATTTAATAAGATGAGCAAAATCTCTGGGAAAAAAATCAATTAAAATGGAAAAAAGTCCCTTAGGATAAAGTTACTTCAGCAGTCTATGCACTCCTCAATAATTTGTTCATCTTGTTCTAAGTAAAGCATTTATACCATGTTTTTAAGTAGTACATTTCTGGTAATGACGCAGTTTAAAAACTGAACACTGGAAAGAAAACTGGTGCTGAATCAGCAAGTGTTGCTATGTAACAGAAGGGTACACAACAGATCCAGAAAACATGATTAGAGGCAAAGTGGTTATTTCTAGGTCTGTGAAACAGAAGTCAGTGGAGACAGCTAATCTGAAGGAACCTTAATTCTCAACTATTTACTAATATACTACCCAGGTAGACATCTGGCCTTTATCTATGCATTACACAAGTCTGTTTACGTTTGTGACTACTCACCCACCCCATCTACTGCACACAAAGTATTCCCAAATCTGCAGGTACAAACCACCATCAATTGATCTCTCTTCTGGAAGACATTACTTCCAAGAATTAGGTAATAGAACCAGGAAAGCATTCTTTTTAAGTCTTATTAATTTTGTTGTTTCTAAAAGCCAGTGTTGATATACCATATTTTTGTCACTAATATTCTAGTAGTTCACCATATTTTTGGAATTTTAATCCCATCAAATTACACTGCAAATTTATGTCCTAACCTTTTGAAAACAGATCCTTAGCACTTTTCACTGAAATCTGAATGTCAACTAGAGTGTCAGGGCCAAAATCCAATTTGGGTAACTATATTCTGCCCACCTACATTCCCTATGAAGTTTCAATTGGATATGAAATTCTCCTTCATGTCCTATTCTAAAACTTCTCTACAGTATTGCTGTTGTGTTTCATTCCAATGATGTCAGTGTTTCAGCATAGGTTTCACATGCTTGTTCTATATTTTATATATTGTCTAAAATGCTTAACATCCATTGGAATTACAGAGACCATATGAACATAAAATTAAATTAATTTTCACGTGCATGGGAAGACAAAGGGAGCTGAATGAATTACATTCATGTGAAACAAAAATTACTAGAAGGCAGCCTAAAAATAAATAAGTGTACACTCACAGCCCTTTGCTGATATATTGTTACTGATTGTTAACCTTGAATTTCAATTTCACCATATTGTATTTCTTATTGATACCTTTTTAATTAATTGATTTGAATAGTCATGTTACTTCTTCAGACAATTACATCCTTATTTCCAAAATGACCAGTGAAAAACGGCAATCATGTCATGCAGTAACTTTGAAAACAAAGTAAAAAATTTGGCTCCTTGAGTCATTCCCAATAAGGACATAACCCCTGCCTGCAATATATCTTATTCTCCATCTCTCTCTTGCACATAGATTTGAACATTAGTAATTGTGAAGGTTTTCATCTTATCTCAATCAGGTGTCAAGAGGCACTTAATAATAAATATCAATGAGCATATTCACTGTGTAACTAACCATAGATTTGCATTACTTTGAAGGTGAAGAGAAAGAAAGCACCTTTCACAAATTATTAATCCCTAAGTCGAATGCCTCTTGTAATGTTTTAGACCTGGTTTATTTTAAAATTTGTTCTACTAAAAAACAGGGTTTAATATGTCTAGTGTGCATGGCAAATATGGCTGAACTCCTTTGTAAAGTACCTTGAGATCTACCAGTGAAAAGTGCTATATAAGAGCAAGGTATTATTATTATTAGCACAGACAAATGCAATAACACTAATAACATGAGTACTGTCCTCTTTCCCTAAGAATTAGATAACTATATGTTCATCTGGGCTGACTTTTTTGTTTTTGTAATGGTCTGAAAAAATAAAAAACACACTTACCAAAATGACAATATCAGTGCTACTGTAGAACACTTTTTTTATACTTAAGACTATCCACTCAATGGGATTGAAGGTAAATATCCTTTACCTTTTTAAAAAATGTTTAAAAGCATAACTACTGTAGCATACAATAATAATACAGAAATAAAATATTGTGTTACATAACAGATAAACTAAATTGGTCCTGAAAACATTAACTCCCAAAATGCTTCTTCACTGACACTCCCAAGAATAAACTCCCAAGGTGCTACAGAAGGATCATGAACCCAGTTCATACATGCTTTCAATCACCATCTCAGTCTGTGATCTTGTCACATCTCAAAAGCTAAGCATAGTTGAAACCTGTCAGCAACTAAATGACCAATCTTTCCTTTCCTCAGATACTACAGAAATCCGAGCATAAACACACGGTTGTACTTCTAAATCTTCAAGAGATGGCTACTTATCCTGTAACAGTGTTGAGATGTGTTGCTCATGCCCATTCCATGACCTGCCCCCCATCCCTGTTGCCAGCAAGAAGGAACTGAGGTGGCATGGGGCTGGTGGCGCCTAATATACTGCTGCTTGTGCGCAGATCTCCAGGGGCAGTGAAGCCAGCCCTATGGGTATTGTTAAGGGAAAAAATATTCCGGTAACCATGCATGGAGGTGCTCGCGCACCTACAATGGAATGGACATGAGTAACACATCTCGAAGAACAACAGTTACAAGGTAAGTAACCCTCTTTTCTTCTCTGAGTGCTTGCTCATATCGATTCCATTGTAGGTGACTCACAAGCAGTACCTTGGAGGAGGCTTCAGAGTTCACAGATGTACTGACTGCAGCACTGCCCTGCTGAAACAGCCATTGTCCCTTGCTTCCTGAACAACGACGTAGTGGGACGTAAAGGTGTGTCCCAGTGACCATGTAGTGGCTTTGCATATGTTCTGAATAGGCACTGTGGTATAGCAAGGGCAGAGGGCAGTAGGAAAGTTCTAAAAGGATGCTACGTAAGTGTCAGAATGATCCGGGCTTTATTCCGCATAGACTAGCCAGAGTCAGTACAGGGTAATTAGAGTCAGCTGACACCAATTAAGGCCCCACCCAGGTGCCTATAAAAACCCTCCTGAGAGACAGTGTGGAGTGGAAGGAGTAGGTGTGTGGTGAGCAGAGGAGTGTGTGAAGTGGAGGAGAACAGAACAGAGTACAGTGGTGTGTGGGAGAGAGGTGGAGTCCTGAAGACGGTACTGGGCTCAAGAAGCCAGAAAGACAGAGGGGGGAGAGTAGCCCAGGGGAAAAGCCTACAGCTGCAAGTAAGGTGCCAGCAGCACATAGCTGCTACTCAGAGGGTCCCTGGGCTGAGACCCGGGTCCCTACCCCCCTCCCTGGGAAGACGAGGTAACTGGAGATGCCCTGGCCCACTACGAGAGGCAAAAGTGCGAGACCCACTAGGGAGAAGCCGGCCGTTTGCCACAGCACTTATGCCAGAAATGCTGAAGAAGAGGCTTGCACTCTAGAAGAGTGAGCTGTGATGCTTCCCAGAAGGGAAACCTTTGCCTGCTCGTAGCAGAACCTAATGCAGGAGGTTATCCAAAAGAGGATCTGCTGCGAAGAGACAGGTAAGCCCTTCATCCTGTCAGCCACCTCCATGAACATCTGTTTGGACTTACGGAACAGTTTTGTCCTCTCGATGTAAAAAGCCAGGGCCCTGCACACATCCAGCGTGTGCCACCTCCATTCTTCCTCTCAGGTATGCGGCTGTGGGAAGAATACAGGTGGGAAAATGTCCTGACTGGCATGGAATTGTGACACCACCTTGGGGAGAAAGACCAGGTCAGCTAGATCTTATCCTTATAAAAGACTGTGTAAGGCAGCTCCAAGGAAAGTGCCCTAATTTCCGATACCCTCCTAGCTGAGGTGATGACCACTAGGAAGGCTACCTTCCATGAAGGCAACAAACAGACAGGTAGCCAAAGGCTCGAACAGTGTCACCATGAGCCCGAAGAGAACTAAGTTTAGGTCCCAGGGGGTAATGGGTCCCTAGCCTGGGGGTAAAGTCTCTCTACACCTTTCAGGAACCTAACTACCATGGAGTGAGAGAAGATTGACCTCCCTTGAATTGATGGATGGAAGGTTGATATGGCACCCAAACGCTCCTTCACTAAGGCAGTGGCTAGGCCCTGGAGCTTAAGGTGCGACAGGTAATCCAACACCATCTGGATGGATGCCTGGTGGGGAATGACCACCTGGGCTGCACCCAGCAAGTGAATCTCTTCCATTTGGCTAAATATGATGCCCTGGTGGAAGGTTTCCTGCTACCCATTAGTCTAGCCTGCACCTGAGACAAGCAAGCCCATTCCTCTAGGCTCAGTCACTCAGCCTCTATGCCAACGGGTGCAGGGACTCCTGGTCCAGGTGCAGAAGGTGCCCCCAGTCCTGGAAAGGTAGGTTGTGCCAACGTGGCAGCTCTAGGGGTGGCAACTGACAGCTCCAGGATGTCATGAACCACTGCTGCCTGGACCACATGGGTACCATCGTAACGGGAGAGGCTCACAGGCCCCTGATCAGGTTCAACATGGTTTTGAACCAAGCCGGTGGCAGGAACACCCTGGCCTGCATAGAATCAAGGGTGGCCCCAATGAACTCTATTCTCTGTGCTGGCATCAGTGTGGATTTTTGTTCATTCACGAGCATGCCCAGCCAGTGACAGGTGGTCAGAACTAAGTCCAAATTGGCTTGGATCTGTGCCCATGATCTGCCTCTGATGAGCCAGTCATCTAGATAAGTCACCTCAGCGCCTGAGATATGCAGCCACCACTGCCATGCACTTTGTAAAGACCCTTGGGGAAGAGGACAGGCCAAAGGGTTGGGCCATAAACTGGTAATGGAAACCTCCCACCACAAAGAGGAGGAAGCACCTGTGTCCGAGGAATATCAAGATATGAAAATATGCATCCTTCAGTTCGAGGGCTGCATACCAGTCTCCTAGATCCAAGGAGGAGATGATAGAGGCTAGGGAAGCTATGTGGAATTTCAATTTTTTGATGTACCAGTTTAACCCCTATAGGTCCAAGATAGTCCTGAGCCCTGCTTTGCTTTGGGAATAAGGAAGTAGTGGGAATTAAACCTCTTCCTCTCCTGTCCACCGAAACCTCCTCCACAGCTCCCAGTGCAAGAAGGTTCTCCACCTCTTGCATAAGGAGTTGCTCATGAGAGGGGTCCCTGAAGAGGGATGGGGATGGGAGGATATGTGAAGAGGGGGAAGAAAACTGCAGAGTATAGCTCATTGCAATGGTCCAAAGTTATATGGGTCCATGCTGGGAAGAAAGGGGCAAGCTCGTTCCGAAATGGCAGGGAAGCAGGATCCTGGTGCAAGACTAGTAGTCCGTCCTCAGGCGCACCATCAAAACGATTGGCGCTGGCCATCAGAGCGCCGGGAGTGGTTCAGCTGCTTGGCCATGGAGGAAGGTGGGCCCGATCTGTGCCACCTAAAACTCCTGTCTCTGTCTCTGTCCCTTCTCCAATATGTCCCGAAGCACTGGGCCTGGTACCTTAGCTGCTGCTGCTGCAGGCAGGACTGCCTCCTTGAGGCCTGCATCGTATAAAGGCCCAACAAGCACAATGTGGCCCTTGAGTCCTTTAATCTATGGAGCTTGGTGTCAGTCTGTTCCAAGAAGAGTGCAGTGCCATCAAACGGCAGATCTTGGATGGATTGCTGTACCTCCTGTGAGAAACCAGGTGACTGTAACCACGCGCATGGAAATCGCGGAGGCCATTGATCTTGCAGCCGAGTCAGCCACATCCGATGTCACCTGTAAGGTGGCCCAGGCCACCATCTATCCCTCCTCCAGGAGGGTGGTAAAGTCCAGTTTCTCACTGGGGCAGGGCCTCACCAAAGCACTTCAGGGAGTCTCAGGGGTTATAATTATACCTCCCTAACAGCGCCTGCTGGTTAGCAATCTGGAATTGCAAGCTCGCCGTAGAATATATTTTTCTCCCAAACAGATCAAGTTTCTTGCTGTCTTTGTTTTTGGGAGTTGTGCCAGGTTGCCCCCGTCTATCCCTCTCATTGGCAGCCGCCACTACCAGGGAGCTTGGAGAAGGGTGCGTGAAAAAGTACTTGAACTCTTTAGCGGGAAAGTAGTGCTTCCTCTCCCCCCTTTAGAAGTTGGTGGCGAAGAAGACATTTGCCACAAGGTCTTAACCACCTTGAGAACCTCTTCATGGACTGGCTTGGTGACCCAGGTCAGCACCACAGCTGCCAGCACATCAAAGAAGTTGTCCGACGTTTCTTGGAGCTCCTCTGCCTTTAGGTCCAAGTTCGAGGCAACCCTCTTGAGGAACTCCTCACGGAGTCATCCAGGGGGACTGATGACCCTGTGGTGACCGCCTCATTCAGGATGAAGGAAGACGACTGGTCCTGGACCGGGGCGGAGGGGGCATCTCCACCAGCTGCTGTGGAACCGCCAGATATTTCCCCTCCAACAGGTCCGATTCCGCCTCTGAGACCGAGCTGAGACTCTCAGCTGGGGATGCCAGGGCTGCAGACTATTTCCCCAATGACTGGAGAGAAAAGGGCCATGTGGCCACAAGGAACCTCCAGGGTTCCAAAAGGGCCATTGAGTTGGCCACTGTCCCTGAGGCCATCCTGATGCAGTCGGGCAGGAGCCTTGATGTTGGTCCCCAGTTGATGGGGCTGGCTGGTGGGGAGGAACCAAGGACTTGTCTTCCTATGAGGAGCTGGATTTGCTTCTTAGCAACCAACACCAGCTGGAGCCTGGGGAGCGGTGCCAGGGGGAGCAGGAACAATATCTGATCTCCCAAGACCTCCAGTCCTCCAACGCCTCAGTGATGGGGAGTGCGAGCCTGGCGGTCAGTGATAATGCTCTCTAGACTGCTGCCGACTGGAGAAGCCCGCCGATGGAAGGAAGGTATGGAACGTCGCCACACCACAGGTGAATGCTCCATTGATCCATTGCTGAAAATCGACGCAGGCTTCGCTTCTCCCTAGGGGAACGTCCTAGTGACCTGGTGACTGGGTTCTGTGCTGTAAAAGCACAGGTGAACTCAACAGCACTGCGGAAAGCGATTGGTGCTGACTCCCCGACAGTGAATGTCAGCTGGACCTCGATCTAGAATGGTGCCACCCCACCAGGCCCAAGGACTTAGGGGTCGTTGACCAAGACCAGGGCTGAGTCAACGCTGCTGAGGGCCTGCATTGTCAGCTCTCCCTCCCTGACGATCTGCCCAGAGACGGTGAGTGCACCTTGAGGACCAGTGCTGGGATGGAAAAGATCTTCTCTCTGATGACCAGGGACACAAAGAGGCATGCCAGGGCTCCAGAGTGTTACCTGGCAGCTCTGTGTTCTTGGGGAGCCAGGGCACAAAACTCCTACTCTCTCTCTGGCTCACCTGAATCCCGCCCCAGCATCTGCTTGAACCAGAAACAAAAGCTATGAAAAGCCTGTGGGAGACACACCTAAAACCTTCCAAACAAGGGTGATAGGATTGAGACAATTCCCCATGCCTCATCTACATAGAAGACGTAATCAGAGGCTTAAGTGACTTCCCTTTGGAATTGCCTCAGCACCTGACACAACTCAGTAAGTCCAAGATCTGTGAGGATCTAGCTGGGATGGAAATAATTAACTGTTTATGATCCGATGATTTGGGGTAAAAGTAATCAAAACCACAATGAAAGACTGCAAAATATTCTGAGATTCATGGAGACAATAACATATCTGAGCAAATTCATCCCTAATTGGTCACATTTAACTGATACACTCAGAATGCTGGTTCAAGACAACACAGAACAACATTGTGTAAGAGAAAAGCTTGTGGATATTTTAAAAGATTGTCATAGAAGCCCCAGTACCAAAGTAATTTAAGATTAACAAAGACTACAATACAAGGTCACATGGGTTGGAGTCTATTCTTCTGGAAAATTATTTCCCAAGGTCATGTTTCCAAACTACTGACTAAAACACAAAAGAATGCCCAGAATAAAAAAGAAATACTTGGTTGTATGCTGTTTAAATAATACATTTATCAACAGAATCAGTAGACAATACATACAGACCATATTATAGACAGCACTGTGCAAAATGCCACCTAGATTTCAGAAAATGATCATGAAATTGCAAGAGTACTCATTAAATATGTAATACAAGTGCAATAAGAAGTTTCTTTCAGCAGATATTCTTTCAAGAATAACTACAAATACTGACAGCAGAATAGAGTCAGGAGTCTGAAGCAAATATGATCGCAGGTACCACCCATTTCTGAGACAAAATTTGACAACCTCAAACTTGAAACACAAAATCACTCAACTTTACACAAACTGGAGACAGTAAATTCCAGATGAATGGTCAACAAAAAGCATAGGCACTTCCAAGCATTAAAAAGTACTAAAAAGAATTAAAAAAGAAAGAAGAAATTTCTGAATATACTGGGATTCTGTACAAAGGACATCATATCAAAAATCAAAGCAAGAAATCAGAAATGCAATGCATAATCCACAATGCATGCATATAATACTTTCCTCCTCCCCCCATTCTTCATGTCCCCAACCTATTACTTGCTTTCACATGTCCCTGAGCACCATGGTTCTGGGGAGGACCAAAACCATACATATAGAAATACCACAAGAAAGACTTAACATAGTGGTTTTGGCCCAGCTGGCATGGACGCATGAGAAATCTCATGAATAAGACTGTCCTCATGCTCCTTTCCTCATACTCAAAAGCCCAGTAGATTCAGATAGGTAACATTTGAACTGCTTATCTGAAACCTTTTTGGCAGTTCACCCATTACTATTTCATATCAGTTAGTGAATAGTCACCACAACAATCTAAAATAAGCAAATACCACCAATGTCTGACTTCAGATAATACCCACTGAAGTCAATTAAAGTTGCCTGTATGTATTTGAAGGCAGAATTTAGCTTGAATAACTTACTTCATTCAGAGTTAGCATAGGCAGATCAGTTACTGGTGTTTAGACATTTTACTTCCTTCCTAGATTCATATCATTCAACATTTCTCAATAAAAAGAAAAAGAAAAAAAATCAGTGAAGCTAGCTTAGCTAATTTTTTATTTATTATTTTCTGTTTATATAGGTATACAGTCATTCAGGCCATCATAAGAATTTATTCCTAACAGGTCAACTGCATTTCTCAGCAATGAGGTTAATCAAAAATTTGTTTTTTAAATACCCAAAAGAACCCTAAACAATGTTTCATATTGCTGTAGTAGCCCTGTGGCTATATTGTTGCACTTCAAACTTGCAGCTTTTGGCAAAGCCCAAAAGCCCATGTTCTTTATTTCTTGATAGGTGCCCACACACAAACTCATAGTGGGTGTTAAATAAGTAAGAAACCTATAAACTGTATTCTAAGAGATCACACATACTGTGACAAAAAAACAAAACAAAACTACAGTAGTACTTCTACAAAATAAAAATATGGTGGCAGCAGTATGTTTTTTGGACTTGTATTAATTAGTGAATTTGATAGCTAATTATATTTTCAGTAGCTTTGATAAATCTAAATGGAGCATAACTTGAAATTAACATAAAAATGTGACTTGCCTTTAAAAGTTTCTGAAAAGCAACAGCCTAAAAAAAATGCTGCATTTCAATGTACATTTGGCTCTAACATCGTCTATGTGAACATGTGTGTAATTTCCATTGTACTTATGTGAGCAAGTGTAACCTCAGCACTCTTTTGTGAACATCCAAAGGTAGTTTGGCCTTTTGATAGTTTGTTCTGATGTTTTACCAGCCAGTAGTAAAGAAAATAAAACTTCACCAAAAATATCAGCATTGCAAAGGCAGTGCTTATTCTGTTAACTCTAATGCTAAAATTTTTCTTGGGTAGTATTTTAATTTGGTTGTATCTGTTTAAAGTGAAAATTACAAAACTTAGATCAAAACTGTTCATTCACACCCTACACACTGAATGTCTTTGTAATGTAGCATTCTGATTATTCTAAGAATTATGTATACATATTTTTTTTTAAAAAAAAGTATAGCAAAATCAGCCTTTGAATGAAAATCTAATTTTGTGGTTGTACCTAAACAACTAGTAACATTAAGTAACAGAAACAAAACAAGAACAGATACAAATATCAGGAAATTTCAAAATAAAGAACAACTAACTATTGTATTACCTGATATGTTTACCACTGCCCCTTACTGGATGGAATCAGACCTGCCCAATTGTTCATCTCTACAAATTACTGGTGAAGATTATCCAAAGAATAGTCCCTAACACTTGAGATAAAAAGGCAGGAAACTCTAGATTTCACTCCTTCTGCTACTTTGACATTCCAAATGGTATGCATCAAAATTCAAATCTGGTTGTTTTAGCAAATGAATGTTAGTGCCTCTGTGAAAAAAATGGTTCATTTTAGACAATTAGGATTAAATCGTGGTCCTATTGAGGTCAACGGGAGTTTTGCCGTTAACTTCTTTGGGGTCAGGTTTTCACCCCTAACATATAGTTTACTGCACACCAATATGCAAACCAATCTATCTTCTAAAGTTATATTCTATAATCTAAAGTAGCACAAACAACAATCCAAACTATCCAAACAATAATAAAAATGAACCATTCATAGCGGCTGAATATCCAGTATCATCTAAGGATTTAACATTTGTTTCAATTAGGAAATATGCTGTTGATTTTAAAAGATATAGCGATGCTTGACACTTTTTAAAACAGCATGTGTTTGCATAACCAATTCCATTCACAAAACAAAAGATACATCATAAATATTCCTGAACCTCCTGATACCTTCAGAAAACTCAAACAAAAGCCATACTTCTTGTGTTCCTCCTCCTTGTGAATTTCAGACATTAGATTCCTTTGTAGACAACTGACCAAGAGAAAAATTTAGGAAATCAAATCAAACAATTAAGACGGCCTACTAAATTTCACAATATAACAAAGAAGGAACAATGCGTGTTACATAATTTACAAAAACGGTTCATCATAATTCCTGCTGACTAAAGAGGATCTGTAGTTCTTTGGAATCAGGCTCATTATATTACAGAGACCACAAAACAATTGTCACAAACATTTTACATTAACATGCACAAATTCTTCACCCAACAGTTCCAGTGTGAAGTTATTTCTACATCATAAAGCTCCTTATAAAAAACAACCAGAATTATGATGAAATCAAATTGTGAAAAAAATGTCAAAATCCACAAGCCAAATAACCACAGCTATCTTACAATGACAGCATGTTCCTGTCCCAAAGAAACAAATTTCTAAATCTTATCATGACACCTGTCTTCAAGCTCATTGTTGAATTTCTATCTACATAAATACCAAATTCCATGCATGCACTATAAATACTAGATGAATATCACTTTTTAACCATACAAAGCACTTTCTTTTCACTCTGGACATTTAGTGGGATATAATATTCTTGATACAGAACGTTAAGCTGTTCAAAACACCTTATAAAGTCAACAAACCATTGTCATTAACAAAGATGGACTAAATATTTCAGAAATGCATTAAAAATTTACAATACTCATTCTAACAACTTGCTAAATTTAGCCGAATGAGTTCTTCTACTGAATTGTTTTACATTTATAAAGGAGATTGCTATACCCAAAATAGCATTGTTAGGCATAGAAATAAACGATATTCTTTTTATGTGTCTTCTTTTTGTATGATAAGTTACAAATATTTTATAAACTATAATATTGAGAACAAATCAGACCTCCACCAAGATATATTGGTGAAATATCTGGTACTTCTAGCATCATCTATAAAGAGCTAAAATATGTTATTCAATTGAATCCAATCTTCTTCATTTACTGTTATATTAAGGAGCAATCTCAAGAAAACAGTTTCTGTATATTATGGTACAATTTCAAGAACCAGTCTGACTCATATATGCAGAAACATCAATATGGTTATTTTACTCCTTTTCTAATGTAAATAATTTTGAGTTTTAAAATGGTAATGGTATTCCAAATAATGCTAACATAAGGTTCGATATTCCATTCTTGTGTCAGTAGAGTAATTACTGTCAATGGGGCGGAAACCAGTTAGATGGCTGCCATTTTCCTACAGTTTATCTGCATGTGAAAGAGAGGCTTCCCATAATAAAATTGGCTGCTACCTCCCACTGTTTTCAATAAGATTGAAGTCATGCCCACAGGCTAAATGTCTGCCATTCTTTGGTTCCAGGGCTGGACAGGACACAGGAACTGTGTGGAGGAACAGAGACGCTGTGAAAGGTGAACAGGGGGATTAGGGGGAGCAGGAGGCAGATTTAGGGGATTTAGGGACCTGTGGGGCTGCAGTGGATAATGATGGAGAGATTGGATGGCAACTCCTGTAGCCTGGCGGGGTGTGAGTGGGGAAGGAGAGAAGCCAAGGAGAGACAGTGTTGCAGCATGGCCAGCTCTCATGAGCTGATCATCAGTCATAGGATTTTGGCAGCTGCAGGAGGAGCTGTGACCCAAGAAGCTCCCCGAATCCCATGATTTTCCAGTCTGTGAGCAGAGGGCTGTACAAGAGGCTCAGAACTAAGGACACAGACCTGTCTTCATGTATGGTCCTATAGCAGAAAGAGAGTCTTGAGGCAGCAGGGGACGGGGACAGGGGAGGGAGGACCTGGGATAGTGCTGTTGTTATGACCCAAGCACAGGAGATGCCCCAGGCCAGGTAAGGGGGAGAGTTGGGGAAGTGGTGCCTGACAGAGAAGACCTGGGACAGCTGGAGATAGAGAAGTGTTGCTGCTGGGTCTAGACCATAATAAGGGGTGGATGACAGTTCCCTTGTATCAGGGATGAGGAGAAGGTAAGTGGAGTCTCCATTTCAGCAGCCAGGGAAACGTGCGCTCCACCAGCCCTGGGACCACAGCAGGGGAGAGTCAAAAATTGAAAACACAGACTGAAAAACATTATTTCATTTTTTGGAGGCCGATCTTACAATTTTGTGTGGTCTAACTCATGATATTTCATCTCTTGAGATTGCCAATACTGGACACCCCGTCTCTGTCCCCCTTCCAGGCCTGAGCTTCCCTCCCACCAGACTACACTAATGAGACTGTCCCACACCAGGTACCTACCCCAAGGACTGGGTCCTCTCCCCCATACCTGGAGGAGAAGTTACCATTGCTGGACAGGCAGTCAGAGGCTCAGCCTCTTCTCAGGAGCCCAGCTGGGCTGCCCTGCTTTGCATTCAGACCTGCAGAATGTGGAAAGCTGCTAAGCAGGCTTTAGAGACCAGACTGCTGCCTGCAGAGGAGTAGAGCATCTCCTGCTGGTAGGTGGCTGCAACTGCATCTGCTTCCTCCATGACCATCTGAGCAATGGGGGCACAGCCTTCTGAGTACTGCTTCTGTACTAAGAGATGCCTGCCTTTCTCCTTCTGGCTTCTGAACATTGGGAGGAGAATGCTGTATCCCCTGGCTGAAAATTGGGAAATATGAAAATTACATTTTTGTCTTGTGAATCCCACCCAAAACTCCCAATGACTTCAGTCACTGGAAGTTGTAAGTGTGCAATGAATACAAGATTCGGTTCACAGGGCTCTATTTTGAATTTATTATACACTCCATTCAGGCAGAATATCTATGGGAGTTTTTCCTGAGTCAGGCTCTCAGAAGAGGGCCCTGACTTTGCATAAGATATCAAACAAGGTTTCTGGGGATTAAGCAAGGGACTGAGAGTCAATAAAACTGGTTTCTAACCCCATCTCCTCCTATAACCATGTGAAAGCTCAGGCAACTCAATTAACTTCTCTGTGCCTCAGTTAGTCCTAAATAAACCTGTTGTAACATTGTTTTATTTTATAATTAAAGTGACCCAACTCCATTTTAAATTAATAGAAATATAAACTCATTGGGCCTGGATGTAAAATGTAAACTGCCTTGTAACAACATCCAGCCTTGTCTTGTCAGAAGTCTCTGTGATAAGCACCGGGAGAAGGTGTCAAGTACTGAAAATCAGTATGTGGCCTGTAGGTTTCGGTAAACCTGTTACTTGAAACTCAGTAAACTTCATTTAAATAGTATTCAGACATGTATTGCAATAAGTGATCCTTTGTCAACAGCAGACAGCAACTGGAGTTTATCCACAAAAAAAGTACGACTGCCCAAGCAGGGGGCCAAAATTCTGTCTGGTAAATAACTGGGCGATCAAGGAAAATAATATCGTGTCGGGGTCCAGCCCCCGATCACCCCATCGCTCTTAGACACTTCATAATTGGCTAAGCGGGCATATTGCTGTGTGGAAGAAAAATATAAAAGGTGGTCACAAACAGGAAGTAAACTGGAGATGTCCTATATCTTTGTTGGAAGAGCACCAGAGTAGCTCTACGTGTGGGCCTGATCCACCTGCCGTCTCTCCCCAGCTTGCCGCTCAAACCTAAGTATAGAGTGTGGGGCTGTGTAACCTGAGTGTGATAGTATTTTCCACTCAGATGTGTAACCTGAGTGTGACAGTGTGTTCCACTCAGATGTAAAACCCGGGAATTGTACCAGCAGAATGAGAAGGCTGCTTTGCTGCTGACGAACTTCACTGGTGCAGTGTAAGTATAATAGCATAAGAATAACCCTATAGTGTAAGCTAGCTTTGTAAATATATTTGTATAGTTGTAATTGTAATTGTGTTCTAAGTAGTTAAATTGTTGTATTAAATAAGAATCAATGGTGAGTTTTAAATTGTAATTGGTGATGTATAAATTATTGCAAGTAAAACAAAATTGTATGCAAAGCAATCTTTGTCCCTCCTTATTTGAGGGATCCATATAAATCGAACCTGACAGCAAGCTGGTTCTTGTTGTCACCTCAAAACCCAAAGTATTACTACATTATTTCATTATTTAACTCACATACCCCACAAAAAACCTACCACTGGCTTACAAAGAAGAGGGTGTGTAAAAGTGTCAAATGATGACAGATTGTGGTTCAATTTTAATCACCCCATCAGTAGTGTCAATTCAGACAGTAACTAAGCATTTAGAATCCTAAGAAATGGATTTCTGCAAAAGGATTTAGTATCAGACTCTACTGACATTTTATTGCTTAACCCTTCTTAAGTAGTCCCCAAAATGAAAATTTAACTACACCCAGAATTTTGCTACTCCAAGATAAAACTATCTACTTAGGAAAAATAAAATCTCCATCTCTACACTCAGAGTGGGTGGCAGGATTCTACCCCATGCAATTGCACTGAGGTACTGACAGCTGTGTTGAGAAGTGGGAAAGCTTCTAGAAGTCTACAAATTCAGTTCCAGTAGTAAGCAATCGTAGCAAAACCACTTTGCTCATCTTCATCTTCATACTGGGAGCAGATACAACAAGAGTGTGAGTCAGGAATTTCTTCTCATTCCCCTCAAGAAGTACTATACTTTTCTTCTCACGCTTAGTCACAGAAAGGGGGAAAAGTGATAATCCCTTTGAAATTCAGCACTTAACACCTATATGTTAGGTGATAATTGTTGCATTCCAAGAGGATTAGCACAATGGAACCGATTTGAGCAGACTGAACTTTCTTTCCCTGTGACCATACCTGCAGAGGGAAATTTCCCCCAGAATTCCAACAAGCTCTGTGTAGACAAGGCTCTAGTGGCTTCTAGTATTTTTACCACCACACTAGTTTACAAGGCCTTGGTCAATAAAAATAATACTTAGTTCTTATGTAGCATTTTTCATCACAAAGTACTTTACACTATGTTCCTTTTAGAGACGAGGAAACAGGCACATAGAGATGAAGTGACTTGCCCAGAGTCATCCACTACAACAAAGAGCAGAACCCAGATCTTCCATGTTGCAATCCAGTGGTCTATCCATGCGTCTACACGGAAAATTCTTCAGTATAAACTAAGGTTACAATTAAATCGCTATTACTCTCCAAGTAGACACGTTTAGATCTGGTCTATACCTAAAACTTAGATCAATCTAGCTACATCACTCAGGGCTGTGAAAACTTTCACACCTTGTGCAACAAAGTTGGGTCAACCTAACCTCCAATGTAAAGGCAGTTAAGTTGACAGAAGAATTCTTCCATCACCCTAGCCTCTTGACAGGGTGGATTTACTACAGAAATGGAAAAGTCCCTTCCATTCCAATAGTAAGAGTCTACACTACAGTACCACAATCACATAGCTGCATTGCTGCTGCTGCTGTAGTTCTTGTAGTATAGACATCCCTTATTCCGAAATGAGAGTGACTGTTTTCAGTCCAGTTTGTCACTTGGGAAGGGGCTTAAAGTTACCATAAAAGGCACATGGGGATTATACAGGTATAATTGTAAAACTTCCCCATTGCAAACAAGGCCCAGCTTTTCTAAAAATATTTTGACAAAACATTTCCCACCATTATTAATAACACGGGTGCAGTTTCACTGGCAATAGCAAAAGTGAAAGTGCTAGTGTGAAGAAATCTCCCACAGTCATCAGCATTTTTAACACCATATTATCTAACCCAGCAAGACTAAATGACATGTTAAATTCTGCAGAGCTGCAGATGTGTCTACATTAGTGCTCTCACCATTTCTAAAAACTTTTGTCAAGAGAAAAAGACTCCAGGGTTGGGAAGACTTAATGAGAAATGAAGATACCTTAAAGGAAATTAAACTATTTGGGATTTTCATTCCACTTTACTTTATAAACCATTTCATTATAGAAATATTCACTGTGTGCCAGATCTCAAGATTCTTAGAGGTTGTCTACACAGAGAGTTATTCTGGAAAAGGTATTCCAGAGGTTATGGTCATGTCTACACTACAAAATTATGTCATCTTAAATTATGTCGGCATGCAGCTGCCATAGTTATTAAATCACTTGTGCAGGTGCACACATAGCTCTTTGTGTTAGCAGTGCATATCCTCACCACAGGTGCTTGAATCAATGAACAACTGTGCAACTCACCACCTTCTAGCTCTTGTTATGCCCAATGGGGTTGAAATGAGTTGCGCATGGGGTCAATTTCCATATACAGTGTTCTCCATTCCCATAATTTCATCTGCAACCAATATTTCATGCCTCCTTTTTGAAATCCCACAAATGCACACATCCCTCCTTACTGTCCGCGATCTGACAGTAGTGCATGGAGTCTGCACAGCTCTGCACTACTGTCTTGAGCGTTGCAAGCACAGGGCTCCTGATCCTGCTGAATATGCAGAGACACAAGAGAAGCCATGGGAAACCTGACAATTCCTTGGAGGCTAGATTGCTGTGGGACATAGAAGCAATTCAGGATTGTTGGTGTCATTCATGGAGCATCTGGAGATGGTGGAGTACCGGTTCTGAGCCTGAGAAACAAACACTGACATTGCCATGCAGGTTTGGGATGACAAGCAGTAGCTGCAGAATTTTTGGATGTGCAAAGACACATTGCTGGATCTGTGTGCCAAACTTGCCCCAGCCCTCCAGTGCAGATGGGGTTTGCTGCTCTTTATAAAAGTGGCAGGTCTGTGGTTCTGTACCTAGGGTGACCAGATGTCTCGATTTTATAGGGACAGTCCTGATATTCAGTGATTTGTCTTGTATAGACACCTATTATCCCCTCATCCCCTGTCCTGATTTTTCACACTTGCTAGCTATTCATCCAATCCACCACACCAGATGCATTGTTGGCCTCCCTGGCTTTCTGGTACAACCACAGCTCCTTGGTTTTCACACAACACCACTGCTGGACTGTCATAGCCCTTCACTTGAGCAACCTGCACATAGAACTCCATGCTTCTACAGCTGGATCGGAGCTGTGCTTGCACAGTCTCTTCTCTCCACATGCCCAGGAGATCCAACACTTCCTGTGTACTCTAGGCAGGAGCATGTCTGGAGCAAGTAGCCAGCATGGTCAGCTGGGCAATTACATTCAGCAATGGAGAGCTGCTAGGTGTGCTTGCCAAGTCAGGCAACCAGGAAAAGGAATTTCAAAAATTTGCTGAGCTTTAAAGGAGAGGTGTGGCTTCCTGTTTACCTGACCGTGGGCAGTGGAGTTCACCATGATGACCAGAGTGGTCAGTATGGGCAGGAATTAAATACAGCTGCAGCTGTCTGGAGCGGAGCGCTAATAAATATTTTCAAACATGCAGGAAGTCCCGGTGTTGCCCATGGGAGCCTTGTGGAGCCCTGGTGAGCCTTGTGGAGCCAAAACGCCGAGCAGCCCTCTTCAGCCCAGCCCAGAGCCCAAAAAGCCCGGAGCCCAAGCCCCACCATTCCACTGAGCCCTGGAGATTTTATTGCATGTTGGGAGGGAACATCGGGGCGCCGGGAAATAATCTATGAGAATTTAAGCCTTGAGTGTGGGGCATTGTGGGACAACTACCAGTAGCAGTCAACGTAAGTAATGCTGTATCAACTTAATTACCCCAACTCTGATTCTATACTGCTGGGGGAGGTGGTGTTATTAATTCAGCATAGCAGGGCACTTACATCAGTGGGACCCAAATTTAAGTGAAGACAATTCACCAGCTAGGATGGCAACATAAGCCCCTAGGAAGAGAAGCATATGCAAACAGGTGTAGGTGTAGGTGATGGTGTAGGAACACTATCTCCCCTGACTAACATTAGCTATGCTGACAGAAGCCTTCTTTTGTCAGGAGAGCTGCGTCTACACTGAGGGGCTTTGTCAGCATATCTATGTCACTATGGGGTGTGGTTTTTTCACTCTGCAATGGATATAACTATACAGTTAAGTTTTAACTGTAGACCAGGCCCTATTAACATCATTAATAAATCTGTTAGACCTAATAAGCCCTGGCAAAGAGGGATGAGGAATCTCCCCCAAAGGTGGAGAAGGAGAAGGCATGTACCCCCGAGGCTGAGAGAACTGTGGTCACCACTCCAAGAGGAAATGAAGAGTGCTTGTGATTGGTGACTCCTGCTAAGGGGGATGGATGCATCCGTCTGCCAGCCTGACCTGGCATCCCAGAAGATGTGCTGTCAGCAAAGGACTTGTACCTCAGACATTATGGAAGAACTGCCAAAGATCATCTGGCCTTCTGACTGCAACCCCATGATGTTCATCTATGTGAGCATTAATGATATTGCAAGGTATGACACTGATCAGATCAGAAGTGGACTACAGGCTCTGGGATTGAGGGTGAAGCAGCTGGGAGGACAGATGGTATTCTCATTGATTCTTCTGATCAAGAGTAGGGGCAGAGACAAACACATCCTGGAGGTAGATACATGGCTGAACAGATGGTGTCACCAGAAGAGCTTCGTCTCCCTTGACCATGGAATGCTGCTCCAAAATGAAGGACTGCTGAGCAGAGATGTGGTTCACCTATCAAGGAAGAGGAAGATTATCTTCAGACTGGCTAAGCTAGAGAGGAGGGCTTTAAACTAGGTTGACAGGGGCAGGAGATAAAAGCCCACAGGTAAGTCCAAAACAAGAAGATCTGGTTGAAAGGTCAGAATCTGGGGTGAACATGGGCAATGACAACAGTGACACAGGAGAAACAAAAGGAAATATAGTGAGAAACTCTAATGATCTTAGATGTCCGTGTACTAATGAAAGAAGTATGGGGAATAAACAGGAAGAACCAGAAATACTAGTGAATAACTACAATTACAACATATTTGGTATCACAGAAATTTGTTAGGCTAATTCACATTACTGGAATACTGATATAGAAGGATACAGCTTCTTCAGGAACGACAGGCAGAGAAAAATGGGAAGAGGTGTTGCCTGAGTATCAAAGATGTATATACTTACACTGAGGTTGAGATAGAAGTAGGAGGCAGACTTGCTGAAAGTCTCTGCGTAAGGATAAAAGGGCTAAAAACCAAGGGTGATGTCACGGTAGGGATCTACTAGAGACCACCAAATCAGGAAGACGAGGATGAGGCTTTTTTTAAACAACTAACAAAATCATCCAAAATACTTGCTTGGGTGGTGATGAGGGAATACAACTACTCAGATTTCTGTTGGGAAAATAATACAGCAGGGCACAGATTACCCAACAAATTCTTGGAATGCCCTGGAGACAACTTTTTATTACAGAAGGTGGAGGAGATGCTATTCTGGAGAGGATTCTGACAAACAGAGAGGAATTGGTTGAGAATTTGAAGGTGGAAGGTAGCTTGGGTGAAAGTGATCATGAAATGATAAGAGTTCTTTATTCTAAGGAATGATAGGAGGGAAAACAATAGAATAAGGACAATGGACTTCAGGTAGGCAGATTTTAGAAAACTCACAATTGGTACATAAGGCCCTGTGGAAAGCAAGTCAAAAGGAAAAAAGGTTCAGGGTGGTTGGTAGCTTTTTAAAGAGACATTACTAAGGGCACAAGAGCAAACTATCCCAATGCATCGGAAAGATTGGATGATAAGAAACCACCATGGCTTAACTTCAACAACCTGAAACTCAAAAAAGAGTCATACAAAAAGTGAAAACTAGGTAAAATTGCAAAGAATGAATAAGCAAAAATAACACAGCCATGAAGGGAAAAAATTACAAAGGCTGAGGCACAAGATGAGATTGAACTAGCTAGAGTCAAAAAGGGTAACAAGAAAACATTTCACCAATACCTTAGAAGCAAGAGGAAGACTAAGAACATGGTTGGCCCATGATTCAATGAAGACGGAAAGACAATAACAGAAAATGCAGCAATGGCCTAAGTACTAATGCATTTTTGTTTCAGTTTTCACTAAAAAGTTGGCAGTCATTGGAAGACTCATATAGTCAACCTCAGTATAAATGAGTTAGGATCTGAGGCTAAATTAAGGAAAGAACAATGTAAAAATTACTTAGGACCTGAAACTTATTTAAAACACAAGGGCAATCCAGACATTACCTATGCTGATGGGAGGAGTTGTCCCATCAGTGCAGGTAACCCACCTCCCCAAGAGGTGGTAGCTAGGTTAACAGAATAATTATCATGACTTTAGTAAAGCTTTTGATACTGTCTCACATGATCATCTCATACACAAACTAGAGAAATATAGCCTAGATGATCCTATTATAAGGTGGGTGCACAACTGGTTGGAAAAATGTTCTTAGAGAATCATTATCAATGGTTCACAGTCAAACTGGAAAGGCATATTAAATGGGATCCTGCAGGGATTTGTCCTGGGTCCAGTTCTATTTAATACCTTCATTAATTTTGATAATGGCATAGAGAGTACACTTACAAAGTTTGTGGGCAATATCAAGCTACGAAGGATTGCAAACGCTTTGGAGGACAGAATTAGATTTCACAAACTGAAGAAATTATCTAAAAAAAATGGGATGAAATTCAAGAAGGACAAATGCGAAGTACTACACTTAGGAAGGAATCATCAGTTTCACATATACAAAGTGGAAAATGACAGCATAGGAAGGCGTACAGAAGAAAAAGGATCTGGGGGTTATAGTGGGTCACAAACTAAATATGAGTCAACCATGTAACACTGTTGCAAAAAAAGCAAAGGTCATTCTGGGGCGTATCAACAGGAGTGTTGTAAGCAAGACACAAGAAGTAATCACTCTACTCTTCATTGAAGAGGCCTCAATTGTAGGATTTGTCCAGTTCTGGGCACCACACCTTGGGAAAGATGGGGACAAATTAGAGGAAGTCCAAAGGAAAGCAATAAAATGATTCAAGGTCTAGAAAACATGATCTCTGAGGAAAGATTGAAAAAGAATGGGTCTGCTTAGTCTGGAGAAGAGAAGATTGAGGGGGGCCATGATAACAGTCTTCAGGTATGTAAAAGGTTGTTATAAGGAGGAGAGTGATAAATTGTTCTCCTTTACCATGGAGGACAGGGCAAGAAGTGATTGATTTAAATTGTAGCAAGGATGATTTAGGTTAGATATTAGGAAAATCTTTGTATCTGTAAGGGTAGTTAAGCACTGGAACAAATTGCCTAGGGCAGTGGTTCTCAACTTTCTAATGCCGTGACCCCACAATACAGTTCCTCATATTGCGGTGACCCCAAACCAAAAAATAATTTTGGTGGCTACTTCAAAACTGTAATTTTGCTACAGTTATGATTCGGAATGTAAATACCTGATATGCATTATGTATTCTCATTGCTACAAATCAAACATAATTTAAACATAGTGATTAATCACAAAAGCAGGCTATCTCGCAGGCTCTCTTGGCTCTCCGCCTCTTGGCTCTCCGCCTCCTAGGCTTCTGTCCTCTGGCGCTTGCTGCGTCCGCCCACTGATGACGTCAGCAAGCGCCGGACACACGTAATGCGCTGCTATGGACTGTGGAGCGTTCCCCCCGCTTCTCCCGCCCCTTAGGCCCCGGACGGATGATGCAATCATGTCTGCGCATGCGTGCAGGCATTCAGTTTGGAACGCGCATCCATAACGGTGTGCGTTCCAGCTGAATAGCGCTGCTACAGATGGTAGTGCGACTTCTCAGCGGCTAAAGCCATCGGAAATATGTATTTTCCGATGGCTTTAGGCGACCCCTGTGTTTTGGTCGTTCGACCCCCGCCGGGGTCGCGACCCACAGGTTGAGAACCGCTGGCCTAGGGAGATTGCGGAATCTCCATCATTGGAGATTTTTAAGAACAGGTTAGACAAACACCTGTCAGAAATTGTCTAGATCAGAGATTTTCAAACTGGAGTACATATACCCCTAGGGATACACATGCTCTCATTGGGGGGGTATGTGAGAAAAATCCTATAATGGAGGACAACATTTTTATTTAATAAGACTTGGCAATCTAGTCATAGAAATATAATGACCCAATATATATATATTATGACCCTATCTCAGATGGAGTATGCAGTAGACTACATTATTTGGAAAGGATACACAACTGAAAAAGTTTGAAAACAACTAGTCTAGATACTGTAGAGTCCTGCTTCAGTGCAGGGGACTCAACTAGATGATCTACTGAGGTCCCTTCCAGTACTACATTTCAATGATTCTATGACTATAATAACTTCATTCCAGAATAAGAACGTCCCAACATGGAATTAATCAGGAACAGTTAATCCACTTTCAATTCACACCCTACTTTATTTCAGATTAACTTTCACATATAGATAAACCCTTAGTCAGCCAGTCAAACTCTTATTGAAGTCAGAGGTAATTTTGCATAAGTAAGGATCTCAGATTTCCCTGTACTTGAACTGCCAAAGATTTTGTTGCTCCCTCTACAAGAGAAAACGAACAATAGTAATAATAAAGGTACATTTGACAGATCATTTTGTGGCCCATCTGTGTTATTATTATACTTATTTAAAGAGATCCTGCTTTTTTTTTTATTTAAGTGTTAAGAGTTCTACAATGTGCATTCAACAGTTCCTAAGCAGAAACCCAATCCTGCCATCAGGGGCAAAGGCATTATCATGGCACACCACCACGACGGGTCAGAATTCATTTTGTATATCAAATCTAACAACAAAGGCGTACTGACATTTCCCTAATGATATCTTATTTAAATTTAATATTGAATATTTTTATTGTCATAACACCTATCAATGTATTATTTATGGACTTCTTTCAGAGTGCAATAAAACTTAATAAAATATAGAATCATAGAATATTAGAGTTGGAAGGGACCTCAAGAGGTCATCTAGTCCAACCCCCCGCTCAAAGCAGGTCTAACCTCAGCTAAATCATCCCAGCCAGGGCTTTGTCAAGCCGCACTTTAAAAACCTCTAAAGACGGAGATTCCACCACCTCCCTAGGTAACCCATTCCAGTGCTTCACCACCCTTCTAGTGAAACACATTTTCCTAATATCCAACCTAGAACTCCCCCACTGCAACTTGAGATCATTTATCCTTGTTCTGTCATCTACTACCACTGAGAACAGCCTAGCTCCATCCTCCTTGGAACCCCCTTTCAGTTAGTTAAAGCCTGCTATAAAATTCCCTCATTCTTCTCTTTTGCAGACTAAACAAACCTAGTTCCCTCAGCCTCTCCTCATAAGTCTTGTGCTCCAGCCCCATAATCATTTTTGTTGTCTTCCGCTGGACTCTCTCCAACTTGTCCACATCCTTTTTGTAGTGGGGAGAGGCAGGGGCCAAAACTGGACACAATACTCCAAATGCGGCCTCACCAATGCGCAGTCACCAATGCTGAATAGAGGGGAATAATCACTTCCCTCGATCTGCTGGCAATGCTCCTACTAATGCAATATGCTATTAGCCTTCTTGGCAACCAGGGCACACTGCTGACTCACATCCAGTGCATGAGATTCTTCTGTCCTAAGTGGAGGACTCTGCACTTGTGCTTGTTGAACCTCATCAGATTTCTTTTGGCCCAATCCTCCAGTTTGTCTAGGTCACTCTGTATCCTATCCCTACCTTTCAGGGTATCTACCACTCCCCCTAGCTTAGTGTCATCTGCAAACTTGATCAGGGTACAATCTATCCCATCCTCCAGATCATTAATGAAGATGTTGAAAAAAACCGGCCCCAGGACCAACCCCTGGGGCACTCTGCTTGTGACCGGCTGCCAGCTAGACATGGAGCCATTGATCACTACCCGTTGAGCCTGATGATCTAGCCAGCTCTCTATCCATTTTATAGTCCATTCATCGAACCCATACGTCTTTAACTTGCTGATAAGAATACTGTGGGAGACTGTATCAAAAGCTTTGCTAAAGTCAAGATATATCACATCCACTGCTTTCTCCGCATCCACAGACCCAGTCACCTCTTCACAGAAGGCAATCAGGTTGGTCAGCCATGACTTGCCTTTGGTGAATCCATGTTCACT
The DNA here is from genome assembly GCA_007922155.1 of Mesoclemmys tuberculata. Classification (NCBI taxonomy): domain Eukaryota; kingdom Metazoa; phylum Chordata; order Testudines; family Chelidae; genus Mesoclemmys; species Mesoclemmys tuberculata. Next base: position 37,356,695 of record ML675618.1, on the reverse strand, counting down.
GTTCCTGATCACCTTCCTCTCTTTCAAGTGCCTTAAAATGGATTCCTTGAGGACCTGCTCCATGATTTTTCCAGGGATTGAGGTGAGGCTGACCGGTCTGTAATTCCCTGGATATTCTTTCTTCTCTTTCTTGAAGATGGGCACTATATTTGCTTTTTTCCAGTCATCAGGGATCTCCCCCAATTGCCACGAGCTTTCAAAGATAATAGCCAATGGCTCTGAAATCACATCAGCCAACTCCCTCAGCATCCTGGGATGCTTTCTTTAAAATTGCTATGTAATTTCCTCTGTGTACATATATATATGCATATAATCTAGATTTACTTTATATCTTATGTCTTCTCCACCTGTGTTTTAGTCCACCTCTCCAACCTTGTCAGCAGCACAGCTGCACCTTTCAGCAGCTCTTAACTAGTAGCCAGTACAATTTTTAAAAAATGATTAAAATCAATAATTTTTTAATATTTCAGAGTTCTTTTTTCTCTTTTTCTTCTAAATTAATAATGATCTTTGCAGATCTCCTTATTTCACTGCTGTGCAGCTATTGCTAAATAAATGAGAAAAGCTGGCAGTTGTAAATGTCAAGATTATGCCCTTCTTATTGCTGAGACTCCTTTCTGCAAATCTCTTAGATCCTCTGATCACTGTATATGGCAAGTGAACACTTAGGAATGATCTCAAAGCAACTACTTAAGCATATAGTCAACTTTTAAATCCCATGCAATTCTTAAAATGAAGATTGGTCCAAACAGCCAGGTAAATTAAAAATGATGACTGAAGACAGAATTTTTTCCCCAGGCACATTGCCAACATTTTTTTGAAAGGTAAATGCATGCTTTTAATTAGCATGAGCTCTCCTCCCTATGAGGATTGTCCCTGCCTGCAACCTCTTAAAAGGAAAAAAATATCAAATCCACAAGTGTACCAAGGAGCTGAGATTTTTAGCAAGTACAACAGGGAATTGGGTGGAGATGGAATGGCGATTAAAGATAATTTAGGCATGGCCCAACACCTGAACGAATACTTTACTCTTATTAAAAACTGAAACAGTGAGGAGCTTGGGGACAGTGGCAGGGTAGCTAATGGGAATGAGGATATGGAAGTAGAAACAACTGTATCCAAAGTAAAAGCCAAACTCAAACAGTTTAATGGGACTAAATTGGGGAGCATAGATAATCCCTATCCAAGAATATTAAACTGCCACATGAAATTGCGAACCCAATTGCAAGGATTTTTAATGAATCCATAAACTTGGGGGTCATACTAACTGACTGATGAATTGCAAATATAGTACCTATATTTAAGGAAAAAATTGATCTTGGAAATTACTGGCCTGTTAGTTTCACCTAATTGTATGTAAGGTCTTAGAACTAGTTTTGAAAGAATAGTTAAGGGCATAGAGGTAAATGGTAACCGGGATAAAATACAACATAATTTTACAAAAGGGAGATTGTGCCAGACTAACCTAATCTCCTTCTTTGAGAAGATAACTGATTTTTTAGACAAGAGAAATGCAGTGGATCTAATCTACCTTGATTTTAGTAAAGCATTTGATACATTTCCATTTGGGAGATTATTAGTTAAATTGGAGAAGATGGGGATTAATAATGAGAAGCAAGAGGTGAGTAAGGAACTGGTTAAAGGGAAAACTACAACAGGTCATAAAGAGAGGTGAAACTGTCAGGCTGCAGGGAAGTTACTAGGGGAGTTCCTCAGGGATTGGTCTTGGGACCAATATTATTTAACATTTTCATTGATGACGTTGGCACAGAAAAGTGAGTGTGCGCTAATATAATTTGCAGATGACACAAAGTTGGGAGGTATTGTACAGAAGAGGAACATAATACCATACGAGAAGATATGGGTAACCTTGAAAATGGAGTAACAGAACTAGGATGAAATTTCATAGTGCAGGGTCATGCATTTAGGTACTAACAACAAAAAATTTTGTTATAAAATGGGGATGTATCAGTTGCAAATGACAGAACAGAAGACAGACTTGGGTGTATTAGTCAATCACAGAATGACTATGAGCTGTCCATGTGATACAGCTGTGAAAGAGGCTAATGCCAGTAGAGATAGGGAAGTGTTATTACCATTTTACAAGGTGCTGATGAGACCTCATCTGAAATACTGCATTTAATTCTGGTCTGCCACATTTAAGAAATATTAATTTAAAATGCAACAAGTGCAGAGAAGGGCTACTAGGATGAACAGAGGAATGGAGAACCTTCCTTATGAGAGGAGACTTAAGGAGCTTTGCTTGTTTAGCTTAACAAAACAAAGGCAGAGGAGAGATATGGCTCTTTATAAATACATCAGAAGGATAAACATGGGGAAGAGAGAGGAGTTATTTAAGTTAAAGGCCACTGATAGCACAAGAATAAATAGATATAAACTGGCCATCAATAAGTTTAGGCTTGATATTAGACAAAGGTTTCTAACCATTGGAGGAATTCTGGAATAGCTTTCCAAAGGGAGTAGTGGGGACAAAAAACATATCTTGTTTCAAAACTGATCTTGATACATTTATGGAGGGGAAGGTATGATGAGATTACAATAGCACATGGCCCATTAACGACTGATATTAACAAATATCTTCAATAGGAGATAGGACACTGAAGGTAGGAGGGATCTGAGTTACTACATAGAATTCTTTCCCAGGTGTCTGGTTGGTGGGTCTCACCCACATGATCAGAATCTAACTGACTGTCATATTTAGGGTCAGGAATTTTCTTCCATGTCAGACTGGTAGAGACCTTGGCAAATGGAGGTTCACCTTCCTCCGAATAAGAAACTTGTCACTTGCTGGTTTTAACTAGAATAAATAAATGAAGGAGTCTCTGTAACTTGAAATCTTTAAATCAAGATTTGAGGCATTCAGCAACTCAGCCAGAGGTTTTGGGCCCATTGTAGGTGTGGGTGGGTGAGGTTCTGTCATCTGCAATATGCAGGAGGTTGGACTAGATAGTTTCTTCTGGCCTTCAAGTCTGTGTGTCTGTGAGAAACTGTGAGAAACTCACCACTCATTGCATGTAAACAAAGCCATGAAGGTTAAAAGCTGGCATGACCATAGATGAAGAAACTTCTAAAAAGCTAAAAATTCCATGGCCACATGAATATAAATTGAGGAAGGGGAGAGCCTTTAGTTTTAAGGCCAGCAATTCATCCATTTGTGACATTTTTTAGTTCTTTATCCTTGGTCCTTGGAACCTGTAAATTTAATTTCCTATTAACAAAACTAAATTGAGAACTATTAACATCTCCTGATTTAGCTGCTCTTCCCCCTTCAATTCAAAGTAAAGTGAAAGTTCTCCTCAGCCTGGCCTGTTATGCTGGGCTATGGTCCAAAGCATGAAAACTGGGTCAATTCATCCTTTAAAGCAAGAAACAATATAGGCTGTAAGTGTAATTATTTATCTTTTTCAGTTTAATACTGTTTTATATTTAGCTTTTTAAAAAATCATTTAGCTTGTCAGTAAAGCCTATATTTGCATAAGAACATATTATCCATATTAAGAAAATAATATCTACCATATTAATTCTTTAACGTATTTTTTTCAAATTATTTGTCCATTGCCCCATTTTATAATTATAAGACGACACTCCAGGGCATGTGTTGTGCTGGTACATAGCAACTTCCCTGGTGGTTGAAATCATTCAGCCCTTGGACTTGTGAATCACAATACACCCACGGCTTGCAAATCCTAGCATGACACATGTCATGTCATATCTTATTGCTTTAATACAACCCTTGCACTCCTTTCATATCCCCAGTAGCTAAACACTTCAATACAGATGGTCACAGCACTGATGACATCACACTCTTTGGAATGTTTTACTGCTGCAGAGCACATGCTGGTTCTATAAAAAGCAAACACATTTATCTTTAAACTTTGGACCACTTGGGATGAATATTTAGACTAAGAAGCAAAGCGTTCTTAATGGTGTCTTGTATAATTTTGTTCTAAAGTGGTGATGTAGTTTTAGTGAATCTCAAGGGACTTCTCTATTGGTTTAAAATAAAGGGCGAACAATCTATGCTTAATTTTACTACACATTTGCATGACAAGAGTGCCAATGAGTTATGACATCAAACATTCCTAGGATATGTCTAGCCAATAGGAATGAGTAGAACCTGTGCTCTTATCACTGTTGAAATCATTGATAGTGTTGTCTATCCACACTATGACAGACAAAAGCAGAAATGTATTAAACAGAGCAATCCATCATCCTGCAGATGGGAAGCAGGAGCCAGCAGAGTTCAGAAGGAGTGACTCCCAGTGTTAACAATGGCTGAAGTACTGACAGTTCAGTTTTCCTCTTTCCTACTCACTAGGCTTTCATCTGAGCTTCATAAGAGCAATAGATGAGGAAACAACCTGCTGAAGAATCGGATTTAAACACTGTAGATTTTCTAGTGGTATTTATTGTAACCTGTAAATGTCCATACATGAGCTTAATGAGTCATAAATTCTCTTTTTTAAAAGAGTTATTTCATTAAGCAGTTGTGAATAGAAATAAATATAAGATTTTTTTCAAGAAAATCACCTGAAAAATGTCAGAAGTGAGAGCGTTATCCAAACATCTGAGATGGTTACAAGCTAGAAATCTACCACCAGTACATGGAAAAATGGCAAAAAATATGAATTAAGGCCTATTTTTTCTGGAAAAGGTTATTATTTCATCTTCAGGAATAGTAAGTTTTAGGTGGCAGAGGAATACCCAAATGAATTCTGAAGAAAAATAACACCAGCAAGGTAGTGTTATTTGTGAAAGTTGAATTTTCTTTCCTGACTTGTTTCTTGTAGGACACATGAGTCATACAATATAGCCAAAGGAAAAACTGCAACTGCTAACACCACATTAGTAAAGTATAAAAGGGAAAGACACTTTTCTTAGCATTTCAGCCTTGTCATTTCCAATTTTCTGCTCTTTGGACATGCTTGTATTCAAATTCTGGAACATCTATTCAGCATATCAATCCTAATTAGACAATCTGGGTCTGGAAAGGATGAGAGCTGGGTCATTTGCATAATTTAATCATAAATACTCAGTGATACATATTTCCAAATGCATTTGTACAATTATCTTTTCATCCTTGGGGCAATGGTATTAATATGATTAGGCAATATTTCTGGAAAAAACAGACAAGTATGCACTCTTTTTAACTGCAGCTTAGGGCGATATGAAAAATTAATTAATTTCTGAAGAAAATCAATTTCTGTACGTGACCACATTAGACATTGCTAAACCAAGACACAGAATCCTCTCTCTCAATCAGAGCCTTTCAAATTCTGACTACTATGTGAACGTTCCATTAATAAAATTGTTAGATTATTTTAAATTATCTTAATATATAGGCATGAAATATATTTTTAAAATATATTTTTTCATATTAATCTGATACAGATTTTATGTTAAAGAAACATTGCTTGACCAGCCACTAGGAAACCTTAGCATTTGGTCTGAACTCATCTTATGTGATCTTTTATTAATGCACACTACACCAATTGAATTCAAGGACAGTAGGAAACAAATCCATCCTGAAATCAGATGAAAAACAGAAATATACTAACCTGAAACATTTTTAAATTAATATAGGGCTGTTTCCTTGTATGTTTAGTTATAACGAATTAGATAAGGTATGCCTTCAAAAGACCATACTCATTACAAAAATGTTGTGACATATGTGGTATACAGGCAAGCACCCAGGTGGCTAATCTCAATTTTAGAAGAAAGCTACAGCTTTGTATGTTAATTAGTGAAAAAAATACATTTATGGTTTTAGATGTACCATCTTTATTTCTTCTCTATCAACAGAAAAAGTAGAAATTACTGCATGCAAATGTCCAATATTCATTTCATTTGCATGAAGGTGCTTGAACAAATGTTTTATTCTAACAAGCTCATTTTTCATGTGTTTTGTCTTTCATCCTAATCTAGCATCTGTCATTCCTTTTTGAAGTTATTATCGGCCCAATTCCCTCTTGGACATGGTTGCTGGGTGACCGGTATCTTAGCACCCACTTTGACAGGAACAGATGTGAATCTGATCAAGAGATTTCCCATGAGTACCTGAAATCACAAACAACTTTCGTGAAAAACAAACAGCCTCACTGTCATGGTCCCTCTCTTAACTCCCCCCGCCCCCCCACCAAAATATAGCACCAGAAAGTTAGTGGAGAATTATTCAGAGCCAGTTAGTTAAAGATGTTTTGTTATTTTGCAGTTGCCCTAGTGTGTTTCTGATTGTCCCCAGTTTAAGACAAACTCACGGTCTGAGATTTAATAACTGTCTTTTTGATATTTTGGAATCCGATTCTTTCCACATCCACATTTACATTCGTTTATTCGCGTAAGCAGGCCCATTCAAGTCAATGGGATTACTCATGTAGGTAAAAGTATGTTCGTGTATGGGGATACACCTGCAGTACAGCTAGAACTGAGCCTCCCAGCCCTGGCAGACAGATTTCGGGTAGCAGGACTCAAGCTATCAGGCTAAAAATAGACTATGGACATTGCAGCCTGGGCTAGAACTTGGGCTTTCAACCCCATCCAGCCTCCTAGGCCTGAGAGCCTGAGCTCCAATCAGAGCCACAACATCCATACTTCTATTTTTCACACATTAGCTCAAGCCCTGCTAGCATAAGTCAGTCTATCTGGGCTGGGAGGCTCGCTCCCAATTGCAGTGTAGACATGCCCTAAGTATCTGCAGGTTCAGGTCCCAATTTTATAAATCGAGAGCTCAGATTCTGTCCATCAAAATGCTCTTTTATTACGGTTATGCTTTGACTGCTGACACTTATGAAACTCACAAATGAAAATTCTGCTTGATGTTCTGCCATTTAGGCCCCAGTCCTGCAGACATTTAAGCCTGTGAATAATTTTATTCCCAAGAGTAGTTTGACTGAAGGTCTCCAAAGTCAATTGGACTCTCATGTAAGTAAAGTGACACACATGCTTAAATGTTTGCAGGACTGGGGCCTAATCTGCCCTCATCATGGCAATATACATTGCTACATATGGTATAGAGAAGAATTTTGCAGAAGACTGGCAACATCAGTTATATGCCTGAGGAGTCCCTATTTTTGGACACGGTACAGTATAAGTAAAATCCTCCTAGTATCCGTAAATTCCTAAAGGAAATTTGTATATCTTAATCTGAGGAGAAGAAAAATCCATAGAAAATGTAAACAGAAATTCACTTTCATTTAGGATTATTTATTTTCTTTTCCAGATTTGCAGAGTGGGATTTCATTATGCTCTATTATACAGTTGTCCATTCTTTTGATATCAGTATCGCCCCTTTGCCGAACAGTAGCAGATGTCTGAGGCCTTAGAGTCAGCTTCCTAGTGAAAGAGGAATCAGTGACACCGAGTGGCACAATGTGTAAGTCATTTTATTGACACATATACACTAACCCTGGAATGGAGGTGGTCAAAAGGCATGCAGCCAGTCCCCTTTCAGGAATCTCCAGCCCAACTCCAATACCAGATTCCCAGTGAGCAACTTTGCCTCAAGAATTGACTCCAATCAGATATCAAAGCAGAGAGAAAACTTTTTGCAGGTCACACAGCTCTCTTTCTAGAGAGTACTGTCTCTATACAGAACCTTGCATAGCAAGAAATGACAGAAACACAGTGTGTGTTCCCAAGACTGAGCATGTGCTCAAACACTAACAAAAAGAACTTTAAAAAATGATGAGTAACCTCATCCCCTGCCATAACAATAAACTTGGTTAACCTGTTAGTTACTCTGTCTTCTCACCCTCTGTTTTGTGTTCTACACCATTCCACAGCACATCCTGTCCTTATTTCTACTGTAAACTCTCTGAGTAAAGGCTGGTACATACTATATATTTGTACAGCACCCAGAACAAAGGGTCTCCAATCCCAAATGGGATCTCTTGGCATTACTGTAAAACAAATAATAATAGGTGAAACGTCAGAGATCAGAAAGAAGAGAAAAGCAATTGTGTTTAAGAATCCCTGGATCTGAATTCACCGCTTCATTTTCATTTCTTGTTTAACCAAATGGGAAAGAGATTATTTCCTGGTTGTAGTCTGCTAAAATCTCAGAAGAAAAACATTTCAACCCCAGGGCAACAAAGTTGCATCAACAGCTGATCTCGTAAGATTTCTGTCCTTTCAGGTTAAAATCTTGGGTCTCACTGCAGGGTCTCACTGCAGTCAAATCTACCCATAAGGTTTAGCCCTATTCTAAACTCTAACCTAAACTTAATCTGGATCTAAATTCTGTCTCCTCCACCCAACTTGTCAAATAGCCAAAAATATAAACAAACAAAACAAACAAACAACCACTCAGAAAGATTTAAAAGCACAAAGGGCAGTTCAGCTTTCAGTAGGAGGTGGGACCTAACTATCTTTTGTAGCTTTGAAAAACCTCTGCCTCTAATCACAGGTAGTATCAACTCTAATAGTAACCAACCATATGATGATAGCAGTAAAAACTTAAAACATCAGCAAAAAAAGTAAGAAGACTGACTTCTGAGAAAGAGAAATACTGAGAAAAATAAGGTTTGTAGACTTGAACAATACCCTTAGAGATATGTAATGCCATTAGAACCAGTTTTGATTTTCATGCGGGAAAATCATTAACTAATTAATATTGACCATAGAGGAAAGTTCAACTAGTATGCAAAGCAACCAAATCCCACCTCCATATTTGGAGTGGCAGAGCTGGTCAAGAAGGCCAATTCCTATATATTACAACTTCCATTTCTCAACATGTAACCCTTCTTGCTGAAACCAGAATAGTACAAACCTTGGGCTAGGTCTACACTGACAGTGGCAAATTCGCCGCCATCGGATCGATTGCTCTTGAGTGACTGAGCGGTCTGTGTAGACCCGCAACGTGGACGGTGCATGGAGGAGACGTCGCTAAGTCGACGGGAGATACGCAAGTGATTTACGTCACTTGCGTATCTCCCGTCGACTGCCACCGAATTGCAAAGGTAAGTGTAGACCAGGCCTAGGACTGCTTGCAGGTTAGGGCTGGTAGCTCCATAGACCATGCTCTGTTCCCTGTTCAAGGACATATAAATCTAGGGACAATCAGCTCATGTGTTCCAGGTGATCTCAATTGTTGGAACAGAGCATGACAAGAGAGGCAGCCTCCTAGATGAACTCCCAAATCTCGGACTCTGTCCTTTTAAATAGCTAGACTTGTGTAGCCACTTTAAGCTGATTTTGGCATTGAACAACTTCTTCCAAGTAGGAAAATTGCCTTGGAATAGGAAATAGTTTTCATAGTTGTAGGACTGGAAGGTTTGCAAAGCCTCTGTAGGATAACAGTCATGGAGGCAAAGTTGGGCTGAACAAAACACTTTGTTAAATAAATCCAGTCTCAGGTGATTTCAATTTTAGTTAAATTATGCTTTGTAAGCATGTAATGAATATATTCTGTAGTCTTAAACTTTTTGCAACTTAATTATATCAAGGTACCATTAGACACTGTAAAGCATGACAACACTGAAGACTAAATTATTAAATATTAGAAACATGATACATGCATAATGTAAAACAAGTTTCTAAAAATATCCACTGACTATATTTAGTAGACAAACAGGTGTTGGGGGGGAGATCAAATTTGACCCATAAGGCTCCAATATTTAGGGATGAATTGAAATAAGTTCATTTCTTTCCCAAGGGATAACCTGTATAAATGTAATTCTATGGTTTCATAAAAGCAGGTCAAGTTTCTATCCCTTGGAGTCTTTTGGCAATTTGAAGCACAGCAGCAGTGTTCTTGGCTACAAGTTCAAATCTGCATGCATCTTCTATTGTGAAAGAAAACAATTAGCTGAACAGAAGACGGATATACATCTTTGATACACTTTCCAGAAGGAAAGACAAGAACTCACAAAACAATACCTAAAATTAACTAATTATTAATTTTAAAAAGCTACACCCAATGAGAATGTCTGCATTTGCTAACTCTATAAAATAAATCATCTATTCTCTTCTTTCAAACATAGCATAATAAACCAAAGAAAAGATGACTTATCACCCAACAATGCCAAGAGCTTTAGCTTATGGTGGTCTTCATAAACTAAGGTTAGATGCCAAAGTGTTTTACATACGTAGTCACTATTTTAGTACATTTTGCATGGAGCTTCCTTCATGAAGAATTTTACAAACATTATTTTATTATCTCTTACAGTATCACTGCAAGCATTATCCTAATTTTACAGGTAGGTAAAATGAGACGCAGTGAGTTAAAGGAATATGCTCTAAGTCACAAACAGAGTCAGTGGCAGACCTGAGGATGGAACGCAGCTGGACAAGTTTAGGTAGCACTAGAAAACCTACAGCTGCAGAGGGCCCAATGCCACAAAGGCCCCATCCCTCCAGGACAAGCTGAAATTGTAGTACTATGTTTACTCTTATGTTCCAGTGCCATATGGTGTGGAGTATGAATTGCTTCTTGCTGAGAGCTCTAGGGTGGTAACTTGAACCCTTTGGTGGTTCTCTCACTTTGTATGGTAGCTCAACCTGTTCAGGAAGAAAAATATCACACCACTATTCTCCTAATACCTGCAGAAACCACCAGCCAGTTCTGGGGATCCCTTATCCTTCCCTGCTTGAGACTGAATCCTCACAATTTCCATAGGTTGGGGCAAGAAAAGAAATCTACATAGTAAATCTTGTGCCCTGCACTGAGGGAAGGAGAAGCCAGTTAGAACTTCTTCACAAGGAACCCAAGATTTAGTTGAACCAGGCCTTGCACTCAGGTCTCCCTACTCCCAGTCCCATGATCTAATAGCCACACAATGGTTCCTTCCACTCTGCCTATAATTTATACTTATCTATACTTTTAGGAATAACCCAGTGGCTTCACAGAGGCCAAGAATCACCCAAAATTCCAGGATTTGCCAAAATGTGATAGTGAAAGTATCTGATTTCATTTGAACTCAACCACTATCAGGTGTTTTAAAACACAGTTACAAACTACTGCATGAATTAGTAATGTGAATCATCCGGGACCAGACTGCACCCACGAGAACTGCATGAGGATCTCCTGCACCAAGGCAAAAGACGGTGTCAGCCACCTGTTTGCAGCCATCCTCTAATACACCACAGGTAGAGACCCTCTGGAGGGTGTGCAGGAGGCCAGGAAGTGGGCTGGCTTGCAGAACTGCACTTCATCCCACACCAACCTCATGGATGGAAACTACCCGCAAAATGTAATACAAGCTACGCCATATTTCCTATGGAACTTCTCCGTGGTGGAACTACCCCCTCAAGGTAAATCTAGTTCCTGGTAGCAGACTCAGAAACTGAAGGTGCAGGGAGAAACAATAGGGCTGAAAAGCCAGAACAGAGATACAGAGCCTCTAAACAAATGGCCCTGGTGTCCTGTGTAACCCGGGATCCACTCGGTTTGGGCTCAGGCCTTAAGGTTCATTCCATAAAACGACAAACTCCACCCACTCCTCCACTCCAGTGAAATAACGTGGAAGAAACTCTACACAAGAATCCTTGTGAAATTTTCCTGGCCGTTACCTCCCATGGGTTGTGCCACGTGGTAGAAACAACCAACGCAGGTATAGCTTTGACTTAAGATTTTTAACCTCAACATCTAAACATTTCACTGATGACCTACCACGGCAAAAAAATGTTATGAAATGTGTTTGTTTGTTTGTTTTTCCTATAATTCACACAAGTATTTTCATAAGGACAGCTACATGCCCTGAAATTACTATGTTAACATATTTGCATTATTACCTCGAAAAAGTGTATCTTATACTTTCACTAAGCTATATTTTAAGTACTGTAAACTGTACAATTAAGATTATATTAAACAAAATTAAAGCAATTCCAAGTTAAGACCATCACTTAAATGACCCTAGTGTACCATCAGATTTGCTGCAAACCAAAGTACAAATCAAGAACAGGCCAAGAGTCTGGTTCCAGTGAGACCAACCAGTATAAATCTGGAGTAACTTTACTGTCTAGAAAGAGAATACTTCAGACTGACACTGGTGTGACTGAGATCAGGATCAAGCCCTAAGATGCAGATTTCACAGGGAATGTTCTAATTATAGTTTTAAAAAATCAGAATTCTGGCATTATTTTAGGTTTTATTTAAATATAATTTTCTTTCTGTTTCTACTCCTGGACCCAACATAACCAAAACTATGACATAAAAAGAGAGAATAATGATTTTCCCCCAAAGATGGCACTGGTATATGTGTTGTTTTGACACAGTATTTTTGTAGGCCACATTAAATTCATTGGAATCAATGGAACTGCATGTCATCCATGTTACATTCATAAGATAATGCAAAATAACTACTAAAATTGCATTTTAAATTTTGAAAATGTTTGTCTTTACCAGATCTGGTAAAGGCTATGAATATCAGTTTAAGGCCCAAGGCTTTTCCTATTGATATCAAGGGTAAAACTCCCATTGACTTGAATTAGAACAGAATTGTGAAGTTAGTGCTTAGAGGCAGGCAGAGCCTTGTGCTGTTCAAGAGCAATCTCTAGAGAAATGATGAAGTACTCCAAAAGCACCATCTTAACTGGAAAAATTATGGCTGGGATATAGGGTCTTGAAGATGAAGGGTTAAAACACAGAAAATTAGAAGAATCCTGGAGACTCTATCAACCATTCTAATGACCTGGGGTGAGGGAGGAGGGAATATATAGTACAAAAAAGGCATAGCTCCTTTTATGACTTTTCTATCCACCTATGTATGTGAGTTCTGATAGTGTGCTCATCACCTTAGTTACTGCACACAGTATTATATCTTGTTTTATCGTTCGGTACATGAGTTCTATTCCCCTGTAGCTCTAAAAGAATTTAGCAGGACTAAAATTTGTACAATGACGTTCAATTGCTTACATATTAAAACAGTCATGTCATTTCCTGAAAAGAGGGGACACCTGTTCTGTTTCATTGAAGTCAATGTCAAAATTCCCATTGAGCAGGAGAATTGAGACCAAGATTGATAAGAAACCCTGAGATCTTCCTTTATCATAATATTGCCATGAACCCCTAAAAACTGTTAACAAATGAAAATGTAATTCTCATTAAACATTTTAAAATTAAACTTTAATAACTGTACTTATTTTATGCAACAAGTGTCAGTTACTAGACACTAAATCTAATCCAAAATATTTTGTAATTGCCCCCACAAAAATAATATACTCTGACAAGTTTGTATAGAATATTTCAGGTGTTTTCTTAGTAGAGAACCTACAAAGATTTATGTAAATGCTTTACTTTAAGCATGTGAGTAGAATGGTTGAAGGAAATGAGACAGCTCACATTCTCAAAGTGAAGCACATGTGTAAATCTGTAGAACGGGGGCCACTGTTTTTATTGTACGCTTAAACAGATGTTTTCTATAGGTGAACCTCTTTAAGAAAAGAAACCTTTTTTCATAGCATCAGACCATAAACAATGCAACTTATTGAAGTTAAATAGTTGAAATTCCAAAGTATCATTGCCAGTTCTTAGAATGTATTTAGTAAACAACAAATTATTAATTTTATATTTCACCTAAATTTGAAAGACTGAAATTCAAAAAGACTTTATTCTGTGATGAATTTCAAAGAACACTTAAACTAATTTGTTAAAGAACCATGCCTAGATTTATTATAGATTATAGATTGAATAATGTAATATATTGTTTATACATTTCTTTTAAAACTCAGTAATTTTGTTATTGGGTTTTTCCTCAAGAAAAATCATCAACTAACTTTTTATTAGAAATGGAGTGCAATCACTAAAAGTTTCTAGCACTCCATGAAATCAAGGTTAAAAGATAGTTAATTAAATATTAATCATTTTATATGTTTTTGTTTTGTACAATAACATTATTTGTGATCACACAGGAAAATGTAGAAAAATATTTCCCAAAAGTAAGCTATTCAAAATTACTATCCGGTAAGAAACATTATGCAACAATACATATATATCAAGCATACCGAGATATGCTTTTTAAACAAGCTTGTTGTTCGAATGTGTAAAATGCAGGTTTATTTGCTCCCAGAACTTCACCATTACGCAATTTTTACAAGGGCACTAACTCATGAGATTCATTCTATTCAGGTATGCATTTCAATCATGATATCATGATATAACAAATGTGGTTGTCAATTGCATTAAAATATTTGTAGCCGCCAGAGTTAACAATACCTTTCTTCTCCGCCATCAACCCCATCCAATTTCTTTCAGATGTCTATTATTCTCAGTTGGCAACAAGGTACAGTATACATACCTGTGCTATGACCCTTAGTTAGTCATACGTCCTAAGGAACAAAAGGAGTAATAAAATAAGAGGTGCTTGATAGTTCTTTTTAGTTATCTGGTAGATTTAGCATCTTTTATGCCAGTCACATACATTTATAATGTACAAAGCAAAACTAACCTGAAAGCCTAGCTTCAAACCCAAGCTTGACTTGGATCAGAAGGAAAAAGTGCCATGCATATTGGCAGAATTTGACGATTTGGCTAATTTAGAGTACAATTTAAAGAGGCCATAGGATGAATAAAATGTTGTGACTGAAACACCTTCTTTTCTTAATGGAAGAGAACTTCTAACTACTATGGTGAGGTACGCCAGGAAATTGTAATTGCATGTGCTCCACTATTTCTGGATTTTGGATAGACAAATTATTTCACGCAAAAATTCTCACTGTTTCATATTTTTAAACAAAAAATATAGTTCTTCTTTTCCTCTGTGATTTAAAACAATTTCATCTACTCAGACAAGCTAAAATTATGCATCAAATAAAAAAAATATTTACAATAGTTGATTAGTTCTCCTTTGAATGGGAACACGCACTGCATATTAACTAGAAATGTATGTAGATACTCCAAGTCATAAAAAATCAGAGTACATATTTCAGGGGTGCCAGCTATTGGCAACTGCATGCTCAAAACTGTAAAATATTTATTAAATCAAAACAATTATTACCAGGAACTTCCAATTAATGATCCACCTACATAAGCTTTAAAACATCTACACTGTAATTTTGCAGTGTCAGATAGTGTACTTGCTATATTAAAGTAGGGATATTGATTCTACATTTTAAACTTCAGAAAACACATTTAAAAGCAAAAAAATATATTATGGGCTCCGATCTGCAGACCTCACTCATGCAAGCAGTTTTATTGGCTTCAGTAGGCTTATTTATATGAGTAAGGGCTGCAGGATTGGGCCCTAGCTGTACATAAAAAACTGCTCCTTCTCTACTCCAAAGGTAGTAAAAAACCTCACAATGTCTTCATGAAGAGGAGTATACTTTTCTTTTTCTTCCATCAAAAACAAACAAACAAAAAAATCATTGTGTGGCTTAAAATGACAAAAGCAGAGAAATTCAATTAACGATGACCACACTTCTTTTCCAATACACTGCACTGCTTATGAAATAAAATATCAGAAATTGTTATAAGATGCCCCTGGCAGAGAACCGTATTAGATAAATAAGCGGAACAAAGGGAGTTAAGGATGAAGTTACTCGTTGGAGTCAATCTTCTGGCTTTTATCCCTTAAAATTGTACACTTGACTTTATTTTAAATCATAATTATGACTATGTTATGAATTATGGTGGGTTTTTTTTAAAACAAATTAAAATGATGATGGAAAAAGAAAAATTCCTCCATAATGCATATTGTAGAAATTATCCATATAAGAATTAGTTCTCCAGCTCATAATAGCTTTTTACAGATGATTCTTCTGCTCCATCATTTAAATACATATTTAGGCAACTAAAAATTTACTGTCAATTCATATTATGTAGCCCACATTATGGTGCTGTTGCAGTATTCACACTTAGAGATTACTGAAAAAATTACTGCTCATGTGCTGTACATAATTTGAAAAGGTTAATAACTTAACTATTTTAAAACAATGAATGGAATTAACTCACAATATAAAACAGATGCCCAAAACGTTATTTTTAAAACAATCCACATTTAAGTTGTAAAAGATCAAAACAAATCTAAAACCAATAAAAACCTATTATATGGATTAAAATAGGCAGGCATGCTGTATGTTTGGGCTTTTTGTTGATTGGTTATGCTAATTTTTATGAAACAGAACATTTTCAGTCTGAGACTCTATATGCCAAACTTCAGCCTGGAGTTAATTTTAGCAGATAAATTATAAAGCTCTTACATGAAGAGGTTATACTGGAAAGACTGACGGAGACTTACCTGAAGCAGACTAGCAGACATCTCTATAATAATTTCACATATCAGTAACATAGTTCCAGAAATAAAGAATAAAAATATGAAACTGCAATGTAGTGCATAAAAGTATTCATTCTTCATTTTTATTGAATGTTACAACACATGCATTCTTAAATTTCACATTTCCTATAGCGTGTAGTTCAGGTGATGTATCACACTGATAGGCAAAAACAACTGTCTGATTTAGTACAATAACTAGGAAAGATAGGAGAAATATTAAATGGTAGTCAGACACAGTAACTTTTTTCTAACAATTGCAAATATGTATCAGGCTAATTTACAAAAGCTAGTTACACACACGAGTATTAAATAAGGTCAATAAGTACCTTCTGCTTTACCATACTAGTAAATTACTCCAATCCACAAGCATACTGAAAATGAGATTTTTAACCAATAGGGGGCATTATTCATGAATATTTAACTAGTAAGTATTTAATCTTTATTTAAACTTTTCATTTTCTGTAATAAGAATATTTCTGTTTTAACAACTAAATTGTTTAAGAAAGTCTGCATGTTATATTTCATAATTTATAGGTAAGAAATGGTCATAACTTACAAAACTGAGTAAGATTAAATAATGTGGGCCTGATTCTGAACCCTGGGACTTTTACAGATGACAAGTAGAAAGACAACAATAGTTCGTAAAGGCAAGGACTAAAATCACTTACTGACAAACATGCAAGTGTATCTCAGTGTGCTTCCATATGGTCATTATTCCTATTTAGTTCTCTGAATAATGGTTACTAAATAACTAAGGAACAGCCAAAGTATATGGACCTCTGTACAACACTACATTCTATCTGGAAGAGATTTGTAAAAAACGACATATAACAACATTTGTAGTTCTGTCAGCTAACACAATGATAACATAATCAAACTTCATGCTTCAGGACATAAACTAATCACCTGAATAGATCAGGAAGGAATTTTCTTCATGATCACCATCCATTACACACACACACCATGCACAACTGGCTGGGTACATTGATGGGGAAGAGTATTGCCTTCCAAAGCACCAGGTACTGGGCTACTATTCTAACTGAGTACCAGATTGGTCTGATCACAGGTATGGCAACTATAATATTTCAAAAAACTCCCTTTCAAATTGTAATTTTTACCAACAAATACAGACTATGAACTGGATAAAAAAATTAAATGTTTTAAAAGTTTTGAGACGGGATCGCCCAACCCTTTAGTCTCCCCTTGAATATGCAGTTATTATAACATATCTTCTGGCCTTCTAGATGTCTTCTTTGTTAATAAAAACTATAAATACTCAACTTCTGCATAATATCTTGGAAATATACCACAAAATGAATGTGTTTCTAAACATGGATTTTATTCATCGGAAATCACCTGTGATGTGCTATGCTGACTTGTTGACTAGGTCATTTTAAACATATGTGGGCTATGGTAACCTGCAGAACGTTGCATGCCTTCATGGTTTTCCTGTTTGTCTTTATTAAAAACATGTTTTCACACTAAATGTGTGAAACATTCAAACGTTTAGTTTGAATACATTTTTTAATAAAGACAAACAGGAAAACCATGCAGGAGTGCAACATTCTGTAAACAAGTACATGCTAGTTCCATCTGACTTGAAAGGAGCAAAAGCAAGCAAATGTAGACTGGAATCATTGCAGTGGAAGACAAGCTTTAGACAGAAACTCTTTTTAATTCTGTATCCTAGTGATATCCTGTATTCAAAAGCAATTATGTCATTTGTCATATTTTTTAAAAATTACTACCATATCAATAATAATTCTCCATTTTCAGTATGAATGTCAATTAACTCAGACAATAGCATTTCCTAGTATTAGAAAAGATTATCACACACTGGCCACAGGATGGGGGACAGAAGAAGGGCATGCTCTCTACTCAAATGGGGCCTGATCCAAAGCCCATTAAAGTTAATGCAAGCCTCCGTTGAGAGGACCAGTGCGGCAAAATTCCACAAGTGCTCTGGGACACAAGAGACCTGAAACAGTCAAGGATCAATGGGTACCAAACCATGTATCCTACATAGATAACATCTGATGAATAGTGTACTAGGGCTTGTTTCATACATAACTGAAGAAATCTGAGTCAATTTTGTCTCTGACAACTTAAAATCTTTTTTACATTTTTGCCTTTTTTTGGCATCTGGCTTTCTATCATCCTGAGTCTCCTATCCCTGCCAACCCCACTTCCTCATAGTGTTGTTGCATAGATGCCTTGATAGCTATTTCCTGAATTTCTCTCTGGTGCTCAGAGATTTATATGGAAAAGAGAGAAGATCAGTGTGAATGGGAAAGAGAAATTGGTCCCCATATTAGAAGCCTTATGCTCCACTGATAGAGAGAACTAATTTAGTAAAAAGATTATTTATATATTATTTATTATTATTATTAGGCTGACAAACAAACACAGAAACTAATTCCCTTTGCTAACTGACTTCTAAGTTAAGTTATTCAAAAGAAAATTCCTTAATGTTTTATTGATTTTTAAACATAGTAAAATGCCACTGCAGTTAAAGTGGTACATTTTGGACTAACACTCATAAAAACTTTTCAGATCTTAAGAGTTCAGTTTACTTTGGATAAGAAATAATATTGTTTCAACCAATTGGTTACACTCTAAAATGAGTAAGGTTCATTTTAAATAAATTATAAATGCTTCTCATAGCAATTGATGACTAATGAATCAAAATAGGTCGATGAACCAAATGTGATATTATTCACAACAAATAGCATGCACACACACACGCACAAAAAGTACTCGAGTGCCTCAAATGAGTATAGTACAACCATACTGATAAAAGATTTTGGATGTGGGAGTGTAAGAGTTTGTGTGTAAGATTTGCATTTCCATTTTTAATATCAGCGGTAAGCTTTCCATCTTGAAATATGAAACATCATTCAGATAAAGTGTACTGTAACTGCTAGCCTGACAATCTAGATCAAAATAGTCTACATATCAATATATTCTGTAAAGATACAACTTAATTAAAAATTAACCATTTGAAATGAAGGGAAAATCATATTAAAATAGGTACAAGGAAAGAAACTGGAAAGTAAATACAGTTATCTGTACTGATGATGAAATTTAGCTTGCCTAAAACTCTCTGAAACACCATGCTTCGCTTTTACATACTGTAACTTGCATATATTTTATAAGTCCTTTCATTTAAGTTATTTATTTAATGGACATATAAATAAGTCTACTACAATACTGTTCTTAAAGGACCAGGTCTGCTCATTCCTATCTCTACTGTAATTTCTACCATGTGGTATTAACACAGGAGTCCCCTGACACTGTTGTTTTATGTTTTAACCATATTCTCAAATCCTGTTACAACTTGCCAATGTCGAAGGATTTGGTCATAAAAATAAAGCCAATATAATTTTTAATTTCACGGTCTTTTTCAATATATACATGACAGGCATCCTTAACATTCCCTTTTATTATTCTTCATTATCAAACTCATTTGATTCCACCACAAACAATGTCTAGTACCCAACATGACCGAAGTAGTTACACGGGCACATTAAGGCTCTGAAGTTATTCTGGAGTATTTTTGTCTTGCTCCCCTGAATATTTGAAAACTTCAGTAATCAATCTAGAAATAAAGGCACGAATAAGATGCTTCCCTTTGCCTGGCACTAAGATAATGAATCCAAGAGAGAGAGAGAGAATAGTCACACCCAGTCATTACAAAAGGGAATGAACAAAGTCTCATCGGGGGTTAATTCTCCACGTGCTGCTGCTGCATCTTAAAATCTCACAGAGAAAAAAAAACAACACCTAAATTATTAGTTGAACGAAGCTGTTTTTGCATTTAATGAAAATATCATCTGACAAGAGACTCTTTAATGGCAAATCTGAAACTACCATACAAAGTTTCCCACCAAGCGCCGGAGCTGTTTCAAACCAGCAGACACCCCCCCCCCACCCCTGTCCAGAAACCAACAGGGGCTTTGATGAACTGAAGAAGCTTCCGAACCCTCTGGGCTCTTTAGCTCACAGCAGTGGTTTAATTCCCCTCGCCTCCCTTTCCTAATCAGACAGATTTAGTGGTAGCAGCCCCATTCTTTCCCTCGCAGTTTTTAAGCAAACTGTTATTTCAACAGGAATTTCCTCTTTTGCCATCCTCCCCCCGCGCCCAGTTGCGCCAACTTCAGACGATCACTGGTTCCCTTTGTCTGGGTTTCTGGACTGCTGGAGGGGCGCGGGGAGGCGGTGTGTGCGTGTCCCGCGAGCTATCCCCAGCTGGACTGTCTCACGTGTGACCCTCGCCGCCAGGCACGCATTGCCGGGACTGCGATGATTCAGCCCCGGCAGACCCACCCCCGTCCACACTTCTGCTCCCCGAGTCACCTGCTCGCTCGCTGCCCCGCGCCTCGCCTGGCTCCCACACCTGCTTCCCAGGTGAGGAAGAGAGCGGGACGGGCCCGGCGCTTTACACCTCCCCCGCACCCCCACCCCCGGGAAAACCGGCCAAACCCCTCTGCACCCCCCAGCCGCGCCAGGACCCCGCTGTCACGCAGCTCTCCGCGAACGTGCCCCGCGCCCGCGGGGAGCCGGGCCAGCGGCGGAGCGGGGCGTAGGGAGCGGGGCGGGGGGCACACTCAGAGCCGTCACTTCTAGCCCGGAGAGGAGGGGGAGCCGGTGCGGCCGCAGGGAAGAGGGAGGACAGGTGGCTGCGGGGCTCGGGAGAGCGGCGCAGTAATTGCCCGGGCTGCCCGCGCGAGGGTGGGAAGGCGCGCGCCGGGGGGGCGGAGGACGGGGGGGGGGATCTTTACCTTGCGTTGGTGCAGTCGTTGTAGAGGGTCTCGAAATCCTTCCTGGAGATGAGTTTGCAGCGGTTGACGCCGGGCTGGATGGCCCCCAGCCCCCGCAGGATGCGGACCTGCTCCACGTTGCACACCACGGGCGTGATCTCCAGCCGCTTCAGCTTGGTGTAGACGGTGTGCAGGCCGCCGACCAAGTGCTTCAGGAAGAGGTCGAAAGCCTGGGGCAGGCAGATGAGCTCGCAGCCCTCCACGGTGAACGAGGCCACCTTGGCGCCCCTCAGATCCACCATCTTGCACTCATTATTCTGGGGGGTGTTCTCCACCGGGGACGGGGTCGAGTACACCGGCTTGCCCGGCAGGCCGCCGCCGCTGCTGGCGGTGCAGGCGCTGGGGGTGGCGGGGCCGCCGCCGCCGCTGCCGCCCGCGCTGCTGCCGCTGCCCAGGCTGGGGCTGCAAGTGCTGCCGCCGCCGGTGGCGGTGACTGTGGCCGCCGCCGCGCTGGGCTCCGGCCGGAATAGGTTCGTCCCCGAAGAGGCCGGCGGGGGAGCGCTGGACGGAGCCGGAGACGAGGCGGCCGACGAGGTGGTGGTGGTGGCGGTGCAGGCGGCAGAAGTTGAGACCGGAGGCGGAGGGGGGACCAGCTGGGTCGGAGGGATCAAGGCAGCCGGTACGGCCATGGCCACATATACGGGGGGGGACGTGGGGGAGAGGGAAAAAGTTGCCGCGCGGTCGAAAAGAAGGGGGGAGGGGGGCCAATGGGGGGAGCCCCGAAGCCAGCGGCCGCCGAGAGGAGAGAAGGGGCCGAGCGAGCGAGGGAGGCACGGAGCGTCCCGCGAAGCGGCAAGGAGGAGAAGTCCGCTGCGGGCGGCGGGGCTGGGGTGGAGGGGAGGGGCGGGGGGGAGCGTGGTTTGTTTTGTGGTCCTCGCTCTAGCCCCGAGGCGCGGCGGAAGGTGAAAAGGAGGAGGTTTGAAGGACTTCGGTTCTCCCCGGCAAGTACATTGAGCAAAGAGGGAGAGGGGAATGACAGAGAAAACGAGCCGGAAAGTGCCGCCTGCCGCTGCTCGCCGCTCGCTCGCTCTCCGGACGAGTTGTTGTTGTCACACGGTGCAGAGGGGAGGAGCTCCGGCAACTTGAAATACCCTTTGAAGCAGCAAAAGCCTCGCTCGCTAGTATTAACCCAAATTATCCAACCAGGAACCCGGAGCACAGGAACGGGGGGGGGGATCCCTCTTCCTCCTCCTCTTCTTCGGAAACCGTTAGATGATATGTTGCATATTTCATCTCAGCCGAGCCGAGATGCCGTTTTCCAAACAGTGCCAAGCGATCGCTCGTCCACACACTTGGCAGAGAAACAAGAACGTATCACGTTTTCCTTTCAGGAATCGAGATGCATCTTTCTCATAACATGGAATATGGGGAGGGGGGCGGCAACTTTACTCGGCCACACGCTTTACCAAGTGTTACCTGCTTTAAGAGTAGCTCGTCTATTTGAACAGAAAAGCGGTAAAACCCGGCTTATTTTTCTCCAAGCAGCAAAGCGACCCAATGACAAGGAAGAAAGCTAATAATAAGATTCCAGACAGAGCATAATAATTATCACTAGATCTCTTTGCTGGGTGAAGGACTTAAAATTATACGGAGGCTGAAGCACTGCAGAAGAAAGAAAAGCAAACGAAAAAGTATCGCCACAAAATAAGACAGTTATGGGTCAAAGAACCCCGGGCACTTTCCTTTCATACAAATTAGCAACTGCGTTTGTTGTGCTAAAGAATTAGCATGGCAAGGGCTACCGAAGTAGTTTTAAAAGGAATGAACAAAGTGCCTGTTTTCATCTAGACGCTCCCATGAACTTTTTGATCCTACGTGTAACTTTTTTTTTTATAAGAAAGACATTTATGGTCGTGTTTCATAATGTGTACAACCCAGCTCACGTTTGATACCTCTGATAGCCACGTCAAATGAGGTCTCTGTGTGACTGGCGGGGGCTTTAACGAAAATGTGTGAAAAGAATTATGTGTAACGTTTGTTCTAATAAGGTTGAAGTAACTTTAATTACAACAGCCAAGAGAACTGAAACTGAGTGCTTACTCCCACCCTGTTGTGTCTCGGTATTGCAGCGATCTGTGAACAACAGGTGACTGCAACCCACACATCCAAGTTTGATCTTTGATACTCTGTCCAGATCACCAGGTATGGTGTAAAATTAGCTGTGGCGCTTGTCCACACATGCGCAGTAGCTAATTTTACAGGCTATGCAGATATATATTTGAAACGTGGGTCAGGCCTCATACATGTTGTCATCCGTGGCCAACACAAGTGTTAAGGATGGAGTTTTATCCTGAACTCGGAATTTCCGCTTTGGTTCTGGAACGGGGAGTCAGTTTGCTTTGAATTTTTTTCTTCTAGCTCTTTTGGTGGGTTTTCTGTTTTTAAAAGACAAAGACATACTCTTTCCTAAAAGTGACCAGCTACAGCAATAGCCTTGGTGGGTTATGTACTCAATAGTTTGTGAAGTTGAAAGACTGTCCTTATGTGTATTATTTGTGAGAGACATGAATCGTGGGATTACACATCTAGATGTGTGATAAGAATCTTAAGGGAAAGTAATTCTATAATATGGGGGAAAATAATTTTTTAGATTGCCAAAATCTTATGACCTGCCTGCTCACTACCTGTCAGGCTGCCTTTTAAATTCCAGCATATGCTAGTTATGAAAAATCAAAAGGGGTCTTCAGCGGATGAACGTTTATATTTCCCCCAATACTAGAACAACTTTAAAATGGGCAAACAACTTTTCTGTTAAAAAAAGAAAAGAAGCAAAACAAGACTATCACATCAAGGCTTGAATCTTGTGCATCAACAGCAATACGAAGTCATCTTGCAAATTACAAAGCGCAAGAAAAACATACTAACTTTAAACTGGGAATTCATATGCAGTTTTAATTATAGTGGCAGAGCCCGTTGTTAGAAATATTTAAAAGGCCTTTAAATATGTAACCTTATTGCACTAATTTATTTTCAGGTAACTATCCGAGTTGTTGAAAACCCGCTGCCTGTAATCGCTATCTTAATGCCCCTGTTTTTCACTGTCTCATACGCATTCTGTAGTCATAAGCCATTCACCTGAGCAAATTAATACAGAGCCGAATACGTGTCTGTCACATTTCACCTCAACTTCTGAATTAACTCCCTCCCCGCCACCAAAAAATCCCTGCCTCGTCATTTGCTTTTTACCAAGTCTACAATATGTTGCGCTCCTGCTTTTCTTCTAATTGTTCACTCTCCCAGCCCCACAACCATTGTGTTTCTAAACAGTTTAAAAACGTGTTTGTAAGTGTTCGCTACAACAGGTTTTGGTTAACGGTGATCGTTTCATGAAACAACGGGATCAGAAACCAAGACATTTATGAACAGGTTCAAGAATCTTAAAGCTTCTTGCTTGCTACGTGGTTCAAACGATTGCAGCAAACTCCTGGGTTTATTTTAACACGGAGACACACACCAACAAATAATGATATTGCTCGTTTCCTCTCTTTAAACTTTGTTCACATTGCATTTTAATTGCACATCGACCCTTTCAGGAAACTATATTGTTAGATTTTTCTTTTCCACCCGCCCCCCAGAATTTTATATGTCTTAAACTAAAGTACTGTAACTGATTTGAGAATTCTCTCTGTGTCAAGTGAAGACTTATGGTGCTGAAATCAATAAGACTGCTTAACATTCAAAGACCTGCAAATCGTTCTGTTTGTCCTTTGATAGGGCCTGTGCTGATTAAAATGCGACCAAGAAAGCTTAATTGCTGCACTAATTAAGAAGTCTTTAATTTCATTCCTGGGATATTGTTTGAAGCAGGGTTTCTCTTGTGCTCACATAACTGTCCAGGGCAGGTCCTCTCTTTTTTTCCTCTGACCATTTTGGTGGATGAGAATGTGCATTGAAACAGTAAGATGAATAGATAGTTAGAATAATGTATTACTTTTAAAAAAATCAGCACCTGCTACGAGTTCACTATTTTATTACATTCAGTTTTGCGGGCAGCTGTAACGTGTAAGATGCAATTAGGAAATGTATTGTAGCTGTTGCATCTTAAGTACTCTGAATACCTGAGTGCCTGGCATCCCCTCCCCACCAGTTGTTACTGCAAATAAATTCAGTCAAACAGAAAAATACTATCTTCAGAAGGTGGGGTGGGGGGAGGCCAGGGGCATTGGTGTAAGAAGGCAGGTAGATAGTATGGCTGGAGATGTATCGCAACGTTAAGTTCATGAACATGGATCCTATCTGCATTTATTTTGACTTTTCCCTCCTGAAAAATACACTTATCTATTATAGCTCATCTTATCCTTGGCTATTGACCTATTTTGTTCACCGATTTTTCACGTGGGGAAACTGACTAAATTATGTCACAAAGCTTTCTGTCTGATCAATAGCAATTTTTGGTGTATTCATACTGCATTATAATTCTGGCAAACGACTGAACAGCAGAAGACCCTCAGGGAGATACAAATATTGACAAAAGGGAGGTAAGTTTTGTTGTTCTTTCAATATTTAGGCTCTCCAAACAACGACCTTTTTTTTTCTAGAGTTCCCTGTAATTTTACGGGGAGAATGAACGAAAGGGCAGAAGGGGTCCTCTCTACTGTATCCTCCCTGATTTGAAAAGGAAAACAGAAAGTTACAGCAAATTAAGCTTATATACTGCGATCCTTTGTCAGCAAGGTATTTACTAACCCTTTAAATGTTTCTTAAAACACGATGAATACATTTGAGATTGATGTAACAGCAACAGGAAAGTAGATAGTGCAGTGCTGGTTTTCGAAATTGTTGCATTATAGTCAAATTAGACAAACCAGACCTTGCCCAACACAAATACGCACTGGATTCTTTTCATTGGCAGAACAAAATGATAACATGCTTAACAGATACAAAGGGAGATTTACCATTCCAGGCACGACGTCCCGCTAATTATGTTTACTTTAATTGAAAGCCAGGTTTTGGAGAATTTGAAATTACTTATAAGATGTTTTAATAATCAAATTAATACTTAAAATAATAATAATAAAACAAGTGCACCAAATGTTGATCGCAAGCCTTCCAGTCTCTCGAAATCTATTGGAAAATTAAATGAAAAGTGGAGTTTGGTACAAACAATGCCCCAGGGCAAAAAACAACTAACACTAGATTTTCCAGACCAGCCATAACACAAATCAATTTGAGCACACTTCTATGGCCGGACTGCGAGATTGTTATGACTGCTAATTCACTCAATCAAACAGTGCATTAGCACGCCGGGCACAAACAGCTTTAACGATAACATACACTTCTGAGTAAACCTAGAATACATGACAACAGTTTTAACATCGGTTTTGCCAAAAGGAATAGTTCCGTGTGCTAAGTATTTAACAACAACGCGATGCACAAATTAACATGTACAAACTTCAGACGGTATTTAAAAATAACCCTAAAAGTTTTGATACAATTAGGAATTTGGGAGCAAACTGTGATCTGGGCTTTGTTTGCATACGCACTTCTCAGCTGGGGTCCCAAATAGCTATCTGCACTTCTACAGCATTTAACTGGTAATGGAATTATCCCACGCTTTATAGTTTGCATACACACTCCTCTGCCTCACCAGTCAATTTCACTGAAGACCTTAAGGGCCTTCTCTCCCAGATTTGCTCACGCGAGTAATCCCATTGAATCCTGTGTCACCAGCCCTGGGAGTAAAACAAGCAGCATTTAGTCTCAAGTGGATAACTTCAGTTCTTTCCCTTCATCCCCAAAAGAAATGAGAGGGGTATCTTTAGTGATCCTAAGGGATGCTCTAGCCAAAGACATGCTTCCACTTAAAAAAAAAAAGGCCATAACCAACGGGTGGGAACCTTCCCTCGCCGCTCCTCCCCCCAAAATGTATGCAAATTGGATGCCAAACGCTCATTAAGCATCCGGCTTATTTACAAATGATATAAAACGCGCCATTCTAAATTAATTCACTGGACGTGTTTGAAACTCAGCGAGTAAAAAAATCTCTACGTTCACTTGGGTCTCAAGGTCCCGTGGCAATTCTTCTTTCCAAATGGTGAAACGGGTCAGGGACCGTTCCCAGACTGGTTCAGAATGAATGAAACAGGTGACTGGGTACTGTCTGCCTGCGCGTCTGTTACAATGGACAGCCAATAGAGGAAGCTGCAGCAACAAAGAAGGAAATTATAACCAATTTTCCTGCATGCATTCCATTATCACTGTAACAGTCAATAAGCCCTAGGTGATCTTTAAGTTACACTTTGCTATCATTACGTCTCCAGTGCAACTTGTTAATTCAACTACCAACAGGCAGTAAAAATTGCTCAAGCAATCCCTGCTATTAAATAATGTTCAATTGGTGATGCGATCTAAATTACCATCCCTTCTCCTTTTCTCCCTCAAAAACTTAGTTCATCTTTAACTCCCAATCCAGACTGACTCGCAAGACAGGTTAGTGTCGGCCTAATATTCAAATGGCCTTTTCTTTCCACTTTGTTTCACGTTTTTAGACACTTTTAAATGTAATATTTGTTTTTTTAAATTCCTTATTCGCCAAAGAAAATTAGCGTGGGACTTTATAAACCACGCATCCTTCGTAGGAGAATATTTCTGTAAGAGCTCCTTCCAAAGCCTTCTGGGGCTGTGGTCCAATCACCATAGCCATGCTGTAAATCACGGCCCCGATTCTGTTCCCAGTGAAGTCTGGAGCTCTGAATGGGGCAGGAGCGGGCTCTATGCATATTTATAAAGGTAGAAAAGGTAACTGCTAGTGCAGAGGGGTTGCTGTTCTCACAGCCACTTACACATTAATTGTTCCCTTAATACAAACACACAGAGAGCTTCCTGAGCGGGCAGCCTGCGACATTCAGCGCTTTCCATTGCAAATCATCTATGTGAATGAAAAAGCATTGTTGTGGTGGTTTTTGCCATTTATTATTTATATTCCTATAACTCAACGTCAGCCAAACATTTTAATTGTTTAAAAATAAACCCCTTTCTAGTCTGAGACCTTTGTCTGAGAAGTTTCAGCCTAGAGCCAGTTCTAAACCCCTGAAAGAGGGGGTTATTGTAATAGAAGTGCTGACACAACCTTAACTATAGCGTTGCAAACGGCTATGCTATAATATCCATTAAGCAGAAAGAAAAATAAGATGGTTGATCAATAATTTATACAAAGAGTACCAACTGCAGACATAATAACTGTAATGTTTGCGAAGCAATCTTTCGCTCTCCAGGCTGAACAGTAAACGCAAACTAGCGGCGCTGTTAATTTCCAACTCCTATAGATAAGAATACAAACAAATTACTTAAAGATGGATTTTGATCGACATTTAGCATGCCTGGGTGGGTTAAAATTAAATTTAATTAGGACGCAACTCAGACTGGTTGGGAAGTGTGTTTTTTGTTTTGTTTCCCCCTCCCGCACATTATTTATGAAAGGACCTTCATTTGCAGCATCAGTGATGGGGAAACAGGTTGGGTGGATGTCAGTTTAAACGGGTCGACTTTGGGTCACTATAATTCCTCGGAGAGTCATTCAGACATGGAAACAGAATGACACCATTTAACTTCAAAGAAAGTTGCAACCTTTTACAGTGCACAAGCTGAAACACAATACCCCATTGGTACGATAAGAATCAGCTGTCAGAAGACAATGCACTCACAGTTTGCATAGAGAAAGCTACTGAAGGGGACCATGTATTTTGGGAGAAATGTTGCCATCTCCCAGCACCCCAAGTAGATCGTAGGCGAGCTTCATTTGCATGGAAGTGTAATCTACGGTTTCCGCCTGCTATATTTAGATAACAACGCATAGCAAGAAGGTCCAGAAAAGTTGTTTAAAAAGATTCAGGTGGCATACTCTAATATTTTTGCATATTTCCCTGGATCTGAAGAGCACGGGGAAGGAAAAGAGCCGGCGACTGCTGGAGAGATCCTGCTTCTGTTAAAAGTAAAAGTGGAAATGTAAAATGTTATGTTGCAAACTGCAGAAAGGAAGTCGAAAGCAACCTTTCAATGAGCAGCGTGTGTCTCCAGCTTGTATCTCCATTAGTTTTTTGAATATACACTTTATGGGGAGAGAAGCATGGGATAGAAAGCAGTGTCTCTGCCGTCCAGAGCCTCGAGTTGTAAAATGGTGTTTTACTGGGTGAGCCATTCCACTTGGAAACGAACCCGAAATGTGTATGAGAGGTGTTTAAGGTTGTCTGCTTAACCAGTGACCCATGCCGGGTCAGTTCCAATAACGTTAGAAAACAAAAGAAGGCAGCTATACAAAGGTCAGACTTATAAAAATATACTTCCATACTTTTAAATTCAGGGAGGAGAAAATCCTAATAGATGAAGTTGTATTCTCAAAATGAGCTGTTTGATAAAATACCGTTGTTTAGAGAGAGAAACTTTTTTAAAAATTGCAGCGCCCACTAGCGTCCCTGGAAGAAGGGCAACTGGTCTTCCCATTATAACCCTCTATTTTGATTTAAACTAGATTGTAAAGCAGGGCTGGAGACGAAACTTGATACAAAAAGGACTTTACATATCTAGTGTTTGTATTTTAAAAGGTATAGGTGTGCAAATGTAAAAAACCCCTCAAAACCCAAATCTGTATTTGCACTGCTGTGACCTACCTGTGCTTTAAAATTAACCTTCAAATGACAGATCTTTATCAGATTAACAAACCATAAAATCTATGCATCTGTCTAGATACTGATATGACTCCCATCACTGTAGTATCCCAGTGCTCCAGAATGAGACGCAGAGAAAAGGATAATAGTTTTAATAAGCTTTTAGCCTTTCATTATTATGTAGCCATAAGAGTGTCATTGTTACTACCAGGGCATAACTCAAAAGGAGTATTGCAGGACTGGAGAACTAGAATAATACAGAAAGTTTTGACTTAAACACATCAGTAATAGTTACGGTATTACAAAGGGATTTTTAAAATTCATTTACCAGCAAAAGATGAAAAAATATTTAATTTCCCTTTCTCATCTCTCTAAGCCCCTTGGCTTTTTTGAGGGGAGAGCTGTGAGAAGGGGATGTACTAACAGACATACCTCCTGTCATCAATAACTTGTCACTCTCTCTGTTGTGAAAGGCATAAAGGGTGGAGACTGTTGTCAAGAAAACTCAAAAGGATAAATCTCTGAGATTTTGGATGTTCATCTGAACTTCCAGACCTTCTGAAGCTCCCCATCCCTGAGCAGTCCCTTTTTTTTCTCATGAGCACTTACTTATATTTCTGATGCAGTGTTTGAGAAAGTAAACACAGAACCATCCCTCCTAATAGGCATCTGACTTCATGCACAGCGCTTGTTCTCCCTTCCCCAAAGGACGCTCGAAATTTAAAAAAGACTTGTCGGGGGTCTGTGTTGACTACCTTCCAGAGCAGGAAACACACAGCTTTCTTGTCCAGTTAGAAAAAAGTCAGAGAGGCTGGCCTCAGGGCTAGTCTTCAGTATGGTCCCAAAGGGATCACAACAGTTGGCTATTATGGCAGCAGCCTGATACCTCTGCCACATCATTTTCTGGCACATTGCATTCTCTCCACTTAGCGCCCTATCCTTCCACTGACCGTACATGTCTGAATCCTCAGAGCTGAAAGAGGTGAAAGGCTGCAGCTTCAAAGTAGTATCACACATTCTAGGACACAGCCAAAGGCAGTGATGGATTAACTCTTTCTGTTGTCCCCTAACCCTATCTATAAAGGCAGCACTGAACAGGTAAGTGTCCTGAAGACTTCTTGGGGCACTGGTGCTTTCTTTGGCAAAGAAGAAAAACTAAGTATCTTCAAGAACACGTTGAACACAGTGTCCAAAAAAAATCACTCACTGGGCCATATGAAACAGATTAGTCAATGTGTATCCCTTCTCTCTCTTGCTCTCCTTTATTGTTGACAGAGAGCTGTTCATTAATAATTAGCCCATAAATTAATATGTCTAAATGTCTTTCTGCCGAACGTTTGCAGTGTTAAACAGTAGACACCACAGAATAACGTAAAATTTAAATAGGCATCAGAAGGTCCCAATAAAGAGGGTTTTTGTTTTTAAGTGTGTGTTCAGTTAGGGTAGATGTTTGGCTCAGTTATTTTGCCTAAATTGGTTTAGCCATCTTTACTACAGATCCGGTGTAGCATGACTACAATAAAATATGCACTGATACTTATAGATCTGGGTGAATAGTACCAAAAGTCTTATGCTATGAATATTTGTTTGAATTTTTTTAGAAAATCAACTTTGCCATGTTCATGCCCTTGTAGTGGTGACTTCTGGTGAATTTACATGCAATTGAGTTTTACTAAGACAGCATATTTGAATCTTCACTGAAAGCAAATTCTGAAAGTTTTCACACCAGCCATTGGATAAAGGAAGCTCATTAAGGCCTCAGTTCTTCAAATGCATGCTTAACTTTAATTGTGAGGGTAGACCCGTCAATCGGACCTCCATCAGCAAGTAGAGTAGAAAGGCCATTCACAACAGAGAAATAAATCTGGAATCTCAGATTTTGAAAAGTCAGCTAAAGAGCAAATGCAATTCGTAAGAAAACTTCAGTGAATAGTTTTGAGTAAGGAGGAAATTTGAGAAAATTGCAACCGCATACAATGAGATCAAATTCACAGATAAAATTATCCATTATAAAACATTTAAGTTTTAAATACTTACTGGCAAATCTGAAATTTTTAGCACATTCTCCCCTCCCCCAAATATTGGTACAAACCTTAGACAGAGACTTGAAAGTGAGAATAATAAGCCACCACAAGTTATGTTGTCTTAATGCATCCAGTCTGAAAACTAGCTGGAAAGAATTTAACAGTAATACTTTCACCTAATTATTTCCTTCCATCTGAGGATCTCATAAACAATGCCACTATGAGATAGGTAGTTATTATCTCTGCTTTGTAGATGCAGAAAACTGGAACCCATGGTGGTTAAGACTCCAATTTTTTAGAAGTATGCACCAACTTGCATCTACAAAACCACATATTTTGGGGAACTTACTTCTGTGTGCGGGTCCAATTGCAGATATGCATCAGGCGCTTTGCAGAGTCAGCTGGGAGGTACACAAACGTATGCATGCACTTTTAAAAATCTGAGCTGAAGATCATCACATAAAGTTTGCAGTAGAGCCAGGACTTAGAACTCCCAATTGCTGACTGCAAGTAATTGGGTAAAATGTTCAAAAGCAGCCAAGGGTGTGTTTACACTGCAAAAAAACCCCTGGGTAAGCTGCCTCAAGCTTGTCCGGCTTGTGCTCTGGGGCTAAAAACTGCAGTGTACATGTTTTGGCTCAGGCTAGAGCCAGGGCTCTCGGACCCTCCCTCCTCACCAGGATCTTAGCGCTCAGACTTCAGCCCAAGCCCAACCAGCTACATTTTAATTTTATAGCCCCCA
Source organism: Mesoclemmys tuberculata (assembly GCA_007922155.1). Lineage (NCBI taxonomy): Eukaryota > Metazoa > Chordata > Testudines > Chelidae > Mesoclemmys > Mesoclemmys tuberculata. The sequence continues at coordinate 37,324,274 of ML675618.1, read as the reverse complement.
GCCTCAGCTTGAGTCAGTTGACACAGGCAAATCATGGCTGTACTGTGTAGACACACCCTAAATGACAGGGTGGAACTCACAAGGGAAACTTAAATAATTAATTGTTTATTGGGCCAGAGAGCAAATTACTTTATAGCCCAGTGGCTAGGAAGGTGGAAGACCCAGGCTTCACTCTCCCTTTTCCATTGAATATTTAATTAGTTATGCATTGTGGAACAGCTTCAACAGGAAAGACAGAGAGACCTACAACACAGCACCGTAGTTAAAGCACTCTCTGGGAAGTGGGAAACTCACACTCAAATCTCTCTACTACACCATGCAGAGGGGGATTTGAGCCTCGGTGTCCTACATCCTGGAAAACTGCTTTAACCCCTGGGCCGGGGGTTGGCAACCGATGGCACATGTGCCATATATTACATGAGATGATTTTGAGTGGCAAGCATCAGGAACAGGGAGAGGGGTGGAGGGGGAGAAGGGATGGGGGGCTGGGAGGTGGGACCAGCCACTGCTCAGTGCTGCTTGAGGCTGGTAGTGGTTCCTGGCCAGAGCACTGGGCCCATGTCAGGTAGGAGAGAAGCAGGGGTGGAGTGGCCATCGTACAGCACTGCTTGGGGCCAAGAGCAGCTCCTGGCCAGGGCCAGTGGCATACCAGATGCGGCCTGTGGGAGGTTCCAGTTGGGACCTCGGAGAAGCCGCCCCTCGCTGACATCCTTGATGGCTGTGACAACCCAGCCCCTCAGCCAGCCTCCTGTCCTTCCGGCCCCTCCTCTGTTCCCACGCTGGGCACACTGAGGGAGCTGTGAGGACCCTCGGCATGCAAGGGCTAGGCAGCCCTCTCACTCCTGCTCCCCACTGGACGGGCCAGGTTGGCATGGCTGCTGGGGATGTCAGCGGGGGGCGGCTCTTCAGAGGAGGGCCCAGCTGGTTCCCCCCCCCAGGCCAGCACCCATGGGCATGGTTCTCATGGTTCCTTTCCAACTGCCACCGCTGCCACTGGTGGTAGTGGGGTGTGTGTGCAAATAGAAATAGTGGCTCGTGGGTGCTGGACACAGTGGTATGCCACTGGCCAGGGCTCTGGGCCCATGGCACATGGGAGAGGAGCATGGGGAAGACTTGGCATGCCCCTCTCCAAAGGTTCCCAAAGGTTGAGGGGGGCAGAGAGTTAGACATGCCCTGAGCTCCCCTACCAGATCAGTCTCTGAAGGCAAGAGAGGTGAGGGAACGCTTCTTTTGTGAATCCTGTTAGGGCTTACATGTGAGTTAAGTGCAAAGCTGTTGGGTGGAGTCAGGATTTAGGCACCTTTGGACTTTCATGGTAGAAACTCAGGCACCTACAGTATTGGGCAGTGACAGAGAAGGTGTTTTTTGAATGTGGTAGTTCCTAAATATTGGCTTTAGGCACTTAAAGAGACTCCTAGGGTCCTAATTCTTTTTGTGAATCTAACACCAGATTCTCCACTCCTTACATAGGCAAAATTCCCATTCACTTCAAGCAACAAAGTAATTTCAACAGGGGTTTTGACTTAATTAGTGGGGAATTCAACCTTTGAAAACAAAAAGAAAGTAATATTACAGCATGTGTGGAGCTCATTGAAATGTTCTCCTAAAGCGTATTTTCCGATGGAATAAAAATATTAATCTCAAATACAGGCCAATTCTCAATTAGTTTAGCAGTGTAGACTTGAGATCCAGGTTTTATTGCACTCTCTACTGAATATTGGAAGCCAGCAAGGGTAAACCCAAATGTATTTAATATAGAAAAGTTAATGAAAATACAACACTTTCCTTGTACTTTATAGTGGATTGCCCACAAACAAAGAATCAATATGAACCCCCGGCAGTGCTTACAACAGGTTTAACTAGGGTGACTAGATGTCCCTATTTTATAGAGACAGTTCCAATATTTGGGGCTTTTTCTTATCTAGGCATCTATTACCACCTCCCATCCCAATTTTTCACACTTGCTACCTGGTCACCCTAGGTTTGACTCCTATTGAGTCCAATTTCTATAACTAGGAGCTCACTAAATAAAGGTATTATGTATATGAGTATTTCTGTAGTAGGATTCCCTGAGTTTATATGAACAACTGACAAACTGCAGACGCTCTTGGAAGTTCACATAAGCACAGTGGCTCACATTTCTCATTGTACACACAGTTAGCTTCAAACATATTTAATAGCCAGAAAAATGTAGAATTAAGAAAAAACTTAAGCCAAAAGATTCTTTGAAATTTTTACTGAGTGCCCTTCACAAATCACTGAAATTTGCATCAGTTGTAAGTTAGTAAAATGACCTGAAAGCAGAGAATGGAACTGATCAAGTTGAAAATAATACTAAAGAGACAAATATTGCTAGGCTTTGTTCAAAAGTAACAGCCACTATCAATTATACATTTAACACTTGATAAATAACAACATGGCTAAAAATATCGTAAGGAAACTTACTTTTGTCTTGATCTTGCAGTTGGTTGGGGTTTATCATGAGTAAGAATTACACGATCAGGCCCAGTTTTCTACTCCTCCAAAAGGACTCCAAATATACTTTCTACCACTCCAACTGTTTTCATATCACAATTTCAGATCATAGCTCTGCTAACAAGATTTTTTGGGAAAGGTTTGACTTTCTTTTTATTGCTTGTTTTCCTGTGAATAATATTGCTGTGACAATCTCAAAAACATGATAATTGCAAGAAAATTATTCAGAACTTGCGCTTTCTCTTAGCAATCATTTGCCTCTGAAACAAATTCCAGAAAGCTCCAGTTCATCAATATCTAGCTGGAGACATAATAAATAAAATAATAACAGCATAATATAACAATAATGAACATAGCAGCCTTATTATTATATTATATTATCCAAAGGATATGAGACAATCATGATTAAAACGACTACACGGATGTAGTTCCAACATTTTTGAGAAGTCAGATCTTCTGATCTTCTGTCATTTACTTTTGTGATAACCACCGATTCTCTCTTTTGCAGTTGAGATTCCAACAAGGTAAAGGCGCCCTCTGTAGGAGTGTTACTGTAAATGCTCGTGGGCAACAGAAAAGCAAGGGAAGAAAATCTTTAGTAATGTGTTTTCCTAGAGGCCTGAAATTTTCTTTTTAAAGTAGGAACATTTTATGCATTACCTATACTAAAGAAAGAAGCATTATGACTGATATGTATGCAGCTCCAGAGCTTTCTAACCTGTCAGAGACTAAATATTACGTATGGGGCACAAAAGAAGTTGAGAAAGAATAAGCTACAAATAACACACTCTGCTTTTGGTAACATTTATGAGAAGTTTACTGAAGAACATCTTCTGATGAATAAGGTGAAGTGAAAAATGAATTGCAGGTATCTCCATAATAGAATGAAACATGATTTCAGCTAAAGAATCTTTATGGAGACAAAAAAAAATTCAAAGAGGAACATGCTTACAAAGTATTCTCTTAGCCTCGGCTTTTATAAAGTTTACCACAACCCAGATTCATTATTGGTCCCACTGGGTACATATATTGCTCTCTAAGAAATTGCTTTTGTTAGCATGCTCACAGACCCAGATTAGCTAGTTTGCGGGATCTCTTGGGGCTGTTTGTAATTATTTAGGGAATTCTTTCCTTAATTTACAGTGGCAGCTAGCCAAGACAGAATCCCGGCCTAGAGAGAGATGGGGAATCTGACACAATAAAAATTTCCATCAGGTGATTCTTTCAGACATCGTTGCTTTGACACAAGATAAATATAATGTCATCATTCTACCAGAATATTCACCAGTGTGATGTTTCAGGTTACGATTGACTATTTTCTAATTAATGCAATTAAACTATTAATGGTTTTCATATGTATAAGAAAAATAAAGAAACTAAATTTTGCTTGGAAAAATCCACTTGCCCTGTTTATTTTTATATTCTGTAAAAAGTACAATGCACGTGCAAATGTTACTGAAGCTTTTCAAAACTTATTTTAAAGGAATATATAGTGTTTGTTGCAGAAACTGGCTTGTACTTGTTGGACAATAGGGGAAGCTAGGAAGAATTAATTTCTGCTGTGTTCATAATGTAGTAGCACAACAATGAATTTTAATTGAAGAGGCAGTAGGCGTTACAATTTATGAGGGTGAACTATAGCAGTCAGGAGGCCACTACTACCCTCTTGAAATTGTATCTTATCTTATACATTTTACTTTAGCAGCAGTGAATCTAAGTGCATGTTGATACAGTCGAGTTCTTGGATGGAGTAAGCCAAAAAAACCTACAGATGTGTTCTGGACATTATTTTATTATTATTTATTTATTAATAGAGGACAGCCAGAGAGACTAATTCTATGATATGATGTATAAATAGTTTTATTGCTAGTCAATGATATTTATTTACAAAGACCAGGGTCATGCTCATCTGAAGAAAGTGAAGGCCAAAGTTAGGGGATGGACAACCTGTACTCATGAGGCTACATACTGTCCATGGCAACATCTGGCTATAGTGATAATGTAAGCACCTGGCCCTTAATAGAGCAGACAGGGAGCATAGCTTTAGAAATCCCTGGTTTGGCCAAGAAGTGTGGGAAATATTCTGTGTCTCCCTGTAGGCCTAGCTCATCAGTGGTACTCCAGGGTCTTAACCTCCATGGCAGCAGGGCACCTTTGGGAACAGGGCTAGAGGAAATTGTAGATGTAAACTTGCCTCAGATCCATAACCTTCAACAAATTTTGGTCAAAGGCAGATTATTTCTACTCTTTTTTTCCTCGCTATTAGTAATAAAGTGGTTTAATCGGGCCTCAGTCTGGAGTCTGCTGATGTGAGATTAGCCCTATTGTTTTCTGATAAGAAAATACCTTTGAGCTGTGGAACACACTGAGATCATTGCTGTCCAGCTGCTGCACATTACAAGACTCTTCAGCCTCACTTCTGTGAGTGTCCAATTCACTTCTTTTGTGGTACCATGGCAAAACCCAATGCTATGTCCACCAATCCCCTCCCAAATGCTAATTTCAAGTTAAAATGGAAATTATACTGGCCTCCTTCCCCCAACTAAAGCTGTATGTCTATTTTATCACCAAAATTCCCAATTTGGAAGTTTTGTTTTCCCAGAAATTTCTAGCTGATCAAATACAGCAGTGACCAGGATGGCTTTTTTCCTAATCTATGTCTAATTGAGCATGTGACTTTTTCACTTGGACATGGACTTTGCTACCATGATCCATGATTTTGTCACCTCTAGATTGGATTACTGAAATAAATTCTATTTAAGGCTACACTTTAAACTAATCCAGAAACTGAAGCTCATTGCTCAACTGAAGAATGCAACAGCTCGTTTGTTAAGTGGAATATCTGGCTGTGTACCCAAATCCTGTGATCCAGAATCAGCACTGATTCCAATCTTGGGTTTTAAGGTGTTGGCATTCATCTCTGAAGCCCTAAATAATCTAGCCCCTATCTAGTTGACAGACCACTTCTTTCTCCATGAGGTACTGCGACAGTTGAGCTCAACAGACACACTTAAAGTAAGCGCATCTCCACTGTACAGAGTGTGTTACTGGCAATGTGTTCTGTCTCAGAGCACAAACACTTTGGAGTTCACTCATCTGGCCCAAAGTCGTTGATCTGCAAGGCGTACTGCAAAGTCCACTTGTTTGAACAGGTGGTTGGGGGTAGGTGAGGTTTTGAAAATATGTGAGCTTTTGTGTGAAACTAAGGGGCAGGCTGATTTTTCTGGACCATGTTTTTCTTGCTGATTGGTTGTTTCAAGTGGGTGGAGTTTGCAGCTGTTTTGTTGGTATTGTTAAGTAATTTTAATTGATACTACCATGTACCCTTTGTGCTTTTTAATTTCAAATAAAATGCTGTTGGAAGGTGGAAGTAGGCGGCTGATTTGGCCCATATGATGGAGCTGCTATGCTGTCTCCTGAAAAGGAACACCGTCTTCCTAATTTTTGTTTTGAGGGACGATTGAAAACCCAAATCAGTTATTTTTTCCGAATGTGTTTACTTATCCATGACACACCCTATTACATATCTGATTTGAAACAGATTGACATGCAAGTGGTGAGCTGAAATGTCTATTTTTATGCTAAGCTCTTATTGGTTTGTTACTTTGTCCTCTTGCCTAGGCTCACGCCACTTGACTGTTTTGTAAGCCTGTTGCATCTGGTCTGATATGCAGGACGAAATCCTGGCCTTGCTGAAGTCAATGGCCAAACTTCCCACTGACTTTAACTAGGCCGAGATGTCATGCCTAGACTATAAGATCTTTTGGACAGGCACTGTCTCCTTTGTTATTTATCTGTACAGCACCTCACACAATACACCTTGGGCATTTGAGTGGGTTCCTATAAGGTACTGTAACACAAATATTAAGTAATACTAACCATGCCATAGAACTCTGAATGTCTCTTGTAAAGTTAAACAGTAGAAGCACTATCCAGCCAAGCACATGACTAACGTCCTAGGTTATTTTTTCTCTTGATTGACAACCTGCCCATGGCTGCCCACCATGCTTGCAGTCTTTGCACCGTATTACTAATTGATCATATTGGCTCCTCTTATAGGACCATGTTATCAGCTACAGATTGGTCATTGCAGTTTCTGAAGATTTATTCCAGCTTCTATCCTGGAATATCAGATAGAAAAACATTGTTGTTCAAATTGTGTTTCCTTTTGGGGTGGAGGAGGAGAGAAGGGCTTGCACTAAGTGCCGAATTTACACCTTAATTTAACCGAATTTACACCCCTAGGCACAGCATCTTCAGTGTCTCCCTGCCTGCAGCTGACCTTTGTGTTTTCTGCATGGGGAGTAGGATGGGAGGGGGAAGAGGGACTGGGGTGACCAGCTCAGCCAGCTCTGGGCGGGGGGAATATGCTAACTCATGGGCTCCGGCTTCCAGGCTGGTCAGGAGACAGGGCCTCAGGGAGAAGAGGAGCAGGGGTGGGCTCAGAGTTCTGGCGCTCATGCAGGGCCTCCAAATTGGCCAGGTCCCCTGGGCACTGGCCTCATTGGCCCGTGTCATAATCCATCATGGTTTAGACGCCCTAGGACATCCGCTCCCCTAGGCACATGCCTAACTGGAAATCCGGCCCGGCTTCCATTACTTTTATTAACTTTCACCTGATAGCTGCTATTATTTTCTCACAATATCATTAAAACTCATTCTACCATATCTACTTACTGATCTGAGGTTGTAAACATAAATCGATTAGGGAAAATAACTTTTCCTTTCAATCTTTTTGCCCAATTTCTGTATCTATGATTTAATCTCCTACCTACCATTAATTGCACCAGCCCCTACTGTCTTTGTACCATGTTCCTTCCAGTTTTCTCTTTACTTTGTCTTCTTTAAGTGTTGAGATACATGTTAATATTTTACATCTATTTTTTAACAGTCACAATCAACCCCATTTTGAAAAGTCCTACATTAGAACTCAATGCTCTGAGCTGCTGTTGTCCAATGTCTGTATTTTCTTCTGCTTCAGACTTATTAGTGTTCACTGTAATATCTGATTCAAACTTAGCCCTTGTGACCATAATTGGTTTGACCCTTTCTAGCCTTGGTTCCACACGAACTAGTAAATTGAAAGGGCATTGCGTAAAGTTTGAGATCTGGGTTCTCTCACATTCACATAGTTTATCTTTTACATTAATTTTGCCAGTTATCTGCAGCTTTGATACCACTGACCACAACACTCTACTGGAATGACTGCCATTTGTTTTGGGGTTCTGAAATCTAACATTATATTGCAGCCCCAGTCCTGTAAATTTACATATGCGACATCATCAGAAAAAGTAAAGAACAGATTTAAGCATCATCACCATAAAAAGGATATCCAAATCAATATGACTGAGTTAAAGCTCTGAAGAGTTACGAACTATAACAAAATTTTTAAATAACTCAACTGCAATCCTAGTACTGGGCTGAACCAAGCTTATCAACAGCGTGACTGTGGTAAAGAGTCCCTTTACAAACACTTTGAATTCAGTGATCAGTAAAATAAAAGTAAAAACAAGGCTCCAGTTCCACAAATACTTGCACTCATGAGAAACTTTACACCCATGTAGTCAATGGGACTGCTTTCATGCATAAAGTTACTAGCATAGTTTATATCTTAAATAGGCACAATCCTCTTGGATTTACCAGGTTTGCAGATTAATGCTTCCTTTGCTATGATGCAAACCTGAAAATCTTTTTAATCACAATATTTCTTTTAACCTGCCTATCAAGACAGCTGTCATTTTCATTTATTTAATTTAAAATTATTCATTTTTTTCTGCTTCTCAAATCTTACTCCTCACACTAAGGCCATGGCTACACTACAAAACTAAGTTGATCTAATGTACATCAGCAAACAGCTGCCTCAGTAATTATATCACTTGTATGTGTCTACCTTTTGCTCTTTTTGTCGTTGGTTTTCGTCCTAATCTGGAGTGCTTGTATTGATTGTAGTGTCAGTGTGGGGTATTGTGGGATGGCTTCTGAAAGCCAGAGACAGTCAATGTAGGCAACTGTCTACACGGATACTGCATTGACCTAGACTCTACGCCACTTGTGGAGGTGAAGTGACTTAGTCAGTGTAGTGGGGCAGTTATGTCGGCAAGAGCAAAATTTAAGTATAGACACTTCCATAGTTCGGTCAACATAAACTGCCTTTCATTGACTAAAGTGTAGACCAATTAGATGATTATTACAACTGGCTTCTCCTTGGACTCCCCCCTTGCAGCATCAACAGTCATCAGTCTAGCCAAAACCAAATGGCTTCTAGTAAGTTAATGTTTCACTATCTCAAAAGTTTCCACTTCTCACTCTATTTTCCCATCCTCTGTGGGTGCCATTAACACTTATAACTACTGTTTAATGTTCTTCACACTTCTCCTTTATCTAATTTAGGCAAATTAATCAAAACATGATAGCCAGATTCTCAGTTGCTGCTGTTCTACTGATGACAGTGGAGCTAAAGCAATTTACACTAGCTGAGGATTGGGTCCAATGTGTACCAAAGCCAAATTGCTACATTCTATCTGTGGCTCAGAATTGGTTTCACCTCCTCTTCTTTATGCATGCTTTAAATTCCATACATTTACTTCACCTCTTTGGCAGAATGCTCTAATAAATCACATTCACGTTGCTTAATTGGTTCCTTGTTTTAAACCTAAATTGAAGACTCCTCTTTTTTGTTCAGTCAGTTTCTTTTTATTATTTTAATGACACCTCACCAATCTTATCGTAAAGGTTCTCTGCAAATACCTCTTTATCCTTCCAAAGACTCTTCGGTTTGACAGCAAACACTGCTGATTTGCAGGCAAAATTCAAACTGAAAACAAAGTTTTGAATTATGGAGCCAGCTGGACACAAGCTTTCATGTTCAGCTCTCCCTACCTCTAAGGATGTCTGACAACTTTGTTTTGTTAAGATGATTAAGAATTCTTTCCAATTATGACAAAATTGTGGAGGGAAAGGTTGTTATTATTTTTCCTTTTGTGAAACCAGAAAACTGGAAGATGTTTAAATGTGTATACAGCTTCCATTAAAATGTCATATGCATGCTAATGTCAACTCTGATAGTACAGACATTTATCCATATGCTTAATTTTAAACACGAGCAGTCCTATTGATTTCAGTGCTAGATCAGAGCCTTAAAGTGCTTTGAAGCAAATTTTTGCACTAGAACCATTTTGAAGTCTTACATTAATTGTTTAAGATTATTAACAACATCGTGGGCCAAATCTTGAGAGACACTCAAGTATCTTTAAAGATCATAGTAGTCAGTGTGAGTTGCAAGTGATTAGCACCTCTCTAGTTATACCATGGAGGAGAGTCCTATCCTATCCTATCTCATCTTATGTTGGCAAAGAGTGTTTTGCAATGTCTGTTTATTAGCTTATGAAATGTGAATCTGAAGAGGTCCTACTCTGGCTTTTTATCAGAAGTTTGAAGAGGTGAAACTATTATTAGTCTTTTTCAATAGAATTATCAGTAATTATTTATATTACAGGGCTTTTTAATTCCTAAGTGAACACACATCAGATGTATTATACATTATATAAATAAAACATTACAATTTACATAAAAACTTAGTGAGAGTAGATAAAATTTTGCTCGCCCATTGAAGGTAGTGAGATTTTACCATTGACTGGACTGGGACCAAGATTTAGCCTCATGGGATTAGAGGCAAAGGAAGACCAGGGGGCCAAAAACCTCAGGGAATTCTAGGGAATACTTAGTGTATTGGTTAAGAATTTTGTTCATGAACTTTAAATGTTGCAAATTTGCCTGATTCCTCCCTTCAATCAGAATAAAGGAATATCTGAGTAAGAGTGGTACATGACACTTAACTTTGTGGTGAAGAAACTGTAATAGAGAAAGGGGATGTGTGTATTTCTCATAGATTCAAGGTATTGTGTTGAATATATCCACACAATATGAAGCTGATGGGGCTGAAGAGGCCACCTGAAGACTGGGCCCTTCACAAAACACAGCTAGTGGAGGTGGCGGTCCCTGGCACCTTATAACCTTTAGACCAGGGGTCAAAGCACGCACCCAGAATATAAGAAATTGAGGTTCAAATCCTTCCTCTGCCTGATTTGGAACAGGAATTTGAACCCACATCTCTGGAGAGTACCCTAACTACAGGTCTATGGGATATTCTGCGTGGTGGGTCTCTCTGCCTTTGCCTGTTGAAGTCATTTCATTGTCTTAGAAATGTGCTTAAGCACTTAACTTCAGTTCATTGCTATGAATCCCAAGCAGAGATGGGTACCTTCTCACTAAGATGTAGACACCTAACTCCTTCTGGGGTGTGGGGCTTAAGCCGCACCTCTCCTCAGCACTTCCTATAGGCTAGCTTAAGCAGTTTCCTATTCAGCTTGCTCACTTTTGTGGATCCCTTCCTTAGGCACCTAACTTTCCCTAGCATTAAATATGAGCCTGGGCACATAACTTGAGGTTGTGGATTCCACTAGGAGACAGGGCACTTGAATATTAGGCATTGCAATGCTGAGCCTAAGTCTTCTTTGTGGATCCTTCAGACGTTATAGTGATAAGTGCAGTATAAATAGTTGGATGTCAGCTCTGTAGCACCAGGATATATGTCTGGAAAAGTGTCAGGATGATGAGATAAGAGGAGAGACTCATATCCTGTTTCATGGAAACACTCTCAACATATGCTCCTCTGGACATTTATACCTGGCTTCTCTTCAATTATAACAGCACTAAATTAAAAGAACTAGTAAATGTGATAATGAGCATTGGTTCCAGATATTATACACATGTAGTAAGGGCCTGGTTCTGTTACCCTCATTTTTTGTAATAACTAATTAGTGAAGGATCTCCACCAAAATCATAGTAAGTAAGGCTGGTAGGATTGTGGATTTTGGTGTAAACTATGATGGTTTCTAGTTTACAAATGCCACAAAAGTATCTGAAAAACAGAATAAATGCTTGACATTTAAATTAGTGATAAAACAGCTTACACACCATCCCACTATATTCCCATGCTAAATGTGACTGTAGAATATTTTAACATGAAATATATAACCTACTATAGTTTAAGGCTGTGTACTCTTGAGTTGGAAAATTGTCAATATAGAGTTGAGCAAGAGCCAAACCCCTAAATCCAGACACCCTCAAATTTCTGCAAAGGTCATCATCGGAAATGAACTTGTGCCTCAGGACCATCTCTAGTTGGCGTTAGTTAACAACTAGTTCATTGCAGTCCATTGTGATCAGGGAAACTGTTCTTACAGTCTTCCAAACAAACCATGCCTAAACATAGTTGTTTGTAACTTGACTCCCCTACAAGTATAGACTTGATAGGTTTATAGAGTATAAATCAGGATACAACAAAGGAGTAGCTTTGGAGTCTAAAACCTAGTTGTGGTATGAAAACACTAAAATTTCAGAATTATTTTATACTACATAGTCTTGACTATAAATAATGACATTGAATTGCTCAACAACAGCCAATTAGGGTGCCAGATGTCACGGCAGTCAGTTGTCTATATTTAAAAATTGTAGTTTTGATGTGGCCAACTTCTCCCCACTAGACTGGGAAGCCTGTGTTGGTGCTCACCCTTTCCTGAGCCCCTAGACTGTATAGGTACTCACTCCTACCCAGGAACCCTTACTGTTTGTTGCCCCAGCCTGCCAAAGAGGGTGTACAGACTCTTTTGGGACTGCCTGATCACAGGCCAGAACGCTAACCAATTTCTCCTCTATCCTACCATAAGGCCCAGGCTTAGAGACTTCTGTCGGTGGGGATATCCTTCAAAAAGGTAGCCATGGACTTGATAGGGCTCCTTGTGAAGAGCGCTGCTGGCTTTTGTTACATCCTGGTAATCCTGGACTATACCACACAGTTCCCAGAGGCCATCCCCCCGAGGAGTGGCACCTCCCTGACTGTAGTGGCAGAGCTCGTAAAGATCATTGCCTGGGTGGGCCTGCCCTGCGAGTTACTTTCAGATCAGGGCACGAATTTTACTTCCTGACTTCTCGTGGAAGTCTGTGCCCTGCTCAGGATCAAGAAGCTCCGGACATCCATTTGCAGATATCATTTGCAGACCCTAAAGAATATGCTCCAGACGTTCCCTCCTGGAGGAACTCTGCCACTGAGATCTGCTCATCCCCCTGCTGCTACCACTGTGAGGTACTGCAGGTCCACATGATTCTCCCCTTTGAGCTCCTATATGATCATTAACTCCAGTGCCTGATGGACCTAATGTAGGAGACGTGAGAACAGATTCCCTCCCGCACCGAAGGGTGGCTCCAATACATATTCAAGCTGCAAAAACACCATGCCCAGGTGTGGGAACTCATGAAGGAGAATCTCTGAGCTACCCTGAAGGCCAAAGCACGAGGGTACAATCAGGGCATATGCAAACGGGACTTACAGCTGGGAGATAAAGTCTTCATCCTGCTCCCTTTGGTTAAGTCTAAGTGGCTGGCCCATTTGCTGGGGCCACGCGAGGTCATTCTCCAGACAGAGCCCATCAGTTACTAAGTTTGTCAGTTGGACTGGAAGAAAAAGTTCCAGATTTATCATGTGAATCTTTTGAAGCTCTGGTGCAAGTGGGATGAGTTTCTGGTCACTCCATACCCCCACAAACCAGAACGGGGATCTCAGGGGGCCATCAGAACCAACCCCAAGATCCCTGCTCAGGGACACCCTCTTGGCAGAACTGGTGAAGCAAGCAAAATGCATAATCAAGGCCTTTTCTCAAACCTTTTCTGCCCTGCCTGGGCAAGCCACTGTGGTCTATCACTCCATCATCACTCACCCTGGAGAGGTCATATGCAGAGCAACTTGACCCATCCCCTACCATATGAAGGTGACAGTGGAGCAGGAGATCCAGACCATGCTGGAGTTTGGGTTACTGAAAGAATGGAGGAGCCCGATCATGCTTGTTTCCAAGCAAGATAGCACCCATTACTTTTGTATAGACTTCCAGAGGATCAATGCAATCTCCTGGTTTGACATGTACCCGATGTTCTGAGCAGACAAGTTGCTTGACTGCCTTGGGGAAGACGCAATATATAACTACCCTTGACTTAACCAAGGGATATTGGCAAAACCCACTGATGCCAGAATCAAGGGAGAAAACTGCCTTTGCCATCCCCAGTGGACTTTACCATTGTACCAGAATGCCTTTTGGCCTTTAGAGGGCCCTAGCAATCTTCCAGAGGCTGATGAACTGCCTTCTCCTCCACCTTGAGGACACAACCACCTACCTGGATGATGTCATAATTTACAGTTGTCGTGGGGAAGACCACCTCAATCAGGTAGCAGCCATCTTGAGAACCCTCCGGAAGGCCGGCCTCACCATGACACCCAAAAAGTGCCATATTGGCTGAGAGGAGGTGACATACCTGGAATATACCCTGGGATGAAGCCAGGTATGCCACTTATTGGGAAGGTACAGGCGATCCACCATTACCCACCTCCCACTACAAAAACCCAAGTATGGCAGTTCCTAGGACTGGAGGTCTACTACAAATGATTCATCCCAAATTTTGCAACTATTGTTGTCCCCTGACCAGATCCTCCAAGTACGGTGGACCTCAGGCTGTGAGGTAGCTTTCCAAGAACTGAAGCGCTGCCTGTGCCAGGAGCCCATCCTGTACAGCCCAGACTTTAACCGCAGTTTTGTAGTCCAGACTGATGTGTCAGGAGTGGGCCCCAGGGCAGTCCTCTTCCAGAATATTAAAGGAGACAAGCACCCGGTTTGTACCTGAGCCCAAAATTGTTTCTGCAGGAATGCAACTATTTGGTGATTGAGAAAGAGGCCCTGGCCATCAAATGTGCTTTGGAGACCATCTGGTACTATCTCCTTGGGAGGCCTTTCATCATTTTGAGCAACCATACCCCTCTGAAGTGGCTATAACAAATGAAGGACACCAACCCACGGCTGATATGCTGGTACCTGTCTCTCCAACCCTTTGCCTTTAAGGTGCAACACTGCGCAGGTAGAGAAAACACCAATGCAGATGCCCTGTTCCCAGTGGGGGAAGGGAGCCAACCCAGCCCTGGAGACTGGGAGATGGGCTTGAGGAGGGGTGCATGTAATGAGGAGGCCTTTCATCCTTCAGTGGTTGACACCGAGGGATCGATGCACACCACCTGGTGGGCAGAAATGGGTGCATCGCAATCTGCCTGCCAGAAGCCCAGGGGTGGAACAGGAAGGGGAAGTATAAAAACCAGGCCCTGCAGCATAGCCAGGGGAGAGCTGCAGGAGGAGGAGGACGTCTCTCACCTGCTGTGGGAATGGGAAGCTGGAGCGGACCCCTGCTGCACCAAGGACTGGCTGGACCTGCTGGAGGTGCCTGACCATGATGAGGAGCTGTTGAGACTGCCACTCGCAGTGTTGCCAGGGGAGATGGAGGACAACCTCATGCTGCAGGTACACTACAAAGGGGAGGTAGAAAGTAGCCCAGGGATAGTCAACTGTAGTCTGGCAGTGTTCCTGCCTGCACACCGGTCGGTGCATTTCAGCTGGAGTGTTCTGCCACTGTGGGGGCCCTGGGCTGGGACCCAGTGGAGTAATGGCCAACTCCTCCCCACTAGGCCAGGAAGCCTGTGTTTGCACTCACCTCTGCCTAAGCCCCTAGACTATGTTGGTGCTCACCCCTAACTGAGAATCCTAACTCTTTGCTGCCCCATCCTGCCAGAGGGCCTGGTCTTAGAGATTCTTTTGGGATTGCGTAGTCCAGCCCAACACCCTAACTGTTTGCTGTCCTGCCCTGCCAGAAGGACTGGGAAGATAGACTGACACTAACCCTCCTGCTCCCACTTTTGCCTCTGGAGACTTCCCCTACTGTGCAACACTACGAGGAGATGTGGACTCCCTCAGAGGCTGACACCAAAGGACATACAATAGATACATGCAATACAATAGATACATTTGTTTTATAGGGCTCTATCCTACATTTGCATTAAAAACAAAATTTAGAAACTGCCATAGAGTTAGTGGGAGCACCACAAGTGGAATGATGGCAAGATGAGACTCAATTTGTAGGTTTGTTAATTAAATGTGAAGTGTTTTACTAATAAAATACACTACATGGAAACAGTCTGAAGTTATTTTTCCAAAGAGGTTTCTTCCCATTCTAGTTGTTTGTTATCCTAAAACTAGAGGTGTATTGATTCTTGTCATCCTTGTTTTTGCTGGAGGTCTTTTCTGAGGATCAGAGAACTGGAGTCATTAGTTTATAGGGCTGAGTTGTTGAATCTTTAACAAAAATCTTTTCTCCTAATAGTTCAAAGCATTTGAGTTTTAATAAGAGGACTAAATTCTGCTCTAAAATTACATAGATAATAATCTGGAGTAATTCTATTGATTCAATTGAATCTGGCTCAAATAGTTTTAACGAGTCTGACTAAAATCCTTTTCTCTCCCAATTTCTGAATTTTCATTTTCTTGTTAGCTATGCTATCATAAAATTACTAGGTCTCCTCTTATCTACCCTGTTTTTCTTGGGACATGCTCTGGACAAGACCTAAATTTCTAATGTGGAAAAACAAGTGGGGAAATCCATTTTTAGAAATCACCATGACATCAGCACCTACCTGCTCTGGCTTCAGGTTTGCCACTGCTTCAGTTTCTCCTTCTTGGGATCCCAACTAACTTAAACAGAGGCTATCATGTCTCAAGTAACACCCATTCTTGGTCATAAAAAAACACATTAAGTCTCACCAGCTAGCTCACCATCCTCAGCACAGGGTTCTTATCTTATTCCCACTGAGACTTTTCTCTAGCAGACTTCTCTCCACACTTCAACGTTCCTCGCTGGCTCCTGCTCCCTCCCAGACCTCTATGTGGAACTTGGAAGAGTCACTCTGTATAGAGCAATTCCTACAACCCTCATGCTTTGTCAAGTTTTTCCCTCCTCTATATCAGGTAACAACACTAAGAGCTACATACTGGAGTCTTTCCAGCTTCCGACAGGCTTCTGCTTTATCTACACTCCAGAAGGTCTGATTTTAGCCACATGACCCATGTGACATTATCCATTTTTTCCACCTGGGAGGCATACTATGTGGGTCACAAGTGGGACTGAGTTGAGCTCATATTACCCCCACTGCCTATCACACACTTTGACATCTGCCCTTGGCAATGTGCCTTTTCCCCATCCTGGGTAGATTGGAGGATCCACAAAGGAACGTATGTACCTAGGCAGAGATCCACAACAGAGATCAGGCAGAGATCTGAGGGTCATAACACGTAACTTTTAGACACCTATAAAATCACGGGAATAATAAAGTGATTCACAAAACCTGAGTTAGGTGCCGAGGTTCCCTGTACAATGAATGGGGATAGAGAGTTGACTTAGAATGTTACCCACAAAAGCCAGCTTGCTAGGCAGGGAACTGCCTAAATTAACCAATAGGAGATACAAAAAAAAAAAGAGGTGTGTCCTATATCCCACCCCATCAGGGAGTTCAGCACCTAAGTCTGGTCTTCAGGCAGTGAGAATTATACTACATTCCAGTGGTTAGGACATTCATCTGACAGGTGGCAGATTCTTGTTCAGATCACTTTTCCTCATCAGGGAAAGGGAGGAAATTGAACCAGGGTTTTCCACAACCCTAAACCACTGGGCTAAAGATTACAAGGAAGTCTTCCCAACCATTTTGCCTGGAGTTAGGTACCTAACTCAGTCTTGAAAGAAATGGCTTAGCCTTCCAACTCCAGGGGAGGGATTCCAGGTTGCTGATTGCAAGCAGAAATAGGCACCTCACTTCAGCACAAACTTAGATGCCAGATTCCATGAGATGGACAAGGCTGAGGACATAACCCTCTTGTAGGCATTTCCCATTGGATAGCTTAGGTGGCTCCCTGCCTAGCATGCTGGCTTTTGTGGATCCCATTCTGAGGCACCTATCTCTTCCCATTCAATGTATAAAGAGCCTAGGTGCCTAATTCAGGCTTTGTGGATCCAGATGTTGTTCCAGTTATTTTCTAGGCACCTAAAAGTTGATGCAATGCTCAGTACTGCAAAGCTAAAGTCCCTTTGTGGATCTGGGCCTAATACATTTCTGATACTGATCAGCCTAGACTAGAACACCCCATCAAAATAATTAAATGCTCTTTGACTAGGTTAGGGGATGAAATCTTTGGATTAATTGACCCCTTCCTCTTCCTGGGTGAACACAATCAGTATTGTGGTGTACAGCCTCTTAATAATTTCCAGTCAGGCAAATGGCAACCTACCTCTACTTTAGGCCACTGGCTCAATGCTTTGTATACTCACAGCAGTTAGATACAGGAAAGACCTATCAGATAATCTAGTCCATCTCCCGGTTAATGCAGGGTTGTTCCTACAGTAATTTTTCAAGTGCTTTTTCCATTCCAGTTCTAAATGTTCAAAGCAATGGGGCATCCAGAATTCCCATGGTGTTTGTATCATTGCATAATGCCAAGTTTAGTACTAATTTCTACTTACAAGAACTGTGAATAAAATATTGCTAAGGCAGCTGTAGAGCCCAAGACAATTTGGTTAGGAAGAGCCCTAAATGACTTTAACCTTTATGATTTTTTTCCCCATAGCAACAAGTACACTGTGCACCTGTATGAAGATTTAAAGCATTTGTTTTCATACTACAACTTTTTAGAGTGTAATTGATTCTAAAGAAACAATCTATAAGTGTATATAATACAGACTTTCAATTACTGAATCATATAAAAATCCATTTCACATTATATGACCTCATTTTGCAACCTAATAGCTAAAGAAAGAATGTTTTGAATTTCCAATACAAAACACATTGTAGTTTATAATCCATGGAATGTGAGAGGTGCACTTGAATTATAACTATGCTGCTGAATATTAGTATAATTCCAAACATAAAGGTCCCTTAATTTGCTTAGACTAATGCCTTGAGTAACTATGATTGTTGCATAAGCTCCATAGTGTTATGTTAGGGAAAACTAGTATTCTTCCATTTCTGTTGCAATTGGATATTGAGTTAGTCTACACTGGGTTTCAGTTTGGATAGGGAGAAATTGTGAAGTTTTTACAGGAATATTACTGATGAGAATTTTCTTTTGTTTCCTCAATGTGTAGTTTTAACTTCTTTTAGATGTTTCTACTCCTTATTTTAAGTCTTCTTCAGGCAAAAAAAAAAAAATCTTTACAATAGAAATTATCCAGTCCAAAACCAATCTGTCATTCAGCAATATATACACCTACCCAACACACTGTATACTAGGAATATCAATGTCAGTGATGAAAGCTTAAAGTAAGTTGGATATAGAGATTGTTTCATTCCTTCAATGTATATTAAGTGTGTATGCATTATATACCGTGTATGTTATAAAAACCAGGGATAGGAGCAGCTTTCAAGCATAATTTTTTCAGGCCCAATACAAACTTGTAACACGGGCCCCCTCCCACACATATATCCTGAGGATGCAGCCTGGGCGAGTCCCCCAGGGCCTCAGGGACCTGATAAAATGTTCCATTCCCTCCCCACCCCACCACCCTGTGGGGGCCCTGGATAGGAGGGGAAAAATCTCAGCAAAAGTTTCTGCTTGGAAGGCGTTTCTGCTTTGACGGTCTTTCTGGATTAGTTCTCAAATATATTGATACTTTACCTTTTAAAGTCTTCTCCATCCTTCACATCAAGTCTCCTTCCATCTTCTTAATCCTGCCATATTCTTCTCACATTAAATTCATATTGCCTTTCTGCCCCAAGTACCTCAAACCTACGCTCAGATACCCCTTGTTCCCTTCTCCTGCATGGTGACAACTGTACTTTTTGCCCTGATGCTCCTGTTCCACCCACCTCCCTCTGCCACATAGCAATAGCTGGACTTTTCCTTTCTTGACATCCTGCCAGATCTTCAATAAGATCCCAGCCAATTTTGATTGCTGTTTGCAGTTTTCATGTACTCTAGGACTTCTGAGTCAGCCAATCCAGAATTCACCACATATCTCTAACCCCAGGGAACCTTTAACATACGCAAGATTAGAAGACAGAAGCTGAACCCAGCAGAGGCTTTCAGACACACCGACACTCCACAAAGGATTTAGTGAAAGAGGAGGGAGCAAGGGAGGAAAAATGAAGTTAGCTGGGGTAGAGGCTACTCTATTAATTGGATAAGGTGGTTACTTTCCCATCTGAATCCAACTTATCAAAGATCTATTCACTTGGCATTTTAGTATTTTGTGCCTGTTCTTTTTTCCAAAACCTGTTTGCTTATTTCAGGTTTTGACTTCCCATTTCTGTTGCTGGAGCAGATGTTTTGCTTGTCACAGACATTCAGCTATTCTCTTAATGTGCAGTAACTGAATTCCTTTCTAAAAGATCATTTTAAATTTGACACTGTTTCTTACATTTTTAAAGCGGTGACCTCGTTTTGAAAAGGTATTTTTTTTCAATACAAATGTCAGTACTGAAAAAAAAATTAATCTGCAAAACTTAGTATAAAAGTCTCAATTTATTAAACATCTACAGTACAGATATCAGCTGTCACAATGTAGTCAGGGATGCTCGTGAGTCCTGGCATTCCAAAAAGGAGTTGTTTCAAGCCGTATATATATTTTCTTTGTGGTTTTATTACAATAAAATTTTAAACAAAATTCCTACATTTTAAAAATGTCTTTGCCAATCTGGCCTTTATGGATTATAAGCTAAATATTAATAATGCCAACAGAAAGGAAACTCTGTCGTAAGATAAACTCACTTACATTTAATTTTCCTGACACTGGAAAAGGGAGAGGTGGTGGATTAGAGTATCTCATATGTTATGGTGATTATTTCTAAACAAAAAATTCATCCTAAAAATATCTTAGCTAAAAACACTGCAATAAAGTCTTGATAATAACCAATTAAAATGCTGGATTAACCATTCACTAGATTCTTTCCTAGTATACTACATTCAACATTCACTACAAATATTTTAAATGATATTTTAGTAGCATTTTAAAAACATTTTCAGAATAAAAATAAGAACCAGATTTTGCAAAGGGATAGTTAACAAAATCTCTCTCTCAAAAATATTCAGACCATACTTTATTACTTAATCAAACAGTACACATTTCTCTAGTTGTAGTTTCCCTTATGAATAGCAATGGAGTTTAGGAAGTTTACACATAGAAGGATCAAAAAGAAGCATTTCTTATCTTAGGTATTTATAGGATGCCAATCATAGTATCTAAGCACTTTTTTTTTCAGATAAGCTTATAAAACAACAAATTGTACTCTTCTCTTTCCATCTTTAGGACTAACTGCTTGAACATTAGGTTTATTTTGGTTTTTAATCCTTCCTCTTCTTTCCTCCCCTCTTTGTTATTGCAGGTAGAATGCTTAAAGAAAAAAAAAAGTGGTTTATCACCAGGCCCTGAGAAAACACAGGCTGGGGCTCAATTGGATCTCTTCCAGTAGGGTGTTCAAAACATTCTGGTATACTCTAATCTATACAGCAGTGTGGTTGCTTTGCCTCTGGCCTTAGAAAGTTACCTTGGAATTCCTATGGGACATATTTTTTAAAGAGGTCACCACCCACAACTGGGGCTGCTGGATGTTGAGCACTTTTGAAAATCTGTCCACTTAAAAGTATGCGACTAAATGGCAGCTGAACTCTTTTGAAAATCTGACCTCTTATTTAGGTGCCTAAGTGGAAGGTGTTGGGTGCTGAACTATCTGGAAAATCTAGGCCTGAGTCCACAATGAGTGGAGTTAAGTTTTGCATTTAAAGCCTTTTCATGTATAATAAACATCTTCCCCCAAAGACGGCATTTACTGTTTGAGTATTATGGGATAGTCCAGTGGTTCTCAACCGATGGCCCAATCAGCACACAGCTGTGGTCCATGTGACAGCCTCAGGGCCATATAAGTAGTATATATGTTGTGCGGATGCAGCCCATATAACACATAGAGAGCTGCATATGTGGCCCATAATGGTAAATAGATTAAGAACCACTGAGGTCATTCCAATTAGATATTAGGTATTCTTGATACTGTCTCAGCATGGGGATGGAGGTGTGGGTTAGAATAGATGACCTCTTGAGGTCCCTCCAACCCCTACTATGATTCTCTTACAGCACCATAGTGAAGCTGAGTAGATCCTTCAGTTTAGAGCCAATTATTAATAGTGAACTAAAGTACACACATAGATAGATTGACCTGGAAATTGTTATGCTAGTTCTGGGTCTGGGGTAGAACTTGTGGTGCAAATGTGGGATCATTTAGTTAAGGGGCTCCTGAGAGTCAGTCTCCCCACTTTCCAAAATTACCTTATTTTAAAATTTGCTGGGTCTTATGATGTTCCTTTGCTCACAGCTAGAGAAAAGGATTACAACCAGCATACAGATAAAATCTATATCCTTAGACTATCCACAAGCATAGCTGAAGTCAAGCACCAAGTTCTAGCTTCGAAACCTAAGAATTCTGAAGTTATTAGAGAGAGTGTTTCACGGGTTCTTTGAGCTATATTTAGCATCCAAGCAGAAGTTTGCTACAGAGAAAGAGAGAGAGAGTGCAAAGCAGCATTGTTTTGTACAGGCTACATTTCAAGGGATTACAAAATTCACAGGAAGAGTCAGATTGATTTAACACTGGTATGCAACTGCAGGGGCTGAGAATGACTTTGTAAGGCAGAAACTCCTCTAAAAAGCTCAACTTACAAATTCCCACCCACCTCCTGTAGATTCAACACAAAGGGAAAGAGAAGAAAAAATCAATTGTGTTTTAAAAATCAGTTTAATATAATTTAGGACTACAAAAATGGAAACCCCTGATCACAATCACAGGGCAGAATTAAGCTTTTATGGGAGCCCACACTGTTCATTTCCATTTCTAAACAAGTCTTGATTTTTTCAAACATAACACTAACTCTGGATTTCCTGGGCTTGTACTATTTGCTTTGGAGTTAGTTACACCATCCTTATAAAGCATTTTACCCTAAATGAGTGATATGTTCTCTCAGTCTGCATCTTGACATAGTTAGTGCCTGGGAATGGATAAAGAGGTGATATTTGAGGGTAGCCTCATCCCAGGCTATCAAAAGTCTTGAAATTAGGTCTTGAATTACAGCTGTAACTAGCCAGTGCAGTCTATAGAACTTAGGTGTATTATATTTCATTACTGAAACATTGCTAAGTAGGTGGATAGCTGAATTCTCCATTAGCAGAAGCATAAATGTGGTCTTCAAGACTAGTTCTTACACCTATTGAGTTCCTGTGGGAACATCTAAAGGTTCCTCCCCCTAGCCTAGAGGGATTTGCTACCTAACCCAGAGCTCAAGTAATTTGGGGGGGCAACAAATGAGAAAACAGGGATGGGATTGAGGCTTACAGGGTCAAAAGCAGGGAGCCAGAGAGGGACACTGAGCAGAGAACCTTGGACAGCATACACTGCTCCTCAAAGGCATCCAGGGAGCCTGTGGATGCAGCTTAGAGGAACTCTGCTCAGAGATGTGACTTCAAGGAGGAGCGGAAGTAGGCTCCACAGTAGGCCCCACTGTAGGCCCCATCCAGTTTCCTCTTCTTGGTATGATGGACAGCCACCTTGGCCAATGGCAGGAGGAGGTTGACTAGGAGCTCTTGTGACTTTGTGGGGCCATGGATGAGGTTAAAAAAATCAGAAGATGTGGGAAAAAATGCAGCCAGAACCTGAGGAGAAGGTTCTGGAGGAGCCAGAAAAGGGGCTGTAACTTGGCGCACTCAATATAAATGTGTGCCAGGGTCTCCCTTTCACTGGAGAAAGGACAGGTGTCAGAGAAGGTGGTGTACCACACCAGGTACATACCCTTGCTCATGGCTCCATGAAGGAGCTGCCAGCTAATACCCCTGGTGGGCTGCGAGATCAGTGTAGAATATAGACTGGCTCACCAGAGCAACTCACCCTCCACAGATAGTAGGAGGTCCCACCACTTGGTTTTGGGGCAGGACATGAGGGTGAGAAAATGAAGGGCATGGAGCAGCACGAGTATGTACAGTTGTTTCCTAGTCATGGTTCAGAGATGGACCAGCTGCAGATTGTGCAACCGGCTCAGGTTTTGTGGAAGGGATGGTGAGAGGGGCTCGTGGGCAGGGGCCCAATGGTAATATCTGGAGGGCCAGGAGTGAGGGGTGGGTGGGGAACATCCTCCTGCAGGACCCGCTCAAGGACAGGAGTAATTCTTCCAGCTGAAGATCCAACAAGATTCATCTATAAATCTTAGTAACAGAAGGTAAGCATGATACATCCACAAAAGGAACTAATCTCTCCACTATATCATCCAGTTGTTTTCGCCAGCCAAATTGTATTGCTTCTTTCATATATCCAGACTGAACTCCAGGCAGCTAGTTCTCACCAAACCTCAACATTAGATTCTAGAAAAGCCAAAAACATTATCATGATCTGATGCAGAGATGCAAAATGCAGTGTGTGAGAAGAAGGAGTTGTAAATAAAAACTGTTTTGTATTCTTAACTCCAATGAGTGCTACCAGGCAACAGCTACAATTTATTGCAGCCTTTGATAGTCAAATAACCTCAGCTGAGTCATGGGCATGTGACCTAAATCAATTCTGCACAGTTGCCCTCCTCACTGGATATCTGAAGCAACTCCCTTATTTTGAACTCCTCCCTGTTCAGAAAGTTGTGTTTTATTTCAGCTAGCAGATGACAGATACTGTATATGTTATCTGAAATGTGCTCTCATGGTTTATATCATTGCCAGAAATCCTTGATAAAAATGCAGTCCTATTATATGTTTAGTTATTCTCTCTATACATTTCACAATGTATGTCTAATTTGATATTCCAATATATATAATCAGTCAGCACTTCCCTTTTATGTTTCTTGACAGGAACATGGGCAGCATTCCAGGCAATTAGGGAGAAGAATGATTCCAAAAACAGCCTCACTTCCACTGCCATCCCTCCTATAGCCTTTGCTAATGTGGGATTTTTGTATTTTTCAGTCTCTTTGTAGGTAAGTTCCTTCTGATTTTTTAACAAAATGATCACCCACTTCCATACTTGGTATCTGTTAGTTAGTTGTTATTTAGAAATTCATTCAGCCCCTGAAAAACTATGCAGAATCTCAACAGGCCAATTATCAAAGAGTCCAGTTAGAGATGATACATTATTTACTCACACCCAGGTAGTCTTTCTACTGTCATATCTCAAGTTTTTTCCCAAGCTTTAATTAATTAAGCATCTCTACATTCTGAGGCACAATTAAAATTATTATCCCTATATTACAGATGGAAAACAACCAAGGCACAGGAAAACTGTGACTTTTCCTAGGTCACAGATGAAGTCTGGGGCAGTCCTGGGAACAAAACCTTAAATTTCCCCATTTTTACATCTCTAATCATGACATTTTTCACTTTAAAAGTGCACCTCCTCGCCCCTGCCATTTTTCCCCCTAGAGATACTCCTTGAAACCTGGGTTATTCTTAAACCAGTGTATTTTCAACTTTCTATCCCCAGCCACCAGTATGTACAGTATTTTAATATTCCAAATACCTTGCATGCAAGCCACAGTAACTAAAAAAAGATGGTCCCGATTTGTGAAGAGCTCCATGGTTCACTGAACATTTTATTTAATATGGAGATTGTATTCAGAGTTGTTTGATTTGCAGATATAACAAGCCCAAATGCTTCAGTTTCTAATGGTAATTAGTTTTCAGCCCAGACAGTCTGTTTAGCTCTATATTTACTACCTTGTAAAGAACTATCACAACAAGCCCTAAAGCATTATTTGAAAATTAATAAGCTAAAGAAGGAGGAAATTCTTTACTTTTGCATAGCAACACTGTTTGTATTATAGTTTTTGATTGCAAAATCCAGCTTTTCAATTATAGGTTTACTAAATTGTGAAGCTTGAAAAACTATAAAAGGCAATTATCAATGTTACTTAATACCATAACTGACTAATGCAAAGTACATATTACTGTAAAGGAAACAAAGAATTGTTTTGTGAACAGAATTCCTGTGCTTCTTGAGTCAGGATAAAATAAACTTTAATTCACATTTTTCCATTGTTATTCAATTAATATTAGTTTCTGTGGTGGTTAAAATAATTCGCTGCTGATTCCATTGCAGTTCAGATATTAGGAAATAAGGGTATACTATTTTTCTACTTTTTGAGTGTCTCCTTTGTTCCTTTAACATGGCACCAGAAGATGAATAGGGCAGAGCCTTGCAGCAAAAGCTTGCAATTTGATTTATCTACATGGTCCTCTTTTGGCTCTGTCAGTCTTGCTGACTTCAGCAAATTAGTGGAAGAAGCGTCTTCTTTGACCCATTGTTGTGTTTTTGACTAGGAGTTGTTGCCTTGAGTCTTCTCCAGTGGATCATCAATGGGTCACTTGATACAGGCCTTGGAGGCTGAGAATATCCTCATCCCTCTGTCCAACGAATATGCTTCACCAATGTCTCCTGACTCAAGAATTTGATGGAGGACATGTTTGAGCTAGGGAAAGGATCACTCCATGTCACAGCTAATGGAGTTTGCAGCCCCAAGTTAGGCACCTGAGCTCAGTGGCGTTCCTAGGGTCCCCAGCACCTGGAGGCCAAAACTACATTTGCATCCCCCCAGGCCTCACCCCCGCCCTGCACAGGTGCTTCCCCCCAACTGCCCTGGGGAAGGTGCTTTGTACCTGCAAAGGGGAGGACAGCGCAAATGTAGGCTTGATTCCACAGCCCCCTCTCCCCACACTTACCCGGTGCCTGGCACCCACCTCTCCCGCTGCAGTGGCAGCCCTGCAGCCTGGTGTTGGCTCGGATGGGACTGTCTAACCCCCCCCAGCCTGCGGAGGGGGGCTGGGCCAGCCCTTCACGACATGTGGTGGGGAGGCACCCCTCAGAGCCTCCTGTGCCCTCCTCCCCTCACTCGTCATGAAGGGCCAGGCTGGCCTCACATGTCCCCCTTCCCCCCACACTTACTCGCTACTCCAGTCCTGCAGCCCAGCACCAGTTGGCCCTTCACAATGGGCAGAGGGTTGGGGGCACAGGAGGCTGAGGGGTGGCTGTTCCTGCTTCCACTTCTGTGCTCCCACCCCGTGCATTGTGAATGGCCTGCCTGGCCCCCCCAGGCCGGGTGGGTGAGGCCGCCCATCTGAGCCGGCACCAGACTGAGGGGCTGAAGCAGTGGGTAAGTGTGCTCCAAGCCAGCCATTCACAACGGATGGAGGGCAAAGGGTGCTGGAGGCTATGAGGGGCACAAAGCCTCCTGTGCTCCCCACCTCCTGCGCATCATGAAGGGCTGGGCAGGTGCCCACCCTGCAGGCAGGCACCTGGAGGCCTGGCCCTCTCTCCACCCTCCTTGGTATACCGCTGCCTGGGCTCCCCAGAAAATGCATGGGGAAAGTTAGGCACCTAATATAATTATCCTCAGAAAGAAGCAAGCTGAGCAGGGAGCCACTTTAGCTACAATGAGTGAAATGAAAAGAAAGAGGTGGGGCTAAAAGGCCCAGTTTTACACAAGTGCTTAGGTACTTAGTGTTAGAACCACAAAGGGACTTAGGCCTTGCAATGTTCAACACGGACACCTACATTTTTGGTGATTTGCCATTCAGTGGAATCCACAGGCCCAAGTTAGATGCCCAGATTCCCTAAACAGATTCCCTATTCCCAGATTACCTATACAATGGGGAGAGATAGATGCTAAGAATGGGATCCACAAAAGCCTGCACACTGAGTGGGGAGCTAGCCAACAGAAAGTGCCATGGAGAGAAGGGTGTGCATTGCTTTCCAAGATTTAAAGTCTTGATTTCCAAAAGGCGAAAACTGATCTGAGCCAAGCCTCCCTTAGTATTCCCAGCCAAACAAATGACAGAACATTCCTAATGATTTTCTGAAAAGGAATGTTGTATGAAGGGAGGGCTGTGGTGTCTGGCCTGGGCATTACCTTCTGGAACAGTACCTTGATAATAAGAGTGGTTATGCATTGCCTCAAGCCTCTTTCAGTAAAAATGCTTATTCTCTTAAACAATCTTGTAGGGTTTTGTGGCCTGCCTTGTGCGGGAGGTCAGACTAGATGATCATATTGGTCCCTTCTGACCTATGAGTCTATGAGTCTATGAGTCTATGAGACTGCAGCTGAGTCACAGGAACTCCTAAGGCTCGGTCTATGCTATACTACACAAGTGATGTAAAAAACTTGCGTATCTCCTGTCGACTTTGCCGTGTCTATTCCACGCGCCATCCACACTACGCTGCGCCACTTGCGGAGGTGGTTTTCCTCTGTTGATTTCTGAATCAACTGAGCGGGTCTACACACACCGTTCAGTCAATCCAGAGACATCAATCTGATGGCGGTGAATTTGCCGCCATCAGTATAGACATAGCATAAGACTTCATATCTCAGCCTTGTTAAGCGTGCTAAAAGTTTTAGGGGTCTTGATCAACATAGAGAATTATACCCTTTTGGAAAAGTACTGTAGAATTTAATAGGGATGGAGTTAATTGGGCTTCCTAGAAAATACAGTGAAAACTTACCGGGTATAATAGAAAATTATATCCGTTTTATAGAGTGTTTAAATGGCTCTATAGAAGGATTATATCCCTGTTCTAGAACAGTATAGTTTGGATTAAAAACTGTACAAAATGTATTACTTTATTACATTTTCTCAGACTTTTCCCCAAGGCATTTTATAAACAGTCTTCTGTTTAGACTCTGAGATTCACAATAGTTGCTATAGTTTTAACTCTAAACATTCTCTTTCTCAAAAGGAAATTCATAACAAACGTGTAAGGAGGTGATATCAGCTTCAGCTATTATGGTTCTCTGCTCTTACACAAGGAAAAGTGCCTAGTAGGGAAGCAAATATCTGGCTGTCTTGAAATGCATTGTTAGAGTTAATGTAGTAGAGGGGAAACCTTCTCCTGCTAGAACCCCACTCATTTCTGGACTTGTCAGCTTCAGAAACCTTAAAGACATTTGCATCCAGAATAAGCAATAAGTGGTATTCATGAGTGATTCCATTAATTTTAAACAAGCTAGATCTTCTCTTTCCATGGACAAATTGTGCATCCTTCAGTGGATCCACACAGAGGTACTGTCAGACTAACTTGACCAAATTGGATAGAATCGGATCAGCACAGACAACCAATCTAGTCATAACAGTGTGAAAGTGTGGAACTTGTGGTGAGTCCATACAATCAAAAAATTCCAATGTATTGCTTAAGAACCCTACCAAAGCATATATAACCCTTTTGCCAGGTAGAGCCAGCAGCAGCAAAGGGCCTGGTTCTATATCTAGGTGTCCCTGTCAATGATCAACACCAAACTGGCTCGAGCCCCCACCCAGTCACCTGGGAAATCACACACTATCACCTGGGTGCCCCCAAAAGGTGATACTTCCCCTCTCGCAAGCACAGAGTCTGAGTGTAGAAAATAAACCTTTTAATAAAAGGAAGAAAATACCTCTGCACTGATTTTGGAATGAGTGCAAACAGAATTCATGAACTCAATGAGCTGAGCACACCCCTGAGTATTGGGGCATGTCCGTCACCTCTCCCTTCTTGCTTTCTCCAGTACTGACCGTTGTAGCTGCAGTGTCCACCTCTCGGTTGAGGGCTTAGCCAGTCCCTTTCTGCAGGCTCCTGCCGGATGTGAGCTTGACCAAGTCCTCTCCACTTCTGCCTTCTGATACCTCTGGGCATTGCTAAGTCCCCGCTACTGGCTCCCACTGTCTGCTGGCACCGACCGCTCCTAGCTCCCGCCATCTACCAGGCCAACTGCTCCTAGTTTCCACTGTTTGCAGGCTCCCGCCGTCTGCTGGCGCCGACTTCTCCTGGCTTCTGCTGCAGGTTATCAGTCAAGGTTTTCCAGTTCCTCTAGTAATTTCAGCTCTTAGTGAAGTTCAGCTTTCATCTCATGGGAATACCTTCTGTTGACACAGGAGCAACATTCCTGCTTTTAGCAGAACAATAGACTCCAGGAGGAATCAATAATTCTAAATTTTTAACAATGGAAGAAGATAGTCAATCCATGCCTTAGGGTAGCATTTTGCCAGGGCTAGTGCAATTTCAACAAGAAACTTCTCACTCCGTCCGTAATAACCTTACAATACTGAAACATCCGTCCACCACCCTTGTTGGGCTCTGTTAAGGTATGAGTGAATTTTTCATCAGAACAGGCAAAACACAGATCCGGTGCAATTTGTTCATACAATCGAAGGACAACATTTAATTACCCCTGCAGTTAACACAAAAGTGACTTGTAACACAATACCAGACACATTGACCATTTCCCATCATGCTCAGCACCTACTGTGCTTAGGCAATATGCTGAGTACTTAATTGTACTCATGCAAATACAAAGCCCATGCAAATAAAGTGCCCTCCTTTCAGCTACTGAGCCGGGGGAGTGCCACTCAGACCTCGCTTACACACATAATGAAGAGAGATGCTTTCTCAAACCTGGAAAGGTCAGAGAATGATCACTTTTACTTCTTATTCTGATCTCCTCTTTCCTAGTATTTCAAAAAGTGTTGGTAAAAACAGTCAATAGGCCAGTAATATTCTTGTTTTCCTTCCCCCCTGGACATTAACACCATGGCTTCACCCAGTCCTAAAATTCCTGGCAGACAGTCCAATATCTTATGAATTGAATACTGGACTATTCTTCTCAGGTTGGAAAAAGGTGAGCAAAAAATCATACAACAAAACTGATGTAATTTTGTTCTGTGGACTAACAAAATCAAGTGGTAAAAATTCTCTTCCAGGAATTATGCTCCTAACAATTGATTATCTAGAGGAAAAAAAACGTATGTAGAACACAGTATATCCACTCCTAACACTAAGACATATCCTTCAGCCTTTCCCACCATTCTCCCTTGAGTAACCAGAATTAGGGAATAGACACGCTAAACAGGGCTGCCACCTCTCTATCAAAACCTGTCAAGCCAAAATACTATCACTTTTGGGATGTCAGTGTCTCACTAAACTATTTAGCATTAATTGACAACTCCTCTCGCAGCATAAGAGACTTAATTGCAAAGTTAGCACAACTGCTAGCTTGATGCAGCAGAGCCTGAGTGTCAAAGCTGGCAGTTTTCGTTGAATTAGTGGGCCTTGGGTGAGGAGAAATTCAAAGGGCTAAAAATTGCTCATGACAGGGAGGACTAAAAGCAAACTGGATTGAACCCTATTCTGCTCTATATTGTCACTTATAAATAAGACCAAGTGAAGTGTCCCATCTTATGTTGTGAAGTATATTGAGTGGGTTGGAGATAAGAGGGCCCCATATAGACCCCTTTATGGCTACAGTTGAAGGTTTCTTGGGGCCAGTCAGATCAAATATAACCAGGAACTTGGATTAAACCTCACATGAAAAATAAAGTGTACCCTATTTATAGAATGGGACACCTCTTTAGTTGGAACAAGTAACAAAGAATACAGTTTATCAACAAGTCCTTCTTATTTCAACAAACCAGAAATCCTTAGATATGGAAGAAAATAATAAAATGGGTTGGGACCCAGCTTCTCTCACCATACCCTGAAGCTAGAGCTTCATTGGCATTATTTTTTATTATAAAGAAGGGTCACAGTTCAACGTGCCCAAGAATTAAATTTGACCTAGTGAAGGATAAAATTTGAAGAAAATTGGTTCAGTCATTTCAAAGTTATGAACTTTCAAATTCAACAAATTGACACTTTTTCATTCTTTTTTTGATCAATTCAGATTTCACATGTTCAACATTTTTGGGTAATTTCAAATTCTAGATAATCTAAATTTATGACATTATTTATTGAAATAATCCCCCCTAAATCATAAAAAAGATGAGCATGTACACTCTGGACCATCTCATTTTCTGCCCATTCAACTTTAAACATCTATAAATGCATAACTATTAAACATTTTCTTCAAATTTAAGGTTATTTTTTTTTAGATTTAATAGAGAGACTTTAAGCAAACAAGCCACATTTGAAAGCTTGGCTCTGTAATTTACGAATGAAAGATAGCATAAGTAATTCCAGCAGTTTTATTACAATTAATTTATTGACATAAAGAATAGACACAGTATATAAAAAGAAATAAATGTCCATGGGCTCAAATTGTAGTAGATATTAGTAGAATATGTTTTGCTGTTTACAGTATTTTGTAGGTAGATCAGAATCTGTATTAAACTATGAAATGCCATCTTCTGAACAAGATTAATAGTTATATTTCATTATTTAAAAAGCCTGACTCAGACATAGCTTATATAATAGTATAATTCACACCTCTGTCCAATAAAGATGCTAATATTTTTAAACAAAAAATTCAGTAGTGATATTAAGACCATAAAAATATTACTAAAATAAGGTACTCTCTGCTATACAATATAAATGATCATAGTATAATAATGATAGATCAATAAGAATCAGTAAAAAGAGACTGAACCTTTAAATCTTGAGGAAATCTTTAATAACTAAGATGCATCTGACAAAGTGAAACTATGATGCAGCTATGATGCATCTACACATCTGCAATTATGCATCATGCAACCATGCATCTGCAGCTACACGTCTGCAACTATGATGCATCTGATGAAGTGGGTTTCTGCCCGTGAAAGCTTATGCCCAAATAAATTTGTTAATCTTTAAAGTGCCAAAGAACTCTCGTTGTTTTAATAACTATAAATTTGATAAAATGTTATTTACAGTAATTATATATATAATTAAATTTTATGTGCATGTTTCACTTAGAATATCTCAAAATGGTGAAATAGAATCTGCTGCCAGACAAGAACAGATTTCTCTCATAGGACATCTGCTTCATGAATTTAATTTTAAAAAATTAGGCAATTCTTTGTCGCTATAGTGTGAACACATAACATTTTCTTTAATTTTATACAGAAATTAGGTAGTTATAACAACAATATCAGTTCATCAATATCAAAATCATTAACAATATTTAGTAGTGACACTATTCTTATGTAATAGAATATAATATATAGGATTTAGAGCTGGAAAGACATTAAGTCATCACTTTGCCGGTATAAGATTATTCCCTACAGTATATTCTCCAGTATTTTGTACAGTCTAGCTTTTAGCACTTCTGTTGGGTAACTATTTTGCAGCTTAATACTAAGATTGTTGTCATACAATATGCAAACACATAATCAATATACATTACGTACTATATAAAACATGCACAGCTCTCTCTCAGCCCAGACTTAGTCTTCTTTAATCACAGTGAGCAGCCTCTAAAGACACAGCTGTTTCTTGCAGTAAGAAGGCCACACAACAGGAGGCCTCTCTTTAGTACCTCAGGAGTCCACCAACTTTTGACTTTAACAGATTTCCCAAAGGGGACTTGAGTGACTGAGTGAGGGAGTGGCAGTGACTGGAGGTTGAAGAAAAAGGAGAAAACTGATTGAATTATTGTCAAAAAAGGAGAGGAGCTTAAGAAGTTATATTAGATAATGTAGAGATAAATTTTAAGAAGTAAAAAGGCACAGGTTAAATAAAAAAAAATCTAGAGCTACAAAGAGGTTAGTGATAGTCACAATATTCATAAAGGCACACGCAATAATACCAAAATGCTCCACTTTAACTTTTTATTTTATCATTAATAAACATGAAGTATTAGCAAATCTTATTCATAACCCAATGTGTTACCTTCAAAATACTCATTTATATTTGGTCTTTCATTATCTGTGTATTTAATAAGTTCAAATTCCAAAAAGGGTAACCATATACTATAACATCTATTGGTACCTGATATAAGGGCAGTCTCTCATTTTTTTCTATTGAAAGGATTTTCCATGCTTTATTTCTCCATTCTGCTAATGATAGGGGATCTCTCCTTTCAAAACAACAAGTTACCACACATTTGGTTGTTGGCAACAATCGTGTTATCAATGAGTGCTTTCTAGAATCAATAATTTTCTTTGGGCTGTAACCTAATAAAATAACTATGGGTTCTGTGGAGGGCCCAAACGTAGTTATTTTGAAAATTTTGTTTGTCATTTTCCTCCAAAAATAATATTATGTTATAACACCTGTCCTTGGAGTCTCTCAAAGTGCTTTGCAAACTTTAATTAACCCTAAGGACATTTAAATTTGGCAAGTACCATATCCATTTAACAGGTTGACAGAAACGCAGAAAGATTAAGAGACTGGCACAATTTCACATGGTATAGCTCAAAATGGGACCTAGAGGATTCTAAAACAAAGCCCCGGGGCTTCCACTGAGGGAGGAGCAGGACAGGATTCTAGTGATGGTCCCTTTACTGTTGAGGGAATCGGAACATTTTTTACAAAATGGAGCACAAAATTAGAGAAAGTCATGACAGACTGACACCCACTACCAGAGGGGCAGAAAGTAGTTACAGCACTGAAATGAGACTAGGGACAGAGAGGGACAAAGACCATTCACAATCCTGTTGTGGGGTTAGGGAATAGGCCCTCATTTCTATTTCCCTCTCACAAACACTGGATTGGCTGGTGAGGGAAAAATGATTTATGATATTTTCAAACACATCTTCAGCTGTTACTAAAGAAACAACTTTCCTGTTTATGTCTCCACATATCATTTGAAGTGCTCAGATCTATATTTCATATTTCATACTCCTGCCCCACCTTTGCGTGGAGGGTTTGGCCTAACTCTCTTCTGTTTCCTTCAATGGCTATTGCTAAACAATATAAAAGTGCCTTCCTCGGTGATATAGGCTACTACGTCCTAACCAGGCTTCTCTGCAGAACTCACTGCCGGGGGGAACATAGCCCAGAAGTAGAAGTTGAATTCATACTGAGCCCAGAACGTGCAGTTGACTTCTCCTTTCCTGCACAGCACTGACTTTAGAGACACCAGGCTGGCCCCAAGACATTTTTTCATGCCAAACGGATTTTTATTTTCATAAATAGTGAGTTTCATCTTGAATAACTCAGCCAATAAAATACTGACTTTTCATAGATTCAGAGTTCAAGGCCAGAAGGAACCATTAGATTTGCTAGTTGGACCACATGTATAATACTGGCATTTAGATTCACCCAATTAACCCATATTGAGCTCAGTAACTTGTGTCTTTCTAAGCATACCTTGATCTGAAGACATCACAAGATGGAGAATGCACCACTTCCCTTGGTTGCTTGTTCCAAAGGTTAAGCACCCTCAGTGCTAAAACACTGGAAGCTGAAGCCAGGCGAGCCATTGTTTCTTGCTGTGTCTTTTTCCACTGGATTAAAGAGCCCTTTAGCACCTGGCATTTTCTGCCCATGAAGATACTTACAGAGTAATAGAAGATTAGATTTGGAAGGGAAGTCATCTAGTCCAACCCCCTACTCAAAGCAGGACTAACCTCAGCTAAATCATCTCAGCCAGGGCTTTGTCAAACCGCACCTTAAAAACCTCTAAAGATGGAGATTACACCACCTCCCTAGGTAACCGATTCCAGTGCTTCACCACCCTCCTAGTAAAAAATGTTTTCCTAATATAAAACCTAGACCTCCCACACTGCAACTTGAGACCATTGCTCCTTGTTCTGTCATCTACCACCACTGAGAACAGCCTAGCTTCATCCTCCTTGGAACGCCCTTTCAGTTAGTTAAAGGCTGCTATCAAATCTCCCCTCATTCTCTCTTTTTCAGGCTAAATAAACCTAGTTCCCTTAGCCTCTCCTCATAAGTCTTGTGCTCCATCCCCCTAACCATTTTTGTTGCCCTCCACTAGACTCTCTCCAACTTGTCCACATCCTTTTTGTATTGGGGGGCCCAAAACTGGACACAGTACTCCAAATGCAGCCTCATCAATGCCTAATAGAGGGGAATAATCACTTCCCACAATCTGCTGGTAATGCTCTTACTAATGCAGCCCAATATGCCATTAGCCTTCTTGGCAACCAGGGCACACTGCTGACTCATATCCAGCTTCCTATCCACTGTAACCTCCAGATCCATTTCTGCAGAGCTGCTGCCTAGCTCGTCGGTCCCCAGTCTTTAGCTGTAGATGGAGTCTGCACTTGTCCTTGTTGAACTTCATTGGATTTCTTTTGGCCCAATCCTTCAATTTGTTTAGGTCCTTCTGTATCCTATCCCTCCCTTCCAGGGTATCTACCACTCCCCCTAGCTTAGTGACATCTGCAAACTTGCTGAGGGTGCAATCTACCCCCTCTTCCAGATCATTAATGAAGATGTTGACCCCTGGGGCACTCCACTTGTGACTTGCTGCCAGCTAGATATGGAGGCATTGATCACTACTCGTTGAGCCCTATGCTCTAGCCAGTTCTCTATCCATTTTATAGTCCATTCATCCAACCCATAATTTTTTAACTTGCTGATAAGAATAGTGTGGGAGACTGTATCAAAAACTTTGCTAAAGTCAAGGTATATCATGTCCACCACTTTCCCCACATCCACTGAACCAGTCACCTCTTCATAGAAAGCAATCAGGTTGGTCAGGCATGACTTGCCCTTGGTGAATCCATGTTGACTGTTCCTAATCACCTTCCTCTCTTTTAAGTGCCTTAAAAGAGATTCTTTGAGGACCTGCTCCATGATTTTTCCAGGGATTGAGGTAAGGCTGACCGGCCTGTAGTTCCCTGGATCCTCTTTCTTCCCTTTCTTGAAGATGGGCACCATATTTTCTTTTTTCCAGTCATCAGAGACCTCCCCCAGTTGCCACGAGCTTTCAAAGATAATAGCCAATGGCTCTGAAATCACATCAACTAACTCCCTCAGCACCCTCGGGTGCATTGCATCTGACCCCATGGATTTGTGTATGTCCAATCTTTCTAAATAGTCTTGGACCTGTTCCTTCAGCACTGTGGGATGTTCACCTCCTCCTTATTCTGTTTGAGCAGTATTTTTATAATCCTCCCTAGTCATCTGACCAAGTTTCTACTCCTTGTAAATTTCTTTTTTGTGTTAAAGCTCACCAAAGACTTCTTTGTTAAGTTAAGCTGGGCGCCTACTATATTTGCTATTCTTTCTGCACATCGGGATGGTTTGTCCCAGTGCCCTCGATTAGGTTTCTTTAAAATTCAGCCAGATCGCTTGGATTCCTTTCCCCCTCATATTAGCCTCCCAGGGGATCCTGCCCATCAGCTCCCTGAGGGAATCAAAGTCTGCTTTTCTGAAGTCCATGGCCTGTATCTTGTTGTTCTTCTTTCTTCCTTTTGTCAGGATCCTGAAGTCTACCATGTCATGGTCACTGCTGCCTGTGACCAAGACACTTTGACCAAGACACTTTTCAGTCTTTTTTTTAAAAAATATTCTAAGCAGATTGAGCTTCTTAGGTCTTTCATTTTAAAGCATTTTCTTGAGCTCTTGATCATTATTGTGGCTCTTTACAGCACGTCTTCAATTTTTCAACATTCCATTTATCACATAGGTGTCAAAACTGAATTCAGTATTCCAGTGTTTACACCTAAAAATTACATTGACCTACCTACCTCTTTTAGAGCTATGAAAAATTTCACATGCTGTGTGATGTAGATAAGTCAATCTAACTCCCACTGGAAACACAGCCAAGTCGATGGTAGAATTCTTCCATTGACACTTCAGAGAAGTGGATTACCTATATTGATGGAAAATTTCCTTTCATCAATGTAGAAAGTATCTACTCTACAGTGCTTAACAGTAGTGATGTAACTGTGCTGCTGTAGCATAAGTGTAACCTCAGCCATATACAGAAGTAAAGTCCTCACTCCTCCTATTCCAAACTCCCAACTGACCACTCAGATCTGTCAGTTAGCCAGTTCTTAATCCATGTAATGTGTGTTTTATTGATATTATATACTGTTATGGTGGAGATTGGGAGGCTCCAAGGAAGCATCTCTTTGATCTATAGACAGTCACTCACCTCTGTGAAACTAATGGGCATTGCATTGTTCCCTCATTTGGCCTGAACGGACTGTGGCTAGCATGCCTATTTGTTTATTGTTAGCTGAAACAATGGAAGCCATTGCCCAAGACTAGACTGAATATAAATTCAGTGGGTTGGGGATTGATTTGATTGCATCTGTATGTTTGTGCAAAAGAAACAGGAAGAAAGCAAGAAAAGAAAATTAGCAGAAGAAGCCTTATTAGTAGGGCCTTGAGAGAAAACCAAGGAGAAAGCTGTTTGGGAAGGGTGCTGGTTGGCAATTGTGAGCAAGGAAACAACATCCTGTTTTTTTGGCCCTACTGTGTTTAGAGAAACAGGACTTTGTGTACATTCTTTGTAAAAAACAGAATTGCACCAAAGAAATACTTGATTCCATCATCAATTTCTCATCCTAACAGAAATAAGACCCCAGATATTGGCTAACAATTTGGATCAAAAGGGACAAAGTAGTGCCATTTCAAAAACAAATCAGAATGTGGTATGAAGTCATACACTTTACAAAAGTTTAAGTGTACTACATCTATTCAGTTACCTTTATCAACCAAATTTGTAATCTCATCAGATAATTAAATCATGTTTGCCAAGGCCTGTGTTCCATAAAATCATGTTAACTGGCATTAATTATATTCCTATCTTTTAGTTCTTTATTAATTGAATCCTGTATCAGTTTTCCCATTATTTTGCTTTGGATTGATGTAAGGCTGACTGGCCTACAGTTACCTGGGTCATCCCACTTGCTTTTTTTGAATATTGGCACATTAGCACTCATCCAGTGTCCTGAAATTTCCTTGGTATTCTAAGATTTGTGAAAGATTAACAACAGAGGGCCCCAGATTTACTAAGCCAGCTCTTTTAGGAGTCTTGGGTGCATGTTATCAAGGCTTGCTGATTTAAAAGTGTTTACTTTGCTATCAAATTATGAACTCCATTTTGCATTAAGTATTGAACACATCTAAAATTGTCTGAGAACAGCCTATTGTACTGCATTCCTGACAGCTGCCCTGACCAGGAAAGATGTCTGACATCTTCTTAAAGGACTATCAAAGAGAAACCACCAAGACTGCATTCTGGGGCCATCAACTTTGGTTGTCTCAACTGCTGGCTCACCCTGTGGAACAATGATTTTCCTATCCAAGGGCCCGCAGGTGGGGCAAGCGTGATAAAGGGGAGGCTGGAGCACACGGCACTTAGAATAAACAAGACTTAATAGCAGAAGTCTGCTCTCTGTTTGGGGGATGACCAGTGCCATGTGTAAAAAGAACTTGCAGGAGACAGAGGCCAGGATGAACCCTGCCCAGTCTGAAATGCTGACAAATCTCAGACTCACAGAAGTATCAGGACTTCTGTTGTTTTTCAAAGATCTGTTACTTTCGAGTGCTTTAAAAGTAAAGTCACTAAAGTTACTTTGCTAAACCCATGTTCCTGGCTTTCGTGCTATGTTGTCCCTGCAGGGGTTAAACCAGAGGTCCAGAATCTACATGGACCTCTGGAGGAGTGGGGTGTGACACTGGCTGGATTAAGGGGACCATTTATAATGTGATTTAACATCAATATGTCAAAATTACAATAATTTATATGAGATAGACCATGTCAGGTACCGTTAGAAGGTTATAATTTGCTATGTATGATGATATTGTTTATGCGCATGTGCCATATTTGTGTTGGAAGTTATGGATAAGTTTGATGTATCTGTATTTCAACTTGTGCTGTGTTTCTGGGCAACACCCCAGACAGGATGGCTGCAGCACTAGCCTGCTTAATGGCCCATTAAGGAAACTCACAGGCACAATGGGCACCAGGGGGAGAAGCCAGGGATATACCTGATGAGTCACCATGACTTACTCATGTGACCCTGGACTCCATCTTATTCCTGTAAATTTCCACAAACAGCATGGCAAAGGCCAAGGGACATAAAAGACAGCTGTACTACATCCATTTTTTCTTCAGTCAGTTTTAAGTCTTCACCTACCTCTGGAGCAACTCATCTACAACTGAAGTTGTGAAACAAAGGACTGGGACTCATTCAGGTACTGGCTGTACACCAGAAGGACTATACAAGCCTTCAAACTACACATTTGGAAACCTTATATATATGGACTTTCAAATCATTTGTATATATCAGATTGCTTTAATCATTTAACATTTCTCTTATGGTTTGTTATTTCCTTTTATAATAAACCTTTAGCTTTAGTTACTAAAGGAATGGCTGGCAGCGTGGTATTTTGGGTAAGATCAAAACTTATATTGATATGGTAATGTGACTGATCCTTTGGGGTCAGGAGAACCTTTTCGGTAAAGAGCATAGAGTTTTAACTTTTAACTTATCTCTTTACTGGATCTAGTGGCTCAATGGGAGCCAGAGACTGAAATGCAGTAAAGGGGGCCGTGTATATTTTGTTTTGGCTTCCTGATAAGCAGGTCGGGAACCACAAGCATTGTTTGTGGTTGGGAAGTTTGACTTCAATGTCACCCATCAGTGCTGGGAGAATCTGTTTTGCTTTTGCATCTTGACCTGACCTTGGCATTTTCAGGTGGCTGCCCTAGCATAGATGGGTAACATGAGGTCCAGTGACTAGGGGGTTCTCAGGAGGTCTCAGAGTCTTATCAGGGTCTAGGAGTGCTGGACATCCCAAGGAAGAGAGTTAGATAAGAAGTCTGAGCCTAGGCGTGCACATTATGGACCCAGAGCTGTATACAGTGATTAAACTATACAGACCCAACTGGTTTGGAAGTATATGAGACCAGTCATTAGACCCACTGGCAACAGATCAGTGACCACCCAGTAGATGTTTAATATCCTTCTTAGCCCATGTCTTCACTACACTGGTCAACAAAACAGTGGAGGTGTACACACTACAGTGTCCGCCCACTGATTTAACTCTCCTGCCAACATAATAAAACTGCTTTGACAAGATGCATAGAGATTTTTGCAACAAAGTTAGAGTGATGCAATGGATGTCCCAACTCCAAACTGATTCATGACCGATTGGTAGCAGTCTGGAGTTGCCAGCTTTTACACAGCAATCACCTCTTGATTCTCCACCATGAGGGCAGCTCTCATTTTGATGTCCTTTGGCCATAGGACAGGGGCAAGTTCTGCACACAATTCCAGGAAGGTGGCTTTGCACATCTGAAAGTTCTGCAGTCACTGCTCATCATCCCGTACCTGTATCACGATGCCATCCTACCTCTCAATGCTTGTTTCCTAAGCCAGTAGCAATGGTCCACTATGCTCCATGAATGCCAACAGCAATCTGGAATTGTTTCTTTCCATGGCACACAGCAAGGCAGATACCACATTATCATTAGCAGATTCACAGCTCATGAAATACTGCAGGATCAGCTGCGTTGTGTTCATAATGCTCATCACAAGACTGGGGAGCAGTGCAGGATCCATGCTTCCAGACAGAGATGGCAAGAGCACAATT
The DNA here is from genome assembly GCA_007922155.1 of Mesoclemmys tuberculata. Taxonomy (NCBI): domain Eukaryota; kingdom Metazoa; phylum Chordata; order Testudines; family Chelidae; genus Mesoclemmys; species Mesoclemmys tuberculata. The sequence goes on along the minus strand of ML675618.1, from coordinate 37,283,623 downwards.
TGCAGTTTGGCTACCCACAGTGCACTGCTCTCTCTGTCGCTACAACTGTGAATGCGCAACAGCATCACAAAGAGTATTGTGTGGACACGCAAGAGCAGTTTAATTACAATGGTACATGATAATTGCTTAACTTTGTAGTATAGACATAACCTGAATTACTAACTGTCCAGAAAGTACTGTTTCATTCCAAATGCAGAACAGAAATATTCTTTGAGTATTCATTCTTTCCTCCATCATTAATATAGTTTTCCCACCTCCTTCTAGTAATGCATCTATACCATTACTAGGATTTCTTTTTTTCCTAATATATTTAAACAAATCCTCATTGTCCTTAGCCCGGCCAGCTACAGAATTTTCTATGATTGCTTAAGCTTCTTTGATAAATTTTCTACACTTTATATTCAGTGTGATTTATTTTCCTTTTCCCCATTTTGTTATATATTGCTTTTTTATTTTTAATTCTGCCTTCACTTTGCCACTGAATCAGGGTGCCTTTTTTCCAAAGATGTCCTCTTTCTTGACTGTGAAATTGTGATATTGTGGTAAGCTATCTCCAAATTCCCATTTCCATTTTCCTCTGTCAGCTTTTCTTCCCTGTCATGTAGTATATGTACCCCATACTGGCCCAGCAAGCAAAGGGTTACCACAGGCACTGCTGGTCATTGCTGACTGGCAGCCTCAATGCAGCTGGAAAGATAAAAGAACTGGGAAGCAGAGGGGTGGAGTGACTACCAGAAGATTAAGTAGCCCTGGAGGAGGGAACTCCTGCCAGCAAGCTCCTGAAGAGCTACTAAGGGACAACACTTTAGAACAGAGGTCTCCAAACTGTGGGGTGTGCCCCCTCTACAGCGTGTGGAGGAATATTCCATGGGGCATGGCAGGGCCTGGGCCAGCCCCCACAGAGTGTGGGGAGGGAGCACCACCCAGACCTGCTCTTCCCCAAGATCTGATCCGGCCCCAGCCCCCAGCTGCAGACCCTGGTCAGCCATCTCCAACTGTGGATCCACACAGCCTCAGACCCTGGTACCCATCCCATCTCCCAGCTTCAGCCCTGCTCCCAGCTTTGGCCCCTGATCATGGACCCGCTCCCAGCCTTAGTTCCTAACCGCAGCCCCACACCCAGCCAGGGTCCTCACCACCGATTGCAGCCCTGCTCCGAGCCTCAGTCCCCATCCCTGACTACAGCCCAGCTCCCAGACTCAGCTGGGTGGGTGGGAAGGGGCATGGACAAGGTTAAGGAGGGGAGCGAGGTAAAAAGTTTGGGGACCTCTTCCCTGGAAGGAGACTGCCAGACTAGCAGGCTGAAGAGGCCACAGAAACCTGGGGAGGTAGGAAGAAGCTCAGGGCACAGCCAAAGACAATGAAACTTGGTCTGGATTATCTAGCTTGAGAGCTCTGAGCTAGAACCCAGTGGAGTGGGTAGGCCTGGATTCCCCTATGAATTCCCTTATGAACCTAAGAATGGGAGGATCTTCAGAGCAGTGGGCACCAGTAATAAACTGACATCCTGCCAGACTGTGAGAGTTCTGGTGCCATGCCCTACCTGGCCAGAGAGAGCACTGTGTGAGTCAGTGGTACAACACATTGTTGGTACAACACATAGGCTGGGTCTATACTGACGGTGGCAAATTCGCTGCCGTCAGATCCATGTCTCTGGATCGACTGAGTGGTCTGTGTAGACACGCTCAGTTGATCCAGAAATTGACGGAGGAAAACCACCCCTATAAGTGGCTTAGTGCTGCATCGACAGGAACGCTGTTCCTGTCGGCACAGCGCAGTGTGGACGGCACGCGGAACAGATGCAGAGAAGTCGATGGGAGATACGCAAGTGTTTTACATCACTTGCATATCTCCCATTGACTGCCGCCGAATCCGGAAGGTAAGTGTAGACCAGGCCATTGAGTCACACTCCCAATTAATTTTGGTCAGTGTTTCCCTCAGCTTTGGGAAATTAGCCCTTTTGAAGCAATCAGTAATATATATTACTGATTAGGAGTGTCCTCTGTCTACACATATTGAAAGTAATCAGGCCATGATCACTTGCCCTTGGGCAACCACCAGTCTCCAGTCCAATAATGAATTCACCATTATAACAAGGTCCAAAATAGAGAGTTACCTCATGCTGGGTGCAATAAGTTTTGTGTTGGAAAAATCACCTATATTTTTTAGACACTCCAATGATGTTTTACTACTGATTGCATGCAGCCTCTAGCATATGTCTCCCAAATGAAAGTGTCCTATACTAGCATAATATTTGTTTCCACACATTACAGACAGGTGCTTAAGGTACAACTCAAAAGCCAAAAGTTGACTTTTGTTGACAAAACAGTAGAGGTGTACATTCTACAATGCTCCTCCCACCAACAAAACCCTCCTGCTTTGCCGACAAAATAAAACTACCTTGATGAGAGGCATAGAGCTTTTTGAGGCAAAGTTTTAATGACAAAGCATCAGCTAGCAACTCCAAACTGCTGGCCAGTTGCAAATCAGTTTGAAGTCAGGAAGTCCACCACTGGGGTGGTATTATCACAAGTATGCAGGGCCATTAATTGCATTCTGCTATGGAGTGCTGTGACTCTTGGAAATGTGCATGAAATAATGGATGGTTTTGCACCAATGGGATTCCCTAACTGAGGCAGGGCAATAGATGGAATGCATGTCCCAATTTTGGCTGAGGACATCTTGCAATGGAGTACATCAATAGAAAGGGGTACTTCTCTATGGTATTGCAAGTGCTTATGGATCACCATAGACGTTTCACTGACCTCATTGCTAGGAGGTCAGGGAAGGGGCATGATGCACACATTTTCAGGAACAGTGGCCTGTACAGAAAGCTGAAAGCAGGGACTCACTTTCCAGACAACAAGATTGCAATGAGGGATGTTGAAATGCCCATAGTTATCCTGGGAGACCTAGCATACCCCTTACTCCTATGGCTCATGAAGCTGTATATGGACAACCTAGATAGCAGCCAGGAGTGCTTCAATATTAGGTTGAGCAAGTGCCGAATGACCATAGAATATGCATTTGGCAGATTAAAAGCATGCTGATGCTGCTTTTATGGCAGGTTAGATATAACTGAGAAAAATATTCCCATGGTTATAGCTGCCTGCTTTGCGTTCCATAATATTTGTGAGGGTAAGGGTGAAAAGTTTCCCACTGGATGGAGTGTAAAGATGGATCGCCTTGTGGCTGAATTTGAGCAACCAAATAACAGGGTAATTAGAGGGGCACAACAGGAGGCTATTTGAATAAGGGAGGCCTTGAGGCACCATTTTTGACAATGAGCATCAGTAAGGTGACTTTCTAAACAGCACTGTGTCATGTTTTGTTTACTAGTCAGCTTGCATGAACATTTGTATGATTTCTGACTGTGATTTGTAATCTGCAAATGATCCAGCTGTCATTGTGTATCACTTTCAGCAGCAACTGCTGTGTGTAGGAGACAAATAAAGACATTGTATCTTTATTAAATAACAATTCACAACCCACACAAAATAGTGGATGGAAAGGTAGCAAACAGTGAGAGGCAGTGGGGGCTCTCACAACTATGTGTAACTCCAGCTATCATTTTGAAAGCTGTCCGAAGGGGTGGAGTGAACAGGATACCGAGATGAGCTGAGAGATTGGAAGGAATGTGTGGGAGGAATCTGGGGAGGATATGGTAAGTAGTTCTGTATTGGCTGTGGTGGGGAGAGGGGGCGAAAAAGCACTAATTCATTCTGCAGCATTATTAGGGATTCTAACAGCTCTGTTTGTTCCTCCATAGCTTTTATCATCCACTCATGTCCTGCTGAAACATACTCCTGGCTCTCCCTCTTCTCCTGCCTATCAATTTTCTGATTTTCATTTATAGTCTGTCTCCATGCCCTGTGTTCTTATTTTTCTCCCTCTGAGGATTGGAGCACCTCCTGAAACATTTCCTCCTAGCTCCTCCATGGTCACCTTATCAGGTGGAGGCCCTCTGCCAGTGTGTAGGGGCTACCCCTGAAGGCCACATCTGCAAAAGCAAAAAACAATTAACAGAAGCATAATTGTTAGTGCACTCACAGCATTGAATCACTACAATAAAATATACACCTTTTTTCCTGTCCCCTGGCAAGCACACAGCTCAGTGAACACCCTAAACATGGTGAATTCTGTCCAGAGAAGGGTGTGCTCAAGATGGGGGAAAAAAACTCTTGGTAATTGTGTAAGGGTATCACTGAAGGTGGCTAGCAGCAAAATTGTAAATTCTGCCACCAATTTCCATAGGCGGGGTCATAGAAGCCGATATCTCACTCCTGAGAGTAAGCAAGGATGCTAAAGTGCATCTCCTCCATGTGAAAAGCTTCAGATTGGGTCCATATACTGCTTGCCTGTGTGCTGCTTTGATCCCTACACAAGCGATTGCTGATTGGCACAGGAAACTTTCCTACAATGGGGGAAGGAATAAAGTAGCTCTGCCAAGGAATCTTCAGCAGAGGATTGTTGAGTACCTCCAGGAAAGTTTCTTAGAGATCTCTAGAGTGATGGTTTGTCTCCCTTACCTTCTGGTATGTCTGTTGCAACTCCATCATTTTTTGCATGGCATTGCTACGTGTCCCATTCATAAATTATCTCCAACATGCCCCAAGACATCTGACTGTAGGTATTGAAGTTCCTACAGCTAGAGCAGAGCTGGACTGCAGAGCCTCCTCTCCCCATATGTTCAGTAGATTCAACAGCTCTGGTGTGCTCTAAATGGGAGTGTGTTTGCTTTGTGGAGTCACCATGGTCAGCTGTGAAGATGCAATGTGAGCTGTCCATGGTGACCAAGCAGGAAGCAGAATTTCAAGGATTGCCAGGCTTTTCCAGCAGGAGGAGCAGATGCTTGTGTACCTGGCTGCAGGGTAGCAGAGTTCAAACTGATGACTAAAGAGGTTAGGATGGTTATTGTGGGACACCTCCTGGAGGCCATATATTGTGTCTTAACCATGCGCACTTCTTCGCTGAGAGGGCAGCTCTCATTTTGGTGTCCTTGTGCCGCAGTGCTGGGGAGAGCTCCGCACACAGTTCCAGGAAGGTGGCTTTGTGCATTCAAAAGTTCTGCATCCACAGCTTGTCATCCCAGACCTGCATAACAATTCAATCCTACCACTCAGTCCTTGTTTCACGTGCCCAAAAGTGATGGTCCACTGTGTGTAGCTGCTCCACGAATGCCAAAAGTAATCTGCTATTATTTCTTTCCATGGCACACATCAGGTCAGGCATCTCAGATTCCAGTTCAGATTGGGAGCTCATGATACAGTGCATGACCATCCGTGACATGTTCATAACACTGACCACAACAGTGGAGAGCAGTGCAGGATCTATCCTTTCAAATAGAGATAGCGGGTGTACAGTAAACAGGGGTCACTGAATAATACCACAAAACACAGTCAGAAACCCATGGAATGATGGGACAGGAAAAAATGCATCATGGGATGTTGAGCCAGTGACCATGATGCACTGAGATCCTCTCCACATTCCCACAACTCCTAGCTGTAGAAGGTGGTGAGTTGCACAGTGGAATAGCTGCCCAAAGTGCACTGCTCTCATTGTCAATGCTGGAGCTCCAGTTGTGGACATGCTCTGCCCATAGGAGTGCTGTGTGACTATGCACAAGTGAGATAACTGATCATCAGTATAACTTGCATCGCCAAAACTCTGTAGTGTGGACAAGGCCTAAAAGTTTGAACCACATTCTCTGCCTGAGCATTTTCCTCTTCTGTTAGTTGAATGCCCTCCTCGTTGCTCCTAATAGTATCCAACAGAGAAGCTTAGCTCCTCTACCTGAGAGCTACAGGCAGTCCACTCTCTGACTGCAATGTGGCCAAGTGGCCAACCTCAGCACCTGTAGCTTCACACCATTTGTGCATCCTTCCGTGTGTTCTGCCTTCTTGCTTATGGGACTGAAAAGAATTTTGAGACGATCATTTGGATTTTCCTCTTCTTCAGCTGCCCCTCCCCCCTCAGCTCCCTGAAGTCTTCCATAATCTGTGTAGTTTCCTGTGGTGCCATAATACATTGGAACAAATGAATCACCACGAGTGGAGATTTGCCAGACAACTTTATAAACCTGTTGAATATTGCAGTTACAATGTATCTTGTTATTACATTGTTTAAATATGTAAAACAATTATTTACACAAAGCCAGTATGAGATAAATAAAATATTTTCTCTTAGAAAGTTTACAATAACAATACAAGTTTATAGAGGTTTATAATGCCAGGATGTGAAAGGCATGATTTATAGTTATGCTTCATAACTGTTCATATAAAATAAACAAGAGCTCAATGGCATACTAAATCTAATAAAAAACCTTATTTGGCAGCATCCAAGGTTACAATATAATAGATTATTTTCATATGATAATTTTTAAACTCAAACAGACAAAAATGACAAATGCAGCCTTTGCATTTTCTTAAAGAAACATCGGTAGTTTTACCTGTTTAGCCTCAAATTCTACCCCTGAATTTTCATCTGCAGCTTCTATAGGCTTTTTGGGTCAAAGTTTACCCGGTCCTATCACTGCTTAAATTCTACTAATGGGCGTTTAAAGCCATGTCTACACTATGGGCCATACAGTGGCACAGCTACAACACTATAGCTATGCCTCTGTAGCATTGCAGTATAGATGTTTCCTACAGTGATGGAAGGTTTCCCCAAGTTGCTGTAGGTAATCCTGAGTGGTGGTAGCTAAGCCAGACAAGCATTATTCTGTCAATCTAGCCATGTCTAAGTTAGGTCAGTGGCACTATGGCAAATTTTTCATGCCTGTAAGTGCCATAGCTATTTCAACCAAACTTTTAAGTGTAAACCAGGCCTTAGTGTTGTCAGAGCTACATGGCCACTAGTGTTTTAAGAACTATGTTCTACAAGTCTGTCTAGAGCAGGTCTAAATGAAATGGTGCTTAGAAATACTGTTGGTGTCTTATCTACATTAACATTCCTGCTACTGAATCACTGGTAAAGCTGATTCAGTTACAACAATGGCAAGAAATGTTGGCGAACAGGTCAAATATAGATAAGGCTATAGAACTGAGTGGGGAAAGGACTTGTATTTCAGAGGGCTGATCATATCCCAATTTAATGTTACAATTAATAGAACTGAAGTTCTTCAAATGGTGGTGAAACATAGGAAAAAGTGTAAAAACTTTTGGTGTGGGTGGTTCACACTGGGGTAAATTCAAGACGGGCCCCAGGAGTAGGGGAGATCGGGGTGACACAATGATATACTGGTTCAGATTGTAGAGGGGAACATCATGCTTCATTTCATGTTTCTAGCTGTGCAATGTTCTGTTCCAACCACAGCATGACATACCTGTATAGTGTGATTTCTGTACCATTCATGTTCACCTTTACACTGTAACTATGTTTTGTCTAATGCAAAGTATGTCATGTAAGATGTTTTTGGAATGCTCATGGCATACTGAACATTATTGTTGTGGTAGAATGTTTCCTGTAATGTCATGCAGATGTACAGATATGAAACTCTGCTATGTCATGTACCCAATTGTGTGTCTCACAGGGCTTGAATAGATGCAGACAAACACAAAGCTGTGGTTCCATACCCAGCAGAGGCATGCATACAGGAACAATGGACTGGCCTAAGCACCTGTGAGCACTTTGGCTCAAGTGGAAGAAATCATGCCCATTGTCGGACATGCCCAATCACCTGACCCCAGGGGGTGTTGAGAAAACTTGTTAAAAGCTGAGTCATCTTTGTCTTGTGGCTCTTCCCTGGAATCTATCTTCCAAGCAATATCAAAGACTGGAACCTACTCACAGGGAGGGGGTCCTGGTTGCAAGACACATCTTAACCAGCCTGTGTGGTAAACTAACATCATAGATCGAAAGAGACTGGAATATTAATCTCAGTTTAGGATAAGAATTATCTTTTAGTTAATTGTGATTAACTCTTTGATTTATTAATAATCTGATTTAGATTCACTTAAAATCTTAATGTAATCAATAATCATATTTGTTTGTTTTATCTAAAACAGTGCATGTGGATTGAGTGTGTGCAGAAACCTCACTTAGAGTGACAGAGCTGGTGCATATCAATTTCTTCAATAAATTGACAGACAAATGTACGTGACCTTGCAGGGTGAAGTGTACAGCACTGAACCCTGCAAGACGGCAGTTCTCTGGGGTTGCATCTGGGACTAGAGGTGTTTATCCCATTAGTGGCTGACCAGATGCGCTCCTTCACTAGGTCAGGGACCGATTACTCACAGGAGGCTAGGCATGGGCTGGCCCAGGAGTGGGTGGTTCACCCAGCAAAGCAGGGTAAATTGGGGCCCAGGAGTGAGGAATTGAGGTGACAGTTAAACATCAGTCCAGATTGCAGGAGGGGATTGTCACACCATGCAATACTCTGTACCAACCACAACATGACATATAAAACATAGGAAAAAGAAGAAGTTTGAAAACAAACTGTGATTAAACTAAATTTCGTAGCATATCATTTTAGAGGGAAATTCACAGGTAGCCTCGGAGCTTTTGTTTAGTGACACATTAAGACTGTTTTTTAAAAATGTAATTCTTTGAATTTACTAAAAGTTTATTAAAACAAAAGAAACAAACAAAACCCTTGAAGAATGGAGAGCGATGTTGTAACCTCATATGTTCAAAAATTGTCAGGCCCCCAAACATCGTGAGATTGTCTTACAATGGATTCCTTTAATTTTTATGTTTAAAAGAACATTTGGAGTTCTTTTTATTTGCCTTTTGTTTTTGAGCCTTTAGATTCACTTGGGTCACATATTCAACCTTTTCTTTGCAAGCACTATGGCTAGAAATTTTTTTTTAACAAAATGAAAGTTGAGATTCTTTCCTAATTACAGGATTCCAGGTGCTTGATCTTTAAGGTAAACATCAAATACGGCAAGACTGGCAATAAAATCATGAGAGTTGGCAGTACTGGGGGATTTCCTTATTGTGTTTTGAACCCTAGAAAGATTTGTTTGACTCTTTTGTGACAAGGTCAGGAATCAACTATGATGCAGGTCTGAATATATAGTTGGAGAGGACTTAATTGGCTTAGGGATAATTTTGGTGTGTACCTCTTTCATGACTAACCACACTTAGCACATAAACTTTTTTTTTAATAAATAAATCTTGCTTCAAATGGCTGAGGCTATCATCTTTTTTCATCAGTCAGCCAATCACTGCAAATGCTCTGATGACATTGCCACAAGTTATAGAGAATTATTGTCTGAAGCAGTATTTTATGACCCCCTTTTTCAGTCCTCAAAAACATACTCAAGAGAGATATAATCAGACTCGTAAAAATACCTCAATCATTCATTCATTTAAATGACCTTTGAGATCTTCAAAATGAGGTTCAGGTGTTTACATACTATTGGATCTGTCTTACAGTGCTGATCATGAAAAGTCTGTCAGGTGTTTATTTTTATGTACCATGCATAAAAGCTTGCAAAAGGGGTAGTTATGCCCTTGTAGGAAAGCAGACTGAATCAAAATGAGCTTGACAAGAGGCAAGCAATTTAGTGTTAGAAAGGGAGGCCCCAAGAGATAAAGAGAGATATGGAAAAGATTTCTTTAAAAGAGCTTTTCTTTTAGTTAAAGCTTTACTTCCCTAGCAGAAAAGGCAAACAAGGGAATAGTTTGAAAAGAGCAATGTTTACTAGAATTACAAAGGAAAAGAGCCAGTGAAGAAAACTATAACATACAATAAGCTTTTGAGTCAATGACTAATTTCTTTGTTATCTTGACCCTTTTTTCTTTTTCTTTGAAGAAAGACTTGGACTGAACAGGTTGGCTAGAGTCCTCCTGGAAGGGAACAACAGAAAAGACTCACTAAACCTCTATTATAATACAGAGAAACCTGCTCATAACACATTGCTTTTTTCTTAGAAGTAGTGTAAGGGAGCGTAGGGCTACCAATGGGCAGTTTTAAAAGATATGCTAATGCAATCCTGTACTTGATTTATATAATCCTGCCCTTTCTGTATTTGATCCAAGGCATCATTCATACCTTTTTCTTTTTCTCAGTCAGTCACATATGAGAGAAAATGGACTCTCAGTGTATATAATCCTGGGCTTTTTCAGTTTCCATGTGTGTCTGATCTAACTCTATCAGTGTTGTTCTGCTAATCAGATTACCACCAGCCAAGCATTATTTTTATTGTTAACTATTTTTACTAATAGTATCTAAACAGCCAAGCTGAATTGTGTTAGGGATAGTATAAACACACAACAAAAAGATGGTGCCTGCCCCAAGGAGATCACAATCTGAGAATAAAATGAGAGAGAACAGGAGGATACAGCAAATAGACTGGTGAGCACACAGTAAAAGGGATTGTGAGTCACTGTCTAATCCAGTGATGCAATTTTCAGAAGTGTTACTTTTGGAAGCAAGACGTCTGGGCATGTTTACATTTGTGATGGCACCAACTGACTAAAAGACTGGCCATGAAAGCAACACACCATTCCAGTTTCAAGTCATGGTTCTCCAAAAACTCCACTGTTTAGAGGTGCCTGCTTCAGAGCAAATCTATTTTGCTGAGTTTTCAGTGTGAAATTGAACAGGATATATTACGTTGACACTGTTAATTGGATGAACTAAAATAATAAGAAGAATCCATACAAATGTTGGAGTCATATTTCTTTAGTAACATACTTCTGATTTCCTTTATCTTCTACTTTCAACCTTCATTATACCCAACTACGGCAGCAGCATATAGAAGAAAAAAATTCAGCCCCACCCTGAATCTGAAAAATTTCCCTTCAGCACATCCAAAACATAGGACATTTAAACATGTCACAGAAGGGCATTATGAACTCAGGACATGCCTTCAGCCTCCACTATGTAGTGTCATTAAAATGTGTTGTGAAAGACATAGTAAAGAATTAAGTTGTTTGCCCTTTTGGGAGGACTTACCAGGAAGGAAGAGGGGCAGGGAGAAGTCAGAGTGCCATTGCAGTCGTACCATTTGAAGATGCAATCTTTTCAGTATTAGCCAGCTCACTAGGGCACCAGGGGTTTCTGCACACTGTGTGTTTAATTTCTGCAGAAGAACTGTGAAGAGCATATTGGGCAAACACAAAAACGGAGCGAACAGGCCCGATTGTTCTTCAGTGGCAGGAAACAAACTGAGGCAGGATTTCTGCATAGAGAGGGGGCTGATAGACAGACAAGCGTTCCTCAACTTGATCTGTGGCCCGCCTCATCATTTTGCACTTTAGAGGAGTTGGTTTGTGCTGGTCTTCAGAAAAGGGCCATTCAATTAGAAGGAATTGGACACCAGCACTAACCAATTCATTCCTGTAGCTCTGGGGATACTCCTGTGTCATTTATTTAATGATTCCTTCCCTTATGATTTAACAGAAACAAGAACAGGAGAAACTACATTTTATCTTTGTATCTCTATTCACTTTTAATGATTAAACAAGAGAAACAAGCTACAGTATCTTCATTCTATTACAGAAATAATGAATATGTCCTCTCTGTGAATTACTAAATTACCACTTCAACAGAGCACAACACCAACATCATGAGAAGTCTTTAAGAATGGCAGTGTACTCTGAAATAAATTATGGACTTTGTGTCCATTATATAACTGTTAGTGTTTTGGGGTTTGGTTTTTTTATTTGTATATCAACTCTTGGCAGCCGAAATATCCATCAGGCGTTCCACAGCACTTTTCAAACCTCCAGAGTAGTCGTCTAACTACATTCTTGAATTCAGAATTTGAAGTTATTGAGATGTGGGGGAATTAAGGAGAAAAAGCACTGAGCCTTACAAGCGTAAAGGAATTCTTTAATACATAAGCAAAAATTATTAGAAATAACAAAGCTCTTTTGAAAAACCTACTAAGTGCCTATCTGCATCTTTAGGTGCCTATATACCTTCAAAATATGGCCCAGAGAGGTTTAGGGACTTGGACAAGGTCAAATAGGAAGTCTGTGGCAAAGCCAGGAATTTAACCCAGATCTCCTGAGTACTAATCTAGAGCCTTAACTACAAAATTACCCTTCCTTTCAAAAGTTCAATAATTTATTACACTAATCATGTGCTTCCGCAATCGGAGAAAGAAAGAAAATATAGTATAGAGTGACTGCTGCAGAAGACATAGAAAGACCAATTTTGATTAACAAAGGAGTATTGCTTAAAGAAGTTCCAGAATAACATTTGTACAGAGGTACTTATCACAGACAGGGTGGTTACTAGACAGTATATGAATCCTTTCATTTAAATGCCTGCAGTTATCCTTTCAAGGCAAATTAAGCAATAATAAACACAGAACATCTGAAAGAAAGATAATCTGTATCCAGACTGTTTTAATAAATAGTAACCATAAAAATCAATGCAGATACATTGCATTGTATTACTGATTCTGGTTAGATTCTCATTACTTTTTCTATTACTGTCCTCTATTTCTCCTCCTCACTCCCCTCCTCCTTGGTTTCCCTTTGTTTTGTTTTTCTGCACTTTAGTCTTCTTTAATTTTCTATAAATCTCAGTTTTAAATTTAGAAATTAATTTCTTCACTTTGTTAGTGTCAGCGCTGCCAGTTGCTGCACCTAATTAATAGTATATGCCCTGACTTGTTCTCACCTTACACCTAAATCGCTTTCTTTACATGCTACTAACTTTTCTATAATGACAAAGAAATGGCATTGATTCTTGCATTATTTTTATCAGCAATAGGAAGACCCAGAAGGTCCAAACTCCACTGTGAAGGCTGGAGGTGTGTGTGTGAGAGGCCTGGGGGATGGGAAAGGAGAAAATATAGGCATTGATAAAATATAGACAAGTTTATAAGAAAGTTTTTCTATTCTTTGTCTCTCTCTATATTTTTTAAAATTATGAGGCAGAAACGGGGTGGGACTTTACATGAAGCTTACCAAAAATATGTGAAATTATTTGTGGACATAGTAGTAGCATTTCAGAAAAGTGAATATACACGTGCAGAACAAATACAAGTACCTCTTTTACAAATAGGATGAGGGTCAGATTAACCCGGAATTTAAGCAAAATAAAAATTGTTCAGTGAAACACAGCATACACTTATGAGAGAAAAGCTGAGTCTAATGTGATGTAAAATTTGTACAGATAGAATATATTGTCTGTGTATATGTGAAGTATATTGAACTGTACACACATATATAAAGTTTATATTACATATACCTTCATGTTATCTATGCAATAAATTAATTTATTACTCTGAGCAAGTGAGAAACTGCATTATTTTTCACCCTTTTGCTTCCAGCTGAATTTGTTCAGTAATGCATCCCTGACATAATTACAAATAACATTACAAAACTTTGATCAGCTTTCAATCAGCTGCCAGTTTTTATTTTTTAAAGAAATTTACCTCAAAAGTATGGATAATGGAAAAAAGAGATACTGATAGTTGCCGTTGTTGTTTAGTCCTGCATAAGTGAGATTTTTGAAGTCCAACATCTTGTGAGCTATGTGAGCCATTTCAAGTCTTACATACAGCATTTGCATCTAGCCCATGTGATTTGAAAGATACTGGAGCTTAATGTGTCCCTCTGATGAATAGGGTAAGTTGTTTAGCATCAAGTGCAGAATACATTTTAAAACTCTAAATATTATTTATTTATTCTGTCCAACACCTTTTCATGGTAATGCAGATAAATTGGCTTTATAGTTGGAGGGATATGAAAAAATAGTTCAAATAAATCCTAAAAAGTGTTTGTGATGGGGTATAGTCACCACACTGGCCTGAGAAAGCTGACTTCGACAGGTGGGCCCAATCAGCCTATTAAGTGACAAACAGGGGAGAGATTTAGACTAGGAGGAGGCCACTTTAATTGGTAGCAAGCTCACCTGTGAGGGAACAAGTGTGGCTTATGTAAAGGCAAAAGGTTGGCAACAGAGAAAAGGGGCTTTAGGGTGGCAGACAATCAGTCTCTTTGAGGAAAGGAGGGATAGGCATTCTGGAGACCTAGTAAACCTGAGAAGAGAGCAGTCTGATTAGAATGAGTGGAAGCAAGGTAGGAAGTAGTCCAAGTGCAAGAGCAGTAAGGTTAGGGCAGATGCAGATGTTGACTATTTGGTAAAGTGCCCTGGAGCAGAACCCAGAGTAGAGGGCAGGCCTGGGTTTCCCTATCAACCACTGTGGAGTGGTACTGCTGGGGACACTGAATTAAAAGTCTGGCTGGGTCACTGGAGAAATGTTAAGGTCAGCGGGGTGGGCACAAGGACTACCTAATGCTGCTTGGGCAGAAAGACTTCCATGACTGTACCTTGGAAGGGGAAACCACCTAGTGACCTGTCTGCAGGATTGAGTCCCAAAGAGGAAGCTGCAGCACCTGAGGAAAGAGAGGGGCCATAGACAGAGGGAGACAAGAGTGATAGAATGCAATCACCAGCAGGGGTCTGGCCTGCTGGAGCTACTCCCTAAAAGGGCTAGGAGGATGTGCTATTGAGTAGAACACCCTGCCCCGGAGTATTAGATACTCATGGCACCATAGTAATCATCTGTGGAAACTGTGCTAAATTTCCTTTCTTAAATAAAGACAGCCTTTTAATATTTGCATCAAGTTAGAGCTGCTCTCCTTTCTAATGGAAAGAGAGCAAGCGCTCAGGTAGAACATATGATTAACAGAGTTACAAAGGAAGGCAAATTAGATCATGTAGAAAGAAAGGAGCTGGTTCAGACATCACACCTGAGAAAATGGATGGTACAATTGTGGAGGAGCAAGAAAGCAGAATGTAGAAGCTAGAAAGAATAATAGGAGCAAAGGACAAATATTTACTGAGCCTTTCAATTGAATCACCAATAGGTATTCTTAAGAAAAGGACAGATGAGGATCTTGAGGAACCAGCGTATGGGCATAATACAGTTGTGTAGTTCAATCAATAACTAAGCATACACATGTACCCACAGATTCTTTCTTGATTGTTTCAAAGACCCTGTCAGAAATCCGGAGCAAAGATACCAAATAGAGGTTGAGATTAGAATAAGGCAAAAATAGGCTTATAATAAAAGCCACTAATGAAAGATAAATAAAGTAGTAGTACTCTGACATGATTTATCAAATAAGGCTTCACCATTACAGAGATTAACCATGTAAGTAGCATTATTTCTAATGGTATTACTTACTATTTATTAATAATAATCATGTTCATCACTGTAGTCCCTAAGGACTAACCAAGAACGAAGCCCCATTTGGCTAGCACCGTACGTTCACGGCCGTTTCTCCAAAACAGCTCACAATCTAAATGGACAAGACACCCACAGGGTGGGGGAAAGGGGTCTAAAACAGAAGCAGAATAAACAGTGTGGTGGCAGCAAACAGCATGTGAGTTCCATGATTTTGTGAGGGGTGGGTTTATCTAGGAAAGGATAAGATAAAGGGAAAGGGGATAATGGGGACAATGCAATGGGAAGAGGGTAGGAGGAGCAACTCTGGACTAAAGCTGAGGTGAAGACACTATGAGGGGGGTTGGCATGAATAGCCAATCAGCACAGGGCAAAGAAAGTCTAGTAAAAAATGTAGGAAGTTCTCTGAATGTCCACAGTCCCAACTGTGGCTGCTACTGCTCCTACCAACTGGATTCTTTGGCTGGTTCCTCCCTGTAGCTTTTCCCCAAGACCATGTGGCAGAGTGAGGGAGGCACCCTCTGCGTTCTAGTGTGCTCAGATTATGGGGGTTCTCCCCTGTACAGTTCTGGAGAGGTTCTGTGAGGAGGGATGGCCTGTATTGTTCTGGAGAGGTTCTATGTGGAGGGCATGCACCATTGTATCCCCTTTCTCTAGTGCAGCAGTCCTTGTTTTGGCTGCTTCTGTAACTGTTACTACTTGTTGGAGTCTGCATGCATTACTTCATGTTCATTCTGTTGAATACGATGGTATTTCAACAAATAACCTGGCTCACCATTGTGGTAGGCAGAGTAACATGTATATCAGTGCCATTAATGTCATGTATCAGGGCTCAGTGTTGACCATCACTTCACATCATGTCATGTAAAGGCTTCAAATGCCATATCCTGTGCTGCCCATTTTTACTGACACCCAACATCCAAAGCACTTTAGCTTTTTGTCAGTTCAGCAGATCCAAAGTCATCCATCACTGCTGTTATTTCTGTCATTTGCATTTAACTTCAGCATCAGCCAACAGCCTGCAGTCTTGGTTACTGATCAGTATCATCACTAATGTCAGACTGGGGGAGGAGGGAAACCATTCAAAAATTGGATAATGTGATGGTTGACATGGATGCTTTTCATGCCAAGATTTCTATACTATGTTTGATATCAGAGTTCAGGAATATTTACAGCATGAATTTTTCCAATCTGTTTAAGCTTTGAAGGTCTCCTTTAGTGCTTTGTCAAAGTAGAGTGTTAAAAAAATGTTTGATTTCTGCTTACTACGAGCAGCAATCCAGGATATACAGCCAACCTGCAAAGCGTTTGGTTTCAGAGAGGAATTCAAGAGCAGCCATATCTTCCAAACTAGCAGAATTTAGAGATGGGTGCAAACTGTAAATTTCACTGGATGTGTTGGCAACATAATTTGCTGGCTTTAAAGATACAGGTTCCCTTTTCACTCTGATGTGACAATACTAATAGCCTGAATTCTGTAAAGCATTTAAGCCCATGCTTCAGTAGGATTGAAGCATGTGCTCTTGGACTTTTCCTGAATAGGGATGCATTCCTGAATCAGGACCTATATTAATAGCAAGAGCAAGTTGCACTGATACATTCCAACTCTTCTAGGGAAAGATGGCTAGCATTTTTTTTAGGGTTTTCACCAAATTCATTATTTAAAGCACTCAAAGCCCTTTAAGAGTTATGGGGGGGATGAGGTGGTCATAATGAGTTAGGTCATAGGAAATTTTTTGAGAGAGTGGGGGACAAGTGCAAGTACTGGAGGAACCAAGTAGGGTGAGCTCCTCTTGACTTGCTTCTCACAAACAGGGAAGAATCGGTAGGAGGAAGGAGAAGTGGGTGGTAATCTGGGCAGCAGTGGCTACTATGAGATGGTCGAGTTCAGGGTCCTGATAAAAGGAAGGGAAGGAAGGAGAGCAGCAGAATACAGACCCCAAACTTCAGAAAAGCAGACTTTGACTCCCTGAGGGTGAAAGGAGTCCAGGAGAGCTGGCTGTATTTTAAAGAAATCTTATTAAGAGTGAAGGAACAATCCATCCTGAGGTGCAGAAAAAATAGCAAATATGGCAGGCAACCAGCTTGGCTTAACAGAGAAAGGAAGCTTACAAGAAGTGGAAGCTTGGACAGATGACTAGGGAGGAGTATAAAATTGCATCTCCCTACCAATTGTCATATCCCTGCTCCAAAGAATGGAGCTTCTCAAAGAAAAGGTGTCCAAAATATTTTTAATTAAAGTAAAACAATGTATTTTTCTCTAATCTTGTTCTGTAATGTCTGAACTGTTTTCACTGAATTTCCCCCCCAAAATAAAGTTTGAGGCAGAAACCTGTCATGGAAAGTTTTAGCACACGTGATTAATATCGGCAAAGTTATAAGTAACTTAATACAAGGTCTTAAAATAGGAATTGTCAGGCATCTTCAATAGGTGGAGCTACCCACCCCACCTACAATGTATGTGTGCACACGTGCCCTGTATGTATATAGGCATCTAACATGTAAAGACTGAAAGGATCCATAACATTGGAAAGCTGGGAGCAAAAACGTTGTGCATTATGAAAACATATTACTGAACCTTTGGCTTATAACCCAAAGGCTAAGGAACAAAAGCACAATTAAAGAACAGTTTTTACTTGAAGTATTTATTTGTTATTGCTCTCAGAGATTATTTGTCTTTGTCTTGCTAATACTATTATACTATTTCGTATTTTTTTCTTCACTGTCCAAAGAAGCTGTATATATTTTCACAAGAGCTCAACAAACATTCAACAACGTCTTGGTAGAAGGATCACTATGAAAACTTGCCAATGTTAAAATTAGTAATGCAAATCAGACATATATGAAAGTAAATAACTAATTTAAATAGCTCAGGATCTTGATTTTTCCACACCTTTACTTACCTTTCAAGTTGTGATACTACAGAGAATACCCTTTTTAAAGGAAAAATAAGAAACAACAAAAAACCCAGTATCCTCTTGCTTTGCAGTTATTTCTAATACTACAAGAATTAACACTAAATTAATAGTACATTATTTAATCTCCATATTGCAATGGAATTTCTATGGATGCACATATTATGTGGATATTAATAGATTAGTTCATCATGATTAATCTTATAACAATTAATATTAATGATCAGCCATTTATTTCCAAAGAAATCTGTGCAATTATGTTCCTTATGTCTTAAACAACATTTTAATTCAAAAGAATTTTCAGATTAATGCAAAAAAATGATAGGAAAGGGTTTAGGATGTGAAATTAATGCAGTTTAAATCATGTAAATTCAAAGATTTACTGACAGAAAATCTAGTAATACTAGATGAGTTATCTCTTGTTTTAATGAGAAGGCATGGCCACTTGTATACAATAGGATGGATTCATCACAGGGTAAATATACACTTTTTTGGCATTAAACCAAATAGTTGTAAGCACTTTTTTGTTTTTCCGGAGGATGATGACAAAAGTATTTTGAACTTGACAAATAGCCCTTATTGAGAAGCATGTGCTTTCTAATCTGAAATTAGTGTTCAGAAAATAACAAAGTTATGAAGATTTGAAAATGCAAATTTCATTATTGTGATATTGAACTCCAGCCCATAGAGATTCACAATTCAAATTACTACAGCTCCTGTCAACATGAATTTAGGGCTCCTTTCCCACTCCTAAGTGAACACTTCTCCTTCCACTCTTCTATCACCAGAGGATGGGACACTGGCAACTGGGGACATCATGTAGGAATGTCTCCTGAAGGGATTGTACAAGCTTTGGAGCCAAAGAGGTCCAGTATGAACATGCTCAGGAGTGAGCATTCAATCCCCATCTCAGCAAACCTAGCAAGGCTTCCAGTCCTGATTAAGGACTACATAAACGCACAACTTTTCAAGGCCAGATCCTCCACCCTGTGCAACTCTAGTCCAGGAGAAGAGTTGAAGGCTGATGTAACTAGCCACCTGGACATTACCATATGTGGCGTGTGAGTTAGTTTTACTGTTTCCTACACTGCTACCCTTCATAACCTCTGAATGCTGCTAAGCTCTTGCAGTCCCTGGCTCACCCAGTGGCATAGTGGAGAGCAGAAATAGCCCGCAGAGCATTTATTGTGTGCTGCTGAGAACTGAGATCTTGAATTTTAGCCCTTTTTCTGAAGCAGTGTCTAAAGACAAGATGCTTGGTTAAAATATTTTAAAATGGAAAAACTACCTTTCCTCTTTACTTTTGCTGATTGAAAATTCTTGAACTGAAGAAAAAAAATCCTCTTCAGTCAGCAAGGAGTAGAGAATAGCAGGTAGCAGAAATGTATATGGTGGTTTACTCTTCTAGTGTAGTGGTTCTCAAACTTTGTATTGGTGATCCTTTTCACACAGCAAGCCTCTGAGTGTGACCCTGTGGATGCTGTCCCATTGCCCCTGGCTGCTATGGGTTCCCCACTCCACCTTCACCCCAATCGCCCAACCACTGCACTCCCCCCTTCACCCTTAGACACTGCACTGTGCCCCCTTTACCCGTAAGTCCTGCACCCACCCCTCCTCCCGTGCCCACCTGGGAAAACAGACCTGCGTGCACTCAGTGGTTGGTTGCTGCTTATCCGCCCCTTGAACACTGCTCCTCCGCACACCTCCAAGGGGTTGTGGGGGAGCGGAGCAAGGAACAATATCAGGGCTTCCTGTATCCAGATCTGTGTGATTCCCCATCTGTGTGTCACCGCTTGTGCCCCCCTCCCCCAGTGTTCCTTGCTGTAGATAGCAATGAGGCTTACAGCCCCTTGCCTGGCTGGGCTT
Organism: Mesoclemmys tuberculata; assembly: GCA_007922155.1. Taxonomy (NCBI): domain Eukaryota; kingdom Metazoa; phylum Chordata; order Testudines; family Chelidae; genus Mesoclemmys; species Mesoclemmys tuberculata. The sequence continues at coordinate 37,263,738 of ML675618.1, read as the reverse complement.
GGGGCTCACAGTTTGCAACCCCACACATAACCGTGTTGCACCCCCCTGAGGAGTCACAACCCCCGGTTTGAGAGTCAGTGTTCTAATGTGTTAAATGCAGTTTCATATCTACAAGGCAGAGTGAGACATCAACCTAAAAGGAAAAAGAGACCTGAGAAACAAAAGAAATCTGATCTATGTGGCATGCATGTTATGAACTCTGGGAGTGCTTGACTTTCTCAGAACTGGTCCAACTGAGGATACCGAGCTTTACTAGAGCTTTACCGAGCTCCAAACTATTCGCTTGCCCTGCCTGCTGGAGGGCCGGGGCCATTGGCTGCCTCACTAGCCCTGCCTGGCTTGCGGGGTGTGGGCTGTAAACTGCTTGCCAGCCCCGTCCTGCCTGAAGGCCCCATGCCTCAGACTTCTTACTAGCCCTGCCTATTGGAAGGCCGGGGGCATCAGAATGCTTGCCTGCCCCACCTGTTGGAAGGCTGGGGGCTATAGATGCCTTCGCCTGCCACACCCTGTCTGAGGGCCGGGAGCACCAGATTCCTTACCAGGGGGCTACATACTGCGAGAGAAGCCCGTCCCGCCTGGGGCCTGGGCTAAGGACTTCTAATTTGTAATTTATTTCCCTAGACCAAGGCGCTGTGGCCTTCCTCAGAGACTGGGCCTGAGGTAAGAGTCGCAACGTCCCAACTGGATGGTGCCACCAGCCTACAATCATGTAGTAAAAAAAGGATTATACAATGCAAACCGAAACTTTTGGCCTTAATGTTCCCTATCAGGAATTAAATTTTTGGTCTTTGCTGTTTTTGCTACTGGGGTCTGAGAAGACAGTTTCACAAGATAAATATTGTCAGCTGTTGCACCTTAATTTAAAGGATGAGGGTTCTGAATCTTTAACAAAGACTTCCTATCTTCAGAATGTTATTTAGTTATATAAGTTTGAGAGATATTAACGAAAAAGCAAAGTGTTTTAAACAGTCTGCTTAAAAATTTGAAAAATCCCTTCCTACCTCCATTGCTCAACGTTCACTTCTTGGATCTTGTGATGTCACAATTTTAATGGCTCTCCAGCACCATAGTATCTTCTGAGCTAGAGAGGGCCTACATTTTTAAAATAAACAACAAAATCTCTATCAACCTTCAGGCCTTATTCATACATCATAAAGAAACAAAGAAGACACAAACCCAATTATTTTCCCCTGTCACCTTTAATAAACTTTAATTATATTGGAAAGAGCCAAGTTAAATTGATTAAAGACACCTAAAACCATACTTAGTTACCAAGTGTAGAGGAATGAGTCCTAGTTAAACATGTAGATTTGAGTGATATTCAAGGTCTTAAAAATCAGAAACTATTTAAGGATCTTCAAATGGGAATATCAGAACTTATTCACCACTGGTAGGAACTTTGGACAAATCATTTAACCTCCCTTTGATCAGTTTTCTCATGTGTAACATTGGGATAATACCATGGGTTTATCCAACAGGCAGTGCTGTGAAGCTTAATCAGATATTCATGAAAAATTTTGAGATTATCTAATCAAAGGTACTATATAAATGCAAAGAATTATTAATTTTTCACTGACATAGGAGTGCATTCCTCAGATATGGGTAAAGAAAGTGTTCTTGCTCTGAGTTCCTCACTGGGGAACCCATTAACGGAGAGGTAGATGAGAGAGAAACCCTGACTGGGAAGCCTATCCTTTCCTCCCAACACCCAGGCTCTGGATCCTACTTTGGAGGAGAGGAATAGCCAAATGATCTTACACTTTCTGTTCCTGAAATCATCAGAGGCGACTTTCCCCATTCTGGGTTGTTGGGGAAGTGGAAGAAAGCACTGTGGGTCCTCTCCAATGCCATCAGTTACATGAAACATAAATTAACTTGATTATTGCCTGAAAAGATTTGCTCATATTTGGCATGCTGAAAAGATCCAACATCTATGCTATTTGCCAGCTTAAAATATTTAATTCTCCCATCTCTATTGGATGCCACAGAGTAATAAGATTCTCTCATCTAGAAAAGAGGCCAGAAGCCCATCTGTTCCATGCTGAGCTCTTACTATATATAAGGCAAGAAAATAGTGCTCTATTTAGAAATTAACCTCAGGTTTTTTAATTTTCCTTTGAAATCTCTCTTATTATGTGTTCCTATGGCTTCACTGGGTGAAATGATACTTGGTTTAAGGATGTCATGCTAAGTAAGTGACTCTTACTGGAAGTTCTCTGCTTCCCTGCACAGATAATGTAACATTTCATCAACTTCCCCGCAGGAAACTGGACTGTTTCTGCTAGGACAAAGCAAAAAGAAAAGCATCTTTAAAGTGTTTATTCAGTCTAAACACTAGTTTTCTTATCTGAAAACTTTGATATCTTTCCTGTTTCAGAGTACACATATATGTGGGAAAAGAGGGCTGGCAAAAATCGGGGCAGGAAATGTCTCTTGCTACGTTTGCAGATAGGTAAACTGTAATTTCAGTTCAGTTGCCAAATCATATTTTCACACTGAGCATGTCACAAACTCTGTAAATAGTTTCATGTATTGTCTTTTAACAGTTCTTAAACAAGGAACATGAAAAGTGATAATACCAACTTATTCTTGCAACACTCTGAAATTAAATACCAGAAATTATTAGATTTGCTTGATGCTTCAGAAAACAGTATCACCCATACTTACTTAGGGATGTGGTGGATTCTTCATCACTTGAAGATTTCAGATCAAAATTGGATATCTTTGTAAAAGATTTGTTACAGATCAAACAGAAGTTGTAGGCTTGTTGCATAAATTTCTACGTGAGGTTCTATGGCTTGTGTTATGCAGGAGGTCAGACTTAATGATCGCTTCTGGTCTTAAAAATCTATGAATCTAAGGTACTCTTATCTGATAATATAAAAGTAAACAAATAATACTTTGCCCTACAATATCACCTTCCATCTGAATACTGCAAATTGTTTATCAAGCATTAATCCAATTTATAGCCTCAGCGTTATAGTACTAAGCCTCACAGCACCTGCGTGAAGTAGATATTAACATTGTACAGATGTGGGAATTGGGGCATGGAAAGATACTTTAAGCTAGAGGTTCTCAAGCTGTTTTCACAGTATGGATTACATTTTTAATACAAAGATTGTCTCTCAGGCCACCTTTCCTTCCATTAGTAACTTGTGACAACTTCAGCAGTTACATACACAAGGCCTGATACAAAGCCATTGAAGTCAACTGAAAGACTCCTGTTGACATCAAAGGACTTCAGTGAAGGACCTTAGAAAAATTATATTAGGAATGTACTTAATGTAATGTTAGCTTTTTTTAATGTAATTTAGCATCTGGAAATACGGAGGAAAACTGCAGATCATGTGACTGGCCAGCTTTTTGCAGACCGCAAATGGCTTGTAGGCCACAGTCTGAGAACCACCGCCCTAAGCTATATGTATTGATTTATGTTATGGGGCATTTCTAAACAAATATTCAAGATTAGCATGCATACATAAATGAGTTAGTTGGTTACTTTGGGCAGGTATCCACAATTTCATTTTTCTAGTAATGTAAAAATTGTTTTTAATTAATAAATCCTCATTAATATGAAATATTAATACAATAATAATAATGAGTTCTGATACATGCAAAGTATTAATTACTTGGCCAACTATTAAGATTCACCCAAGCCAAATTTTTGCGGGAAAACTACAATACAGTAGGTCTTTCAGTCTTTTTTTCCTCTCTTCTTCTGTCCCTCTGCAGGATATAAACCCAATGTTTAACAATTGAGTTTACTTTTTATTGCTGTGCCCAAGGCAAAGTCTCAGATTGGGGTTTGCGTTCTCAGAAGACAGACAGATTTAATATATTTGTCACCACCTTGACAGGGTGAAAAATATTACTTAAATGCAGGTGTAAGAGATGGACTATTGTGAATCAGATGTAATCCCCACAAAAAGATGGCATTCGGGAGCCCAATCCTCTCTTTTATTATAATATTTTAATGTTTGTTTCTAATTACTTCAACTGTGATAGGTACATTACTTGTTCAAATATTCCCACTTTTGTTATTTTGCTTAATCCAAAGCTATTTAGGCATTATATCATATTTACCAACTGTTTGAAAACCACATTATCTCTAAATAAATACCTTATTTTTCCTCAAACATAAATTAACTTTTAAAAAGCCTGGAAATGAAAGGGATAAAATCCTCCACTGCTATAGAAAAGCCTAACTAAAATATATTTCTGTAGATTGATAAAAAGGAGTCTTTCTGAAGATCAAACAAAATAGTGTCAAACTAGTATCAGGTGAAGTGTCCAGGGTTTGCATCTAAAAATGCATTTGTAATTGTCTTTTGTCTTTATTTTCTAATTCACTTTTAGGGGCTTTAAAGATCTGTTGTAACAGGACTCTTGTTACATTTAATAAGTGCCATGTTGATTGGCGTACTCTAAGTAGGCTTTTCAGTTTGCCTGTGGGGAAATTTAATATAAAAACATTCAACATTCTTTTATTAGTGTTTTTTTACTATTCCCAGTCCCATCAGACCTTTGGTGCAAGGAGTGTATTATTGAAAAGCTTATCTGTAAGAAGTGAGCCAAGGGGAAATTCAGCCTTTATTAATATTGACATCATGTTCCTGTACAATGGCTGTCTAAAGAAACTTTTCAATTGGATTTCAACTGCTTTGATGCAGTATAAATGGAAACAACTGAATGCACGATTTAACATAGAACAGTGAAAGATGTGGTACCCTGTATGCAGTAACATAAAGCATGTGTTCAAAGATATTACATGGCTACATTCAACAATATTTCTAGTAAACTGATAGTTAGGAGACTAGTAAAATGCTTTGGAACTTCCTTCGAGACTGATTAGATTTAAACTGCACTTGTATCTTTGCAGAGATAATGGCTGTAACTACAGTTTCATTTGGAAAGAAGTATATCAAGCATAGGACTGGGAGCTAGGAGGAAGGAGTCTAGTTTTGGCTCTGCTAATAAAGCACTGGGTAGCCTTGGGAAAATCACTTAATAGGCCAGATTCTCAGCTGAATTAAATTGGTGTAGCATCATCAACTTCAATAAGTATATTGATAGGTGCAGCTTTTAGCATGTTAAGAGAGCTAAATAAATCAATCAGAAATAGAAAGACGTAGATTTAAATTTATGTTGAGGGACTTGATTACAACATGTCTCACAACCCAGTTGTCTTGTTGTATAGAGGAGACCATACTAAGTTTTAGCTATGTCCCTGGTCCTGTGCTACAACTTTTGACAGAGCAGGGCTTCTAGCATATTTCTGGTCCATGGTTAACACACAGTTAGGCATTATTTACATTTTCCATCATTCTAAGAACTTTCCATAGAATCCATTATTGTAATATCTAAACACATGTCAGGAAGATTAAATCTGCAATGTGAGGTCCCTAGAGGAGTTGTATTCATGGAGTTGTATTCTCTCTCCCTGTCCCTATTGGTAGGAATACTTCTTTCTTTTTCTGTATATGGAGGGTTAGCCTTCTCCAAGGGGAGGTTCTTGCACTGTGCCCTGGAGATAGTCAGACTCTGGACTATTGTGACCTTGGACTCTTGAGACTATCTGGAAATACAGCTGAACTCAGTTAGCTGAACCCAGTCAGTGACAAATGCTTTATCTACAGCTTTTCTGAGCTTCATCTTGGGTTGAGTGTGCTGCATCATCCCTGAGGAGTGCAATTATCTTGATGGGTCATGAATGGAGATAAGGTTGATGGAGTTTCTGGGTGCTAACCCATAGATGGGCTTTGATAATGTAACCATGTTATGAAGTGTTATTTCATGTAGATTGGCCCCCTAAGGATCCTTATTATTAGTTACTCAATACGTTAAAAGGATAGATTATTCGGTATGACTCACAAAGCTGAATTTAAGCATTGTTAAACTGTTCCCTGGTCTAAACTGTCAGTTTAATTTCTTCTAATTTTTCATTGCAATAGCTTTTTTAGTGTGCTAATAAAATGACTTCTGAGGTGTGGTTGTCTCAGAATAGTCACATGCCTTGGTGAGAAAATGAATGATAAGCTGTTTCTGTTTTGAAATTTAAAATATGCAAGAGATAATGTTATTAGGTTTGGAGGAATCAGGGAAAACCTAACCTGGCAGACAATCACTTTTTTCTAAAGTTATTCAAGTTTACTAGGCTTGTGAGTCTCCCACAAGTGTAATTAAAGCTAATAGAAAGTCTAAGAGGAGCAACAACAAAAAGAGCAGGGCAGCAAAAAATAATAATAAAAAATTATTAGATCAGTTTCAAGCTGGCCTTGAGAAGTCACAGGGCCATGATGACAGTCATAATTTATACTAGAAATGCAATATGTCAGATACAGAAAATGTCATGGGAGAACTGCAATGGGAGAACATGGAGGAGGTGGATGTAGTCCTAATATAGCTCTACCAGGGAGCTTTTAGGAGGTGGAATAGTCAGTAGCGTTTAAGCTTTACATATAGCCATATTATTTGGAACATCATTCAAGATAGCACATGATTTAAAAAAAAGAGAAACAATCTGTTTTTCATTTTTAATCTTGTTTTTGTTTTTGCCAAAATAGCAAATTAAAGAGGCAGGACTGTCCTCTGGTTAGAGGAGCCAGGGTAAGGATATCTGGATTGTAATCCTTGTTCTGAACTCCTTCGGTAGGGACCAACTTTGTTATACTGTGTTTGTTCAGCACCTAGCACAATGGGTCCCTGATCTTTGACAAGGGCTCTTAGACACTCCTGCAATACAAACAATAAATGACAATTATGTTAACAATGTGTGCCTTTGAGCAACTCACTTAAACTCTCAGGGTCTTGACTTTCTCATTTCAAAAAAATGAGATTATGACACACATCTACTTCACAGGGGTGTGAGAAGGTTTAACTGATTAAAGTTTATATAGTACTTTGACATCCTTGGCTTGAAGGCACTCAATAAGTGCTAAATTATTGGGCCTGAAAAGTGGCAGCCACAGGAAGCTAGTTTTGATACCCTGATTCATGGCTGTCCAGCTCCTTTATCGTGCCATCTCTAGGGGCCAGGCAGAGACAACCCAAACCCGAGGGGAATTCTCCATCTGCTGTCTGTGGCCACTGTGGTCAGCAGCCAGACCCTATCCTTTCTAGAATTTTACAGGGGAGAGAACTTAAATTGCATTTTGGCTGCAGTAGTGAAAGAACAAATTACATACTGTTCTGAAAGAGCCAAGTCTTGAGAGTTTCCAAACATTCACAACCGTTTCTGGCTCCCAGAGGAATTGAAGGTGTTCAGCATTTCTCAGGATCATACTTCAAGTCAATGTAATGATTTGTATGAGTGTTGGTTAGTCAGAAGACTGCATGTTTGCAGGATCAGAGCCAAAGGCCTAGCAAGCTGAGCAGGGAGGGGAATGTGCTATGTTGAAAAATAAATGTGCATTATTTTTGAATGTGGGCATCTAAACAGACAGAGATATTGTAAACAGTGGCTATGGAAACAAGCATGAAATTGAAATAAATTGAAATTGAATAAGCATTGCCCAATGACTGCAAATAAATGTGACTATTATCAGAGTGAAAATTCACATAATGTCGAGTTAAAAGGAGTGAAGAAACGGGGATGTACTCCCTATATTCATGTATGATGCACATAAGATGAATAATACTTCTCTAGTTGGTACTTGCCATTTCTGGTCCTATGTCCATGGGCCATATTTACTCAAGCAAGTAGTTTCTTTAACTTAAGTGGGAACAGTTGTGTGAAGGATTTGCGGGATCAGGCCTTATACTGGAGAACTAGTCTACTAGCTGCATTCTAACTGAAAAAACCCCAACACCCTCCCCCTGTCCAAAAAACAAACAAACAAAGGAAAAAAAACCCAACCCAAAAAAACAGAGAACCCCCAGAAATAACACAAAGCCCTGAAACAATGACAACCCATGCTTTCTTAGTAGAAATGATGATAAGCTTAATTACTATTGTACATCTAAGATCATCAATTACAAACAAAATGTCAGTATCTCATAGAATTGCATCTTTTATAATAGCTGCTATGTTTGAGTATCAGTTAAATCACATTGTATAATGTATGTAAAAGGAAAAAATATTTCTAAATTTTAAGTAGTTTTAGCTGTACAGTCCATTAAGGATCTCGATGGGGGTTTTTTCTGGGTTTTTGGATAACCTCTGGATAAATTATTTTACAGAATATCGCATTATATTGCTGTATAAGATCTCTAAAAAGTTGATCTTACAGTTAATTATATAAACAATAAATGAGAAAGCAGTCAAGTTACTGGCATACTCATGAAATTCTGATTGCCCTTGGTCCATAGCATGTAAATTAAGGCAGTACAAAGCATTGCCTTTTGTGCGAGTTCCACAAAAGGATAAAACCATTTTTTATTTGTCTTGGGACTTTCCCCAGCTTTGCTTGTGGCCAGTCAAACACGGCTTTTACAGGTGAAAACTGATTTTCACAGGCCAAAATTGAATACAAGAGTGTCAGCATGGTGGGGAGCGAGTGAAGAAGTAACAAGGGCAGCTGACGTTCAAAGTGAGGCTGGTGTTTCATTCCCTCTGGAGCATGGATGAACAAGCTGATTTGGCCATAAAAAGAACCTAAATGTATTTTCATTCAAAACAGCAATTTTTCACCTTTGAAAATGTTCAGGTAATACGTTTTTCACATGTTTGGTATTGACTGTGCTGGCAAAAAGTCAACAGGCAGTGGTGGGGCCTGACAGCAGAGGCAGGGGACATCTCTTAGTTAAGGAGGTGGAACCCAGCTTTTTGCAGAAGTGGCTAGGGGGTGGCAAACCTCACCCCCAGAAAGAATAGATATTAGGAAAATTCAAGTTTCAAATTACAGCATGTCTTCTTTACATGGGTTAGGCTGAGTGGTAAATGGGGATAGTTCCTTTGTTATGAAATACAGTCTGTTATCAGACAAGAAATTATCAAACATAACTCTCATCAGCTGGGCCACCTTTCTTGTACTTTGTGTAAAGCAATAACGGATAGCTGAACTACCTTGTTTCTCCACTGATCTGCCTTCTCTGCCCTAAGCAAAAAACTAGCTGTCTGGCAAAACTAATAGTACAAGTTACCACGGAGGAAAATGTGTGAACTTTTACATGCTGCATTTGAATCGGAGGGAGGGGGGACAGCATGATCTAATGGCCTGAGCATATGGTTGGGAAAAAGAACAAATGGAGCTCTGCTACTTATTTGCTGTGTGGCTTGGCTTTGTTTCGACTTCCCTTTCTGTGAATAGGAGTGACAACACTTCACAGGCATTGTAAGGATTAGTTAAGATTTGTAAAATGTTTGAATGTGCAAAGCATAGTGCTAAGCATTATTATTATACAGCATCTTTGATCCCACGGACTCCAACATACTTTGCAAACTAATATTCAAACTGTACATATGCCACACTGCTCCATCAGTCATTAAAATGCAGCCGGTTCTAGGGTGCAGGACAGCAGCTGTTTGGCAGCAAAGAACAAAACTACACAATACATTAGGGCAGTTTTAATGACATTTTGGGAAATCTTCAACATATTTCATTTGGACTATGAGATTTTCACAGAAAGATAAAACCACTATGTTTCAAAACCCCTAAATCAACTGATAATGTATGTGAATAACACTAAATATTCCAATAAGGATATGGGTAAGTGTCAACAGAAGATACAGGTGTTAAATTTCACTTTATTACATTTGAAAGCATTTTGCTAATCTATAATGATATCTTGGAAGAGCACTTTCAAAATCCTGAAAATTTAATAGCACCTGAAAAACAAGAGAACCTCTAAAAGCATCACAGATGCAATAAAGCAGACTTGGATAAAATAGTTTAGCTCATAAATCAGGATTACAGAATCTACTCCAGGATAACTAAAACAGCGGAAACAGTACTGTTTGCAAAGGAACTTTATACGAACACTAAACAATGCATCTAGCCAATAGAAAACAAACACACTAAAAGAAAGGAAATTAGTGAAGTCATTACGCAAACCCAGCTGGGAGCACAGCTGCTTAAAGATGAAGCAAACTCTCTGAGTCTTGATCTTTCGGAGTGCCTAATTAGACAACAAGCTAAAAAGTTGTTCTCACAGACAAGAAAAGGAAGCTTAATATTAGAAGCAGCCTTCTCTGCCATGGCAGAACAGCTTTCTGAAAAGCTGAATAACTGAGCAACACAGAAAAATTCTTGTTGCAGAGTATTGGTAATTATGCTTAATTAAGGGCTGTGCTGCACATACATATTGCTATGTTACTTATTATTTATATGTACTATCATAGCTTCTAAGATTGTATGTATGGAATGAGGGATTGTGGTATGTGAGTGGGAGGAGGCCCATGGTACAAGTTTGTACTGGGCCTGAAAAAATTATGCTTGGACCCTGCCTGTACTAGTTGCAATGGGACATATTAATAACAGAGTCATAGGCTTAACTTTGAATTTCTTTGGTTTTGTGAGCTCCTTTGACACCATTCTCTGTCCTCAAGGATATGGCACAGGAATAGGCAAGGAGACTGAACAGAGTGAAAAAGGCAGACAAATGAGGGGGAGAAAGCAGACAAAGAATTTTGGTTAATGACCGAGTGTAATGCATAGGTAAACTAAAGGGAGGGTGTAATGTTGTTTTTCAACATACATATATAATAGTAGTATCTTGGGAAGATAAACTTGTTGAAAAAAAGGGTTTTTGTCTAGCCAGAGGATGTAATGAACCACCCTTCCATTTTAGGATGTGGTCCTATAGTTCCGGACTAAACAAGAAAGTTGATTGAGTTCTGAAAACTGTTTCTAAAAATGACCTTAAAACCATTTTAAACAAATAAGGTTTTGCCACTAGTGTGGACAAGGAAATTTTAGAACACTGTTTTTGAAAATTCGTCTTGAGAAGTTTTTTTGGCTGTTTTTAAAGAAAAGAAAAGTTAGTTTATACCACACAGTCCCTTTATATCTTCAAAAAAACAATCTTAAAAGTGTTTTGTTCTTTTAAAATTATATGCTGTCCACAGCAGTGGCAAAAGCCATTTCAAATAAAATCATTTTTAAGACCAGTTTTAAAACAGTGTTTCAGAAGAGTAACAATTTTCCAGTGCAGTTAGGTCCTGAAGGGCCATATTGTAAAATGACAGCATCATCACCTTAAACTCTAGGAGCCGAGAATGTGAGATGTAATGTTTCAGGAAATTTAGTGCTAGAGAAGAATTTTGAGGTATCAAGTAGGCTTCTTAAAAAAAAAAACAAAACCAACCCCTGTGAAGCATGAATGCACAATCAAATTTTTAAAATGTGCACTGACTTTTTAGGAATGCTGTATATGTGCTGAATATTAAACAAATGCCTGAAGTTACTGATGCTGCTCCTTAAAAACAGTGTTTCATTATGTACAGTGATTTCTAAAATAAAATATGTGGCATCGCACAGAAAGCATACAGGTTTCATCACACAGAGACCCAAACGCAGAAAACACAAGGCAGGAAAAAAGATGTAAATAGAGACGTATAGCAGAAGGTGCATAGTCTCATCACCTAAACAGTCTGCAAGTTAAGTGAAATCAGGATGTCTTTTGAAAGGAAATGCCTGTGCCAGACCCTCATGGTTACAAAATTTGCCTACAGGTCTCAGCTGTCTTCCACTTGATGAAACATTGATTTAATAAAACTAAGATCTCCTCACCTTTCTCCTAAATTAAACCTGCCCCATAGTGGCAACAGGCCCATCATTCTATTCTCCTCTTCCTCACCCCACTCCCCAACCTTCTCATGTCTCATTTTCAGGATTTTCTAGGTTGCTTCTCCGATATCCTCACTCATCTTTCAATTCAAGGTATAGATGCACTCAGGCAGCCATGTTCTGGTTTAGGCCAAAACCTAAATTGTGTTGCTCCCTGATTAGTCAGCCACCAAACTACAGGACCCAAAAACCTTGAAAAGATGGTGAAGCTGCTGCTGCAGAATGTCATGTGCAAGAGGTATTCAGAATGAATCTACCAGAATTTTTTCTGGGGATTCTGACTGCCATGCAGTCTCTCTACAGCCCCTCCATACTGTGCAGAGCTGCAGCAGGACCCATTTCAGCAGTGCTTGCAGTGTAAAAAGGAAGAGAATGGCTGCTCTAGAAATCTTGAATGTTAGGACAAGTGTTCAGATTTTGGTCGTTTAGCCAAAGCAGACACCTTTTAAAGTAGTAATTTAACTTTTAGGTTAGCCGGTTCAAGTTCTGGTTTATCTTTGTATATGGGCAACAGAGCTGTTTTGTTTGACTTGTGACAGGCAAAGGACCTGTTTTCATTTAGCAAAATCTGACCACTGATCTGCTTATTTTCTGAGACAGGATACAATGCTGAACATTTTCTTGAGAAAATCAAGAGAAGATTATATATGTATAATATAAATAAATGAAAAATAAGAAAGTTCTTAGCCCTGAATGCAAACCAGAAGAATTGTGGAAGTGACTGGGGTAAGCAGGCATGAATATTTTGACACAACTGTTTAATTTCATCATGAAGACTGAGAGGACGCCTGATGTTTGGAGAAAGAGCACATTAGTACCGATATTTAAGAGCAATGGAGATATTCAAGATCGAGGTAACTAACGTGACATTAAGCTCATGTGCCACACAATGAAGATCTCCAAAGAAGTTATTGATAGGAAATTTCTGGAAGTAGTAAAGATCAGTGACAATCAAGCCAGGCAAGTCAAAATAGGATGCTATCTTTGCATTAAGATTGCATGTGGAAAAATACAGAGATAGGAGGAAAACTCTGCACATAGAATTCATCAATCATGAGAAGGCTTATGACCACATTCTGAGAGAAGTCATCTGGACATGTGTGAGAATGAAACAGATGCCTGAAGACTATATCAGACTCCTCTGGGCATGTATGAGGATGCTGTTAGCACAGTTTGAAGGCTATCTGGAGAAACTGAACAAGTTCTAGTAATAGTACATCAGGATTCTGCATTAAGTGTCTTTTTGTTCATGCTGTTGCTTGATGCACTTACATAAAGCATCTAAAGAGAGGCATCCTCCTGTACTTTTTTTTTTAAATGTTGATGATGTGCTCCTGAGGGAGAGCAAAGAGGAAGTGGAAGAAGACTTAGAGAAATAGAAGTGTCTACTTGAGAGAAATAGCATAAAAATCAGTTAGGTAAGCAGATAGCAAGTGTGAAAGATGGGGACAGGAGGTGGGGGGTAATAGATGCCTATATAAGATAAGGCCCTGAATATCGAGACTGGCCCTATAAAATAGGGACATCTGATCACCCTAAAATCAGCAGAAATAAAATAGAGTATGTAGTTAATAGAGTCAATGATACCATGCAGGAAATCAATGAGATTGTAAGTCTACCACTACCAAAGGTACAAAAGTTCAAGTATGTAGGTTCAGTAGTACAGTATAATGGTGAGCTCAGCGATGAACAGGAAAGACATGTACTAAATGGACAGAAGTGAGCAAAGTCATCTGTGACAGGAGAAAGCCTATCACATTAAAAAGTAAGATCTACAAGATGGGAACCAAGCCAACACTTTTGTCTGATTGGACACTCAGGAAGAGACAGGACCAGATCTTAAGCACAGTGGAAACGAAAATGTTAAGATGGAGTCTTGGTGTTAAAAAGATGGGCCATCTTCAGAACAAATGAATTTAGGGGAAGTGTGAAGCAATTATAGAAAAGCTGAGGAAATCCAGGCTTAGGTGGTTTGCACATGTGTCAAGAAGGCTGGAAGAATATATAGGAAATGGAGTTAAACTCAGAAGTAGAGGATAAAGTTAAGGATTGGAGGACCCAAAACTAGTGTGATGGATGTTTTACAAAAGGATTTGGTTAGCTGTGGAGTTTCTGAGAAACTTCTTAAAGACAGACTGGAATGGAGAAGGACATGAAGAGCTTATCCCACATATGGCGCTAAGGCCAGAAGAAGAAGATATATAAATAAATGGAAGGACTTAACAATCAGAAGGGCAGACATTACTTAAGATGGAATACCTACGATTTTGTTCAGGCAATATCAACCTTTGCAGCAATCTCTGAAAAAAACATTTAATCAAATTAATTCTGTCAAGAGAGAAATAGAAAAGAAAAATCAAACTAAAAAATTCAAAAATTTTCATTTAAAAAATGAAAAAAGATTCAAATTCAGTAAAAGTGTAATAAATGTAATAAATTAAAATTGTTCAAGAAACACAAGTACATTTGTACTTGTACAAATAAAAATAAAAAACCTCCAAGTTCGCTAACCTGGAGAGATTTCATTTTATCTAAGACATGACAAACAAACACAAGACACGTACAAACAGGTAGCGGATTAGCAAAATAGCAAAATAGAAGGCATCTTAAGGAAAATATTTTAAGTGGCAGAAAGATTTTGATCACTGCACAGAAAGCAGAAACACAGAAAGTACATTTGTACTTGTGTTTCTTGAACAACTTGCGTAAAGTGTAGATTTTCTGTGCAGTGATCAAAATCTATTTTGCTTGTAACTTAATATTATTACCAAATTATACCAGAAACACATTATTCTATTTTTTCTGCCACTTAAAATATTTTCCTTCAGATACCTTCTATTTTGCTATTTTGCTAATCCACTACCTGTTTGTACTTATCTTGTGTTTGTTTGTCATGTCTTAGTCAGAATGAAATCTCTTCAGGTTAGCAAACTTGGAGGTTTTTTTATTTTTATCTTTACAAAGCCATGCCTAAATTTACAGTACTATGTAAATTATTTTTATTTTAAAACAATAATTCTTCCCTATCAAGGATGATTTTGAGGTTCACAGTGAATTTTTGTTTATCATGTGTGACGTTCTCCCCCTGCAGTCTGGAGTGGTGTGTAGCTGTGTCACCTCAATTCCTCACTCCTGGGTCCCGACTTACCCTGCTTTGCTGGGTGAACCTTCCAAACCTAGGTCAGCCCATGCCCAACCTCTTGCAAGTAATCGGTCCCTGACCTAGTGAAGGAGCGCTTCTGACCAGGCACTTGTGAAATAGCCCCCCAGCAAACACCTAAAGTCACAGATGCAACCCTGGGACTTCTGTCTTGCAGGGTTCAGTGCTGTACACTTCACCCTGCAAACTCATGTACATTTGTCTGTCAATTTATCAAAGAAATTGATATGTACCAGCTCTGTCACTCTAAGTGAGGTCTCTGCACACACTCAATTCATATGCACTGTTTTCAATAAAACAAACAAAGAAGTTTATTGACTACAGCAAGATTTTAAGTGAATTTAAGTCAGATTAATATAAATCAAAAGATAAATAATGAGATAAAGAGTTAGTCACAATTAACTAAAAGATAATTCGTATCCTAAACTAAGATTAATCTTTCAGTGACTTTCAATCTATTACATTAGCTTACCACACAGGCTGATTGCAATGCATCTTGCAACCAGGGTCCCCCACCCCCTTAGGTAGCTGCCAGTCTATGATGTTGCTTGGAAGATAGATTCCAAGGGAGAGCCCTGAGACAAAGACGCCTTAGCTTTTAACAAGTTTCCACAACACCCCCTGTGGTCAGGTGATCGGGCATGTCTGGCAATTGGCATGATTTCTTCCACTTGAGCCAAAGTGCTCACAGGTGCTTAGGCCAGTCCATTGTTCCTGTATGCATGCCTCTGCTGGGTATGGAACTACAGCTTTGTGTTTGTCTGCATCTGTTCAAGCTCTGTGAGATACACATTTGGGGATATGACATAGCAGAGTTTCATATCTTTACATATGCATGACATTGCAGGAAACATTCTACCACAACAATAAAGTTCAGTATGCTATAAGCATTCCAAAAACACCGTATATGACATACTTTGAATTAGATAATACACAGTTACATTATAAGGGTGAACATGAATGATACACAAATCACACTATAAGGGTGTACATGGGGTACAGAGTGTCACATCATGCTCCGGGTCTTGATGCCAAATTGAATATTTCTTCTTTTCATGAATATTCAAATACCTATCTTTTGCTCGTTGAATGTCTCAATTCATCTAGTTTATCTCAACCAGTTGTTTTTCCGATTAATATTCTTAAGTTTTAGGGTGAAATCTTAGCTCCACTGACGTCAATGAAAGTTCTGCCATTTACTTCAGTGGGCCAGGATTTCACTCGTAAGATTATCAGAGACTAGTTTCAGTGCTGAAGTGTGGTGGTTGACGTGATCATGAAGCAATATCTAATTCCAGTAGATATGAACCATGGAATAATTAGCTTTTAAAATATAATAAAAAGTTTTTTCTGTGGGAATTTATTATGTATATTTTATTAGTTATCAACTTTAAGACAAGTCAGAAGACAGTTATAGGCATATAAAATATTTCAAGAATTTTTTTCCCCTTACACTACCAAAGATCATAAAATAAAACAACAAAGTAATTCTACTTATGAAAGGTACCTTTCTGCTATGTCTCAGGCCATCCTCCCTCCCAGGGGAGGGAATGGTAAGTTTAAATTTACAGTTCAGGACAATATCTAAACCTTCAAAATAATTCTGAAAGGAGATCCACAATCAGGCTTCTAGATACCTGGAATCCTCCAGGTCCCTATCCACCAAAGCAGGGGGGGAAGCGGGGGGAATTCTGGTTAATTTTAGGTGAAATATTAATGTGAAATAAGTAGTCCAAATAGTTATGCCTCTTTTCCACCCTGTCCCAAACTTACACAGATACAGACTATCTGCCAGAGAAATACTATAAAATAAGAAGCATAAAATAAACTCACTAACATAAAAGTTATGTCTTTTCTTGTTTATATCCTTCTTCCATTTCTTTATTCATTTCCCTATGTCCAATACTTTCTACCCTACTCCATATAATATTTTTTCATTTCTCTCCCTTCTGTCTACTGCTTCCCCTTTTCTGTTCAAAGTTGCTACTTTCTTTGAGAAGCAGCCTCTCCTTTGCTTTTCTTTCCTTTTCTTTTCTTTTCTTTTCTTTTCTTTTCTTTTCTTTTCTTTTCTCCGCCTCAATATTTTTTTGTCTATAAGGTTTTTGTCTAATCTGCCCTTAAAAATCTCCAGTGATGGAGATTCCATAATCTCCCTAGGCAAATTATTCCAGTGCTTAACTATCCTGACTGTAAGGAAGTTTTCCTAATGTCCAACTAACTGCCCTTGCTGCAATTTAAGTCTGTTGATTTTTGTCCTATCTTCAGAGGATAAAGAGAACAATTTTTCTCCCTCTCCTTGAAACAACCTTTTATGTTATCATGTCCCTCCTCAGTCTACTGTTCTCCAGACTAAACAAACCCAATTTTTTCAAACTTCCCTCATAAGTCATGTTTTCTAGACCTTTGATCATTTTTGTTGCTCTTCTCTAGACTTTCTCCAATTTGTCCACATCTTTCCTGATATGTGGAGCCCAGAACTGGACACAGTACTCCAGTTGAGGCCTAAACAGCATGCAGTAGAGCAGAATAACTATTTCTCGTGTCTTGCTTACAACATTTTTTCTAATACATCCCAGAATTATGTTTGGTTTTTTTGCAACTGTATTACATTGTGGACTCATATTGAGTTTTTGATCCGTTATAACCCCCAGATCCTTTTTCTTCAGTGCTCCTTCCAAGGCAGTCATTTCCCATTTTGCATGTGTGCAACTGATTGTTCCTTCCTAAGTGGAGTACTTTGCTTTTGTCCTTTTTGAATTTCATCCTATTTACTTCATACCATTTCTCCAATTTGCCCTGATGATTTTGAATTTTAATCCTACCCTTCAAAGCACTTGCAACCCCTCTCAGCTTGATATCATCCTCAAACTTTATAAGTGCACTCTCTATGCCATTATCCAAATCATTGATAAAATATTGAACAGAACTGGATCCAGAACTGATCTCTTCAGGACCCACTTAATATGCCCTTCCAATCTGACTGTGAGCCAGTTATGCATCCATCTTATAGTAGCTCCATCTAGATTGTATTTCCATAGTTTGTTTATGAGAAGGTCATGCAAGATAGTATCAAAAGCCTTATTAAAGTCAAGATACATGTAAATGTGCATAAAAATACTGTCTTTACGCAAAGTGTATACTGTTGTTCTATATGTCTATGGAAAGGGAGAAAACCATCATCATATTCTTCTAAGAGTTTATGTCAGTTCAGGAAATGTAACTGTTTATCCATTTTCCAGGAATATTTTCACCACATTTCACTGATAATTAAATACAAAGAAACTATGAATCAGTTTATGATTTTTGATGAATTTTTGTTGGCATGGGACCATTTATTCTAGCACAGATTTAGCACATTACTTTGGAAAAAGATAAATTTCAATAAAACTGAAGAATAACCACTGAGGGCATTTGTTTCTTATAAACATTATATACAGCTGTAGTAATGTTGGCAGAGATGTGTGCCAAAAATGCTACACATGCTACTACAAACTGTTCATTTCACCCTTTATCCAGTAACAGCTGGTAAAATGGTATTTAAGAACAGTTTTGATTTAATCTAATGAGAAACTATGTTGCAATGTACTGTACTGCCTGCGGAAAATAATTGGACAAACATTGATTTTTATGTTGCTATAATAGTTTCATTTTCGATAAATAGGAATTTATATGCATGGTTGTTTGGTTCCATTCCTCTCTACATGGAGGTTGTATATTTGTTTGGGGGGTTGGGAGAAGCAGTCTCAGAATGAAGTTTAGCCATTCTAGAGCTGCCAGAGCTGGAAAAGATCTTGTATAAGTTTTCAGTTTTATATTCAACTGGCATTAGGCCAGAGTGATGTCAAAGGGAACTGGACAGCAGTGTCTTTAGGGAGGCAGAAATATATTGGAACATATCAAATCACAGAAAGTGGAATAAACAGTATTGAGCATATAGTAAAGATGTAACAAGGAGATAGTATAACCTGGTCTTTAACATTCAGTTTTGCATCTGCACCAAATGTAACTTGGTCATCTAAATATCTGACTCCTATCCTGAGCCAAAGACTATGTACACACTACTACAGCTTATGTTGGCATAAGGCATGTCGCTCAGGGGTTTGAATAAGTTGACAGGAGAGCCCTCTCTCATTGGCTTAGAGCATCTGCACTAGCAGAACTAAAGTGGTACAGGTGCATCAGTGCAGTTGCATTGCTGTAAGCTCTGCAGTATAGCCATAGTCTAAATCAGGTTCTTAGTTGTCCAGACATAATGTTGTGCCCACATCAGGTCTGATTCTCATCTCACACTGGCTATTTTACACCTTTGTAACTCTACTAACGTGCAGAGTGTAAACTGAGGTCAGATACAGATCTAATAAGCACAAAAAGAGATTCCCTGTAAAGGCCTAATTGAAAATGTGATTGCACAATGCCCACAGGGTGGTAAGCACGGATCAGCAAATGTATTTGGAAATAAATTAGAAGCTAAATTAGAATCTGAATTTTTGCTTATCTGTAGAATTGACCCCAAAATGAACATTTGTGAAAATTCTAAAAAGTCTGATTAACTTTCCTTGATTCTCATTAGTTCTCAGTTTCACAAACCTTTGTGTCATGGGTTTTGGCTATGTTGCATTGTTTCCAGTCCGACTGTGCTGTAAACTATAGTAAAAAAACCCAGAATTATCAGACACACAGATGAACATGATACGTTGCAGAAGAGTCAATATGGCTTTTGTAAAGAGAAATCATGCCTCACCAGTCTATTGGAAATCTTTGAGAGAATCAACAAGCATGTGGACAAGGGTGATCCAGCTGAGAGAGTGTACTTGGACTTTCAGAAAACCTTTGTTAAGTCCCACACCAAAGGCTCTTAAGCAAAATAAGAAGTTATGGAATAAGAGGGAAAGTCCTCTCATGGATCGATAGTAATAAAATAGGGAACAAAGAGTAGGAAAATGGTCAGTTTTCTCAATAGAGAGTGGTAAATAGCCAAGTCCCACCGAGGATCTGTACTATGACTAATGCTGTTCAACATATTCATAAGTGATCTGGAAAAGGGGGTGAACAGTGAGGTGGCAAATCTGAAGAGAATACAAAATTACTTAAGACAATTAACTCCAAAGCTGACTGCAGAGTAACACAAGGATCTCACTAAACTTGGTGACTGGGCAAAAAAATGGGAGATGAAATTCAATATTGATAAGTAATACACATTGGAAAGTATAATCCAACCTATACATACTGTGACAGGGCCAGACCTGATGGTTATAGGAGAGTCTTGGAAAGTATATATATTAGCCCCAGGATTAGCAAATCCCTGTTCCCTGGTTGATTCAGCCAGGGTAACTCCAGGTCAATTAGGCCACCTGAGGCCAATGAAGGAGCTTGGCACAGCAGTTAAAAGCCTCCTTTTTCAGTCAGATAGGTGTAGCTGGAGGGTAGTTGAGAGAGAATAGAGCAGAGATGCTAGGAGTGATGAGAACACAGCCATTTCTGGTGTGGATCACAACAGCCAGAAGGTACTGGCATTGGGGAGAAGCCCACCAAGGAGGGGCTGAGGGTCTTGGGCACAAAGACCTGAAGCGGGACCTGGCCACTGGAACAATGAGTGTGGGAGGTTAAGGTGGGGTGATCACAGAGGCTGTAAAAGCTGCCCCTGCTCCTACTCAGCTGCACCCTGCCAGCAAGCCACAGCAATTGCGGGACCTACTGGGGTAGGAAAAGCTCCTTCCCACAGTTGCCCTGCTACAATAAAAAATGATGGAGTCTAAATTAGCAGCTAACCTTCAAGAAAGGGATTTTAGATTCATCACGGATAATTCTGTGAAAACATCTGTTTAATGTGCAGTGGCAGTACAAAAATATATATATATATATTTAGAA
The DNA here is from genome assembly GCA_007922155.1 of Mesoclemmys tuberculata. NCBI lineage: Eukaryota > Metazoa > Chordata > Testudines > Chelidae > Mesoclemmys > Mesoclemmys tuberculata. The sequence continues at coordinate 37,242,984 of ML675618.1, read as the reverse complement.
ACCATTAGTAAAGGGATAGTAATAAAATAGAAAATATAATAATGGTACTTGAATACTATGTTCAGTTCTGATTACCCCATCTCAGAAACTCATTGTCAGAGGATGTTATGAAGACCAAAAATATAAATGGGTTCTAAAAAGAATTAGATAAAGTCAAAGGATAGGTCTATCGATGGCTGATAGCCAAGATGGGGGGTGATGCAGCTCCATGTTCTGCATGTCCATAAACCTCTGACTGGCAGAAGCTGGGACTGGATGACAGGGGATGGATCACCCAATAATTACCCAGTTCTGTTCATACTCTGTGAAGCATCTGGCACTTGCTACTGTCAGAAGACAGGATACTGGGCTAGATGGACCATTGGTCTAACTCAATATAGCCATTCTTATGTTCTGAAATTCTTGTTATTGTGTTGTGCCAGGAACCAGTGTAGTTATAAGTCAATTTATTATTAGTAATAACCTGTGCAACCTGCCAGATATCTTGGGTATGTACTCAAATGACTAACCTGTGCTGCTGCAGCTTCACTATTATTATTATTCAAGCTTGCTAGATCAAAGCTATTTTTGGTATAATTATACATCCAGCACTGTAGTCAGCCAACAGTATCCTTGCATCTCTTGCCCCTGGCTTCCCTTTGGGAGCACCTACTCCTGGGCAATCTCATGGTTTCCTGTGGGAGTTCAGCTCAGTTGTGGGGTCTTTTTAGTGTCTAATTACAGTTCACTTGTGTCTCTTCCTGGCAGTGCTCCCAGGTCCCACCACAAGTTGCTGGATGGAGCCCTCCATAGCCTTTCATCTGTATCAGACTCATAATGTCAAGGATGGGGAGGGCTAGCAACTACCTCAGAATCAGCTCCCTTGTTAGCAGAGTTTACAGAAGTCCTTGACAACCTCCCTGCTCATAAGAAACCACCCCCATTTGTGTGACCAGTCTCACCCTTTTAAGCGCCACTTCTCCAGGTAGAGCATGTTCTGCAGGTGAAACTAAATGGTGCTGCCTGAGTGCAGGAATGCTTTATCAGTGAGATGGGGTGGGGGTGTTCCAGCACATATCTCCTCAGGATCAGAGTTTCTTGCTCAAGTGTCTCCCCTGTCCTAAACTCCTGGGGGGAGGGGGGACGGAGGAGGGGAATCTACATTGACATGCTCTTTCCTTGCTCAGTGCTGCACCTGGAAGCTATAGGCTGAGTGCTAGATAGCAGCGCATAACCTGAGGGTTTGAGTTTTTCATGAAGTGTAGACACTTCAAGAGTGCATGGTTTGTGACTAGGGAAAAGGATTACCCAGCAGGTAATGCCTGAAGGAGTCCACCTGATAGCCTGAAGTTCCTTCTCAATATGATCTTTCCCCATGAAACAACTTTCTGTTTAAATATGCGATTGGGTGCTCTTTTCCCCTGAGATCCTGGGAAACCATCACTCTCAGGCCAACATCGGATGCATCCCAATAGAGAATAAACTCCTGAGTAAAGTCTGGATTATTGAAGACTGTTGCCTGACTCTGTTGCACCTTCAGGGTATTAAAAGCGTTTTCAGATCAATCGTCCCACCAGACCTTCTTGATGCTTTGCCTTTTAAGAGGTCAGTCGGGGAGCTGTGATCAATGCAAAATAATATCCCTTCAGACCCAGGAAGCGGGGTATCTATTCTCTAGTGCAGGAAGTAGGACATGAGTTTAATGTATGGACTTTGTCCTCCACAGGTTTCATGAGGCTTCCTCCTATTGGATTCTCTAAATAAGTTACTACTGCCATGGCCAACTTACACTTTGCCAGGTTAGCTGTGAGACCAGCTTCCTGTAAGGATGTCAGTACTGCCATTATGTGTCATAGATGGTCTTCCCATACATGACTATAGAGGATAAGTTTGTGACATACTGCTGTACGGTCCAAGGATTCAGTTCATGAGATGCTGGAAAGTCACTGCCACCTTTGCTGCCGAAGTGGCATAGTTTTAAAATGGAAATGGCCAAAGGCAGACAAAGAACGCAGTCTTCTCCTGGGAGGATGGAGATAGGGGAATTTGCCAATAGCCCTTTGTAAAGTCAGTTGTACTGTTCTATTGTGCTGGGCCCAACCACTTTAACAGCTTGTCCACCTTGGGCATTGGTGTCAAACTTTATGATGGCATTGACCTTGTGAAAGTCTGTACAAAGTCAGACAGTGCCATCTACTTTGGGGACTAGGACAATATGGCTGCTCCTGTTGCTCTTTAGCTCCTCAGTGACTCTCATTCTCAACATTGCTGCACCCCTCCTCTTACTTACTGTGTTCCATGTCCCTTTTGGTAAATGTCATGGATTCTCCCTAAAAAGTTGTCTTGGTACTATTTCCAGATCTTTGTGCATATCCATATCACGCACATTCTTCCTGGACCTGTGGATAATAACAGAATAAAGTCTCTGATTATTTCTTCCCACTGGAGTTTCTGATCTGATGAAAAGGTTTTCTTCAACTGTATGGGTCCAGGTTCTCGGCAAGCAGCTACCTTGGGTTCTAGATCAGGGCTCACTGGCTGGGAGTCTATCAGGAGAGCTTCCTGGGTTGTCCATGGATTGAGAAAGTTTACGTGGTAAACCTTTCTTCTTCCTGATGGGTAGTTTGATCTCATAGCCTGTGGACCTGTTTGTCTAAGCACCATAAATAGGCCCCGAAAGGAGACAATCTATTTTGACTCAGAGAATGGTAATAACAACAGAACCTTGTCTGCAAAGTGGAAAGTTCTAAAGAGTACCATTATTTTTGCCTCTGTTGAGATCGGACAAAGTTCTTTTTCTGAAAATGTGTTAATGTCTTAAGAGCCTCTCATAGGTGTATAATATATTGGTGTGTTAAGTGTGTTTGCATCTTGCGCCTTCCAACACATCCAAGATTCCCCAGGGCTGGAGTTGTTTCTTGGGCCTAGGGTAAGTCCCAACAAACAGCTTCAAAATCTCCTTCAATGTCTTGTTACATCTTTCCACCTAGGCCACCTGCTTGCAGATGTTTTCAGTGTCTTGAAGTTAAGGATGGAGCATAGCTCACACATCACCTTCAAGGTAAAGTTGGAACTCTGATCAGTCAGTACATCCCATGGGAAACCTATCTGGGAAAAGAGTCTCATCATCTTGGGAGTGATTCCTGTTACCTTATCCAGATGACTTCAGGGTAGCAAGCGGTGTAGTCTACCCCTATGGGTATGTCTGTAATTAAAAACTCACGTCTGGCCTATGTCAACTAACTCAGGCTTGCGAGGCTTGGGCTAAAGGGCTGTTTAATTACAGTGTAGCTGTTGGGCTTGGACTGGAGACCAGGCTTTAGGACCCTGCAAGGTGAGAACAGTCCCAGAGCTTGGGCTGCAGCCTGACCCCAAACATCTGAACCGCAATTAAACCCTTAGCCTATCATAGGTCTGAGCTGTGGCATTGGTCAGTTTAAAAATTTGCTAAAACAAGGGCCAATCTCAGCCAATTATCACAAGGTATGCTAATTTACCAGCTAACACTGCTGTAATTGAATCAGTGTGGGTCCTCACTGTTAGATCCGTTAGGCTACTGCCATAGGATTTCACATTTACATGTGTACACTGCAAGTCAATCACTCTCTCTCTGTGATGATCGTTTCACCTGCTAGGACAGCTTGCATAACTGCATGCTGAGTCTACAAGTCTCAATATCTCCTTATCTTGGACCCATACTGGGACTGTCAAGTTGGGGCCAGCTGGGGCTTGATCTTCCCAAGGTCTTCTCCCGTCTGTGCAGTTGGCCTGAGTCCCTGGAGTGGGGTCTGTACACACTTACCATCGTGCCCAGAGCTCAATGTTTGCTGGCAGGCATCCGATTCTGTTGGTGGCTCTAGGTGGCAGGTAGGCAGAGGCTGTGTGGGTCCCATCTCTACTGATCTATCAGCTGCGAGAAAATTGTCCATTAGCTGCACTGCATCCAACAATGACTTGGAGCAATGACAAGCACTCATTCCCACCCTCTTTTGGGTGGTATGGATACAAACTAGTCCTTTAGAACCATCTCTGCTACTTGGGGCCCAGTGTGCTCCTCCAGGCAAAGCACCTCCAGCAATGTGTCACCACCCAAAGACATGCCCCTTCGGGCATGTCTCAATCCTAAAGTGTAGCTGATGCATCCCTTCGCTGATATCCAGGTAATCTAGACTAGCAGCTTTCACTGATTCTCATCCCTAGCCTGCCCTGGATGAATGGCATGGTAAGAATCCCTAGCCTGCCCTGTCAAGAATGGTACTAAAACCAACACCCAATGCTCTGGAGGCCATTGAGAGACCAGCGCACCTCAGAGGTGGGGAGGAATGCTTCCAAATTGTCATTGGGGCCCATCTTGGTTAAGTTCGCCAGCACAGGTGGCGGTGAACTGAGTTATGGTGGGAGTCCCTGCGGAGGTGACAAAGATCTTAGCTGTGGCAGCAAATCTGTCTGGAGCTGTTGCTGGGAAACAATCTCTTTCAGCAGCTGCTGCTGCACTGCTTGGGCTGGCTGTTGGATCATCCATTGCTGCAACATCTGTTGTTAGCGTTGCTGCTGCTAGTTGGCTTGCTGGTGTTGCCACTCCACCATCCCAGCATTCAGGGTCCATCTTATTTCTGCCTCAGGATCTTTTATCAGGCATGGGGCTGGAGAACAATGCAGAAGACAATGGTTTAATAACTCCATACCACCAGCTGCTCTCAAGCTTTGCCATGTATTTTCAAATACGTATTTCCCCACATATGAACAGTGGGCCCAGTCTTTCAACTGTTCTTTGTGTAGTGCTTCCACTTAAGTCTCTTAGGACTTTTGAGTGTGGATCCATTACAGGTTGAGACTCATTAAAAGCACTGATGACATCTGACACTTATGAATTTCAGAATTTAGGAAGTCAAGTGTTATAAGTGTCTTAGTTATTTATCAATACATTTCTAAGTGTGTTTATTTGTGCCTATACTGACATTATGCTAAGGATATTTTCCCCTCAAAGGAACTTATCATATTTTGTTTGCTGTAACCAACATGTTTTTTGAGCTGTTCGTCTGAACCAAATATTTAGACAAGTGAAGGAAGTAGTATTATTATTTCTTTCCTTGCACATTAGTAAAATGTAAAGTACTGTGCGCTTCCATTGTTACTCTTTCTGATGAAGCTTGTGATTATATTTTCTAGGTTTAGTTTGAAAGCTAAGACATCTGTTTATCCAGTGCATACAGAATAACTCTCATGTCTCTTCATCTCTAAAATTTTCAAAGGCTTTCATTCTGTTTTGAATCCTTTGAAGAAGCAGTAATCAAAGACAAAAATTATCAGAGGTACATTTTTGTTTTCCAAACAATGAAAATAACAACGTTCATCCTACTCCGATTTCAGGCAGTTGTAATGAAACTTCAAACCTGGAGGTTTGCCACACAAATCAAAAAGTAATAAGGGTAGCAGCAAACTCCAAAGCGCTGGCTGGATTACAGGAAGTGCAGGTATATCCCCCAGACTTCAATTCATCATATAAATTTAAACCAGGCATTTAAATAATAAAGACCAATAAAGCAATGCAAGACATCAAAACCCTCATCCCATCACAGCATGTCAATGCATCAAAGTTTTTGCCTTTTTTGTTTTTTTGTTTTCAGCTAAAGAAGACAGTGAGACTAACTCTGAAGAGTCTTTGTGGTGTGAATGTGTTCTGGACACAGAACAGCATATAAACAATTGACCTGACCTAGCCATCTGACAAATCCCATCCTTTATTTCAGAATTTAGAATGGAGTTATATAATGTAAAAGGAAAGCAAATAATCTTAATAAGAAATTGGCACTGCCATTAGGATGAGCAAATTGATTTGAATAAAATCACACCTCTTCTTCTAGTGCACCCATATTAGGATCTTCAGTCACAACTTTTAATGAGCCTGAATAGAGCTATCTTTGGAAGAAAGGAAAAGTTTGGAGTAATGTTTTTTCTTGTTTCTGTCCCTATCAGCTAGGAGCAGAAATGCCAAAAGACTAGCAGGAAGGCTCTTCCAGTAGTTGTGCTATCCCTACCAAAAGTGGGAATACTTAAAGTCTCAAGAAAAAACTTGCTGTTATGAGATTTTCAGCCCACTCTAGCAGATTTAGATGGCACAGATAAGCATCCACATTTCTGGATGTTGATCTGACACAGACATGAACATTAAAGATTCTGAAGTTTTTCTGTCACTGCTTGATATATTGGAGATTGCCATAACAGCCACAAAGTTAACTAGTGCCAAATTCTGTAGTCAGTAGGTGTGTGTAGTTCTTCTTGGTTTCAGTGTGTTATGTGTGGACAGCTGATGGAAAAATGTGATCCATATACTGGGAAAACAGGGGACAGAAGAGTTGAAACCTATAGATTTTAAAAGCCTTGAATGGAGCACAGGCATAAAGACAAAAGACATGCCTCTTTATCCATACTGAACCTACGCAGCAGAATTCCTACAGATGGTGAATGATAGGGTGCAGATATCCAGCTGAAAAGACATGGCAGGAATCAAGGGAAGCATGTGAACTGGTTTCAGTACTTCCCTGAGGGCTATTCCCCAAGAATGGTGATGAGCTTCTGCTAGCTTCTCTCTTCTATCACGAGAGCCGTCACATAAAGAGTACTAAAAGGTTCAATGCTCTCTCTGGTACCATTCAATATCTACATGTAGCCACTGTGAGAAACTGTGAAATTCCATCGTCTTGAATGCCAAGAATATGCCAATGACAACACTATTTCATACCGAACATCACCTAAAGAGCCTGGGGTGAAAAGTGCATAAATGTAACATGAGCAAGCTCCAACTTCACTCAGCTATTCCCTGTGATGGGATGCTCACCCCACACCTTCTGTGGCTCAGAAGGGATTAAGTAACCTCATGAGCTACACCTGAGGGAGAGTTAGGTCTGACATGCAAGCTTTGGTTGAGGATGGAGCCCAGCTGGGAGGGAGCAGCATAAGGCCAGGCAGTGAAGGTTAAACACCCGTGGCTGACCCGCCTCAGCTGGGTTCAGGCTACAGGGTTGTTTAATGGTGTAAATGTTCAGGAATCCCAGAGCCCAGGCTCCAACCCAAGCCCAAATGTCTGCATTGCAGTTAAACAACCCCTGAGCCCGAGTCCATGGGGTGACTCAGCTGACATAGGCCAGCATCAGGTTTCTCACTGCAGTATAGATTTCTCTGCAGGGGGAGAGTAGAAGCCCTGGGACCCAGGGCATAAAAAAAGGGTTTACCCAGAAGCGTGTTGATGCGGAAGCCTAATAAAGGCGGAGTAGGAAAAGGCTCAGGGAAATGGCAGCAAGGTTTTGGATCATGCAGACATTTGGTGTCCCTGAGCTGGAACTTGACATAGAGGGCAGGTCCTACTGGGGAAATGGCATAGCTTTTGAATTGGACGACTGCCAGGAACAATACCTGGAGGGCCAGGCATGAAGAGGGAGCATCCCAGCTCACACAGAGGAAGCACTATGACTCCTGGGCTATAGCATGAACGAGAGATAGTGGGACATCAGACAGGGCAGAGCTATTCCCGTGATGCAGCCCCAAAGAGGTGTCCCAGCAGTGAGAAGAGGAACTCCATGACATTCCGAATGGATCAGGAGGAGTTGGCTGAACCTAAGCCCCTGCACATCAGATTTTATATTGACAGGCAGAGGGGAACACTTTAAAGTTGTCAAGGTGGATCACATTCTAGAAGCTTAGACTCCTTACTGACACTAGAAACCCACATAGCATGGGTTGCAAAAAGATGGAGTCTACCATCTATAGTTAGCTAGGATGCTGTGTTTTATCCTTTCCTATGACAATGTGACTTTGATTGTTCATGCCTCCATTACCTCCAAGCTGGATTACTGCAATGCAAATGATGAGTCTTGACAGAACTGCGGCTGATGCAGAAGGTGACAGCCTGCCTCCAGATCAACACAGGTTACCAAATGCCCATCTCACCTGTATGTATCATACTGCATTGGCTCCCGGTTGAATACTGGGATAAGTTTTTATTTTCGAGGTACCCACAACAGGCCCACATCTCAGGGACAAGGGAATGGTCCATTTCCAAAGGAGATGTGCTTGTCAGCTGGATGATTGCTGTTATTTGGAAACTGCAAGGAATTTTGTCTACCAAGTCACAGTTGGGGTTAATGTCTGGTTAAGATGTTTTATTCACAGATTGAAATGAATATGAATATTGTATCCAAGGTCATTTCCCACATGGTTTGCTTACTGGGTAGGCATGTGGCAGTGGTACTCAGCAGTGTATCACTCATTCTATAAGTCTTTTTCAAGCACAGGTTATAAGATTAATGTGCTACCAAAATGAGTAGTTTTAGTAATTAAAACATTACATCAGCAGGCTGCAGTTATAAAAATAAAATCTTTCACATATATATTCTTAATTCTCTAAAATAGGTGAAATTGGAAGATGAACAACCAAAACCAAATAAACAAAAACCCCAACCCCAACTATACCACAGGATATTTTCCATATTGGTGATTCTATGCTCTCTAAATTACATGCACACATCCAGAACATAAAATCTAATTCTTATCCATGGATTTCTCTTGCAATTCAACAAATTAAAATTGACTTAAGAGCAGGCTCAATAAATCATTTAAATAACTATCTGCAACAACGGATAATAGAAATAAACATTCAGGAATCTTTATTGTTAATGATATGGCCTAGCATTATTCATGGTTTCAATAAGTAAAAGAGGTTACTTGTAAAGTATTGAAAAACGTATGATTGTTTCATAGGTGTCGAATTTCACACAGAGAGACGTAATAGCTTTAATGAAATATAATAGCTGAAATAGCAGTATTCACTACAGTTGGATGCATTTTTAAAAGGACAACTTCTTCATTCTGAGTACCTCTTTCCTTCACCCTGTTCTGCCATCCCTAGTCCACAGACTTTAAAGAAGAGGAACCTCCCTGCTTGTTTACTTGGATCCTCAATACAGCTTGCTCTATGCCAGGGATGTCAACCTCAAATACACAGTGGGCCAAAATTAAAAACTTGGACAAAGTCGCAGGCCAACCTTGATATTTATTGAAAAAATGTCTACAATTGAGGAAGTTTTTCCTTCTCATCAAATATAACGATGAACCTTTTCATATGGAAACAAACTTAAGTTTTGCTTAAACATTGAATCTGGAACAAGCAAAGCTTAATACTATAAACATGTGAAATTGGTGCATGTGCTGTCTACCGGCGGGCCAACTCTAGTAGACATTTGGTATTTTCTCGCGGGCCAAATATAATTACACTGCGGGCCAGATTTGGCCCGTGGGCGTGAGTTTGACATCTATGCTCTATGCTATTATAAAATGACCCTTTGCTGATGATTGTTGCCAGCAGTGTGACTTCCTCAACAGCTACTGAAAATTGTATGACTGCCCATATAGATGGGACAAAACCATTTTCAGCAATGACAAAACACACATATAGGGCCAAATTCTACCCTCAGATATGCACATGTATCCTGTATCGAAGTCAAAGGGAGCTGCAGGCTTATACCCGAAGGCAAACTTTGGTCCATAAAATAAGCACTTAAAATTAACGTGTGCCTCCAGAGTGCACTGCCTAGATTGTATACGCCTCCTATTTTTCTTGGTTTGCTTTGGTATGTATACACATCTACATAGAATCTTTTCTTTACATCTTCTCTGTTTGTATAGATCTATGAACCACAGAGAATTCTTATTTATCTGTCTGTATAATCCCCTTTGCTTTTGTTTTTTTCTAGTTCTTTCTTTCCAGAAATCCAAATGGCAGACTTCCAGTTGTATTTATCCACTGCAACTAATTGAGTCACATAAATGAAAGTAATTTGAAGCATTATTGTGAGAGATTTCTGTTTGCCTCTTTAATTAAGTAGTTGTTCACAGGTGCATACAGTTACAACAAAATTAATTGACAACTTTATATTGCAATTCTTGTGTCTTCAGCTATTAGATGTATTGTCTTTAGATACTGCAAGTCTTATCTTGTTCATAGGAAACATTATGTATTTTCCTCCAAAAAGGTTTAGAATAGGTTGACTGGAAAAAATCTATCTAAGTAGAAAAGGTAATTTTACTAAGAAGGAAATAGAATGAATTTTATTATTTATGGAACAATTTATTACCAGTGAGAAGAACTGTAACCCTAATTTATTGCTTTGCATGTATGGCAAGTATCTTGAACATCAAAAATCATTGCTAACAGAAGCTTACAACTTCTTATGTATATGTTGGGAACTGTATTTACTGAAGCCAGGAACTGCACTAACTTGTGCATCCAAAATTGGTCTTATATTACTAAATAATATTTCTCAATTTCTTTCTAATGCAGGTTCAAATTTCAGGACATATTTTTAATTAAGAAATTCAAAAAAACCGAGTAAAACTCATTTTTGGAACTACGTGGACATATTTAAAGTGTTTAAGCATACAAGCATATTTTCTTTGCATGTGTCCTTCCTGATATATGTTTATTCTCATTTGTTGTTAAGGCTGCTATTTAGGACCAATGCGAGTAGTAATTTTCTCTGTGTATAGTCTTACTGAAATCACCCTTTATCAAGATGTTGTTTGGTGTGAGTAAGTGTATGAGAATCCAGCTCTTTGGCTGTAAGCACTTGGGGATTGAGACTTGTATTTTTTTCTCTTTCTTGTGAAGGGCCTAGCATAAATGTGGGAGTTATAAAATACATAACATTTTGGGACAATAAAAAGACCTGCTGGGTCAAATTGCACTCAGTTGCACTAGTACAATCCCAAATCTGTGCCATTGTCTTTTCCCATAGTTTATCTTAGTGATAAATATCCGCATTAGGTGCCATCCTCAAATTATTATTTTATCATTTCTTACACAACACCCATATTAATATAGCAAAATGCAAGGTCATAACATGTACGAACAAAGAATGCAAGTCACACTTAAAACATGGGATACTATATCCTAGAATGCAGCACTTTGAAAAGGACTTGGGATTGTGGTGGATACCCAGATAAATATGAACTCCCAGTGTGATGCTTTGACTAGGGTTGCTAACATGCTCCTTGGATGTGTAAGCAAGGGAATACTGAGTAGGACTGCAGAGATGGTGATCTTACTTATATATCCAGCATTAGTGAGACCATTTTGGAATACTGTTCTGCTGTCTACACTTTATGAAGGGCGTTGATAAATAAGAAAAGGATAAGAAAGGAGCTACAATAATTATTTGAGGTCTGGGAATCTCTTGCCTCAGAAGTATGGAACGCTTAAGAAGGTCAATCTGTTTTGTTTCTCCAAGAGAAGGTTGAAAAATGACTTGATCAGCTGTCCAAGCACCTAGGTGGGGAGAAGATTTCTGATAGTAGAGGGCTTTTTAGCATAGCAGACAAATGCATAGCAAGATCCAATGACTGGAAGCTAAAGCTAGACAAATTCAGACTAAAAATAAAGCACAAATTTTAAACAACAAGAATAATTAACCTTCTTAAGGATGTGTTAGATTCTCCATCACTTATATCTTTAAATTAAGAATGGATGTCTTTCTAAAAGACAATTTCTAGCTCAACCAGAAGTTTTGAACTGGATTCAGGAATAACTGACTGAAATTCTGCAAACTGTATAATGCTGGAGGACTAGATGAAACAAGGGCAGATTTGGCATTGCAATTGGAACTTTGGAACTGGAACAGCTCTGTTGATGACACATCAGCCTGAATAGAATTCAGCTAAAATATCTGTACACTTTTGCCACTGAAGCAGACAGATATAACTCTGATTACACACTGGGAACCTAGATGTTGAGAAAATGTGCTATTTAGAGTAATTTTTCAGAGCAGAAACACGTTATAAACATTTGTCTATTTTATATGGGCTAGTAACTATAACCAAGCAATATATAAGCTTAAATATTTAATATACAGGTGTTCATTGTCCAGTTGCTACCACACTAATGCCTCAGATTCCTTGTTATTTCCCCTGCTCATAATAGGAAATAACTCAATTGTCTCAGAGGCTGTGATGTGGAAACTGCTCATAACTATTGGGTTTTAATTGCTACCACAGTATGCACAGAGTAAATAACTGAAATTGGTTTCCAGTTAGGTTTGGTGTAGGAGAACAAACATATTGTTGGTCTGCCTCTACCAGAATGTTATGTTTAGTTTTGGACACACAAAATGGGCTTCTTATCTTTAGTTTGAGGGTCAATGAAAAGGAAATTAGGGTCAAAATCCCCAGTGGAGTTACAGAATCAAGTGCAAGGGTGGAAAGATTTATTTTTAATCAAGTGGATAATCCTCTCCACTGTGCAATGGGAATTACCTCAGGTATAAACATTAACCATTATAACTATTAAATATAAGGGAATATTAGATTAATTATTGTTTAGATGTGAAATTATCTGTAGCTTTTTAAGATGTAAAGGAACAGTGTGTCTAAATGTGCATTTAGCTTGTTTTATTCCACAGGCTTAAAGCTCTTTTGAGATAGAAAAGGTCATATATGAGATGATAAAAGTTACCAAGATACAATATGTATTGTCGTCTATTATGTAGAATAGTATTTAATTAGTTTAAAACAGACTAGGATTTTCAAAGGAGTTTATGGGAGTTAGACAACTGACTTCCACTGAATTTCAATGGGATCTGGGCACCTAACTCCTTTAGAAATCCCAGCCTTATGGTTATGTTCCTATTTGTGTAAATTATGCAAAATGTAAATATTGGTGGAAATGTCTATTTCTTACATTGCAATCAATGCCAATAGGTAATCCCTTGTGTGGGAATCATAAATCAAATGTTGAGACTAGTTTGGAGTTATTCAAAGTAAAGCAGATAAGTAATATATTTCAAAAGCCTTAATCAAATGTAGTATTTCTCTTATTACTGATTTGAATTTCTTTTCCTCCTATTCTTTTAAACAAGAATCACCCATTTAATTGTTTCCCCAGTATTGGCATAATTAAGGGGCTCACAGTGGGCCATTAAAAACACCAATCATCAATGGTCTATAACTGAGACATTTTGGGTTGAAGCTTGGATAAATAATTTTAACATTGGAACATTTTTATTTTAACATTAAAAATAATTTGTTTCTAATTCATAGTAAGAGGAAAAGAGTCAGATTCAGAAACAGCTTTGTACTTAAACCCAAAATGGCTTGAAAATGAAATTTTCTATGCTATTAATCTTTAGTGAGGATTTATCTATTAGTCATTTAATTAATGGTACAACATAGGCACTGCACATAAGCAATAGCTTTTAAATACATGTCTGTATTAACATTGTAATTGCTTCACAGTACAGCATCTCAGTGTTGCAAAGTAGAAGAACAAGATTGAGCCTAATAGTTCACAGACATTAGTTATAGTGTATTAGGACAAAATTTCATTTTCATATTTAGAAATATTTACTAAACAGAGAGCCATTTCCTGACATCAGTCCTTGCACTGACTGATCTCCTTGGAAATCCCACAAAGTAAAAGGAGAGCAGGACAATGTTTTTAGGAAATAACATTGTGTGGCTTAAGAATATATAAATATTATGCTGTCTCTCCAGATAGTTTTAGATTGAGGTTAATATTGTTGAAATATCTACATCTGCTTTTCCCCTCACTGTGATGTTTATCACCTAATAAAAATGCTAAAGTTACCAAGAAAAGATGTTTAATTTGTTCTTGCTGCTCAGTTGCATGTTGCATCCTATTTTGTAGTAAATGGCATAATGTCCCATGTGGGCTGCCATACTGTCAGATACATTATTTATACATAACATTACTGGGTTAATCAATGAACAAAAATGCAGGAGCCTTTTTTCTTCTTCTTCATCTTTAAAGCTACCATAGAGAAGGATAGTTCTGAAAAGGGTTATATGATTATTCTGTGTTGATAATAGCTTTAGAATTTCCTGGCACTTTTTTTTACTATGAATCCAACAAGATTGAACGTGACTGTTATACCAAACACAATAATGCTTTACATGCGCAAGAAGAGTTGTTTAGTTAACTACACGTTGGTTCTATTTGTAGTTAAAACCGAGCAAAATCTCTCTTAACACATGTATCAAATTAAGGAAATGAAGTTACTCTTTTGTTGATTGATATAAGAAAATTGTATTTCCCATCCTGGTGTTTCATGTAAACTCAAATTAAACAAGGGACAGAAAAATCTTCAATTACAAAAAGCTTTAGCTATTCACAATTTAACCATCTGAAGATGGTTTAAAAATGAGACACTAAGTGAAACATTAAAATACATATTTAAGCACTGGAAATACAGTGGTTTTGTGTGGCAGAGCTACAAGATTTCTTGTTTGTTCTTCAGATCCTTCTGTTGTATTTTGTTAATAGAAGTTTCAGATCAATACAAAATATTCAGCTCTGTTCCAGTGATTGAATATGAATACATTATGTGCATACAAAAATAGTGATAATCTATGTTGATACAATAGTTCATTTTGCATTAGTGTCCTAGATGGGACAATGTTAAGAAGCAATTTAAATGAAATTCATTTAAATGTCAGCTCTCATGCTTGCGATTTTTCTATAATTGGTTATTTAATTAAAATAATTCTCATAGTCATTAATTTAGACTAAAACTTGCTGTGCACTGACATGTTTTAATTACATGGTATTAACAAAATTGATATGCTTTAAAAAAGCATGGTTAAATTTTAAACAAGAATAAATTAGAAATCTCATAGATCATCCTTACTTAGAGTATTTATGAGGGAAAAAAATAGTCATTTAAAATATTTATTATAAACAAAGTCCCAACATTATTGTGCATGCATCATATTTAGGTCCTGTTTCTGTGTGAGAAGACTTTTATGTTAACACAATACCACTATCTTTGAATTTCTTTAAACAACACACAACAAATAACGTAATGAACCACATTAAACATTAATAGAAAGCCACATAAACTACAAAAGACAGACCCAGAACTGATGTTTGAATTATACTATACCTTTGATACCATTAGAACAACATTCTAATGAAGTTTTAAAGTAGTGAATCTTTATTTACTGTTCAGGAAAACAATGGATTATGTGAGCCCTATTTTAAGATATGCAGCATGAATGAAAAAGATTAAATATACCTGCACACAATCCAAGTAGGTCAGAGAGTTACAGCCTTAGGCACTGATCCTGCAAAACGATCACTAGCAAGGACCCCAGCACCGTTACAGAGATCCATTGAAATCAGTGGGACCAAATGAATGAAGCTCCTTGTTTGCATAGGTGTTAGCAGGACTATATTCAGGAGTGTGAAAATCAAAATTTTATTTCATTCTCTGTTAATGAAACTAGTTATATATTATTCTGACCTTTTCAATATTCTAGTATATGATTGGATGATCTGTGTATGCCCCCTTTTCCCATGCTTGCCAATCATTCTGTTTAATATACTTAGGGTCCTAGCCTGCTCTTTGACTTCAATATGTGCAGGATCAGGCCTTTATCAACAAGATGCACCAATTTTACCATGAATGGACAGGGCCAATGAGGATCACATATAGACATCTGGAACTTTATTAATTCCTTCATAGTATAACTTCTCAGCACAACTTTTACTGACAGCAGTGAAAGGGGAGAGGCCATAGATGCTCCTTCTCTCACCTGCCTTCCTTGGTTTTGATGCTTAGCTTCAGAGCAATACAATTGCAGAGTATTAACAGCTTTTTAAAACCAAGAGCCTACCCAGAGCTCATATGACTAACAAGGCTGATCATTGCCTGCAACCAAAGCAGACTACTGTCTAGGAAATCCCCTGCCATTGCAGAAGGGCTCATGCTTCACCACAGATCCAACCCCTTTTCCTGAGAAAGGTGCATTCATGCCTAATTCTCTGAGAAAGGATGGTGAGTGCTTTCTCACAACCACCAGCTTTCTGTGGTTTTGGGACAATTAACCACTACACCAATATGTACCCTGCTAAAGAGAGGAGTTTGAAACCTCTGCTGCCCAAAGTTGTGATCCTGTGAAATAAACAACATATCAGTGCATATACTGCAACATATCACATCAATATAACAAACAGTACAGCTAAAACAGACCATACAGTCCTCAAAATGCCTGGGCCAACAGACTGGAGAAGTCCTCAAATTCAATAGGAGGCCCATGAAATTCTTCCAGGGCTATTAATCTCCATGTCATCAGTGATGAAGTCTGTCTGTACCTGGACACATAACTGTATAACAGTTGCAGGCCAGGCTACCCATTGCAAATTGCTGCTGGAACTGCAGTATCCTGCGAAACCCAAAACACAATCTCCAAGCCAAACCAAACTGCCAACTCAGTAATGTCATCAACCGATAACTACCCAGATAGGGGAGGAAGGGTGGGGAGCAGAGCAGGAAGGGGTCTTCTGCTTTGCTTGCTATTATCAACCTCCCTATGTCCCAGCCAGTTAACCCAAGAACCTGTTGTAGGGACTAGGACTGCCCAACAAGAGCATTCTCCTAGAGGAAGAGCTCCATCGGCTGAATGCTGCAATAGAGCATTTTGGAGTGCAGACTGCCCTCCCTGTCTTGCCCCATATTTTCATGGTGTCTGGGAAAGCCAGTATGCCCCATCACCATTCCATTTTTCTATGACAACTGACTCATGGACTCTATATAATGTCTTAATTCTATAAAATATATTGTTGCTCCATTTTGTATGTATTGCTGTTTTGCCGATGAATGAACTAGAGTTTCATATGTTAGAACTATTGTTCTGATATCTTTTGAACAGATTTAGATTCTGAGGTGAGGACAAGTTCTTATAGTTCTCATCGGACTTTCATCTATGCTAACTCTGCAGTCACTGGTTAAGTCTAACAGCATCTCTCCAATATTTAAATTGCAGGAGTATATGAAGAAAAGTAGGTAGAAGAATGGATTTAGTGGGATGATCTATTCTTTCTCCCTTTCTAGGTAAGGAGGATCAGAGGTTAGACAATGGTTCCTAGAATGTGATTATTAACTCATTTCCATATTTCTTGAAGATTGTCGTGGAATGTCTTAGTGATTCTGGATCTGATACACATTTACACTAAGATCCCTTTACATGACTCACACAGTGTAAAGTCACATTAAAGTGGATGTAAATGTAATTTATCAATGGCCTGCCTATGAAAACTTTCCATCATAGAAATGTTCAGGACTGCTACCTGAAATTCGGCACACAAATTTGCACAACACTACACTTTCAACTTGGCATCTACATTTGGTATTCACTTTGGAAGAACAGTTGTGCAGTGTTGCTTAATTAGAAATCCCTCTGTCGAACCTTCCTGGGAAGTCTACTTCTCAGTAAACTCCCACAAATGGGAACATGCAAAAGCCACTTTAAAAATAAAAAATGGTACTTATCATGGTAAATGATTCTCTATGTAATCCAAGTACTCATCTTACCTTCCCCTCTTCCAGACAGTTTTATTCTCCTAGGCCTCTTGGATTTATCAGCTGGTGCCATGAAATGGTGGTTCCAATGAGCAATGCTTTGCAAAAGGTTCTTGAAGGTCATTGCTGGGAGCATTGCCCTGTAAGTGCAAATATATAAAGTGACACTCTCAAAGAACCAACCAATATGGTAAATAACCATGGCTGGCTTTTTATTTGGCGGGGGAGGAGGGGCAGTATTGAGGACGGAAGGTTGAAATTCCAAATCCAGCTGTAAATGTAGCAAATAGTCCCTGCTTTTGTAATGGGATGAGCCAACTTGCCTTTCCTGCCAGATCCAAAGACCTGTAAACTTTGGAATGCTTGAAAACCAGGTTCAGCCCTGGATCTGGACTTTACGGCTTGGTCCTATCTTTAATCAACACACAATTGTAACAGTTTCAACATAGAAACCCAGCATCTTTCCCATAATCAGAAACAATGAAGCATCACTAAAGAATATTCAGAAAATTGTAGAAAAATAACATAGTGGGGAAGAAGGATTTTAGAGCAGTGTAGGTCTTCTTTTAGAATTTATCAGAATTTTCAGTATTTAAATCTTTTTCCTTAATAAAAGAACTGTTAAATAAAAATAGAATAAAATAAAATAAAATAAAATGGAAACTGTTAAAATTTGAAATTAAGGCACATGAAGTATGCAGGGAAGGTAAGAGGATTTAGAACCCTCCTGGAGAAAGAGTCATTAATAAGGGACAATTGCTGGTGATTATCTTGCAGCCACAAAGTAAGAATCTTTGATTTGGTTTCTCTCTCTCTTGCCATAATCTCAATGTTCCGCTTCTTCTATACCAACTTCCAAGAATCTAGCTTATGGAAATGATGAACACTAGTGTTCTTCAGGAAATATGTAATCATAAAGACGTTTTAAGTGACACTCATGAATCCTGTAAATCAGTCCCCAATTTGTTGATAAGATGCCAACAAGCCTGTTCCAATGTTTTGTCCTGTGTGAGTGTATGTTTTCTCAGTGTGTCAGTTGCATTTATGCAAGCCTGGTAGCCCAGAATCAGATTGAATGGAAAAAGTTAGAATGATTTCACATGTAGCACTATGAATGTTCAGTATGTTCTTGAAAATGCTGTGGATTGTCATTAACTGACAAACATTCCGCTGCCAAGTTCTTGCAAGAATTGTATTTGTTGTCTGATGCCAAACAGCCTCTTTAAATGCTAATGAACAAAGTATGGCATGCATTCTGTTCTTGATGGATTATGCCTATACCTTCTGTTGACCACAGACGGGGAATTCCCGGCCCATATGATTTTCATTCTGGCACACTCATCTCTTCTCTGCTTATAAGCCAGTAAGCACTCAATAGATTAGTCAATCTTATTTTTAAATTAAATATAGCCTCCCCACCTTAACTTTTATGTCTAAAATCTGAAGAAGCTATGCCAAATTGCTTACTGTATGTGTTTTGTTTTCTTTAGAGAATTAAGCTCATGACTTTAATATCAATTATATTCAGTGTATATTGAGACTCCTGATAAATTAAAATATGAATGTTTTATAAATAGCTGATTCACATGTTTTTCTTTACCTTTTTGGATATGGATTCAGGGAGTTACATTCTTAAGATGTCTGTTTATTGGTTTTCATAATTTCCTGCTACTGAAAGAACTAACTTGATATATGAAAGACGCTTCTTTGAATGTATTTCTACCACAGCAATGCCTGATTCACAGGCAGGAGGAGACAAAATTTGAATGCACAAGTCCCCTAAATGACACCTGATATCTCTCACTTCAGATTTTCCATTAAATTCATATATTTCCTAAATGGTAGCAAGTGTTATATTCAAGTGTTCTGTATCAATGGAATTTTAGAACTATATGATTTTTACTTCCCTTTCATAAATTCCTGTTAGATTGCTGATCACCTGGTTGAGATCTGCTGGAAAGGAAGGATTGTTCTAATGAGTCACATGACTAGTAAACTAATTGCCAAAGGGACAGTATAAATCCGCTTTATTTCATATACACAAATGGAAATTAACATATAACATTATCTCTGGTGGAAAAAAGGGTGTGTGTGCTTTGTTTTTGTGATGGCCTAGGATTTAGTTCTCTGAACATCCCAGTTATAAGGAAAGAACATACCCTTTTTTGCTCAGTAATGAGAGGTAGGCCTGAAAAGGAACCTCAAATCTGCACCTACCTCTCCAAAGACATACTTCTGTGGTGACTTCGAGATTGAATCTGCTTCTATAGTTTTGGCTGGACAACACAAAAAAGTCATAACCATAAGTAGAATAAAATTACACCTTTGTCAACAGTCTCAGAGAGGCCAAGTATTCAAAGAAGTTAGGTTTGGAAAAGGCCTATTACTTCATCTCTTCTATCTCCCATCTAGCGCAGAGCATAGAGAACAGACTCTTTTTGTCACCTCTGGGAAGTATGCCCTTCAGTTTAGTTTGAAACAAGTTGGGGTAGCAATATAGACTAGGTGGGTCTATTGCTGCTTGTACTATACCTATTCTATGGATAAAAAAAAAAAAGCTTCAGCATCAATGGATATCTGTTTAGCAGTACTTTTCATGAGAATTAAATTCACATCAATTAAAAAATACCAGGACAACACCTTCATTTCTATGTAATTTGCTGGAACAGCAGGACCCTCTTATGAAGCTGGGACATACCTGATAACCTGGAACATCTAGTCACTCTATATTTAGCAATCACAAATGAAATGGGGGGAAAATAATAGTGAACATACTTACAAGTATCAATATTACAAGAAAACAAGTTGATTTGATAGCCTCTTCCATCTGACAAAAGCCATTTTTCTAGTCTTTTAGCTATTTATAGTAAAACCTCTATATGTTGAAACTAATTAATAAATGAGATCAATTTAAATAAAATGTTTCTTATTCATAACCACTTAATCATTCAATTTTAGAAACATTTTAAAGGCCATGAATAAAATAGATTTGCGCCTATGTTTCTGATGTGAATTTTTTATTCCTTGCAGCACACAGTAGGTACTATATCATGACCTTTTTTCTGTTTGGAACAGGGATTAGAATAATATATTTGACCCTTTATAGTCACCTGGGAGAGATGCTAGTCCCCATGTTCAATAAAATGAAATATGTCTCAAGTGTCCCAAGGTTAAGGCCATGACTTTAAACTATTTAACACAAACTATCATGCTGATTCACCTCAGTCAGAGTCTACACCATTTTTTTCTTATTAGACTGAATTATATATACTTCACCATAACAATTTCTTATCTGCAATACAATTAAGGGAAATATTTTGCATTACAAACAAAGCAAGTTAACCTGGTCACGCTGTGCATTATAACAAAATTTATGGCTGCATAAATAGCAGTGTAAACTTACAGAAAGACTGGTAATTATAGTGCCATTGATGGGCTTTGTTGCTTTAATTCTGAGGCAGCCAGAATGATTAAACTGAATCTTAATCGACTTCTCCATTAAAAATGCTGGCAGAGAAGCTCCTTTAACCTTTCTCATTGATTGAACACAACAATCACCGTTCAATTATAATGCAAAAGGACATTTGTTATAATGGACAAAAGATGCATGAGCCATTTCCTTTTACTGAAGACAATCAATGAGATGACTCCTACCTCAGAGAAGGTGAGGCTACTGTACCTGGAACAGTGCTAAAGCCAAAGCTGAACTCAAGTGACCTCAAAAAGGGAACTGAATTTTGCAGTGCAATATAAAAAAGCAACACTGCCCAGTGTATTATGAGAATTAAAGTTTCTTATTCCAGTATGAAGAATAAACATCTTCCTAAAAGAATTAAGATAATAAGAATAAAGAATTTGAAGTAAATTATCTGAATTTAACTGTAGTTTTCTATTTTGTAAACAATAGGTGAAAGATAAAATAACATGCACTAGGAGTTTTCAGACCGTATTTTCAGGTGATGTCAAACTGTCCTCCAAACTCATTTGAGGATACTACTTCACCATGTGTACCACCTGTGTTTGTGCATCTCATTGGCAATCTGTATCAGGAAATACACGTTTTATGTACATAAAAGGGATTATATTCATTTTCATGGACAAAGTTGGAAGCCAGACAAGGTTGGGAATTTGGCCCCTCGTGCATGTACAATTATTTCACTGCTATGTGCACAACCAATGTTTCCCCCCCTTTAACTAGGCAAAATTTTAATTTAGAACAGAATCTAGAATCACCTCACCAAGTAAAAACAATGTAGTGACAGTTCTGAGGCTTTTCAAACAACGATACAAATAAAATACACTTTAAAGAAAATAACCCTAATACAGCCACACTAAATTCAGGACATTGATTATACTTTATGTTGGGTTTTCTTTAAATATACTGCAGACTATTAAAGAACTGTAAGGGAAACAAAAGATATTTAATGCTTCATACAGTCATGTTCAACTAAATAGTGGGAGCTAATTTTTAAGAGCCAGGTTATTCTGCCACTGTACTGTTGGTGAGACCTAAGCCTAAAGATGGTATATTTGACCCTGAGACAATCACCCCAATTTAAGGGAGATCGTCTAGTTAAGAACTGTAAAGGTTCTTATACCATTCTCACTTCTAGTTACTGGAATAGCAAGAGAAAGGGGGCTTGGTTGGAGAAAAGGAGATGTTGTTAGATATTGCTAAATTCTTTGTCAATTCTGAGTTGTAATTTACGCTCCTTTTGACGATTAGTAGCCAGTATAAGTTAGACAGCCTCAAGGCTGCTCTAACTCAGCAGAATGAACAGTGCTTCACACAATGGCAGCAAGATCAGGGGAGCTTTAAGTGACCTTTTTATCCCCTTTCCCTGTTTTCTGTTTGGTATATTTCATCTGTAGCTGACACCTAGGGGTGGCCCTAAGTGTGCAATTATCAGCAATGATGTGGGAAATCATGTATGTAAAGTAGAGTAACAAAAAGAAGAGGATTTCTCTTGTTCTATTTCTGTGCCTTTAGTATAGAGCTTAAACCTGCAGTCCTTATTCAAGGAACTATCTTGCAGCTCATCCTCAAGAGTCCCTCTTGCCTTGGGTGGCTAATATGAGGCTCCATTAAAGCTGGTGTCTGTTGTCTCACTGGAGTCACTTGCCTTAGAATTGTATTATCCTATTTATACTTTAATTATGTGTTTATTTGAAAGATTGAAATAATATAACTTATTTGGAACAAAAGTGCACACTAATGAAGGAAAATGTAGATGGAAAACTATTGTGGAGCTTCCTCTAATTGTACCACGCATGGGAATGCTCCCCAAGGAATGGGCAGCAATTTTACCCCTACAAGTCACAGATTCCTTGCTTAGCACAGATGTCAGAAGCTCTACAGGCGCTTGGGGCAATCAGTCCAGACACCTGACACAGTCTGAGGAGCTCTGATGGCCCCTGCCCTTTTTCATTTTGTTCCAACCCCTTATATTGTGGCCTAGTACAGTTGAACTGCAAGATAGTTCTTCCAGTCAACGAATCTGTCTACAGGCTTGTTTTGTGTAGATGAGCCCTAATTTTATCGCTTCTCTGGCTGATAAAACATTGAGATACATTTTAACTTATTTTCCAGATAGATGTTTCTGCTGCCTCAGATGTTAAAAGTGCCACAACACAATACTCCCTCTTCTTAATCTTTGCATTCATTTCCCAGTAGAGTTCATCATCTGCTACTGATATCTGCCTGGCTAAGCATTTTCTTTTCTAGTTATTCTCTTTCAAATATGACTTCAACTTCTTCCTTCACTTATGTCTATATTTCAGTTTACAAATTTGTGTTATATTTACCATAAACTAAGAATTGTCAAGATGTAACTTTCAAAATACAAAAGAAAAACTTGCCTTATGCATAGTTTTATATTAATAGGAAAGAGAAAGAAACTTGCCTTTTCTATGTTTCTAAGTCATGAAGTATTACCCCCCAAACATTCTAACTGACATTCTCAAATATTTCCTAAATTAACAAAAACGTTTTTGCCATGATGCCTGTAAGAAATGAAGTGAAGAGGAAAATACTCTAAGCACTATCCAATACTATATTTCCTGTCTTTAATATATCTCTGTTTTATACAATGCCAAGCAGATTGTTGTCATCATTCAAATAATATCCATCAGACAGGTATTTTTCTGCTTGCATACAAAGGCTTGTTTATATGAGGAGTTATTCTGGAATAGTTATTCCTGATTAACTAGTCCTCATAAATTGCATATGTGGATGCTCTTATTTTGGAATAATTGTGGTTTATTCTTTGGAAGTGGATTAATCTAATTCAGAATAATGCGCACTTATTCTAGAATAAACGTGTCCACACCTGCAATTTATCAGGAGTAGTTAATCTACTTTAATAAAATCAAACCTGACTTTATTCTGGATTAATTTTCATGCGTACAAAAGCTTGTAGTAAAGTTTGTTTGCTATTTATGAGAAATGCATTTTTCCAGATATTTAGTGAGATCACTATAAATAGAAAAATAAATAGAAAAAACACCTGTATGCAAACTCACTATATGATCATGTAATTAAAGTCTGCGTCGTGATGCACATGTACAAGGTGCACAAATAACCTTAATCTTGACATTTTCTAATTTTTGAGTGCTTGATTTTCAACCTTGACATTCTTTTTATATAGATTTTTGGTTGGTTGGTTTGTTTGTTTTAATATCATTTCCTAAAATCTTATCAAGCAAATTTAAAAACCAGAAATTCTATCATATGGAATAATGTTGTCCGCCACATCAACCATTAGCTGGGTTGGGACCTGCAGATCCACAGCACAGTCCACTAAGTGATCTAAATGAGGAACTGGTAGCAATAAAAGTCTGTTATTTTTATGCGGACATAGCAAAGGAGTATTGCTATTCCATAATAATGGATTCAACTCCAGGTTTTTCAGGGGATTGTACGTGAGTACTTGCCCCTGTGCTCCCCAGCTTATCCCCCTCCATTCCTGTCCCTCCCCTCGCATTCCTTACTTCGCCTATCTTCCCTGCTGTTTAGCGTGGAGGTGCTAAAGCTTCTCAGTTTAATGGTTGCAAGAATTTTAATATGGGCAAAACAATGTATTTTCCCTTATCCCATTTTGGAAACAGCTGAAACACTTCAACTGAAATTTAAAAATAATTCAGCCTGTGTCAGACACCCAGCATGGAAATTTCAGAATGACTGGTTTAAATATAGCAAAGTTATAAGCCACTGAACACAGGGCCTTATAATGGAAATACATGCTGCTACAGCTGTCATAACATACTTTTCAAAAGCAGCATTCCTAACCAGGATTTCCATAAGCCAAAACTATGTGTCAATTTCAAGTGCCTTTGCTTTGAGAGTTATAACCACTCCTCTTGCTTCTCAGGTTTCTTGGCTCTTGCCAGCAGCAGGTTGTAGCTTTCTCCATACCTGAAATCATCTACTTAAGCCCTTGTCTACCACTTGTCTACCTCCCTAGAGAACAGTTTCTTTTTGACATGCCTCTCCAAATTCACCACAGCTAGAAGTTCTGAGTCCAATGCAGGTCATCTTAAAACAAATATTTTATTGGCAATTTTAAAGAGATAGAAAATCATTAAATAAAAGGTAGGTATAAAAATAAACTTGTCTAGATGAATACCACAGAAATGCAGGTTGGTTCTAAATGAGTTATAAAATATTGAAAAATTTACCAGGATGCTGCAGCATGGTATTGGCTTGTTCTTCTCTCTGGTGGCTGTCAGATAGCAATGTGACAACTAGAGCTGGACTTTCCTCTCCACAGAAAATTGTGTGTTTATAAATCCCTTACCTCTCTCCCCCCCCAAAAAAAAACCATGTTCTGAATCAGAACAGAAATCTTAAAAATGCAACATTTTCCATGGGAAGGAAAGTTTTGAAGAATTCCAGGCCGTCTGGCAAGCTGGCCACCTGGGGATTGAGGTAGCCTGCCCACCCACTGCCCAGTGGGCAGCCCAGGTAGTCAGCCAGCTGGAAAGCTCACCTGCCAGGGAGTTGACTGCCTGTATCTGCCAGGGAACCAGATCCCTGGACTGCTAGGCTACCTGGGAGCATGCTTGCAACCCAGCCAGCTGGCTGGCAGGAAACCAGGCCCAGCCAGCTGGCAAGCAGGAAACAAGAACCAGCCAGCCTGCCTGGTTTGTATTGGAATTTTAAATGGACCTGATGTATTCCTGCAGAATATTTTCATTCTGTCAAATCAGCATTTTCCAACAGAAAACTGCTGAACTGGAAAATTTGTGCCCATCTCTAGTGACAACTTCCGAGAGTCAAATTGTCTATATGCAGACATTATCTGCATGAGACTGCCCTCTCCCTTTATAGCGATTTGAAGCCAGGTGTCAAAAGCCTCCATTAGTGTTTTGGAGATACTTTATATGACAGTCCAGACCGAGATGATCATTTCGTTTGTGATGCTGTTCACTTATTAATACACATTCCTTTCCCATTATGAGCTAATTGATGGTACTCTCCTTCTTCGTCATTTCCTGCTTCCTTCAAGCCTTGCATACATAAGACCAAGACCCATTCACTTAGGTGAATCTCCCATTGGGAAATGTGACTAAGAAAGGACTGCAGGGTTTGGCTGTCAGTGATAGGTTAACTTTAAGTGATTTAGCAGTTCTGATAAGCAGACACATTTTAGGATGTTTATCTAAAACTTTGGGTCAGAAAAATTGAGCTGAAATCTCATGAGAACAGACTCTCTTGGGATTTTTAGATTCTAGTTGGACCAGAAATAACGTAATGACAGCCATTCTTGTGTATTTTGGTGTTTCTGCATCCATTCCAGGTGAGGCTGAAAATATTGGAAAGAAAGAGACACACCCCAACCTTCTGTAAACTCGCTTCAAGTGTTGGGGATAGGTTTCAGTAACATTTTGTTGTATCCAAACTTGTTCCCCACAACCCACTTTAGGGCACACTGATCAAGTGAAAATAAAATATATACTTTCAAAATAATTATTACATATTTAATGTACATAATTCACATTTTATTTAGCCAGGTTTTTGCATATTAATCTGATCCTGAATAAATAAATAAGTTATGTACGATGCAGTAGTTTATTGTAAATTTGCCTTAATAGAAATGTTGGGTTTTTTTAATGTAAAAAAAAATGTTAGGGATTCTCATTTGGAGCAGGACAGACTGTCTTTCAAGGTGGGAGTATCTCTTATGGCAAACCACTGAAAATGTCTGAGGAATAAGTTCAACAGTAAGAACACTCAGTAATAGGATGGACATGATTTTTAAAAATGGAAGAAAATGAATAGAAATTTATTTCAACTTAATGTAAACAAAGACCATTTTGCACATAAAAATGATATTTCTCTAAATTGCTTCATGTAAATCCATACATACTTCACTTTTGTCTTCATCCCACAAAAAAAAAAAAAAGAAAAGAAAGCAAGAATAATGACAGTCCAGTACTTTTTGGCATGTATCTAGGTACCACTACATCTTCTTCTGTCACTGCTCTAGCACCCAGAAGTAAATTATTCGTAAGTCAGCTGAAAAAGAGAGGAAACAAAAACATACATAGAATATTTAAGCACAGAAGGAATAAAAGTGAAATGAATTTTAAAAAATGACAAACAGGAAAATTAAAACTAAAAAACAGTGGCTGAATAAGACTGAGTAAAAATTGGAGAAACGCATAAAGAATTAGTGTTACAAGAATACAGTTAATAAACTTGATAATGTAAAAAAGGACACAGTAAGCATAAGGGTTCAAAATACTTATTACTGTTCAAAAAGGGCCAAATCCAATGCCCATTGAAAGTCAACAGAAAGCCTCCCATTGACTTCAGTGGGTTTTGTATCAGGTTTCCCATTGACTTCAGTGGGTTTGTATAAACTCTTTGGATGTAGAATGATGTCAAGTAATCAAGAGAAATACCATTGTCAATTATTCCACACATATTGTGGTCTAAACAGGTAAAAGACTTGAGGTTACTTCCATGAAGGCCTTGACAAGAAGGGACGGCAGGTCAAGGAAGGAGGTATGGGAAGGGGGACTCAGAAAGGTGAAAATGCCTTTGGGGGGAAAGAAGAAAAACTCTGTTTGGACATGTTGAGCTCAAGCCAATAGCTTGACATCCATGAGTGACATCACAAAGACATCCTGAGATTTTAGTTTGGACAGAAGGAATCAAGTCAGGGGAAGATAGAAATCTGTGAGGAGTCCATGTAGAGTTGAAATCATGTTTTCAAAAGAGATCATCCAAAAATGGGATATAGAGGAAGAAGAGAAGCAGGCCTGTGAGACTTCCACAGAAATTTGGATGGGAGATGAGGAGGATCCTTCAAATGAAACTCTGAAGAGAGAAAGTCCTTCCCTGGTTCTCCTGAGTCATGAAGGCCAAAGGTAGAAAAAATTTCAAGGTTTTAAATGCTGAAGAAATTCAGTAAGGCAGGAATGAGGAAGATGGAGTACTGCTTTGGCCAGGAAGAAGTTGTTAGGGTCTTTGATGAGAGCTGTTTCTGTGGAGGGCTGGGGATGTAAACCAGATTGTAGAGGGTCCATTATTGACTAGGACGGGAATTCCAGAAAGCAGTTTTAGGCTATGTCTACACTAGAGACTTTATAGCGGCACAGCTGCAGCAGTACATTCCCGTGTAGCCATTCTATGCTAATGGGAGAGAGTTCTCCCATTAGCATACCCCTGTCCTCACTGGAACATCTGTCGGTAAAATTTATGTCGGTCAGGGGTGTGGTTTTTTCACCCCCCTGACCAACAAAAGTTTTACTCACAAAAGTGCTAGTGCTAGACATATCCTTAGATTTCTGCTGTAATGTAACAGACAGAACCCATTTGTGTATGCGTTGACTAGAACCAGATCGAGAAACAAATATTTTGAGAACTGCTTAAGAATAACTTGTCTTTCACATAGTTAAATTATTCTACAGTTCTGTTTAAATAGCAAATGTTTCATTGATCAATATTAAGAGAAAATGGGGTACAATAAAAGACAATTTATCATAACATGTTATAAAAAAGAACTTATACATAGCTAAGTCAATGTGGAAGTACTGCTTAAGACAAGTGATAAGTGCATTAGAAACACCTAGATTCTACTTATTAAATCATACATTTACCTGTAACCCAGAAGTAGAATAGAGTAGCTAGCATAAGACTTCACCATTGGTTTAACAGACTGTTGAGTCTTACTAGGCTCTCAAAACTCCTTTCATGGGAGTTTCTCTTTCCTTAATGAGCCAGTTGTTTTCATTAATGACTAATTACTTTTCATAAGCATAGGTTATGTGTGGCAAAGATTCTGACATTATGCAGGGAAAATGTCTTGGTAATAATTGAGAAATATTACGCCAGCCAAGAATCATATAAGATCAGTTAAAGTTATTTGAGAAATCAAAAGCAACCTGTATTGGAGTATCATTTTAACAACTCAACACCAGGAGAATATTTTCAATCTGACTATTTATACATATATTACTAAATACTTGAGAATATATATTCTGATAGACGATATTCTAGTCTAAACCATTTTTAGGCACTACCATAAATATGTGCACCGAACTGGGAATGTCCAACATTTTAACTTACATATTAATATTTGCTTTGTAAAACAAACCTGATCTCTCAGAATCAGAATTATGAGCTACATTGATGCTACATTTAAGTTTTGCTGGTTATTGGATTGTCATGAGTGATAGGGAATATCTCTTTCATAGAAATTTCACACACACAATGCGTGAAAATATCCCAGATACTGTGCTTTAGCTGTGATATAGGAACATTGTCAATTTAAGAGTGATGGAAATATTTACTTGAATCCAAAAAAGGGTTTGCTCTAATTTATGTTGTAATAAAATCTATGCTTATATAGCATTTTTCATAGAATGTACCCCAATGTGATTTAGAGTATACTGAAAAATTAATAAAGAAAGAATCTTATTGAACTGGATACACCTTAGATATGACCTGTATCTTAAAGGGATAATTACAGATAAAATATGGTCCAGAATTTTAGGTTTTGTAAGAACAAACATTTACAAAGTCTAAAACCTAAAAAGTTTATGCTTTTTTTTATTCCAGTGGAAACAGGTTAAAAAAGGAAACAAACATTTCATCAGGATTATTCCCCTGCATGGCTTTATAACATGATGGCACAATCTAGCACGTAGTCCGAAGATCAATGCAAAAAATAACCTTCTGGAGTATTAGATGGCGAACAATGGATGCTTTTTTGTATTATATCCAATTTTATTCCATGTTTTTGTTGTGAAGTAGATTCCTAATTTATTTTGATGTGATTCTACTTTACCACATGGCCTTCATTAATGACTGGATTGTGATTTTTCTACCCACACTGAGTAGTACTGTACTTTGAGAGTAGCCTCTGGTGAGATGTAGGGGGATCACAATCTGACCTTACATAGCTCTAAACTGATCTTGTTAGTCAGGTATGTTGCCCAGTTTTCCTCATAAAATTAATCTCCCCTTCTTTTGCTGCTAAGTATCTATTCCTTCCAAGGTTAGGATCCACATAGTATAGATATTCACAGTAAAGATCACTGATAATTGGTGCTATCAGAAGTCTGGTCTAATCTAGAAGCAAAACTAAACTTCCATTCATTCATATATGAGTTTTCAATAGGGTGGGGATAATTCATCCTACTAAGAGTCAAGATGATCATGTAGAAGCAATGAATGGAAAAAGATATTTTATTTCTATCACATCTAGCCACACATTTTAAGAATTGTAAAAAAAGTTGGCCTCTGAAATATCAGTGCTTCCCCCTTCTAAAAAAAGAAACCTAAATAACACCTTACAAAACACAGAGCCATATTCTTCCTCTCCCTCATGTTGAGACAATTTGAGTAATCCCACAAATATCAATGGGATTATTCACAGAGTTACTAGCAGTTGAGCCTGGGACTAGCTGGCTCACACTCCAGTTAGACTAATGAATACAGGTGAGGTACAGCAGAATTGCTAGAGTAGCTCTTAAACCCAGCAGCAGAAGGTTGCTTGTTGCCTCACTGTTTATGCCTCCACCTGTGATTGCACCTGTGCCCGCCCTGCTCCTGACTTTGGCTCTGAATCTTGCCTCTAACTCCCGGTTCCTAGCGCTAACCGCTCAAGGTAAGAATGACAGAATCCAGCCCTGTGTTAAGAGATCTAAAAACTTCAGCACAAGAAAAGTCAAAGATTGTGCTTGCAACATAAATTAAAATCCTTTACGTGAATGCATTGCAATACAGTCTCTAATTGCATGATCCCATGTTATGTAATAGCAAACCATTTTTTTCTACAATTTTAGTTTTACATGTTTAACGTTCTGTAGTACTGTGTACTTATCTCAGTACCTATGCCAAAGAAAGACTTTATGAAAGTCATTTATATGGAAAGCCCACAGAAAACTACTCACACAATATACTGCTGATTAAGAGTCCATCACGAAGAAATGGTGAACATTTGATGGCACATGCAGGTCCCCTACATTTATAACTAAGGGCCAGATTCTGCCAGCCTTTCTCACGTACAATTCAATTTCAGTACACAAGTAGACCTAATACTCAGTGTATTAAGGGTGGGGAAAATATTAAGCCTTAAGTTAATGTTTAGCTAACTGCTTCATAGACTGAATTTCTTCTAAAAATGGTTATTTTGGTAGTTTAAAGGAAAATATATATTGTATTTTACACAAAGTATGTACAAGAACAAAGGGGCTGATTTTGCAACTTTTACTCACTTTGAGGAGCACTTAGTCACTGACATCAATGGGACTAATAGCATGGGTAAGTGCTCCTCAGTTGAGCAAATGTTGCAGAAATGAACCATAAATTAAGACAATAAATATCATAGAGAGAAGAGAACTTATCTTTAAAAATATGGTCCAGATTTCTAGCTGGTTTAGATGGAATTATGTCCATTTACACTAGTTGAGAATTTGATCTTCCACTAAATTGTGCTGATGTATTATAATAATGAAAATAGTTTTAATAAAAGAATGAAAAATTCTACATGTTCATCTATATGGCTATAGAAAAACAAGTAATATATATTATTTTAGAAATAGAAGAGTAATCATGTAATTTAAGAGTGCCTCTTCAATACAAATGAGGGGCTTGAATTAAGTTTGTATGAACGTCAGCATTTCCTGATTCTTGAAGGATTAATGGTGCACTTTTAACATTCTCAACATTTTTTGGAATGGAATAACTATACAATTTCTAAAATGTTTTCTGATTCTTTTAGATAAAATATGGTACATAAATATAAGGCATAATGATCAAATAATACATTGCAACAGCCCAGTTTATAGGTCGCCAGTTTATCAGTTGCCATCTCTGAAGAAGCTATAGACACATGTCCAGCTGAGGGAGATTCTTACCCAATTTTCATAAAGATCAAGGACAAGCAGAGACAGATTGAGAAGAGAAGGACAAATGAAATCTATTAAGACTCAAATCTTAATGTGAAAAAAGAACAGAGCTAGCATCTTGTTGGGTATGAAATCTGCATCAAAAGTTTAACAATTCACAATGTTCTCAGAACAGGTTTGCTTGTTATGTCTCACCAGAAATAACAACCTAAGAGAAGAACAAACCATTTGTAATTCTAGAGGATTTATGATGGTTAATCAGAGGAGTATCCAGAATTTAACCAGTAGTATTTAATACAATAATTCAACACTTTCAGTTGTGTCTACGCAGTGCTCCCATGTTGTTTGTGAAGCTCTGGTGTTAGCTGCACCAGAGTAGCTTGCATCTTGGTGATTCAGCAGGCCTTGATGTTATTTATAAAGAAAGACCACAAGCTTAGTCCGATGCTGAAGGTGCTCAGCCAAGTTTATTGTTGATAAGTCATGGTATTAGTGCCTTGGCTAAACCGTTAGAGACACACTAACACATGTACACTAACACCACAGCAAGGTACCAGCTCAATCAACATAACTTGATGCTGTCCCATAGACTAGTAGAAAGATGCCCCTCATTTCATTCTCCTTTTACACGTTGATACATAGATTATGTATTACATTCCATATGCTTTTTTGTTATTATCGTGTACCTGCTAATTCAAACAAAACATCCTCATCCATTGTCCTGTCAATTTATCCTTGTCTTCTGTGGGGTTGGTGTGTGGAATTTGTTTACATAGTTATTTCAGAACTCTGGGTTTACTCGTACCAACCCCTGAGGTCAGGAAAGTGCTTACTTGGTTAGGAAACACCTGGAGGTGCTATTCTGACAGGCCTACTTTGATTCACTGCCTTTTGTTCATGCCATTAACCATGCCTAGAGCTCCAGGAAGGCCTACTCGCACACATATATATAGTATTGAAGTAACCCAGGATGAGGTTGGGAGGGTGGCTAAGTGAAGAGCAAAAGGAGTGTGAAGTAAAGCACAGAATGACACAGGGAGTTTTTAGAGATGGAGGAGAAATAGTGTGTTGATTAATCCATCCCCCAAACATAAACAAATGCCACACATCATACATAGAAAACAAAAACATACATAGAGGCTTAGGGTTAGAACTTACACGCAGCTATGTAATACAGCTATTTTATGAAGAATTCCAGAGACTACAGAGTGAAACACACTGTAAGTATTATCTGAATCAAGGAAAACTTAAAAAAGAAAGCTAATCCTACACTGAAGATAAAATAGGGCCTTGTGACCTTATGAGATGGGGAACATCTTAAATTGTCTTAGTAATTGATCAGAAAAAGAACATGAGGGTGGGGATAAACATTAGCTTCAGTATTGTGACACTTCTATAATAAAAAATATGTCCAGACCCTTGGTGTGTAGAACTAGACAAATTCTCAATCAGGTTAATTGAATCCAGAAGAGATTAAATTAGGATACATCACATTAAACCAAATTATGTGATGCCATGCATTAATGATTAATCATTGTTTAAACAGATTTTTTTTTTAATGTTGGATATGTTACATTTAATTATGTCAAGACCTGATGACAGAGCAGCACACAATGATAGGAAAGATCATTAGAGAAACATTAAAAATAAACTAAAAACAAATTGTAGATAAAATAGTGACTCTTCAGATTATATCTTTTTGGTGCAAAGAGGTGTGCTGGGCATCTGAAATGATTACTTTTCATTTTTATGGCAACCCATGCTTGCAGACTCCTGGAGCATCTAACAAAGCTGAGCGTAGGAACTGAAATTGGAAAAACAAAGTCTACATTTGTCAAAAGTTACTTATTTTGCGTTCCTGACACTTTAAAGGGGCTGGTTTTCAGAGAATGGTTGCTCAGCACTGTCTAAAGATCAGCCCAATTTAAGGTGTCTTAGCCTAGACACTCAAAAATCACTAGTTACTTTTCAAAAATCTAGACTAAAGAGGACAGAGCCCAAGTAATACTAGAGTCACTGGCAAGCCAAAACCTAGGACCCATTCCTCACATACAATTACAACTATATCTTCCACCCATTTCTTAGAACTGCTCATACACAAACAAACAATGTTAGCTACCCACTGATTATTATCTGGCTTTTGAGTGCTTAAATGAGTGAGATAATGACATTTTTCTAGGTCCAAGGAGCATAGCAGCATAGCATCTAAAAATAACACGACAGAATTAGTAAGGGCCATAGCCAGACAAGAGAAGGACACAAGCATGTGAAGCATCTACATATGTTAATGGCTTGGATTTTTTTCTAGTTATATATCTATTCCTTCACTGATAACAGAGTTTTACATAGGAACCTGCATGTTCATTGGCAAATAGATGTGGAGACATTAACCAAATGAAGGGGCAAGATGCAAGGCAAACCTTAAAAATTAATGGCTTGACTTTTAGAGAAATTGAGCATCTACAACTCTCATTCAATGGGAACTGCAGGTGCTCAGCACCTCTAAAAACCAAGAGAGTTCTGTGCAGCTCAAAAGCTTGTATCTTCCATCAACAGAAGTTGGTCCAATAAAAGATATTACCTCACTGCCTCTCAGGTGATAAGAAAGTAATGTACTATAAGTAATGTACTATGAAACAACAAAGCTCTAATGAATACTTAGGAAGAGCAACAGTTTCTTCTTCAGGGTTCCTAGAAGCTGGAGTTCTTCATTTTAAGTGTGAGGCTTTCATTTTTTTCATTTATTTTATTTAGTTTCCTTTTTAATTGTTTCTCGTCTTACTGTATTGTATTCTTTGTGTGTTTTGGAAGTGAGCGCAATTACCCAGTTTGCCTCCAAAGGTGTTAATGTGTTATGTAACATGACACTGGCTCTGAGACATTGGCTTTTGGGAGTTGAGGAGAACAAAATACTGAAGATTTTTGTATTGCTCCAAGCAAAATAACAGAGAGCAGACTGGTGCAGAAAAAAACCATTGTAAAGACAATGACCAAAATCTGTTCTACATTTCTTCAACCTTAGTGAAGTCAATGGGGTTGCCCTGTAACTAACAACAGAATTTGCCCCAAGGACAACAACCAGTACAACCAATTCTTCGCATTGATTAATGCTGCTATATCTGATTGTGAAACTCTCACCATGTCAGTTTGCCTGCTTTTTTTCCCCTCAAATTATTGCAATCCATACAGAACCACAAACTCATATATGCCTTCATCAGATGCCAGCTGGATTACTGTAAATCCTTGTTTTCTGGTCTCTCTGCTTTTATGCAATCTTGCAGAGCTTCTGTAGAATGCTGCCCTCAGATCAGAATCTGAGAACATCTGGCTGGCACTGAGAAAGAACATTGTTCCCTATCTTGGTATTTCAGGGTCATCCATCACCATAGTACCCAAGTATTCTTCAGAATATCTGGCAACTCCAGGAAGATTTGAACAGAGCAACTCAGAGTGAGCTCAGTTCTTTGCCTCTCCTAGATGTGCTAACTTTGTTCACTATTTGGTGTTTCTCTCAAAGTTGCTATAATTCCTTGTCTTTGGTTATTTTCAAGAAGACTTCAGTATAAAAGTGAGTCTTGCAACATGATCTGAAAATGGTTAGGCTTGGGTTCAGCATTAACTTTGCTGGTGAATGCCTTATCTCCAGCTCTTACAAACTTTTCCAGGCACTCCTCACTCCTTTATCTTTATGTATTGCCTCCACCTTTAGCCTCAGACATAGTGACTTACAGTAGTTCAGATGAGCTGTGGTAAATGCACTGATTAACCTGACTGTGCAGATCATCATTTGAGAGGATATTGCATATTTCAGGTCAATATGGAGGTGGAAAAATGCTGCACCCTGTTGCTACTAAACTACCATCATTAGGGAGTAGAACAAGACCTCAAGCTTCCATACTATGTTGAGAAATGAAAAATGGAACCTCTGCTGGTTGGTGAGGTTCTGGCTGGTTTCTCAGAATGTTTTCCCAGAAAGACTTTCTCCCAGTACCACTTCAGTCTTTCCTAATTTCAGGTCAAGCCAGCTGTGCTTTACCCAAGCAGTAATGAAATCATATGGGAATACTCATGGGGTAAGGTAGTACACTCAATGTAAATACATTTGGTAGAATCTGGCCCACAATATTTAGCTACAGCAAGACTGAGCAGTAGTCCTTGTCATAGAGATGTATGTACAAATCCAATTGTTCCCACTGTCCATTCAAACATCCTAGCACTTGATTACTTTTCTGATGGCCTCCATTCATGAGCTGAAGGTCTGACCTGCAGACATCACAGCTCACATTTAGTGGCTGACTGAGCAAATATTTGTGCTTTATGTAAAACATGGGGAAGAGGTCAGATAGAAAGGAACTAAATTTAGTATTATTAATAGGAAGACAAGACACGCAGAGTTATTTTCCGTTTCCATTCCAACAGGCCAATTCTTGTTCTTTGCGCTCTGGTCACTGTTTTAATAATCGATTTTCTGTGGTGTGGTTTTTTGTTTTGTTTTTACCCTCACGGTTTCACATGAAGTGTGAGTGTTTTCCCACAATTTTATTTGTGAATGATGTAAGTTCTGACTTGTGGGGAAAATAAGATACAATAACTTGCACATATATTTTTTTAAATATATGTATCAGAGCCTGAGCTAAATATTGCATATCTGAACCTTCTAGAGAGGATTCCAGATCTTTTCAACTGACCAGTGAGTTTGGTTGTCCAACCTTACAGAAAAGGCATCTGATTTTCAGAAGGCATATGCTGAATACTTTCTGAAAATCAGTTCTTTTAAGTTGTCTAATGCGGGGTATCCAAAAATGGAGTCTTCTAAACTAACTAGGCATTTTTGAAAATCTTGACCACTGCAATTATTAAAAAGTGATTAAAACAAATTGGTTTAAGTCTGGTGTTCACTACGCTTTAAATTCCATGGATAACCAGCAACAAGCAGCATTATCCTCTTTCTAAAGACAGTTATTATTCTCCGCACTCATCTGTATTTGTGGCGAAAGATTTTTCTCTGCTTACTTCAAAACACAGAGATTAAAAATATGTTTAATTAAAATGATTACTGTTACAGTTAAGTTATTGAGCAATATTTTGGAATAAATGCTCAGTGTTAGAAATGTAATTCTACTTTTCATCTTCATTCTAAGTAATATTTATAAAGTTCATCTTTAAATTGGGCAACATTGGACTTGATCCCAACCACTAGAAGGTATTGTTTTTTAAAAGAAGGTTAAACAAGTAGAAAAGTTTATATGATGATACATATTTGATTAGCTCTCAAACAAAACAAGTCCAGCTAAGTTGGTTTATGCAGTTACTTTAGTCTGACTCCTGTGACTTTGCATTGCATTGACTTTTCTCAGAGGGAGTATATTTTGTTTTATTCTCTAACAGTGTCTTTGAAAGGAAGAAATACTTGTACTGATGTGATAGTATGGGACATAATGGTTGGTAACATGCACTCAGCAATCGCTTATAGACATTTGCATTAGAGCTAATTTATTTATGTCTGTAATACAGTATGTGAAAGATAGAGAAGGAAAGTTAACTAAGAAACCAGTAATGTTCTCTCTTCTGTAACAACAGTATGTAGGTGTATTCAGAACACTCATCACTTTAGTATCTCCCTTTTGAAGGAAGGTTCTAATGTATGGTACAGTGCTCTATCAGCTGAAGGCTGTGAAAAACACCATTGTGCAGAATTGTATCTAGACTTCAACCAGATCAAAGATTGGTAACTCAACCACACTGACACAAGTAAGACATATTTATAGTACTATTTTAGTGTTTTTTTAATGGCATGCAATCTGTAGCCCAAACAGCTACATGGAATGCTACAGATTGCACTATTGGTACATTAATATAGAGAATAACTAAACAAGCAATGTAGATTAAAAGTAAAGCAAACATTACTGTACAAGACAAAAACACATGTTGAAATAAGCAAGAGGGACAAACAACAAAATACTTAATTGAATAAACACTGGAAAAACCTCATTACTCACCTCACCAGAAACCAATAAATATATCCTCAAACATAAACAGACTGAAAAGAAAGTTAATTTTTTTAAGCCTGACCGAATGGGAGTTGTGGGTGCTCAGTTTCTCTAAAAGCCACAGACCTGCTTCTTGTCCTCTCAAAATTACGCAGTGGTATTTCTATTAGTGGTTCTAATCCTACCAAATATAACACGGCTAGGGCAGGAGCCAATCCCTTAGCATGGTGTGAAATGATTTATATAGCAAAAGCTATAACGTATAACAAATAGCTACTGCAATGCTCGAAACATAACCATTGAGTGGTTATATTTTCATATTCTACATAAACTCTGGCTTGCAGACCCAAGGATAGATCTACGGATAATTACAGGGGCCTAGCCTCAGGGTGAGAAAGGCACATAAAAAACATGTCCAGGTGTTCAGCACTTTGTGTCTCAGCTACTGTATTCTGCTCCTCCTCAGCCATTCAGAACACTGTTGTAAAGATCATCAACCTGGCTTTCTGCTTTGTCCAGGGGTCCATTCTCTTTGCATCCTTCCATTGGCTCCCCTTCTCCACCACATCAAACACAAAAAACCTTATCTTTAAAGGCTTTAACAGCCTATCATGGCCTATCCCTATCCTATCTATTATTTCTTATGTGCTATCTAGATGTCTGCTCCCACCTCTACTCTGCAAGGGATACCAGCCTTCATTGTCCACTTGTTACATTTTCAAACAAGCACATTTAGGCTTTCTCCCATGCTGCCTGTCATGCATGGGAGGAGATCTGTGTAAACTTCCACAAAGACACCTAAACAATCTCCTTCAAAAAGCCCCTTAAAACTCTGCTGCCACAATGACTACAAAAAGAATTTGACAAGTTAGGCACTTGGTGTTCTGTGACTGCTGCTTATCATGCTAATGCTGCCTCATTGTTACCTTGTGTTTCTCTATCTGTTGCATTGATCTGTCTTAATCTTAGATGGCAAACTCTTTACCAGAGTGACTGTGTCTTTATGTGTTGTTACGTGTCTAGCACAATGGGGTTGCTCCTTTTGCCTTTTGCCCTCTTGGGCAACCCACAAAACAGTGGGCCTTTTGTGTTAGAGGTTGCTTCCTTAGTCTTATGCATTCCAGAGCTACCCACAAGGCAGAGGGTTTTAATAGCTGCAGGTAGTAGCATTTGCTCTCATGTTAGCAGGCATATCCTGGCCTGACACTTGTGGGTAGCCTGGGTGGGTGAAAGGCTAAGGGAGCAACCTCCAACAGAAAAGCTCCATTGCCTTGTGGGTGAATTTGGGAGGCTATGAGAGCAAACTCAGACAGAAAATCTGGAGTAGAGTCCCGAAGGTGGTTAGGTACTAACACTTTAACATCTTTCTAGCCACTCCTGCAGCGCATCAGTATCTGATGTATTGGTTCTTCCTCTTTTCTGGGCTTTACTGGTAATGCGAAGAGGTGGGCAACTCAGGACCTCCATATTATTATCTGTCCAGGCTTGTGCCCTGGAGGGGTACACCAACTTCCCCTTGCATGTCGACGTAACACAGGAGGCAATGTTTTACCTCTCAAGGGTTCATGTCCATGGTCTCTCGAGACCAAAGGATGCCTACTACTACTTGTACAATGGGGCCTTACCTTAAGTCTTAGTTCCTCCTGTGCTACTGATACACTGGGAAGTCCAGTTCCTACATTGATTATGGTTGCTTGCTAATTGTAATGCTTCTTCCCAGGTGATGCTGGTACATCAAATATCCTCTGGCACTGTGTTCTGCCAGTTCTTCCTTGGCCTTCCTAACTTTATCTTTCCTCCCTTGGGTATCCAATTCAATGTTTGTTTGGCATGTCTCTGATCTTCCATACTGTGCACATGTCCCAGCCACCTAAGCATTCTTTCTTCGGTGATATTTTCTGACAGCCTGCTCTCACATTTATTTTGTCTTTCCATGAAATTTGTAATATCTTCCTTGGCCAACTCTTTTTATTAGCTTCCGTCATCAGCCAAGTCTCTGCTCCCTACAATAGTGTGCTCAGTACAATTGCGTGGTATAATTTGACCTTTAGTTTCAAGGTCAAGTTGGTGTGGAGACCTCTGTTTGTTCAATGCTCCAAAAGTGGTGTTTGCGTTTCCTCATCTCATAAATATCTTTCTTACTGCTACCTTCAAATGTCTTCACATTCCCCAGGTTGCAACACTCTTCTGCTTGCTTGATTTACCTTTCATCCACAAACACTTTTGCATTTGTTGTCCAGTTTCCTATCTTCTTACTCTTGGTCTTCTCTGGATTTACTTGCACATCCATTGTTTCTGCTTCCTGTTCTGACTTGGTTGTAAACAGTCATTCCATTCCACCTCCTACTTAGTAAAGTGATATCATTGGCAAAGTCAAGTGTTTCTTCAGAGTCCTGCACAATGAGGCCCTACCCAGGTCCCATAATGAAAACATGGCTAATTATAAAAGTGCTGAGGTGTGGTTTGTCTGGGGGAAAAAAATCACAATTTAAAAATATTTAAGAGAGAAAAAATCCACATTTGACCAACAATGAAATATGATCTATCCTGTTCAGCTGACAGTCAAAATGATACCAAACTTCTTAATGTTGACATTATTTGGGGCAATCATTTCAATAGAGAGGACTGTCAACCTAGAAACAAAATCCTGTAATTTCCCCATAGTCCACAACAGCTCTTCCCTCTTGCCCTGGGTGTACCTCCGTCATTTGTTTTATATCCACTGGGCAACCTTGGCCAGGCAGCAAGACAAGGAGAAGATGGAATCAATATCATAGGGACAGACAACAATATAGAGCTGAATAACACCAGCATATTGATAATTCAGAGTGTACAGCCATATTAAACCTCCAAGAACTTCATAGATACAAAGAGCTTGTGATGGGGTTTATAAATGCCACACCAACACTGACTTGGCTATAGAGTTGCTTTGGGCTAGAGTAGCTCCCCACCCCCACACATGCAATCACATCAGGCCTGCAGGAGTTGTTAAAAGGAGGTAACACCACTCAGATGGGGGCAACCCTGGGAAGAGAACAAGCCAGTGAACTCCTGAGCTCCCAGATAGACAGCCAACCAAGTCACTGCCCTTGCAGCAAGAATGCTAATCCCTTGAATTATGAAGGGAAAAAAGACTAAGAATTATGCTGAAGACCCAGTGGACTCCATGATGCATTGACACTTCCAATGCCTTTCAAAGCAAGAGATGCCAATATCCTGTG
Organism: Mesoclemmys tuberculata; assembly: GCA_007922155.1. Lineage (NCBI taxonomy): Eukaryota > Metazoa > Chordata > Testudines > Chelidae > Mesoclemmys > Mesoclemmys tuberculata. The sequence goes on along the minus strand of ML675618.1, from coordinate 37,202,067 downwards.
TGTCCCTGCTTGCAGAGTTTCTTTCTTTTTCCTTTATACTTTTATTTAATCATGTTTGCTGACTGTGTATTGTTTTGTTTTTCACCTGGAACTCTGAGAAGGGAAGAAATGATTAGAAGGCCTTGGCAGGAGGGTAGAATGCTGGCTCCTATAGACTGATAAACTCTGCGGTGCTTGTCGGGGTGTGGGCAATTGGACCCAAACATTTGCACTTCACACGTAGCTCATGAAGGGGATACTTTTCAGAGGGTAGGCTCGTGATGCTCTAACACTGATTTTTCATGGTAGTCCACAGAGCCTTTGCCATAGGGCAATGACTACCTAACACCACAGATTCATATCTTTATGAGATACATAAAAAGAAATACTCTAAAGCTATCCCCTCTACCCTGTTCAGCTCTCTGAGAACACTAATTAGTGCATGCAAATTTTAGTACAATTATAATTGTTTCTTATAATGGCTATGGTCAGCCCATATATTCCATTGCTTCCTCTGTCTCTGTCCTTCTTATATTTCCCTAGGTTCTCTACTGCCTTTAACTAAAACTAATAATATTTAAAGACACATTTATCACAAAGATGTCTTCCTATGGTATCTACTCTAGATCCATTATATTCTAATGGAGAATGAAGTCATGTTTGGTGCTGCTATTTTGGCATAGAAACCCACTTAAACAGTCAAAATGGTACACGTTTCTAGTGTTCCAAATGCCAGAGTGTCCACACATGCAAGTTCCTGCAGTTGGCAAAGGCTATCCAAAGCAGCTGAGAAATGTTACTTATATGGCATTGGAAAGCTGTCTCCTAACTCCCAGCTGAAGAAGACAGTCTGTCATACACATCAATACTGTCTCCATCAGAACTTTAACTATAAGAAATCTCATTGTTGTTTTCAAGGACATTTAAATGTAAGGCATTTTTAATTTACTTTTGCCTTTGCTAGTCACGAGCATATATGGATTCTGATATTCCACTAGGGATAATCCTGCATATACTTTTGTGACTACAGAATGTCATATATTTCTGAAATGAACTATTGTGTTATGCTTCTTAGAAAAAGTCAAGTAGTCTCTATCATGGACAACAAAATACTAGGTGAATTCTTTATCCTGCTGAAGTCAATGGCAAAACTCCAATTGACTCCAGTGGGGTGAGGATTTTACCCTTTATCTGCAGTAATTTTTATATAAAAATAAGACAGAAAAATGGTTAGGTCGAGTTCAGTGTATCATTGCAATGAAGGAATTTAAGAACAATTACAGAATATTAATAATAACAATGCATGAAGTATTAGCTATACAGAACACAGAACATATTCAAGAAATTACCATTGGTGACCTTCTACCACATTATTAAACCAAAGGAAAATTCTAAGTTTTTCCATAGCTACATGATTTGGATGATGAAAACTCTGATTGGCTCCTGACAGTCTTAGAACCCTATTTAGCAAAAGACAATGTTAATAATAGAATCATGTATGCTATCTTTCTGTGTGGCTGAATATAGCCAAGAAACAAACTCAGATCAATACCCACAATTTGACATCAATATCCCAGTTTCTGTCAAGACATCAGCAGTAAGAAATTTATTGTGCAAAGCATTGAAAATATGCTCTCCAAATGCACTATTGACAAAAGCACTGGACATAATAAGAAATTAAATGAAGCTGAATAAAGAACCACATTCAATGTTAGACATCAAAAATACATTAGTTGAAAACAATAACCTAAAGAAGCGAAGACATATTTCAATATGAGTTCCTATGTGCTTTTAGTGATGTATTGTTACTTGTGTGGCTCATGTGCTGCAGTATAAAACATGAACAGAGATATTGGCTGGCACAAGACCCATAAAGACATATTTTTTCATACACAGCCTGTACTTATTTGTGTAGTGAGTTTGTGCATTCACATTTATCCCTTTAAAGAAACAACAGACACCCCAAGTATAGTTATAATTTTCGTAAGCTTGTGTAGATTCAATCAGCTTGCTCATAAAGGTGCCCTGTGTGTTTTGGGGCTCAGCATGTTTTCAGAACAGCTTGTTATACTCAAGTTCCAGGAACTCTGGTGGCAGAGCACTCAAAGAGGGCACATCAGGAGTGGGATTAAAGGACAGCCTGATCATTTGGCACTTTCAAAAGTGTTCACGGGTACCACCTATCTGCTTCACCAGGCACCCCTGATTTAGCCAGCACAGATTAACCCACACAGCCACTTGCCACTTATTTATTGTTTGGCATGCTACATGCTTAATTGAAAAGAAACCAAATACACATGTTTGTGTGCAAGAGAGATTCCGATATTTTGAGAAAGCCCTAGTCCCAAATCCTCAGAACTTTTCTATACCAGAGAGAGGCATTAGACTCGCCAGGGACAGGACAAGGTCAGGGACAGGGTTATACTAAATGATTATTTTCTTGGGGTGATGTATAGGGAAAATGTGGCATTCGTTTCATTTTTGTGTTTTATGGTTATCCCGTACTGTATGTTGAGGGAATGCGATTTATTTTGGTCGTTGATTTACTGTATTTTCAAGTAATTGCCAGAGGCACAGGGAGTGCTGAGTTAGGCTCCTCTTCTTATTGTAGAAATGCAATTAAAATAAATAAAACTGTTGAAGAAGGAGAACTTTATAATGTGCTACTGGTAGCCTACGAGCCAGCTGAGTCTCACTCTAAAATGTTTTCTTTGATGTTTTCTTGTTTTAATCTTTTTTATTATTATAATTGTTTACATTATTTTAAGCAGGGCTAACGGGCTTCACTTCTGAATTGTTGTGGCATAAAAAAATTAATTTTTAGAGAGCTAATTTTGAAGCTGGGAGTTTCCCTCATCATAACCAAAAGCTACAGGTGTACAGAATGTTACGCAAGTAGGAGAATATTGTTGTTAAAGGGATGAGTGTGAGTGAGAGTTCTGTTACTACAAGACACTCATCTTAAGATATACTGCTTATGGTTAGGCTTTTTCACTCAAATGTTTAGAGACAATTAAGTAAGTCAGTATTGTTCTTTGTTAAAAAACCAAAGGAGGAAAGCTTACAGCTTGCTGCTAGATGGGAAAAATCAGGGTAAAGAATTTAAGTGTGTGTATCATGGGCCTGATTCACTTGTGCTGTTCCAACCCATGCTGCAGGACCCCAGCAAAAGTTGACCCTGCAAGTGTAACAGAGAGTAAATCACAACCCTCTAGAATGCGGTATAAATCTGGACCAAAGGTGAGAAGCCACTGAAGATCCCAAATCTACAGGCAGTGACTCCGAGGCAAAATTCTATTTTCAAACTTTGGAATTGTACCAGTTAGATCATTTACTGGGATTCCTTCATTTTTTTCACTGAATTACATGTTTAAAAAAACCCCACATACCAATAATTATATGCATGAAAGGGAAGAGAAAAAGGCTCAATTATTATAATAGATTTGTGGATACAGTACAAGTGCATTTGTTTGTTGAATAAACCTGTTTCTCCCCCTCCTCTTAGCATTTGCCTCCTTGCACAAAGAAGATTTTTTTACTTTTTTTAACAACAACGTCATTGCAGCTACAGCATAGTCTGCCTTTCCCATGCCTGTATCCAACTGAACCTCTGCCCCAGGCCTTTTTTCCTCTCAGCCACTGAGAAGTTCTGTAACTGGCAGAATGTCTTAGATCAGGGGTTTTCAATCTTTTTTAGAAACTGTACCCCTACAGTTTCAAGGTTTCATCTGAAATACCCCATGGTTTCTCCTCCTGGGTCCAGTGGCATACTCTGGCTCTCTGGTGCCCAGGGGCCAAGCCTACATTTCCCCTGTCCCCTGGCCTCACATGCCCCAGCCCCACGCAGGGCAGGAGGGGCCCCTAGCTCCCACAAGATGGCACCACCCCCAGCTTCCCCAGAGAGGGGGGTCTGCTGTACCTGCAGGGGGGCACATACTGCTTACCTCCGCCACCCATCCACCACTCCACATTTACCCACCATGAGGTGCCCGGCTCTCCTGCTCCAGACCCGCAGCTCGGCACTGGCTTGGATGAGGCGGCCTCACCATCCAGCTTGGGGGTGTGGCCGCCGGGCCAGCCCTTCACAACATGCAGCAGGGACGGGGGGCTGCAGAAGGCTCCAGCTGTGCATCGTGAAGGGCTGGCTGGGCACCCTCCCAAGGGCCTGGCCCCCTTGGTATGTGACCTCCCACCTGGTCTGGCGTGCAGCCGGGAGGCAGGCTGCAGCTGTCCACTTCCCACTGGATCTGGAATGGAGCCCCCAAAGCATGAGGCTCCTCAAAGCTTGGGGGCCAGCGCAGTCACCCTTTTCCTCTTGCATACTCCCTGTACCATACTCTGAAGTACCCCCAAGGTATCCTCTGGTTGAAAACCTCTGTCCTAGGTAAAGTGGTGTACTTATGGAAGCAGGGACAGCACAGGGGAATTAAAAATACTTGCTTAAAATCAGACTAGATTTTGGACACATTTAGCTGTAAGAAGTCACTGGCGGAGACATGATACAGAACTAGGTGAACTGTCAAGTTCTGTTTAAATAAAACTCCAGAGCTTGGAGGGTAGTTGAACATTAGTGTGTTGCAAGGCTAGTCCTAACGTTAACCTTTCTGGCAATTCATGATATTTCTCCTCACTTTTAATTATTTCCTGCTATCCTATCACTCTTGTTCTAAGCATTTATGTAATTTAAATAAATAATTATACAATATTTTCTCATCTTATACATCAATGGGTTCTTGGGTAAATCAGTTTCTGTATGCTGAGGCAAGCCAATGTACGATCCTTAAATTGTTATTCACATTTGATGTGTAATCCAGTTTCTGAAGAAGGGTAAACATCAGTTTTCTTTTGTCTGGAATAGGTTGCCATAGTGGGAACACCAACAGAGGTTTCCAATAATGTAGTTTTATGGTGTGTGATTTTTTTTTTAGGTTCCATCTTTGGCATTGTAATGTGCATTTATGCAATGCCAAAAATTACAAAGGGAATTGAGTACATTCATTTTAAAAATGTTGCTACAAAACTTTAAAAAAAAGTTTGGCCCACTACTCAGACATGAGTAGTCGCAAGGATTAGTGTTATATTTGGCCTTTTCCAGTCCTCTGGAATCTTACCCGTCTTCCATGACTTTTCAAAGGTAATCGCTAATGGCTCAGATATCTCCTCAGTCAACTCCTTGAGTATTCTAGGATGTATTTCATCCTAGAATGTTTCATCTTGATGATTTAAAGACATCTGACTTGTCTAAGTAATTTTTAACTTGTTTTTTCCCTATTTTGGTTCTGATGCTACCTCATTTTCATTGGCATTCATAAGTCCAACTGCTACTAAACTTTTTGGTGAACACTGAAACAAAAAAGTCATTTAGCATTTTGCCATTTCCACATTTTCTGTTATTGTTTTTCCCCCTAGTCCTCCTAGCACATCAATTGACTATATCATCCCCACACATTGAATACATTCATTAGTTCCCTCTTTTCCACTTCATCAAGTTTAAGCTCCTTGGAAAAGGTTTCAAATTCCTACTCAACTCTGCCCCTCTCTACAGCCAATCTTGTCACCATTTTGCATTGTCACCCACTAAGACCATTATGTCAACCTCCTATGAGGAAGAAAGGAATTCCATGCTGCCTCCTATATGTGGGTTGAATCTAGAGTTGCAAGCTGTTTGTAATCCTCGTTTTTAATCTGCAAAGGAATTCTCCCTTTTTAAACAATAAAGGCACCTTTTCCTAGTAATGTGGATTTGCCATTAAAAAGGCAACATTTACCACATATGGTGTCAGAGATAATGCAGATATTATTTAGCATTTTAGTAATAAATGCAATATGTCAGTGAAATAACAGTGTTGAAACAATTCATAAACTTGACTTTTATTGATGACCATTATAGTGACCGGGCTTGCTTCACTGCTAAATTACTCCCGTTCTACACTAATAAAATTCTATTGAAATCTATGGAGTAGATGAAATTGGAGTAATGGAATAGTGAATCAGGCCCATTGTCTCTTCTATCCTTGTGCTTGAGATGTCAGTGTGGCTTACACATCTCTCTAGTTTTACAGAAGGCTAGGATTGGCCTATATACTGTGCCATCCATTGTTCATAAGTGCTCCACTTATTACTTCACAGTCAGAAGATTGTTATTTATGATTGGTGTTGTGGGAGCACCTAAGAGTCCCAGTCGTGTACCAGTACCCCACTGTGCTAGATGCTGTATAAACAGTATAAAAAGGAAATCCCTGACACAAAAGCTTACAGTCTAAGATTGTCCCTTTCTCCCTATGCCCTTCTCCTTCCAGTAATGCCAAGAGACCTTTTTAATCATTAGATGTCATTGAAAGTCAATGGGATTTAGGCTTGAGTGACTTAGGCACTTTTGAAAATGGGCTTAGGATCCTAAATCATCTGAGTGCTTTGGAAACTTGGAGCCAAACTTCTTCACTCAGAGAATATACATTTTTTTTAAACCTGCAAATACTATTTCTCCAAGAATCGTTGTTAACTTACATTTCATTAGCAACCAAAACTGTGCTACGCCCTATACAAATAAACATGGTCCCTCATCATTTTCAACAAGATCAGTCTCTACATTAACACCTTTAGTTGATTTTCTGTTTCATAGCTAGCTAGCTAGTGTTATTTATTTTCTTGTGTCCTACTTCTGACAAGCAGCTCAGCTTGATGGCAGTCTCTAGAGTAAAGGTTTATAGTTTGCACTTTCTAGATAAGTTATTTTCTTTTACTAAACTTGATTCTGACTCCTTTATTTCTCTAAACATTTTCCTTCTTAATAGGTGTCACACACCTTAGCATGGAAATATTTATTTTATATTTATTGTTTATTGTATATTTATTATTCTTACACAATAGCTTCAAAACTAGTTCAGACTTCATACATTTTGGTAGCGTTAAAGAAAACAATTTTATGTTTGAAATATAAAAATCAATCCCAGTCCTAAAACTGGGGTATATGGTTTTTTTTCTAATCTCTGAGAGCAATCACACTCTCGGAGGAATCAGTGTACAAACTCTTATCTGAAATAAAATGGTGGTATTTTTACAGTATGTGAACACAACCATCTGATTTATAGTTCAATCTGTTAATGCACTCTGTTATTAGGCCACCTGGCAGTTTAATGCATTGTGAATTTAAAGAGGAGCTCAACGTAACATAAGCTTTACAAGCTGGGGAAATATTATTGAAATGAAACATGAATGAGAACCATTTAAACAATAAAATTATGTGTGTAGACTATATATTTTTTCATTTTAGTAAATACACAGGCTAGATTTTATACGCTGAAGTTAGATGATGTTCTTAGGAGACTCCAAAGAGGAAATTCAAAACTAACTTATTTTTATAATACTGGTAATCCTGTAGGCTTTCATGTTCATATCAGTAAAACCAAAAACATACATGTAAGATGTCTGGAAAATTCAGTTTTGACGGGTACTTTCTTTATCTTTTAAAAACAACATATAATTGTTGTTTGTAAAGAAACACATCAGTCAAGGAATAGAAATATTATATCTACTTTTCAATCTATACCAAAAATAAAATGGCTAGCCATAGTTTTGTCAACCCTAAAGTATAAGGTCAGCAGGTGGGATTGAACCTGGGACTTCTGAAACTTATTATGAGCCTCATCTGCATGAACTAAAAGTCCTGCTCCCCCTTAGCTAAGGCTATAGCAGACTCATCAAACTCTAGTTGGGCTAGGTGCCACTAGAGGGGGACAGAGTGCCACACCATGCAGGCATGGGTTACATAAGCATTAAAACATCTTGAGACAGGCCACAAAAATCTTGAGTTTGGTTTAATAATCATGAGATTTTTTTTAAAAAATTGGTTTGCAATGGAAATTTTGGGTTCTTTTAATTTATCTTCTGGGTTTTGTGCCATTATGGTTCATATTTTCAAGGTTCTATCTCAACTATAAGGGCTAGAAACTTCCTTTTACTTTTTAAAATGAAAGCTAAGCATGTAAGCACATGCCTGAAGGTACTGGGGACATTAAGTGACAACCCAAATATCACAAGACTCATGATAAAACTACAAGAATTGGCAGAGTTGTAGGTCTGGAATAAGCACTTTCCCTTTCCAAGCAATCTTTCAATTAAATATTTGTGTATGGTGGCAATTTTAAAAATACCCACAAAACAGTATCTTCATTGGTGTTAAGAGGCAAAAGTAAAACTGATTGAAAATCCTTGTTCAATATTTTTTTTTCTTTAATATTGTCAGTTGCGAGCCAGATTTTTGCTGATCCAAATGTGACTGTAAAGGAAAGTATTGGGGAATAAATGCCTTTGCACCTTGCTGAGATATTGGGTTTTTGAGTGTAAAAGGACCAGCGGGTTTCTCAGAGCTAATACTCCCTCTCACAAACATTCAGGCAGGGTAGGTACCAAAAGGGAATGCACCAAGTCTTGACTCCATCTCCTCATTTTGCTAGCAGGTGAAACTGGTTGGGTGTGAGCTGGGAAGTATGTCATGCTCTGTAAAAGGCAGTAGCAAAATCAGGGATCCAGAGAAGCAATTGTGCTTCTCAGAGTCACAGTTCTTTCCCAGGATCTTTTATGGGGCTGTGCAACTACCTTTATGTAAGGTAAGAAGTAAATTCACAGTTTAGCCTTTTATTCATTTCAGGTGGTGGTTCGCAACTACTCTTTGCTATGTAGTTGTGTGCTGAGAGATGCATGAAGGATCATGCATGAAGGATGGGTCAGTAGTTAAGATCCTGGTCTAGGAGTCATTAGACAGGGGTTTAATTCCCCTGCTCCTTCACAGGTTTCGTATATCACTTTGGACATGTTGTTTACTGCCTGCCTCAGTTCTCCACCTGTAAAACTGGGACAATAGCACTTCCTTTCCTCATGGAGATATTGTGGTGGATAAACACAATAATGATCATAAGGCACTCAAGTGCTTAACTCCTTTTATGCATCTAGACCTAAGTCCCAGTTTTAGGTTCCACTGCAATGCACTCCCACTGAGTGCCTCAGCTCACCCAGCACCTAAATTTTTGCAGTAAAGGTTCCTAGACACCTATGTTTCTGTGCCTGCGGATGTGCATAGCTGGCTCACTCTAGGTGTCCAGGTGCTTATCTCCCTCCTAAGTCCTAGAGAGATACATAAACCAGGGGAAGACAGGCATTGGCTACCTACATCACATCATCCAGTAGACATGCCCAGAGGCTACCTTATCCTCTTGCCCTTCTGCCAAATATATGCCAAATAACCAAGATGTGGTGACAGGAAGAAGACCTCCCTTAGAACTTTTAGCCCAGTGGCTAAGGTGCTTATCTAGGATGTGTGAGACCCCTGGATCCAGACCTAGGTGGACAACTGATTTGAACAGGGATCTACTACTTCTCAGGAGATGTATCCAATCATTGGGCTATGGGATATTCTGACACAAGGTGCTCTCAATCTCACCTGTTGAATTTTGAAAAAATAATGAAAGTGTAATTGGAGAGAACTGGACACTGGTCTCTCAAACCCTGGGACATGCTCTACACACAAGGCTACAGAACCATTCTCATTCTTGTACCATCTCTAGCTTTATCACCCAAATTACACTTTAAGAGAAATTGATCAAGAGTGAGCACATTTATGAGAATGACTATAGCCTTCTGCTTTGTGTGTTCACCCTAGCTGTAGGAAGCACAGGATCCCATCCCCTCTACACTCCTTTTGTGCACCCAGGCCTCAGATACAAGAATGAGGGTCACATTAAGTACTTTAGACAGAGAGAACAATACGTTCCTGCTCCATAGGGCTTCATTTGGATGGACAATCTTAAGAAAGGAGTAAGAAGAAATTTCAGTTTGGGAACTTGACTGGATTTAAATATAAAAGTGTCACTTGACCATCAGCCCAACCCATGTCCCATAAAGATATTTGCCAAATATTGATAATTTCTACCAAGATCACATGCACACTGTTAGTCCCTATGCATGGTGTTCCACTATCAGCAAGATTCAATTCACAAGAGTTCCAGAAAGTTGGTTTCTCCTTATCTAATTTGTCATTATTGATGTTCTCCAAATTATCCACCAGATCGGAAAAGGTTTAAGGAAGGGCATAGATTGTATAAATGCCATGTATCCAAAACGTGGACTTTGGGAAACAAAATAAAGATGTCGTCATCACTACTAGAACTCACTGGGGTTCCCTGTCTGCGCACAGTGGGGTTCTTTGCTACAGGATGACACTGACTGTAGCATTATATACCCAATTGCAGTAAATGCTCAAAATAGGATCTTAAACAGCAGGTTTCATGAAAGCTTGCAGCACCAGTTGAATCCGAAGCATTTATTCTTGGACTCTTTCAATACACCTGCCTCCAGCAAAGGTGTTTCTAAGGGGTTATTACATCCCCACAGTTGAATCCAAAATTAAGTCTGGGTTAAGCAGGATGTATGAATTTGAAGGTGTAATGTTGTGTCATTAATACCTTTCCACCAGTCAGTCCTCTTTCATACTTCCCCAACTTTGGTCTCATCACACTTTTTGGCCTAGGATTTAGAGAACTATGCTGTGCAGGCGTGATGACTTAATAGGCCTTTTCCACCTCTAATATCTATAAATAGTTCTATCTATGGTAGAAATCTCTTCCAAGATATTCTCCTACAAGTCTGTACAGCAACTTTCTAACTAGTCTTGTGGGCCTTCCATCATGTTTAGACACTCCTAATCTCTACTGGAGCTGATGTATGAGCATCTAAATTAGGCTGAAACTCTGATCAGTCACGTGACAGTACAATGTGACACAAGAAACAGACACCTGAGCTTGCTCTATATATGCCTTCTTGCTTCCAATGAACTAGGAATTATCTATACCTCTCTGATCATGGTCTGATTCTGTGATTAAAAAAATTCAGCCAACCACTTGTAAATAAGATTGATTAAATCTCTGCAGATATCAGTTTAAGTATACTCTGCAGAGCCTTTTATCAGTGAGGGAAGAATGACTCATGTACAGTTTTTTGTTTCCTGACATCAAAGAAACTGTTGCTGTTTAAGTCTCTTTTCCTGTTTAGTCTGGGTACTTTGATATTTACTTATTTATTTATTTCAGGAGCTTGCTCAGGTTGTGGGACTAAAGAGACTCGTTCGCTGAAGGACACTGGTTTTGAGAACTGTTTGCACAGATTGAAGACTTGACTACTTTATTTCTTGTGTTTCTATTAATCCACAAGTGAAGTTAATGAAATAATGATTATATTTCTGTTTCTTAAAGAATGAGCAACATTGTCACGCTTTTTCTCCCTTGTCTCAGACCGGTTCCTAATAGATGAATGTCCAACCACAAAAAATACCACTGCAAATGACACTAACTGAAAACCTTGTTGATAATTCCCAAAGACTGAACAGACATGGAAACTTTCAGCCCTAAAAGTGACCCGCTGAGGTCAAGGTTGAGACATGGGTGGGACAGAGTAAGCTGCTAGCTCCTGTGGTACAAGAAAGTATAATACCACCTCTGTGAAAAATAGAGTATTTCAGTTTTTTGTCTATCACCTTTCACAAGCAATAAGCTTGCTCCATGGTGTTTTTTTTTTTAAAGTTTTCTCTTCCCTGTAAAAAAGCTTAGTTTAGAAAGTTTGAAATCAACACCTTGTAAAAAGATTCACAGAAGAGACCAAGTGGGTGGCATTTTCTAACCATGAGATGTGTCATTATCATTGACCTCACTACTCTTCTTAAATAGCCAGAGAAGGGCAACAAAATTGTCAATTAGATTTGCAGTGAGCAGGAGTCAACCTTACTTAACTTGTGCTTGCCTGCATAATCATGCATATCTCTCTTCTATATCAGGAGTTGTTCAAGCCTATAATAACTAGGGTTCAGCAAGTCTGAACCACCTTCCCATGCTGATGATATGGAAGTTGTTGATTTGGTGCTGATTATTAAGGATTTTTCAAGCCTTGACAGCATGTCACGTTTTAAATTCCAATTCAAAGTTTGTGCTGTGACTATCTAAGGGAAAATAGCAAAATGCATTTTATCAGTAAGCAAAACATAATACTATATTTTTTAAAGAGACTAGTAATTTTCTTTATTATAATACACATCACAAAGCCACCACATAAAATTTGGCATGACTAGTGATTTCTGCTCAAGAGAGGTTGGACCAGCAAGGGTGCTGAAGATCAGAAGTGAGCTCTATGGACAGAGGTGAGCAGGGAAACTGGTGAGAAACCTGACATTACAATGACTTCAAAGAAGTCTTCTTCAAGCCTTTAATGATCAGTCCCATGCTCTCATCAACATCAAATTTTTAAAAAGGATTAAGCAGGTTACACAGAGAAGATGATTATACCTGTTTAGGATCAAACGTTTGATATTTTCCCTACAGATAGAATCCACTGTGGACAAAAACAATGAAAGTCCTGTAGCATCTTAAAGACTAATAAATTTCTGCGGCATAAACTTTCATGGGCTGCAACCCACTTTTTCAGATGCATCTGATGAAGTGGGTTGCAGCCCACGAAAGCTTATGCCCACAGAAATTTGTTAGTCTTTAAGGTGCTACAGGATTCTCGTTGTTTTTGCTGTATACAGACTAACAGGGCTACCCCTCTGGAAATGTGGACAAAAGACTTTTCACAATGAAACTTTTAGCTCCAGTTGTTCCTCATAACAGAAGCCCTCCTTCAGCACTGTATTCAGCATTCCCTTGAATAATAACAGCTTGTCTCTTCATATAATCGTCACTCCAAACTTCCCTGTTTTACAAATGCATCTCTATATATGAACTTCATTAACAAAGCTCCACTTATTCACATTCCAGGCCATGTGACTTCTAGTTTAGAACTCCCCTACTACTCAAATCTATAGAGTACCAAAGCCAGAGAGAACCTACTGCTATATATGCAACTTAATCTATTTAGGGATTAATGGTTTAGGTCCTAAAACTATTTCCTCATCACCAATAATCTGACTTACTTTTTCATGAATATAGTGAATGTGCCTGGGTAGGCATTTCATGCAGACAATCCTACATCCTGTGGACCACTCCACAGAGCTGCACGATTGGTAATATTGATAGTTGTGTTTGGCCCATTTTACTTCCATTTGCTTGAGATGAGCTTGGTCTTCAACCAAAACCTCCAATCTGGAGCTCCCTTGCCATAATTTTGGAGAACTCCAGGTTCACATCCACAATTTTTAGTTTTCTTTAGGTTACAGCTGAACCCCAGATCTGAACATCTATCTTGATTTATCCCCACCCAACCTATCCTCGCTTATCTGCTCTTGAAATATTGATCCTCACCTTCACTCCACAATGATGCCAGGCTTCATTGGCTATTTGTCAAATTTCCAGACAAGCAGCTTCATGCTTTCTGTCTTGCTGCTCCTCACATATGTGAGGAACTCTGGATAAACACTCTCCAAAACATCTTATTATCCTTCGTTAAATCCCTCCTGAAAACTCTTCTCTACCATGATGCCTCCAGAAATCTTGCCAATGATTAGGCAGTGGGAATATGATATCCATTGCCTGTCATGATAACTGATATTGTCTCACTGTTTCCTGCATTCACCTTCGGTCCCTTGTCTTTTCTTTAGATTTTAAGCTCTTTAGGGCATGGACTGCCGACTTTTTATTTGTTTATAGCACATCACATATAACATAGCCTAATGGGACCCTGGTCCATGACTGGGCACTAGAACAATACAAATAAATATTATAATCATGTCCAAAGTTTTTAAAGGATTGATCCAGATCTGTATTTTGCACTGTAGCCCTATCTCTACCCAAAACTGTCATGATACAGATCAGAACAGAAAACTGCTCTAGATTGTTTTTCCATGGTCAAATAAATCTTGCCTCTCATAAACAAATAGAAAATAACAAACTTTTCTTCTGCTTGGCCCCACCAGTTCTCAGAATTATTTACTTTCAGCATCTCCCTCTGCCTCTTATATTTTGCCCTGAATAGTTTTTTCTACTCTATGTTCTCTATTTTTATACAGCTAGTACAGCTTGTACACCTTTCAAGCACTATTCCATGAAATGTATCTTATTTATTTAACATACATTTAGTAATATATAAAATATAACAAAATTGGTCACTGTGCCAGTTTTGTTAAGATGGCATGAGTGTGAACCACCACGTCATTGGAAGAAATCTCAAATTAAGCAGCATCACTATCCCTATTAAGCAGCAGTCATTGCCTTTAACTATCATTGGATTTAAATTGTTCCCTAGCAGGCATCCTGATTAAGTGGATGTCCCAGTTTAAGTGCATCTCGGTTAAATGGAAAGCACTGTGTCAGCATATAATTATTTGAGGGCACATGGAAAAGGCATTTGATTAGATTTTTTTAAACAGTTTGTTTGATTCATATCATTACTGAGGATTCAGGTCGGGATGCCAATATCAACAGGAGTTGGGTACCGTTTGCACATCCCAGACTTAAGGTATACACTATGGTTTCTTATTTCTTGTTTGGATCACTGTAGTTATGGTTAATTATATTTAAAATGATCCAGCTAGCCTTCTCCAAAGTAAATCTAGAGGCAGCTACCTGAGTTGTTTTGAAATCAATGAAAGCTTAACAAACCTAATTTGTCTTTGAAAACTTCCACCTGACTACAAGGTGTTTTTAATACTTAGAAATGCCTATTTGCATCAATGCACATAATATCACTTGCTTTCTGGAGGTTAGGTGAAGCAATTCTGCATTTTGCTATTGGTAAATGTGTCAGGACACAAACTAAATCAAGCTGTAAGCCAGAAGCTTTCTACCTGGGACCATGTTGTCTTGCTGTCAATCTGGATTTCCAAAATGGGGGCATGGATTTGCTATCCAGGCATATTTTTATGGCCATTCCTTTAAAAATACCTGGTAAATATTTGAAATAATACATCTGGCAAGGCTCAAAGGACTTTGGGACTCCAAGACCCAAAATAAGGGGAACAAAAATTATTCATTCAGGAAACTAGAAGTGATGTGAAATTAATTTCCTTAATGTAAATAACTACTTCTGCAATTGCAGGAGTCTTTATTTCTGATGGAAATATTTTATAACAATAAACATGAGGGAACACCCAATTTTTGTGGAACATTGTTAATATGGGGACTAAAACAAGGGACAATTGAAAGGTATAAGAATACCTTAGTATTAGCTATCCAGAAAGGGAAATGTCCGTGGAACTCATCATTATCTTCCAAGTAAGTTTGTTTAAACCTAGCCTCCCCTTGCAAGGTGTTGAGAATTCCGAGTACATAATAAGAACAAAAATACTAAATTTGGTGCATGTGTTTTATTGCTATGCTCTGTATCTAGGCACTTCTCTGATCATGGCATCATTACCTAGCTTCTGGTTGTATAGCTGAAGTCTGTGTCATATTGGAAAATGGAAGTCTATTTGTCCACTATCGTCAGAGAGTGTTTATCTGCTTAATTCCCATTAACATTAATGGGAATTACATGCCTAATTCCCCTGCACATCGGCGAGAAAGGCACCTTAAAATTTCAGCTGCTTGAAACAGCAACCTATGCTACTGCCTGTAAGACAATGACCGCACCACAACACCTATAAATGAGAGGAAGGGGGGGCGGAATTTGGCTGGCTGGCCAAATGAAGGGTGGCTCATGGAAGAAAGGGGAAGAGGTCATACTGCTGCAAAGGGCAGCCGGGCATCCCTTGGAATCCGGATGAATGGAAGCATTTAAAAGGGGCAGTCTATGCAGTGAAGCCCCTTTTACACAGAACAGGCTGAGGCAGAAACAATAAGAGACAAAACAGGTACCACTGGTATATAGATAGAAGCAAACAATTTTCCCCTCAGCAAGCTTTCCTGTTTAAATTATTTTGGTAAATAAATATTTAACAAGTGAAAGAATTTAATTGATGTTTATATTTACATAGAAGTCAATTTATATTCTACAGAAGCTGAACGCTCCATCCCCAATAATGCTTTTATATTCCTCCGTGGTAGCATACACCAAACAGCACAATTGTGTTCTGAAGAAAACCGTAACAACAACAATAAAATGCACTACTCCAAATACTGTAGAAGTCATTACATTTTTTCCTGTGTTCTGTGTCAGATGTATTGCATATTATCACATTGATAGATCTAGTGTTATTTCTACAGTTACCATTTTGCAACAACAAATAGAAAACATATAAAGAAGCTTTGGTAACAAATCTTCCTTAATATGTATGTGAAGTAGACAGTTAGTCTAAGAGAAAATATAACTGATGACAGATTTCATTTCAATCTGCTAGAGCTTATTAAGATGTCTACAAACAAAAAAGCCGTATATGAATACATCTCCTTCAGCAAACAAAGGAAAGTTTTAATTGCTTTAATCAGCATTTGCTTTGTCTTTGCAGTGACATAGAAAACCAAGTCAGTTCTAATCAGCAAATGTCTTCAAGAGGGAGTTCTTCTACACAGTCTTTAAGTGAGACTGATGACATATATTCTATTATTTCAGTCTAGACTACAATTCAGAAACTCAGCACTACAATTTTAACACCATTCAAATACTCTACAATTCACTACATATGGAATATTAGGAATATGTTTTCTCTTTTTCACATGAGAGAGATTGAGAGTTTTACAGAAAATAACAATTTTTTTTCAGTGAAACAGCTTGATAGAAGAAGAAGCCAGGCCAGGCCCAGATCCTAAAAAATCGGAGCACAGATCAAGTAAATGGGCTGGACACTTGGTAAGATGCACTCAAAAGATGTAAGAAACTGAATCATCAGCCACGTCCTTCAGTTACTGACATGTATGTGGACCTCAGACAACAAGGGTTCGGGGTGAATAATGGACATAGCCCATTGTTCTCCCCCAACACAGACTTTTGATTTTATTGATCCATGTTGCACATATCTATGGCAAGCTGGGAAGGCATATGCTTTGCTTTATGCAAAGCACCTGGGTGTCTTCAACTGGAGTGCAGGGTGCTTGCAACCTTGTGGGAGGTACTCGGCACCTTCTGGACCAAATAACAAAATGTAATCCATTCACCAAATCTCTCTTAACCCTAGGTGAAACCCTGACCACACTGAAATCAATGGGATTTTTGCCATTGACTTTAATGGGACCATGATATCACCAATTGTCTCCAGATTTATTCTCCTTATGTTTATTACTCTGGTGTAACACAAAGACTGAGGGTTCAATAGCCAAAAAAATGATAGAGAACGGAGGTCATGGGAATCCTTGGTGTGCTCCTTTATGGATTTGAAATAGGGGCTTCTCAGGGTTTTATTCTAAATTAATAGTTCTTGACTGTGATCTGTGGAACATTTACAGGTGGCTCATGGACTGTCACAATGCAGAAACATCCATCAGCCTTCAAGCAGTGACTCTTGCTGCACAAAGATATGCATTTGCAGTTATACGTATGTTTAAATGAGCACTGATTTCATAAGGCTATGGTCACTGAATTTTAAGCCAGCATCTGAATTTCTCTGACTGATACTGAGCCTCTGGTGTGTGCAGAGACTGTCAGGTTATTTTCAGATACGGACTGTGCATTATGTCCACTTGGTGCAGTGACAGACCTCGTGAGCGTTTGGAATTTTTAAAAGCCCATGCAGTTGTGGGAAGGAACTTTCCCAAAGTGCACTGTAATTATTGAGGTTACGCTGTACCTCAAATCCCTAAGGTAACAGTGGCTGTATCCAGTGTACCGGGTCTCGGTAGCAAGCACTGTAAGAGTGTAATCTCCTGATTTGCAGATACATCACAAATAATGTACATGGATATGCCAAAAATTTATTGGGAGCATGTCCTCTATCAAAGCCCAATATGTTTCACCTTCAGAGCAGCAGACAGCTCAGTTGTATGGCTTTCTCTGTGTACTTTTATGCAAGAAGTAGGACTCTGCCATCACGTAGAACCTGCAGTCCTTCCTTACAGAGAGACATGGACTGCCAAAGCATGAGGAGATAAAATATCTTCCCTGCCACTCCACAGTCTGTGAATAATGATTCCTCCCAGAGTTCCCCAGCACTTAGTCAAACTGCTCTGCCTCAGCAATGAAGGAAGGATGTGGCCCACAGTGAAAACATTACCCTAACAGTCACTGGTAATTTGTGCACATTAGCTGATCTACTGAAATAATTGAGGATGAAACTAAACTTCCATTGACTTCAACAGGACCAACATCTTTGGTGTTCACAAACAACCCACAAGAGAGACTGTACCACTGTCAGTGGAGTTTTATCTTATCCCTGTTTCACAGAGCAACCCTTCACATTGTGGGTCTGAGATGGACAGATTCATACAGAAATAACCCTTCAAGGATAAACACTTTTTTAAAACCACTGAAGAACTTGAGTGGGACCTTAATCACAAGCACAGGCTGGCGGGTCATTTTTTTGACACTTGCACAGAATCCTGAAAATTCCCAGAACTGACAAATCACTAATTCATCATGAGTAGTTTATATGGCCTCATTATATTTAAAGATTTTCTGGCCAACACTGTATCTGGCAAAGATACACTGCCCAACAATGGTAGAAGACAGTACAAAATTGTACCCAAAGGCAGCGGTTAAAAAACCCCCTAATTTCTAGTAAAATAAATACATTTTCTCATGAAGCTACAGCTTGTATCACTTGGACATATGAAGTTAAAAATGATGTATACCCAAACATCGTTTGAGGGTGTGTGGAGGGCAATTTTCCTGGTTTAACAAAATTCCTATTGTTTCTGGAGTAAAACAACACTAGCCCTGAAAGCACATGGTTAAAGTTATCCATACAAGTAATCCAACTGAACACAATGGGACTATCCAGATGTTTGAAGTTAAGCACAGTTGTACTTGCAGAATCGGGTCCTAAATCATCAACCTATGAGGCCCAAGTAATTCACTAAGGAGCACTTCCTGGGCCATATCCACTAGCTAAGAACAAATCCACAAACTCCTGCCCTCACTAGCACCCAGGATGGGTCACAAGAAGTAGGCTAAATGACACCTAACTTAATAACGCCCAGCACCCATCTGTGTTGTCCATTTGCATTTTTAGAGATTTGCTTTGAGCTATTTTAATAAAATTAAAAGGCATTATCCTAATACACAGTAATTAATAACAGAAAAATGCAAAAATTGAGAACATTTATTGATGTTATTCATAAAATGGCAAATTCTTTTAAAATGAAGTGGGATCGAGAGCAGACAGATTTTTGCTGAAAATGTGTTGGTATCAAATCTGAGGCATTGCTGTCTGTAGGAACTTCCTTTGAGACAGCAGAAGAGCTACAACCTAGTCCAGTTTCCCCATCCGCAAAATGGAGGTTATGAAAATATTACATGGCACTGTTTATTGCATTTTTGTAGAGATGATTATGTTCATTTATTGCATATAATGTTACACATTGAAGCAGTGGGATGTAGTGGGTAAGGTAAGGTCTGGAATCTAGATCTTCTGGCTTCTATTCCTAGCTCTATCACTGACTCACTGTGCTACACTAGAATATCTATTTTGTTGCACTGATGAACTGGTTATGCAGCATTTATACAATATGAAGATTCTTATTATGATACATACATGAAAATCACTTGCCTTATTACTTGTTTTCTTAGCATGATAACACAATACGTGGATAAATTATAAAGCTTGTTTTCTATCTTAATCATTACTTTGTTTATTACACACATCTATTTGAGTTAGGGACTTTTACAAATTAACTTTAATTGTAATCAAACCAAAAACTAAGCAAAATCTGATATTTCCATTCTTATTGGTTAGATCTTAATTTCCAGCCTAATAATTAACGTATCCCTCACTCAAGTAGCTACTGTAGTTTCTTTGAGAGAACAACCTCTACAGAAAGGTGGCCAGGTTCTATAAAGCTTCATGCATCATTTCCCTGCAGATCTAATCTTTTTTTATCAGAGCACAAAGGCTACTTACATTTTTGTGCATAAGGTCCAGAAATTTCATCATTAAATTGATGAGATGTCTAAAATTGTGGAAAACCAAGATGTAAGATTTTCATTATATGAGACTCATTGGCAATAAACTATGGTACCAGAGGGGAAACTATCATTTTTCTAACCTTACATTTTAAAATAAAACCCTAGGATTAACATAAGATCAATAAGCATGTTATCATTATAAAGCACATCTCACTAACACTAAGCCATAACAAATAACTGAGGGGGGAAATAATCAACGTTGTTGGAATAAGCTTCATGCTACAATTGGTAGAAAAATTCAAAACACTTAGAAAACAAAATCACTATTTATTATTATGAACTCCTAATAGATATCAGTTATTAGGAAAATGCAAGCTTTTCATTAAATAAACCCAAATATACAAAATATAACATTTCATACCACATTTAATTTTATTTATTTAATCTTTTCTAAGGCACCTATAGCAAGGTATTTGAGTGCCATACAGTTACCATAGTACAAAGTATTCAAAATGAAATAAAAGTCAACAAGCTTAAATATCCAGCTAAGACAGCATCAATTGTATCCAACATAAAAGAGATCATTTCATCACTGAACTGGGAAAGAACAGGGAAAAAAAGGAATAACAGATATCTCACTCACAGGAGAGGCCAAAAATTAATCATGCAAAATCATTATTATTTTCACAGAACCATAGCATCAGGGACTGTGGGTCTGAAAACCCAGCCCCTAAGACAATTAAGAACCAGTAAGTTCCAACCTGCCATGCAGAGCTGTTAACAACTGCCAGAGTGACAAGCTCAACACTGACAGAGGACTCCAGTCCTGGGAACTGATTGGTGGAACTCCAGGGATTTCAGCTGGTTTGCTGCTTCTATTTAAACCAAGCAGAACAACAGGAAGTTGTCCATGCCTGACTCTCCTGATAACCCAACCACTGGCCTTCTGACACCTGACTCTCGGTCTGCCCTCTGGCATATCTCAGACTTTGATATCCTGGTATCTGATCAGCTTGGCTCCCAACTCTGAAAATTAGGTCAGACCACCCATGTCCTGGTCGTGATAGCCCCTCTCTTTTGCTGAAGAGATGACCCAGCTATAGATTAGCCATGTATTTCATCTTCATGGCTTTCTGGAGCACATCATATCTAATTGTGAGCCTCAGTTCATGGCCTGGTTCTGGTGAGAGACACTGCACCTGCAGGAGTCTGCCCATGTCTTTCCTCTGCTTACCATCTCACATCTCCAACAGCCAAATGGAAAGGACCAACCAAATCCTTGAGCAGTATCTGCAATGCTACGTCAAGTAATCACCAGGATAACTGGTATTCACTTCTCCCTTATGCAGAATTCACATTCAGTGATGCAGATCATGTGTCCATTAGCCAAAACCATTTTTTTTACCAACTATGGGTACCAACCATAATTCCCGATTGAATTACCCTCATCTTCTCCCAAACCGGCTGCCTCAGACCTAGTACAGGGGATCAGTTAGGCCCCGGAAAAAGTGATGGATCACCTTGAAAAGGCAAGAGAAGACTATAAACTGAGTGGAGACAAGCATCAACAGCAGGGCCTGACCAATTAAGTTGAACAAAATTCATGGCTCTTCACGCAGCTCTCTGCACACACAGACCTGCTTGCAAGTTGGACTTTCAGTTCTTTGTCCCTTTTAGGATCCTGCGACAGGTTAACCCAATCTCTTTTGAACTTCAGCTGAAGATTCACCCAGTGTTTCATGTATCCATGTGGTTCACAAGACCCTGAACTCTAAAAAGCCTGTTTTGTTAATTTGTATTTTCTTGACTAAGAGGGGTAAGATCCTGAGAAGTGCACCTGGGAGCCAATGAAAAATGTATGTGTCCCTGCATGACCATTCCATAGCAGTCACCTCCAAATATCTGATCCAATATTGTTCAGTAGGTATCCCTCTCGGTGGTGACATCAGGGACCACGGGTCTTGAACCTCACTCTACAGGGCACTTAGGCGACACTAAGTTCTAACCTGCCACCCAATGACCAATTAAGAGCTGCCAAAACAAGCTCTAGGTTGACAGAGGACTCCAGTCCTGGAATCTAAATGGTGGAACTCCCAGGTCTTGAATTGTTCCTTGTTTCTATTAAACCAAACAGAAGAACAGGAAGTTGTCTGGTTGTCTGTGCAACTGGGTTTCCTCTGCTTAGGACTGCTTCCCTTGCAATACCTGCTACTACTGCAAGACACTGATCTCCTAGTAACATGCCTGCCTCCTGACACCTGACTCATGTTCTGACCATAAAGTCAAGTCACATATATTCTTGTCGTGACACACAGGTGCTTTAGATACAAATAAAATCAACTCTCCACCAAGAAGCTTCTAACTATAATTCATAGGCCTTGCAGCATACTCTCATGACACCCAAAAGGCAGACTCTTCCACTTCACTTCTCCAGGAGTGAATTACATAATTAAGGATCCATGGCTAAGAATGGCCAACTCCTACCCCAAGCCCAGTTCTGAGCAAAAGCATGCTTTCTCCAGCTAACTATACCTGATTGATAGGGACAAGGCTACCTCAAGTACCTAGAATTTAGATTATGAAATGCTTTTTATGCCAATCAAATTTTGAATTGTATCCTTTGACATATAGGAAGCTAGGCAGTTCTTGAAAGGTGGCAGTAATTCAATCCCTTGTCCTCTGAATGAGCAAATCAGTCACATTCTGCAACTGTTGCAGCATCTAGTGAACATCAGGAGAAGGGCATTTTGGAGGTAAATTACAGTTGTCTAGTGTGAATGGGACAAAGACATGGATGACCACAATGAAGTGCATGTCTGAGAGAAATGGATGGACTTTCTGAATACACTGGAAATGGTAATAGCCACACTGTTGCAAAATGATCTTCCATGTTGAAGGAGAAGCCCAGGGTGACCACCAAATTTTGCATTTGAGACTGCAGTGGCAGTCTAATCTCTGTTCTGGCTCACTCTAAGACTTGGGTGTCAGTGGGGCTCCGCGTGTTGAGCAAGGCCACCCCCATGTGCCCAGTGAAGGGTTGATACTCCCTATCACAAAGTTGTCAGGATTCCCTGTTGAGTCAAACAATCACAACTGGGGGGGACTCAGGATTCCTGATGGGGCCGAACAACAAATCTGTTAGGTCCATAGCCCTAGAGCAGGGTAGAACAAGGCAAAGACACAGTCTGTGGCCCCTGAGTCTCCTGTCTGGGGCAGACAAAAACAGATGAGGGGGCTCTGGACCCCCCTGGGCAGGACAGATCAAACAATCAGTCTGTAGAATCTCAGCCTCCTGGCTGGGGCAAACAATAGCAGGTGGAGCTTTGATTCTCAGGGCAGAGCAGAGCAAACAGTTAGTCTGTAGACCTTGAGGTGGGGCAGAGCAAACACTGCCTATAGCTGGAGCCCCCAGTAGCAACACCTAGTGGCAAGTGCAGGGGGCACGTAGGGGAACCCGGGCCCAACCTACTCCATCAGGTTCTGACCCGGGGCCCTACAGAGCTCGTAAACCCCTGATAAATGTTCAGCCATTGGCTCTAACACATCCCCTGGGTCACTTCCTACCCAAAACCCCATCTCTGGCATCTCTTCAGCTGGCAGTGGCGTGGTGTTCCAGTCAGTCTGTGTAGTCGGGTGGTTGATGCTGTGTAGTCCAGGTTCATGGTCCCTACAGCCTGGAAAGTGAATGGGACCATCCTTCTGTTACCTGAGCTCCCATGTTAAGGATTTCCCCTCCTCCCTGAGCTTGGTGGACCACTGATTTGAAATTGACACATGTAAGTAAGATCTAACAATTCAATAGGCCTAACGTGCAATAGCTGAATCTTTGAGTGCACAAAGCAATGTGCCATGTGCATAAAGTTTGGTATCTTGTGGAAAACGCTGCAGTATTGTGTGCAAAGAAACAGAGTGCTGTGTGCAAAAATGGGAAGAGAAAACACTCTGGATGAACTTCTCATATTTAAGGCTTTTAGTGATCATGGTCCTCCCAGGTGGCAACCCACAGACATCTGTATGTATTCTCCTTTGCTGTATTAAAGACTTGCCTTTTGCTGTTCCTCTTCATCATGGTTCCAGTTCAGGTTCTAGTATCTTTGTCTTTGGTGTGGTTCTCTGTCTCCTGCGTTGTCCTCATTGGTTACTGTGTTGTGTTCCTGATCATCTGTTTCCTCATCAGTTCCTGTGTTCCTGGTCAACAGTTCCTATCCTATCTCCCATGTTCCTGTTCCAGAATATCTTGTCTCACTGGATCCTTGTGCACTCACCTTACCCTACCATATATAGTTGGAAGGCATGAGTTAAAGTCTGTTATTATTTGTTATTAACCAGAACTGTCAACCTTTGGGTCCTGAGATTAATACTCTCTGTGTATCTCTGGTTCTATGTTAATTTTCTTAATACATGGTTTATGGTTTACTTTATCTGTACTGCTTCCTTCTGAGGTGAACCCTGGTAGATAGATGCCAAAAGAGGCCAGTGGATCTGTTGTTTGATTTAGGTAGGGAGGGTTGCAGGCCCAATGGTTCTAGGAAGGTGATGGGATCTGTTATTACTCTGCCCTGTCTCCTTTCTCCAACATTTCCTCCTCCTCCTTCACCAGCCTTGACTGAGCTTGGCTATCTTCTTTTATCTGTCTCCTCCATTCTGGAGCATGTGCAGTAAGGTTGAGGGCGACGTAAGCTCCTGGACCCACAGTGGTTGGTCAGCCCTCGTTAGCCCACTGCAGGGTTTATATACCCCATCAGACAGGTTAAATCACAATCTCCTTCTGGCTCTGGGTGTGCCTACATTACAGCTGGGAGATATGATTTCCACTGTGGCTAGACAGACTCACACTAGCTCTGCCTGAGTTAGCACACTAAAAATGGCAATGTGGACACTGTGGCACAGGCAGCAGCATGGGATAGAAGCCTCAGTATAGACTTACCCAGCCCTCTTGGTCCAACCCTACAGCTTCCACCCCTGCTACAACACTGACTGCTATTTTTAGCACACTAGCTCAAGCAGAGCTAGCACAAGTATTTCTACCTGAGTCACACTTACCAGTTGCAGTGTAGACATAGCCTCAGTTTCTCATCTGTCAAATGGGAAAATCATACCCACTAATCTAAAGCGCTTTGTAACATTGAGGTAAATGAAAAGAGTTTCGATAAATGACAAGTACAATTATTACTTCTCGAATAGCTGGTGTGTACTGACCACCAATCAGTCTTTCATATCACTCCCTATGCACCAGCATCATCCTAGTGTGATCTGAATTTCAGCCTGCTCTCTGTCTATTGAATTGACCAAGAAGCAGGGGCTAAACTATGTATCAGCAGTATGCTATAATCCATATCTCTGTATTATTCACTCCCTTTGACTGACACAAAAATGGAACGTTTCTTCATCAATGGATAATGAAAAGATGTTACAATAAAAACATGTTGTCTCTCTCAGCCATAAGCAATGCAGATATAGGAGGACTATAAAAAAACACATCAATTCTGCCAGTGGTACACAATGAAAAAGGTGGAAGAAACTGTGTATTCTGGCATGCATTTCCAAGTAAATCTGAATATGGACTCTAAGGGTTTAACCACTTGGTAAATTAATCCTGATTAACTCCCTGTGTGAATTTTCTTATTCCAGTATAAGAGCACTTCATTCAAATTAGCTGTGGATTTAGCTGATTCAGAAGAAGGCACATTTATTTTGCAGTAGAATCATCTAATTGGAGAACTGGGAGGGGCCTCAAGAGGCATCCAGCCCATCCCCCCATGCTAAGATAGGATTAAGTATACCTAGATTTTTCATGACAGAGGTTAGAGCATCCATACCAGGAGTTAATCAGGAATAACTGTTGTGCTTTAAATTCATTCTCATTCTCAAGCTGAATTAACTTCTCAGGTTGGACAAGCCCTAAATAGTATACCCAATCATTCATTCATTCATTCATTTTCAATCTGAATTAACTTCTCAGGTTAGACAAGCCCTAAATAGTATACCCAATCTGATTCTGAGTGGGTTGTCCATCATCAACACTCCAACGTCCTGCCCAAATGCTTCAGTTCCTGCAGCTCATCAGTAAACCAATGGTGGAAAACATGAGTATGTTCTTCCAGAATTTCATCACAACAGTAAACCAGCAGTCAGTGTAAGAAATCTCTAATTTTCTGTTAGAAATTATTTCAGGCCAGCACCTTCCTAGAGAGAATCATCACAACCTACACTCCCAGCCATAAGGAGTTTGGGTTCTCTCTTGCTTGTGTAAAGCAAAAATGGTATTCTAACCATGTAAATATCCAGTTCCAGCCCCAGACTAAGGTCAAATTCATGGACATCTCCCCTTAACAGGAGACAGATGCAAATTAATGAGTCATGATTTTCAGGTATTGCCAAAGTACACCTCTCCTATAGGGCCAAAATCTTCTAATGTTCTTCATGTAAGTGGCTAGCAGAAAAGTAAGGCACACCAAATGGTAGCCTTCTGTCCCAATCAAGATTTCTATCCAAACCTGCAGATGTCACCCTGCAGACTCTCTGTGATAGGACCTGTGGATTTGTGTTCTGAGATGGAGCGCAGAGGTGAGAGGGTGTGACCTATATATGCTTCCTTACACAGCTATGCATTGCATACACACCTACACAGATTATTTGTAACAAAGAGTTTTCCTGATATGCATATGAGTGACATTAGTGCTGTTTTTGAAACATACAGGATGTGTGTGATTGTTTTAAGAGCATCTGTGGTTATGGGTTTGATATTTTGCCTTTACATGTTTTTTGGCACACAGGTTTTGTTGGCTTTTGTTTTTTTGGTGAGTAGCAGCTAGGGCAATTGTGGTCTGGTGGACTGGGCAGGAGGGGCTATGGGGTTCTATTCTTGACTATGCTAAGGAATCACTCTCTGATTTTGTATATGATTACTCAGGTGCTCCATTTGTAAAATCAGTTAATAATATTTGCCTTTCTTTGCAAACTGCATTGAGATCTACAGAGGAAAAGTCCTATAAAAGTGTAAGACATTCTTGTTTAATGATTTCTATTAGGCACTGTATAGAGTTAAAGTAATCATATATATGTTTGCATATGTTCATATGTGCATTCACATACAATGTAGAATGTAGATATGACCTTTAAGAGAACACAGCAGACTTGATTTGAGTACATTATTGTATTACTCTATGCCAGCTCTGACTAGCTTGCCAGATACAGATCTGCATTCTGGTATCATTAGTAAGGTCAGTACCACTGTTTAGTTTACCATCTTGCAAAAGCAATAACTCTTACGGCCATCCAGATAGATACAAATCTGATTTATAAAAAAAATCCAAAATGAATTCTAAGGTAGTTTTCTGACATACACAGGGGAGTCTGTAATACTGTTGCTTCACCCTTCCTCCAAAGCTTGAAAATAAGATGTGCTGAACAAATAAATGCAGTCCATATTGAGAAAAACAAGTCACAAGTGACTGAGTTCCAAAACTGTCTAACTTTTCAGTTGTGTGCTTTTTATATGTTAAATATGGTTCAGAAGATTAAAGTCTTCATTTTAGGCAAAGAAAGGAAATAATGTTTCCTGTCCCATTTGCCAAGCTAAGTGAACAACTGTTCCTGCACAATTAGAATTGTTAATTGATTTGAAAACATAGGGCTTTGAAGGTAGAAAACTGCTGACATTATTTCAATGGGGAAATGCACTCCTGAGAGAGAGAGCACTGCAGTACAATTTCTCTTCTTGTTTTGTTGAATATACATCTATAAAAACACTGTGAATCATGCAGTAAAAACTGCTGTGCTGATATCATAAATCTCTGATAATAAAAATTTCATTGTTGAAACAATAAAATACACTTTTATTATAACACAGAGTATCCACCTAAACATTGTCCTTTTAGCTTCTTCGAGTTAAATGTATGCACAGTTTTACAGTCTATAAACAGATCTGGAATAAAAGTTAATAAATGTCAAAATTTGCATTTCAAAAAATTCTTGCTGCATTTTAGGGAAGATCAATCTATGAACCTTTCAACATTATGTCAAATGAAATGCTAATTGTACCTTTAGGAATTTCAGAGACAGTGACAAGAAACTAAATGCTCTGTTCCTTTGCATCAGCAAGTAGAGGATAATTGTATATCTACTCTTGTGAACTTCTAAGAAAAAAAGAGAAATGCTAAGAAAAAAGGGTTTTCTATTCTTTAACTCAGGAGGGTAAACTCCTTCAGCCACCCTTCATCAATCTACCTTCAAATAAAGTGTGTTAACATGTTGACAATGGACAAATCACACAGAGTTGCATTTATTCATTTTATAATAGGTTTGTCAAATGAGCTTCAGCCAGAGATTTAAGAGTAAGAAATATTTTCCACCAGAAACAACTGACTTATTCCATTCAAGTTGCTAGAACAGTTTAGTGGTCTAGTCTTTTTCTTTCTTTCTTTCTTTCTTTCTTTCTTTCTTTCTTTCTTTCTTTCTTTCTTTCTCTTTTTTTTTTTTTTGGGGGGGGGGGGAAAGGAACACCAAACCCAAGCACTAGTTCTTTGAAGGATAAAAAAATTACAATATAAAAAATAGAAGCAGAAGAGGCTCTTTATATCGCCTCAGGATAAACCCTAATGCATCTCTGGGTTTGTTTAGCAATCATTCTTAGCAATGTATCTCTAAGCAATACAAATTATATGTTCTAGTTACAAGTGCAAGGACACGCTGATCCAATGAGCAAAGCAGTTTGGAAAGTAACACCTAATTCAGGGTTTGCAACATTTGTCCTGGTATTAACCTATCTACATTATATTGGCTATATTTATTATAGATACACCGAGACTGTTGAAATATTCACTTACTGTACACACAGCAAGAGACAGAATAAAGATGGGGAAATGTTTATGCTCATGTTAACCTATTCAGGCAGCTATAGGCTGCTCAGCTGGACTAGTCATTTTCTACCTCTCTAAATGCTTTTATAGCAAATAGTCTGTGGTTTCAAAAGCAGAGACTGCTCTCATCCTGACTTCTTGGCCTGTGAGTCTATATTTATATATAGAAGATTATTCAGTGCAAAACCATTCCAAACTGTATTTCATTTGGAAGGTGCATAACATAGGAATGTTTTAGAGCAACAACTCACATTGAATGGTCTACTTCTATTTATGTTAGTATTGTGGATATGAAAAAGTCACTATCGATTCTAAGGGTGGAAATCTCTATGTAAGTATTTTGGACCTGATCCTGCTCTAACCAAAGACAATAGTTAGTTTTGTCATTGACTTCACTGGAAGTAGGATTGGGCCATTGTTTTCAAAGGCACAACTAGACTATTGTGAGCTCTGTATTACTGTAATGTCTCATTTCTCTTTTTATATCTCACTAGGTGTATGAAAAGTTTTTAACCTAAAAATTAGGAATTTAAGATGATTCAGCCATATACAATGGTCTAATGCTAGTTATTGGCTCAAATGTTCTTTTAATTGTTATATATCTAATGTGTTTCCAAGGTGCCTATCACTATGGTATATACAATACAATATTTATGTAATTATAATATACTGTGGCCACGGGTCAGATCCATTAAGTATTGCCCTGGAAAAAAGTCTTTCCCAAATGCATGAAGGACAAGAATGATTATTCTCTTTATTGTAGCTGAACCACTCCCCCCTCATCCTTAACCCAAAGTTATTCAGTTTCCCTGAACAATATGCAATCGATGCCACAGTGAAATGAGAAACAAAAAAAATTATAGGAATTAAAAACCAAATAAGAGATCAGTATATAATTAGGTGTAGATCTATGCTATGTATGCAATAAGTAAATGCTTTACATAATAAACAAATATGTGATATGAAGTTTCGATGTGGATGAATTTCTGGGTGTCATTCAGACACCTAAAGCATGTCTAAGCATAAATCTAAGCATAACTCCGATCACGTCACTGTGTCCCTTCAATGCAGGTTTTCGGAGAAATATATCTGCATACCTAAAAAAAATTCTATACTTAGAAGGATTTTCATCTTCATTTTGCTTTTAGTTTCAAAGTTACATTAGAAAGAGTAGCTGTGAAATGGACAGAACTTTTCTAAACAAAATGTTCATCTTTTGTTAAGAGTCAAAACGGAAGGCTAATAAAGACCATTTAAAATAAAAGGGACCATTACTCCTCAGTTTTATATGAGCTTACATGCTTTCATTGTGCAAAGTGTGTTATTAATTTAACATGCCAGATTCATAGGTTTCTGCAATATCAGGTTTGATGTATTCATTATCGGCACTCAGTACATTAATTCACGCTGAAGTCCGGTAAATCAAAATTATACCATCTGGCTTCCTGTTCTTAATGATGAATTTGATGTAGGGGTGATTAAGATTGTTAGGCTTTTGAATTTTAATGTAAAAATTAGGGGATTAAAAAGGCATTTAGAAATGACCAATAGTTAGAATAAACTTACTGACAGGATCTAATTTGTGTACTTGCTAGTAAAGCTCCATTTTAATTAGCAGCCACAGTCTTTCAGCACAAGCTCAAAGAGACAGAAGTTTAGTGATTAAGAAGATGAAGCTGTTAAATTGATAAATTGACCTTGAAATACTTGTAACTATGGGGGATGGCCTAGCAGCTTTACGGCTAGTGTGCTATGTTACCACATGGGGGACCCAGGTCCAGGAGTGACCACAGAAATTCTGCCTTTCAAGCTGACTGACCAACTGGTCTGCCATGTTTCAGCACATTCCTCTGGCCATCTGGGTGGATGACGTACTTTAGAACTGAGATGACACTCCAGTTCACCTGCCAACAGTTGTTAAGTAATAATGGAATTTGTTCCCTTACTTTTAGACATCAAGAGGGCAAGGGAACAAATTCCATTATTATCAGCAACCACTGGCAGGTAGATTGGAGTGTTATCTCAGCTCTGAAGTAAGTTTTTCACCTTCTTAGCCAGAGAGATGTGCTGAGACACGGGACAAAAGGTGCTGAGGATGAGGAGGAAAATTTACAGGAGAATGACACCTTAGGTGAATAATGACCTTGCAACTTTCACACAGATTAGGCTAACCAGGGACATGACTGGCTGTCACTTGGCATATGCCCCGATGAGGATCAAGTGGGATGGACTTCCTGGTTGGCTGGAGTCCACCCAAAACAAATGCTAAAATAATTACATTGACAATCTGACATGTTAATTGAGAGACCCATCAGACAGCAGAGCTAACATCTTGGACTGAAACAAAGATATTTACATTGTTGCATAGAGATAATTACATCTCTTATATACACAAATAAATATATCAGCAAGAGCAAGTTAAGGAATATATGGTATATAGAAGCTTGTTAAGTTGCGTAACATCACTTGATATTTTATCAGAGCCAATAAGATAAGAGAACTGGAAGTCCTACACTTAGTAAAATAGAAATGAAAATAAGTTATGGCTCCTATGTCTTGGTAAAATTCCCTTTATTTGTGGAAACTCAGAAAAATTGTGATAATATGTTAGATTCTCATTTCCCCTGCAAAATTAATAAAAATAGACCCTAATAGAAGTACATTGTGGTGGGGTAACTTACAACTGAAAACAAGTACATTTATATATATCAACAATTTGAAGGATTCTTATTCCTTGGCAAGTCAGGGAATATTTTAAGTCTTATATTTTAGAGGAAATCGAATCTTGACTAACCACTGCAATTTATGTCATTTTAAATAAGATATATTTGAATAAGTATATTTTTCATGCCCTAAAAAGACTGATGTCTTCTTTTATAAGCTCATCCTGTGACACACTTGAGTAGGTAGGTATATTGATTTTTTTCTTTTTCTGATGGCAATGAAGTGTAAATGGAAAATATCAGACCTGGCAATCACTTAAACCATGTGAAAATTTCAGAGTGAAGGCTATTAGAGTCACTTTGTGATCTCCCTGGATGACCAAGGAAAAAACATTTCTACATTTCTTCAGATCCTTTGTGTGACAGCTAAGGAGAATAACATTTTTTCTAATATGCCAGTTATAGTCTCTAGTTGAGAATAACCCCAGTGCTTTCTTATGTCACTAGCTGAGAGAAGATGAAAGACCCAGCCTTGTGTAAATGGCTTTGTCTAACCATCAGTCTTTAGCTCTGCATGGCAGCTGTACTATTGACATTAGCTTGTGCACTGGGTGAAATTGAAGTGAGTTAAATGTGACCTTGGCTTAGTTGCTGAAGTAGAAATGAACTCTATTGGGAGTGAAAAAAAAATAAGACCAGTTTCTCTAACTTCATTTTTTCTTTAATGAGTTTAACTGCACTCTTAGGATTTGATACATTTTATTAAAAAGCTTTTATTTCCTTTTCTATTATACAGTGCGTAATCACCATTTAGTAAGGTTAGCTTGCCCTTTTAGTATAAAATCCTGATTTTTAGATGTTTATATCCCCATTACTATAAAAAGCAGATCTCTCAAAAAGTTTGGTTTCCTTGCCTCTACAGTGCCCACAGATATCTACTGTAACATTTCATAATAACCTGGTAACCACTTTCATTAATTAAAGTATTAAAAATACTCAGTGCTTCTAATGACATTGCGTTGTCCATTAGGTTACGTTGAGATGTACTGAGCTACCTGCTGGTGAATCATGTGCTTCTAAATGAGAGAGAAATGCAGGTAAGCCAGGATGCTTTGGAACTAAACCAAGATTGCCGACTTCTTTATATTCTCATGTAATTCAATGAGTGCATTAGATGTATATGAGAAGTTTTAGGATGGACAGAGAGGCCTGGAAGTCCTTCTCAAACTATTCCCTATTCTTGGATAGATTTGCCTCATATTCTTTTTTTTTTTTTGGTCTCATCATGTATTATGGTCCAAACTGTGCCTTAAGTAACACTGTGCAGTCTCTTTGAAAGCACAGAAGAACATAAATGAAATCATACAGAAGTTTAAATCTCTCATTCAAATCAGGGTAAGATACCAAAGTATATTTTGTAGGGAAAAGAATAATTCTATAGGGAATGAAGGCAGGGATGTTACACTGCTATATTACCTACTGTCAGCTTCAGGAGGAAGGGATATTTGGGGACTAAGGGGCAAATCCTTCTATAGTCTTTAAGGATGCTGTGGCTGCTGCAGAATTACTGCAGCTCTTTTGCACAGATTGGAGTCAGGTCACTCACATCTCAGATGTTATGATGACAGGTGCCATTATCAGAAAATAGACACAAAGCTGTGCATTCCCTCTGGATGATGGAGCACCCAGCTCTGCAGAAACATCTTCTGCACAGTTACAGAGAGGCCAACAGGGACAAGCTTGGACTGCAGTGACACAGTGATTAAATGGGTTAGTTAAACGTTCCCTCTGTCCATTGGGACAAGATGTGCTCCCCCAAAAATAAAGTCTTTTAACTTTTCAGTATATGGAGCTGTTTAATACAATCAACTATCACAAGCAGCAGCTAAAATAGCAAGATTGATTTTTAAAAAATAAATTCGATATTCAGGGACTAGTTTTGGGCTCAGTTACAAGCATACAAAAGCTACCAAGGGGATGCAATCTTATTTCTATAAGGCCGAGTTGAAGACATATGCACAACCCCACTGATTTCAATGTAAAATTTCATGGCATAATTTAGCCCTTAGTTTCTAATGCACCCTTAGTTTATATTTGTAGACCCTTCTTCCTGTTTTTGATAAGAACAGAAACAGTATTATCCCAACCCAATTTATACAACAGTCACATAATTCCTGCTGGATTATATTTCACATGCCTATTGATACAGCCCAATTTTTAGTTTTTTTATTATGGGATTAGACGTTAGGGCATTTTATTTCGGCATTAGGGACTGCTGTTAAGGGATGGGCCAAAGGTGTAAGATTTATATTCCACCATTGCTAGAATTTCTGTATAATCATTTGACAATTGAGAGTATATCTCTTTTCATCTTCAGTTTCTTTCTCTTACATTTTTCTATGTTATTCCATAAGCCATTTATCTGTCCTTGATTCTAACCTCTCTGACTTGTTCTCTACTATAGTGTATTGACTTCATATTCATATTGACTTAGTCTGCAGTTTTGTACAATCATCAGATTTCACCCTTTCACTGCACATTCTATGTTCCAGGCTGCCTATATAGAAAGAACAAAATCAGTCTTAATATTGATACTTTGGCCTTATTACTTGCCTCATTCGTTCATCCACTACTGTTAAAATTTATAACTAATCTCTCTAATGGATAGAGAATCGGCATGTAGGTTAAAGTAACCAGCTGCCTCTACCATACATCATCAGGCTTGCAACAAACTTTTATTTGGTCCTGTATAAAAAGCTGTCTGGAAGTTTAAGAAATAATTTGTCTACAGTTTCTCTGTTTTTATCCACTTGTATTTGGTCAGACATAGTCTTGCTTTTGCAGACTAAGAATACTGTTTGGTTATACCATATTTATTGCTGTGATACTCAAGGTCTATCTTGTGGGACTATTCTCTGGAAAGGCCAGAGGGAAGTGGAAAATTCAGTGAGTTTGTATTTGCAGAAATGTTGCAAATTATTTGAAGAGCATGGTTTACAAATACTGAGGATAAATGTGAGGCAAGAGAGCAGAAAGACGGGAACCTGCAGAAACTTAATGAAGCCTGCAGGTCCATAGAGCAGGGAAAGAGGTTCTGAACCATAAACAGTGTCAAACTGTCCAGGAATTTCAGCCCTAAGAAACAGCATTGCCAGAGACAGGGACTTTATGACTCCTACAACTGCTTCAGGCAGCCATAGACATCTGGAGATAGAACAGCATAAGTTAATGTTGACTCTGCCAGTGTTTACCTACACGCTAAGACACTGTATATTCCGAAAGAGTTTGCTGAGGCATAACGCTGCTGGAAAGCAGTACGCCAGTCTTCCTCCTTATCCACATCTGCCACAGTCACAGTCACACAGAGGGGCTTCCCTTGGATAAAGAGAGAAGTGACTTTCTACTTAGGCCCCACCTACCTCTCTCTTGCAAATTTTGGTCCTGTTTAGTGGTAATTCTATAGTTTGCCACCTTGCATACATATTTTTGCTCATGGCATGATACAGTATTCCAGGTATCATCTCATTACTAAAGTTGAACTTTTATTAAAAAATAATATAGAGCCCTCCATTGCTTATATGTCTTAGTGGTGGTCACAAGCTATTATACAAGAAACAAAGAACTCTGAACAAAGGTCTGGACAGGTAATGAGCCATGCAGGTGACTTTTTATATATATTTCTGTGTAAATGTAAATTTACACATGTAGCCTAGTCAAAGGTTTGGAACATCAGGGTGTGGTTTTTTTTTAAATTGATGCCTTAATGTTTTTCAAAAAGCATTTTAGTTCACCCTTAATCTGACACGTCTGTAGCTTTCTAGAGCTTACCTTGATCACTTTTCAAATTTGTGTTACATTGTCCTTTTTCATTCTAAATAGATTATAAAAAAACTTGCTAAAGGTTTCCTAGTCTCTTCTGGGACCCTTCATCAGATGTGTACCTTCCGGTCTTTTAGATTTGTCAGTCTTTAAATGTTCTAATTTCTAGGTCACCTCTTCGGGAATGATCCTGATTGTCTCCAGGATACCTTCCATCTCTGCTGTAAAATGTATGCCTGTTTCTGGCATCTCTTCCCTATCCTGAGGTAAATAATTCATTCAGAATTTTAGCAGTGTCTACCAGTGCTATCAATACATTAATCTTGCTATCTCTGAGGCCTTATTGTGTCTTTCATTGATCATTTATTCTTTAAGTACTTACTTTTCTTATTAGTCTATTTATCCTAACCTAACATCTGTTTCTTCTCTCTCTTTCACCAGTGTAACTCAGGAATAACTGCATTAAAATTAATGGATTTACATTGCTATAGGACTGATGTAAGCACTGGAATGATCAGTCCCCTAATGTTTACTTTCTCTAGTCTTTCTTTCCATTTGCCTTATATACAATTTTTCCTACTCTCTGTATTTCTTTTTGTAATTGTTCCAGTCCTCCATCTACTACAGATTACTACAGTTTCCACTGGCCAACACATTTTCCTTTTGCTTGCCCAAAGGCTGTTCAAAGACATGACAGCTTGGTTCTCCAC
This sequence comes from Mesoclemmys tuberculata, assembly GCA_007922155.1. Taxonomy (NCBI): domain Eukaryota; kingdom Metazoa; phylum Chordata; order Testudines; family Chelidae; genus Mesoclemmys; species Mesoclemmys tuberculata. The sequence goes on along the minus strand of ML675618.1, from coordinate 37,166,124 downwards.
AGATTTGCATCTTGTGCACTTATGAAAATCTGTGCAAAGTGAGTACCTCCCTGGTGCTGCTCAGAGTCTGATGGGGAAATAATTATGTCCTCAAGCTTATGTTTCCCGCCCCCTCCCCCCCAAAAAAATTGCTATAGTGTCGATGCAATCCTCCACTTTCAGTTAAATGTGGGTGCAATTGTACCCATTTAACTGATGACATTGACAAATCAGGTAGCTAAGGCTTTCCATACAAAGAAGTTGTGCCAGTTTAACTAATGGTCTGATGTTAACCCATTGTTGATAAACTAGTGCAACTTTGTGTGAGGGTACTATTCTATCAGTTTGAACCTGTCTTACAGCAGTTTAGGTTGCATGTAATTCATTGGTTTAACTTTAAATAGATAGTACTTTATGTGTTGATCAGGTCTAGGTGTCTAATTGGGTGAAACTGAAGATATAATTATTTGCACTTGTAATTTTGCACCCACGTTACTTTAGGTACTATACAGTGCCAACAGTATTAGAAGCCTAGTTGAGGCCCAGGTAAAATCAGAGCCTTAACTATTATCATTATTGATTTTCTCTTTGCTGTGCTTCTTGTATTTGCATACACACATCTTAGAAATACCCATGAGTACCTCATTATTTTCACTTATTTCCATATTTACTGGGGTTTGTTTTCTCCAAACATTTTTTCCTTTTTCTCTCTAGGTTTCCTGTTGTGTGCTTTACTGTTTGATATTGTTGCTACCTTGTCCACCCATCTGCTTCTTTTAACTGCTTCTTTCCTCATTTCTGACAGTGTTTGTTTATGCTCCTCATACATCTGGCCTTCTCTCTTATACACCAGTTTGAACCCTCCCTCATGTTTCTAACTATCCTCTTAGCAGCTGGTAGATCACGGCCTATTTTGGTAGCCACCTTTTTCAGAAAGTTGAAATTAACTCTCTGCTACAAACTAGTGTAACTCTAGGTAGGCTGGGGTGAAACTACTGTAGAGGACAATTATTATTATACTGACTGATGCAAAACCCCTGTACATTATAGACTCATAGACTCATAGACTCATAGGTCAGAAGGGACCA
>ML675618.1:36982968-37164657 GCA_007922155.1 Mesoclemmys tuberculata | reverse complement strand
ACATCCCCTCCATATACTTATCAAGCTTAGTCTTAAAGCCAGATACATTACGAAAGAGAATCTTGTTATGCCTACACTCATGGGGAAAAACCTTAACTTTGATTTTGCCCCATTAAAATCTCACCCTTAATGTTGCATTAGTGTAACTTTTTGCATTTACTAAAATTTTAGGTGAGATATTGAGCATATTATCTATAATAATTATATTATTTATTTATCCTTTTAAAATACCCCTTGAATGAATTCCACTATTACTCACATGCAGTCAAACCTTGCGCAATAAAGTTTTTTTTCATCTTCTTCTGCACTAAGGGGCCTGGGTCACTTGCAGTTTTGAAGTAGTGTAAATGGTGGATTCTCTGTAATTTGAAGGCTTTAAACCATGATTTGAGGACTTCAGTAACTCAGCCAGAGGCTAGAGTGTCTAGTACAGCAGGTTCTGTGATCTGCAACGTGTAGGAGGTCAGACTAGATGATCATGATGGTCCCTTCTGACCTTAAAGTCTATGAGTCTAAAATCACTTAGCAACAGGAAAAAGTCATTGAGTCTTATCCAGCCCAGTATGACTGTCCTTTTCTTTTGGCTCTTAATCTCAAATCCTCTAAACATACTTAGGCATCTAACACGCATTGAGATCCCTTTGAGGATCTGGGTCTTAGTTCTATTATATTCCTCAATCTTTCTTCCTTTAGAAACAAGTCTAGTTGTCTCTTGAACTCATGTATACTCTTTTCTTCAATCACTTACCTTAGTATATTATTTCCTATTTATTACCCTTCATGTAAGTAATGCAACCTGAATTACCTTTCTGTAACTAGGAGGCAACTCCCCTCTCACACTGGTTTAACACAGCTATAATGCCATGGACGTTATACTCATCTAACTGTGTGAAGAAACTGGACCCCAGTTTCCTAAATTTTGGCTTTTACTGCTTTGTTACTGCACTTATTTAAATCTAATAGAAATAAATTTGTTGTATTAGGAGATCAGATCCTGGTCCTCAGCATAAAAGCTAAATAAAAGAACTTTACATAGAAGAGCTCCATGATGGTAGGATGGAATGGAATCTTACAGTGGACCAGAAGCTGGGTATGAGTCAACAGTGTGCCCTTCTTGCCAAGAAGACTAACGGCACATTGGGCTGCATTAGTAGAAGCATTGCCAGGAAGATTGAGGGAAGTGATTACTCCCCACTATTTGGCACTGGTGAGGCACATTTGGAGTATAGTGTCCAGTTTTGGACCACCCACTGCAGAAAGGTTGTGGACAAATTGGAGAGAGTCCAGTGGAGGACAATGACTAGGGGGCTGGAGCACATGACTTATGAGGAGAGGCTGATGTAACTAGGTTGTTTAGTCTGCAAAAGAGAAGAGTGAGGGGGGGACTTGATAGCAGCCTTTAACTACCTGAAAGTGGGTTTCAGGGAAGATGGAGATAGGCTGTTCTTAGTGATAATAGATGACAGAACTAGGAGCAATGGTCTCAAGTTGCAGTGGGGGAGGTCTAGGTTGGATATTAGGAAAAATGTTTTCACTATGAAGGTGGTGAAACACTGGAATGGGTTACCTAAGGAGTTGGTGGAATCCCCATCCTTAGAAGTTTTTAAGCTGCAGCTTGACAAGGCCTTGGTTCGGACAATTTATTTGGGATTGGTCCTGTTTTGTGCAGGGGGTTAACTAAATGACCTCCTGAGGTCCCTTCCAACTCTAATATTCTATGATTCTTCTATTATTTCCCACAGAGGCCATGGACACGGCTCTCAAAGTACAAATACCTATGTGGGTTTTTTTTTTTTAGTTGCAGAGTCACTGGCTGTATCTGCACTTCTTTGGCCCTCTGTCACCTCACCTCAGACTTGTTCCATGCCACTGGGAGTAGAGCATGTGCTCACCATTGTTGTGTGTCGTGCAGAGGGTTTGGAATCCCCCTGCTCACCCTATGCACTAGTTGTTGTTTTTCTGATCTTAAAATAGCTACAAATTTGTGGAACTTGTTTTCCATCATTTAAAGAATTTAAGTTTATATATAATAGTGTACACAGGGCTCAGGTCCTTTGCCATCTGCTGGAAAATCTGGCCTCCTGAGGATTCCACCCTACTGGCCATACCTGGCAGCTCTATACCACCCTCATCCCATGAAGATTGGAGTAAGCTGTAAAAGTGGCTGTCACAATTCAGGGTAACTGCACCTGTATTCCCCCTTCATGGCCCATCAAGGGCATCCACTTAAAGGTTTTCCTGTCACTTCTCTTGGGCAGAGTTCCCACCTGTTTCCTTTCTTACACAGGTGTTAAGGCTTCACAGCTCCCTGGATTTACACTGTGATATTCCCTGCAAGCCAGACTGCCTAAAAGGCCAGCTTCTGTGCTTTGCTTTCTCTCCAGAGGCTGTGCCCAGTATATTACCCACAGTTATAAGTTACTACTCTTTCTAAGCAAGCACAAATATTCTTAAAGTGAAACATTACAGAGGAAAAATATTAAAAACAATACATGAACCTGCACACATGCTAAAAAGCTTACCAGGATCACCCCAACTCCAACCACTGGCTCTGGAAGGTCCTTCAAAACCCACAACTGGCTTTTCCCTGTAGTTACAAGTTCATAACTGTCTCAGATTCAGAACCAGAACCCAGACAGGGAAGACCAGCCTGTTTCTTTATAGAACTTGGTCCTTTGATTTACAAACTTTGGGAACTGGTGATCATCGACAGTGACCCACTCCTATGAGTGTAGCTTCAAAAGTCTGGGTTTTTGCATAATCAGAGGTAGGGAATTTGTTTTACTCTGCCTGTTTATTCCATAGGAAATCCACGTCATACTTATTTTCCCAAAAGTCCATTGTTGTCTGGCACAATTCAATATACTCCTTCGATTTCCCAGGGCTCACATCATATCTTCCCCCTAGAGAGGTTACATAATAATACACTTAATACATACATTTTGCATTTAATATAGTGGTCACCAAAAATACTTAAAAGTAATAATATCTCCCAAGGATATGCAGGAAATTGCCATATCTGTCACAGTGGCTTAACCCTGTCTTTGTCTTCCTGATTCCAGCATAGTTCAGCCTGTTTGGGGGATCTGGGCCAGTGTTCCTAAAATGTATCATCAGTGAATTTACTCTACTTGTTACTTCCTTGTAATTGGAAGTGTTCATCTCTGGGTACTTTTGTGTCCTGTTCTTATATCTGTTCTTATACCAGCACCCTATTATTTCTTCTGTTTCATTAATCCCTGGTGTGGGCCCTTGTCAGAGGCCTTTTGAAAACCCAAGTATATTACATCCACTTAACTCCTCTTATCTATATCATGGCAGTAATATCTTAAAAAAATGTCAGTAAGTTAGTTAAGCATGACCTCTCTTGCCTGAATCTTTGCTGAGTACTCTTAATCTAACTACTTTGCTGGAGGGTGGGCTTTCATCACATACCGTAAGGTGCTTCAAGACTTTGATCAAACTGATGTTATTACGGTTTTGCATTTCCCGGTCTCCATTTTTAGGAGGGTAGGAGGGATGCCAAGGCACTGGCATGCAATCGGCCATAAATGGATATAGGCTGCTACCTGGGGCTTATAATATCTTTTGCATTGATTCATAGAGTGGAAATCCCTCCCATTCCTATATCTGTAAACACAGAAATGGAGCCATATACTTACCAGGCTCAACTACATCAGAAAAGCTCTACCAAGTACTATGCTGCAGCTGCTCCTGTGGCAAAGCCTCATCTGGAACTTGTTTCATCAGTCACTTCATTAACCTCATTCGACACCTGCTGTGTGCTTCTAGGGTCAGCCAGTTGCCATCCCAGCTGACAAGGTCATCATGCATTGCCAGTGGCTCATTGCTCAGTGCAGTTCCCAGCACCCAGTCAAACTCATCATAAAATGGGCATGATGTTGGCAAGTTGCCAGAGGTGCAGTTCTGGTCCCTGGTTTTCCAGTATTCAGTCCCAAGCTACATAATCCTTTACCTGCTTTGTTACTGGTCCAGTAAATATCCAATCCTGCCAGCTTCTTTGCTATTTGCTGAGATGAGGGGTCATTACTGGTACTCTTACTAAAATCAATTCTTTTGCTGGCCTCACACCAGAGATTAACCAAAATCTGTCTGTTTTCCCCTGATCGCAATGCAATGTGCTATGTAAAGAACTCATGCTGCTCTGTGTCCATTGCAAACATCAAAGGTTCTCCTAAAGTGTGATTGCAGCTCAGTAGCCACAATAAAATGGAAGGGCCAAATGACCATCTGCTGCACTAGAACATGGGGGAGTGCTTCCATTTCCCTGGAGTCAACTGGAAATTCTTGGGAGAGAGAAGACACAAGAAGTTGGCCCATAGCCTTATTGGATACTTTTGTCAATCTCCAAGGATCAAGTTCAGGGAGGAGGGCTGCAGAATGATAGGGTTCTAATTCTGGGTCCTGCCTTGAGTCATGCTTAGATCCTACAGTCTTGTGGGGTCCATGACCCTGGGTCCAGATCGAAGCCTGAGTCTGAGAGATTTTTGTGTAGATTAAAGTGGGGTAGGATTTGAGAGTGAATCTAAGACCAGGTTTACAATGCAGTGTAAACATAATCTTAGGATCTTCTATAATGCCCATTGGCATAGTATATAAGCACTGCTCAGATAAATTAGATCTGCATTGTGAGTTCCCTATCTGACTCCAGGAATTTTCTGTTCCTCTATTCCCTGAATAAGGGAATGATAGGAAATGTATATAGATAATCATCATGCCAGTTAATGCTTTGTCAACAAGAAAGGGTCTTGCAACATTCCCTGGAATTTTGCTCTAATCTGTTCTCCAGAATTAATTTCAGCTGGTTCTTATGTACTTCATTCAGGGCTTTGTAAACAACAGCATCCCAAAAAGGCACTGTTGTGTTGAGACTTGTGAATGGGACTTACATAGCTGATTCCTAACTTTCTAATGAGATATCTGCTTTTAAACAGCTGCCTTTATTTTTAGATGCTTGGTGGTGGCCCAATATGTGCATTTTTCCCCTCTTCTTCCCATTCCCCTCTGTCTGAACAAAGGAGGACATGGAACTAACAGTCTTCTTGGATTACAGCACTTTGTATCTGTCAAGTAGCTGAGAAGTGGTGTCTTCCAAGGGAATTAAAATAGTAAACCAGCCTGCTCTACAAATACAATCCAGTCAGAGAAACTGGCATAATTCAGTTGTCTCCCAACCTGGTTTAAATATGGTTCTCCAACCTGTAGTATGGTTTTAACATTAACAGTGTTTTGTAACCAGGCTAAAATCCTGGCGTAAGAAGCAAATATAAAGGTTGTAATATCTGACAAAAGCAATTCAAGTTATTAATTTCCCACAGTTAGGTATTGTTTCACATGATACAGAGCATGCAGATATTTCTTTCTGCAATACTTTTATTCTCTGCACTAGAAGGATCTTTTTGTATTTAAAGCAGGAAATTTTTTAGCCAGATTTTCTTTCACAATTAAATCTAGGAAAAGTAACTTGGAGTATGTAGCAGAGAGGGAGAAAGGCTGGTGATGTCTTTAAAATTTTAGTTGGGGCATTCCAGTGTGCCTTAAATAAAGGTAATTTTTGAAAGTACTGTTATTCCTCTCTAATGAGGCTGCTGGCCAGTACAATTAAATATATGTACTTTCTTGGAAATGATGATGGTGGTCCAAGTCTCCTCCTGGAATGTGAATTTTACGGTTCTAGGGCAACAGCACAGGGATCTCCTGCCTAGATCTTTCAGAGTAGATTCTCCTCCAACACTGGTGTGAAATAAAAGTAATTTCACTGAAGCCAATTGAGTTACACAGGGTAAAACTGGTACAAGTGACAGACAAATCAGGCCTATCATGCACTATTCTATTAAATTAACTCCTGTGAATGGCACCCAGAACTCAGTTGAAGCATTTTGTTCTGATTTAATTTTTTTATACTTCGAGAGGGGCAGTGCTCCAGGTGCCCAAATGCCAGAACCACGACTGAGGAAGGCTCTTTGTTGTGAAAAAAGAAGATGAGAGAGCAGAAACGAGAACATGATAATACAGTTGTAGTGCTGAGAAAGAGCAAGCATGTTGCAATAAAGCTAGTGGTGTGATGAAGAAGACAGTAAATAATAAAATTGTGAACTTCTGCAGCTTTCGAAACACTTGGTAAATTAAGCATCCCAATTTATTTATCTCTGTGAGGTAAAAAATTATTACCTCATTTTATAGGAGGCATCCTGAAGCCCAGAAAGGATAAGAGACTTGCCTAAGGTCACACAGTAAAACAGTGCTCAGAAAACACAGAAAAAAGATCTGAGCAGTCTTGATTCCAAGTCTTCTTCTCTTAATCAATACAGCATGCTTCTGCTCAACAGCAGGGAGTTGTAGAGTGACAAAAAAGGAAGATATAGAGTGATGCAATGTGATACAGAGGGAAAGCAGTGTTTAAATTAGAATCTTATGCAAGTTGAAAATTCATTTTGGGTTTTCTAACTCAGCATTATCATTAAGTTCCCATCCGCATACATTCATAACTCCCAATATTAAAGACATTTCTTTGCACACACAAATAAGAATAGTATATCCTGCAACTTTTTCATTGTTACTTCATCTCAGAAAGCACTGGTTAGAGCAAGGGACAAAGGAACTAGGACTCCTAGATTCTATTCCTAGCTCTTCTGCTAGCTCACTGTGTAGTCATAGGCAATTCATTATATTTTTCTATACCTCAGTTTAACTATATAAATGTTAGATATTATAATTATATATTAAAATAATAACAAATGCCCACTGAACTTTACAAGGACATTGTGAAGATAATTAATGTCTGCTTTGAGGTTTTCAGATGACAGACACCATATAAGTAGAAAATCTTATTTAAGTACAGCAAACATAAAATGGTAAAATCAATAACTTCTAATTTTTTTGACTTGTAATGTAAAATATAAATGATAAGTCAAATCCGAAAGAAAGCTACATCTACCAGCTGCCCTGGCAGACAAAAAATCTCTTTCATCTCTTATTTCTCAGCAGAAAATTATGAATGGCAAAAAAGTAGCATACGTCAGATATGTTGTATGGCTCAATTGTATGGCTCCTTTTGTGGGAAAGGATTTAAGAGTTATAATGAACAAGCAACTGAACATGAGCTCTTAGTATGATGCTGTATAAAAAAAGAGTTAATCAGATCCTTGGATGTATAAACAGGGGAGTAGTGCGTAGAAGTACTCTTGAAAGAGAAAGTAGTTAAGGACAACGAGGTTAACAGTAATTGGGATAAAACACAACATGGCTTTACAAAAGATAGATCATTCCAGATCAGACTGATATCCTTTTTTGAGAAGATAACAGATTTTTTTAGACAAAGGAAATGCATTGGATCAAATGTACCTAGATTTCAGTAAGGCATTTGGTTTCACATGGGGAATTATTAATTAAATTGAAAAAGAAAAGATGGGGATTAATATGAAAATTGAAAGGGGGATAAAGAACTGGTTAAAGAGAACACCATAGTGGATCATACTGAAAGGTGAATTGTCAGGCTGGAGAGAGGTTACTAGTGTAGTTCCTCAGGAATCCGTCTTGAGACCAATCTTATTTAACCTTTTTATTACTGACATTGGCACAAAAAGTGGGAATGTGTTAATAAAGTTTGTGGATGACACAAAGCTGCGAAGTATTGCCAATACAGAGAAGGATCAGGTTATCATACAAGAAGATCTGGATGACCTTGTAAACTGAAGTAACAGAAATAGGATGAAATTTTATAGTGGAAAGTGTAAGGTCATGGATTTAGGGAGTAATAACAAGAATTTCTGCTATAACCTGGGGACTCACCAGTTGAAAGTGACAGAGGTGGAGAAAGACCTGGTCATAATGGGTGATCACGGGGTGACTAGGAGCCGCCAGTATGATGTGGCCATGAAAAGAGCTAATGTGGTCCTAGGATGCATCAGAAGAGGAATTTCCAGTAGAGATAGGGAGGTGTTAGTACCGTTACACAAGGCACTGGTACAACCTCATCTGACTGCTGTGTGCAGTTCTGGTCCCCCATTTTTAAGAAAGATTAATTCAAACTGGAACAGGTGTGGAGAAGGGCTACTAGGATGATCCGCAGAATGGAAAACCTGCCTTATGAAAGGACACTCAAAAAGCTTGGCTTGTTTTGCCTAATCAAAAGAAGGTTGAGGGGGAGATATGATTGCTCTCTATAAATACATCAGAGGGATAAATACCAGGGAGGGAAAGAAATTACTTAAATTCAGCGCCAATGTGGACACAAGAACAAATGGATATAAACTGGCCATCAGAAAGTTTCGACTTGAAATTAGAAGCAGGTTTCTAACCATAAAAGATGAAGTTCTGGAATAGCTTTCCAAGGGGAGCAGTGGAGGAAAAAAACCTACTTGGCTTCAAAACTGAGCTTGATAAATTTATGGAGGAGATGGTATGATGGGCCAGCCTAGTTTGGCAATTGACTGATCTTTGACTACTGGTGGTAAATGTGCCAATGGCCTATGAAGAGATGTTAGATAGGGTGGCTTTTAAGAGAATTCTTTCTTGGGTGTCTGGCTGTAGAGTCTTGCCCACATGCTCAGGGTTTAACTGATCACCATCTTTGGGGTCAGGAAGGAATTTTCCCCCAGGGCAGATTGTCAAGGCTCTGGGGGTTTTTCACCTTCCTCTGTAGCATGGGGCACGGCTCACTTGCTGGTGGATTCTCTGTTCCTTAAAGTCTTTAAAACATGATTTAGGGACTTTAATAACTCAATCATAGGTTAGAGGTTCATTACAGAAGTGGGCGGGTGAGGTTCTGTGACCTGCATCATGCAGACTAGATGATCATGTTGGTCTCTTCTAACCTTAGAGTCTATGAGTCTATGAGTAAGTAGAAAGATGATTTTGCCTCTCTATACAGCATGGGTGAGACCAATACTATTTTTATTCTTATTTTATTATTTGCATTACAATCATACATAGGAGCCCTGGCCATATACTAAGACCCCATTATACTATCCATTGTACAGACACAGAACAAAAAGAACAGTCCCTCCCCCAGGAGACTGCAATATAAGCATAACAACAGAGACACAAATGGATATAGACAGACAGGAAGAGGACAAGGAAACAATGAGACAATATTGATCGCTATCACCAGCAACGGTCTCAGCACACCCGCAGACACTGGCATACTTGCACACAGTTCTGGTGTCCACATTTTAAAAAGGATGTTGAAAAAGTGGAGAGGGAAAAGAACCACAAAAATGATTTGAAGGCTGCAGAAAATACCTTAGAATGAGAAACATAAAGAGCTTGATGAGTTTAACTTATAATATAGAAAACTGAGACTTGATTATAGTCTATTACTACCTTCACAAGGAGATAATACCAGGTACTAAAGAACTCTTTAATCTACTAGAGAAAGATGTAACAAGAACCAGCAGCTGAAGCTGAAGCCAGACACATTCAAATTAGAAATGAGGCACAATTTTTTAGCAGTGAGGGTTATCAACCACTGAAAAAACTACCAAGGAAAGTGGTGAATTCTCTTGATTATATCAAATCAAAGACTGGATGCCTATTAGAAGGTATACTTTGGTCAAACACAAGTCATCAGGCTCAATACAGAAAGTAAGTGAGTAAAAAATTAACAGCCTGTGACATAAGGGGTTCAACTAGATGATCTAATGGTCTTTTCTGGCCTTAAAATCTATTAATTTAGTTCTAATGCATAATTTCAAGAAATGTAAGATAAAGAGTGAGATGCACCCACCCCACATAGAAAGAAACTACTGAGAATGCCGTCAATTTACTCAAAGGAATTATATCAGCTGCCATGTGGCATGGGTCACAGAATTATATGAACAATTATATCAGACTGTTAACTCTTAATAGATTCAGTCTTAAGAAGGGAAAATTAAAAAAGCAGAAACATCTCCAACACTTAAATGATCTGTCTTATTCATGTGAAAATTATATATCCCTTTTTTCTTCTAGTACTTTTTTAACCAAGAATAAGCAGTATTGTCAGTCAGAGGCAAAAACAGTTATTGCTTAGTAAACTAGATTGTATTGCATATTTGGAAAAAAAATGGTATTACCTTCTGAAATTTAAAGTACAAATAAGAAAGATAAAGAGAGTAACAATTAAACCCCTGATCCTGAAAACATTTAAGCATGTGCACAGTATTTATAATAGTGAGTTCTCCCATTGAGATCAGTAGGTCTATTCACTTTGACTTACGCATATAAATGTTGGTAAGGTCAAGGCCTAAGTAATGAATAAACCTATTAAGGCCATCAAAATATGTGCTCATGCAGGACTCATTGGTAAAGGGAACTAGTAACAGGACTCAAAGCTTTCAATTCAAAGACTCCCAGCTTTAATGTATCCTACTCTGGTGGCAATTGAAATGATTGGCTCTTTGGTAGTCCAAGGGAAATGAATTGGTATTTTCAGTCTAGTTCTTATCCAGACAGAAAACAATCATCATTTCCAACAGCAGCAAAGAATCCAAGTGTTGAATGGGTATAGACAGTGAAATATCTACTTACCACAAGAGATAGTCTTTCAGAATTGAGGCATGTTATTGTGGAAGTGTTATGTAAGATGGTGAAATGCTTCTGCAGAAACAAATGTCTACTATATAAGGAACAGCAAGTGAAGGAATGTGATGTGTCTGCCCTCAAAATATGCTACTGTCACAATATATAGGGACCAGGGAGACAATGCCTCACCCTGAGCACCATATACAAACAAAAGAGATATTGTTGGGTTGCAATGTGATTCATTAAATTTTTCCTCTAAGAGTAAAAATTCTACTAAGGTTCAGAGTCTTATTTCAGTTACACCAATGTGTCGATTCTATTGCTGATGGAGTTGCTCTGGATTTACATCCATGCAACTGATATTAGAATCTGACTTTACATTGTCAAGGTGAAGTGGTCACCTTGAATGGTTCCTTAGAATACGTATTAACTACTTATTTTAAACAATCTGTTCCACCTTGTACTTAGCTGTGACATTCTGAGTTCCTATCCCAGACTTGAGGAAGAACTCTATGTAGCTCAAAGCTTGTATCTTTCACCAATAGAAGTGGTACAATAAAATATATTACTTCACCTACATTGTCTCAGTGAGCAATGACAGTTATGAAAACTATTGTGTATAAATAAAACTAACTTGAACACAGCTCCTGAGACATAGTATTCTATCGATTACTCATTTGAGCAGATGTTTGACTTTATAGATAGAAACATTGTACATTTGTGGAGCAGAAATAAACAAATATTTCTATGCTTGAATGTGATAATGTGGTCCTGCCAGCTCTATGAAATCCATCTGTTTGTCCAATAAAAAAAGATAGGAGGATACTACTGTTATTTCTCTTAAGAGATCTGAATTCAGATTATACCCTCTAGGATATAGCATAGACAAAATATGCTTCACTTCTTTTGTTTTGTGTAATGTTGCCTCTTATTCCTGGCCCTATTAAAATCAATGAGAGAGTTACCATTGACCTAAACAAGGTCAGGATTTCGTTCTTGAAATTAAAGGAAAGGAGGAACAGAAAATACTATTTTAATGGTTTTTGCTATTACTAGCTGATGCAAGTATTTTAATTAAAGAGAATTATCTTTTAGACAGGCTGGAATCCCAGTAAGACCAAAATGACTTGTATATCAGTCAGTAGTCTAACAAATGAAAATGTCACCAATATCCCATTTACTTTAATAAAAAAACTTTCAATAGATCCTCAACATTCTATTCTCCCTACAAGTGCATCCTACTTTTTCAAACCTTTCTGATATTCAAAAAAGAAAAAACAAAACAAAACAATGGCAATTGGATATAATGAGTGTATCTTTATATTTTTATATTTCTGTAGAGGCAAAACTATAAAGAGAAAAAAGATTAATTCTGTCCAAGTGCCTAGTACTTTTTAAGTGTCAAATTCTGCCCTTAGTTAAATCTGGGTTAATTCTTCACTTCCACAGAATAACTCACTATTTACCCAGTGAAACTGATAGCAGAATTTGGCTGTAACTATGTATTCAAGCTGTTCCATACCCAGTCCAGAAGATAAAACTTCACTTTTTTTTGAAGACAAAACCCTGGTGTACACTAAAACCTTAGATGTTGTTATCTCTTTGGTAAGGAGCAAAAGTGTTTTAAAACAAATGTATTTGGAACATTAGTACAATCCCACAAACACTTCCTCTCATGTGTAGACCACTGAAGTCAATGGGATGCTATGTATAGGTAGACTTTGAAGAACTGGGCCATAGGTAACTAATTAATTTCTTTCACTAATCCTGGAGATTTAGTGATCTCTACAGGACCATTGAAAAGAAGTTGGGAAACCACCACCAGGCTACCCATGTACATGATGAAAGACATCACGCACTCACAATCAGTCTTTTACAATATGCTAAAAAGAAACCCCAAATCCAAAAGAAAGAAAGAAATTGAAAAGAATGTTAATATTATGAAAATAAAACAACTACCAGTAAAACCACATAATAGATTTTTTTTTAAAGAGAGCTAAGTTTCTTGGCTGTTGTTTCCAGATATAAAAAGAAGGAGGAAACTTGCTCCCATTGCGTATCTCCTAGAATTCAAGACAGACTGAAGAGAAATAAGAAAAGCAAGTTACTCTTTGTTTTTTGATTATTGGGGTTTTTTTAGTTATTTTTATATACCAGTGTAGGGCGCGGAAGACATTGTGACGCCATTACAGCAGAGTGGCAAGACTAGGTCTGATGATCTCGGTATGAACCACGTATAAAGCAGAAGTGCTTTAGTCAAAAACTAGCTAAAGCCGATTTGAAGCAGCTATGGCAGTAAACAAGAAATCACACGGCTATCCATGGTTGGACACTGAGCTGATCCAATTAGCAAGTACAAAGTGATTGTATGATCCAATCACAGTAAGAATTAAAAGGTAACCATTTAGGGTAAGGTTTTAGACTATATGGGGTTAACCTGAATATATTGCTTTGAAGCTCTTTGTGGACTGTCAGCCGGCAGTGTCATGAATAGGCCTGCTCATGGTGGAGCTCGCTCAGTGAAGAAGATGGGGCTTCCCTTCACCTTGGTGAGTACCCAAAACATGCTTGCTTAAGTATATGTAATAAACTCCTTTGTTAGTACCCATTGTGTGTCTCTGTGTCTGTCTTGCCATTGAGATCATTTAATCAAACCCCTCCATTTAGGCAGAGTACAACCATTATCAAGAAAAACTGAGATGGGACTAAAATTCCAATGTATAACTCTTTAGGGTGTTTTCTAGTTATTTGAAATGTAGAGTTGAATAATGTAATATAATTTTTTCAGTTATTATATGAAAGCAAAGGGCTTAGTATGGGCATAAGAATAATTTTAATTTCACTTATTGCCTTTGTTCTTGCATGTTACCTGTTAAAAAAAGTAAAAGTAAAAAAAAAGTAAAAAAAAAAAAACCCAACATATTGAGACTAGTCAACTGACGATCTTTTACACACCTTCTTACTGGGTAACAGTTTATAGGCCCCCTGGGGCCCCACACACAAAGCATTTTTCCATTGAAGCGCCAACGTAGAAGCTTAGTAAGCAGAGGATTACAATAGTACAGACAACCAAGCACTTTGAAGGTTGATATAAGACAGATAGTAATAAATTATTTGAATCTAGTTGGGAACTAAGGTATCTTATGTTAGATAGAGTATTTCATCTGTGTCTTAAATTAAAGTTAAATGAATTTTCTAGCTTTAAATATCCCAGGCAAAAACCTGCAGGGACAAATCTGTCCAAACAGTTCTTGTTTCCATGAAATCAAAAACAAACAAACAAAACCACAATTGTCTCCATTACTCCAAAGTGGCATTTCTGAATTGTCTGGTGGAAAAAACAGACTTCCTTAATGCCAAAGAAAGGTTATTTCAACTTTCCATTTCTGTGGAAAAATGGTGACATTCATAAACCAGTTAGGTTGATCACAGTTGGTTATTTACTACAGATATTACAGGAAATACAGTATTGATCCATTCTCAGTCTTCCTAATTTGAAGGTAATTTTTTACTTCAGTGGGACATTAAGACCACCTGGATCATAGAATATTAGTACTGGAAGGGATCTTAGGAAGACGTCTCGTTCAACTCCTTGCACACCCAACTAAATCTAAAACTAAACTGAAGTAAAAGATTGTTTTAAAATGTATTTATTTTTAACAACAACTTGTATTAGTGAGCTGGAGAACACAGTAAGAATGAAAGTTGTCATTGATGAAAAACTCTGCTTCACAGTTGCCCTACGGCAATAATACGCTGTTGTAGGAGATGTGTGATAATATAAAGGGTAGGTGAAAAGGAGAAACACAGATCATGATCAAGATTTTAAAAATTAGATGTTGGTTTTGTGCTTTTTGACAAATAAAGCTAATCTTATGATCTAGCCCCTATTCAGTTTACTCCATCCCCATGAGTAGCTGGTTTGTACTGAAGAGTAGTGACTGGCAAAATCTAATTTCAGAATCTTCCCTGTGAAAAATGCCACTTTCTTATTCTCATGGACTAAAATGGGTCCTTGTTAATTCTGGTCTGTGTAGTGCCTTCCAGTTTCACAACTTCCATGCATTGCTCGTAAGTACAGGAATCAGAGCAATATCATGCAGCAAAATTTGAGCCCTACTGCTATTCAAAGCTACCCAATCTGTGAATCAGAATGAGGCTACAACTTAATGATATTTACATTTTATGGTGCCATTCGTGTGAAGAGCAAAACATTAATGAATTAAGCCTCACACTTGAGGTAGGAAAGCATCATCCCAAATGTAAGAATGGACTAAGAGACAGAATGATGTGACCAAAGTCACACTGTGAATCAGTGGCACTTGGTGAAATTTTGCTGTCATTCATGCTTTAAGCAGGCAATTTCCTCCTTTCTTTCTGACCATATTCATAGTAAGAACTTGATAATGACCAAATGGGCTGCATTGTAGCCCCCTTTTTGTTTTAGGTCTGGAGATTTTTAATTCTGTAGCCTTTAAAGGGAAGTAAAATGCAATTTAGTCATCTCTGTCAAAGGAGAATCCAATTGAGATATATGGGCGAAGTGAAATCTTTTCTGGCATGGGTTTTGTCCTTGTCTTGTTTAAAAAAAAAAAAGAAAAGAAAAAGAAAAAGAAACATTTAGCCCTGATGTCCTCCTAGAGTGGAAGCAACATAGTGAGCTAGATTCTCTGCTGCACCTAACATCTGCTGAGCACAGCAGGAGTGAGGGGGAAACCTGAAGGGAAGTGGTTGTGGCGCCCTTATTCTGAAGACAGTTCTACAGTGACCCAGGAATGCTTTAGAGCAGCACAACAATACTTTGGCCACCCCATCCTCCGTACACTGGGGCTGCAATGTCCAGCAGTGTAGGAACCATCTATTCCAAGTCTTTCCCAGCTGGGGAATCTCACGTGCTGTGGAGTATCTCTGGCACAGAAGATCCAGTGGCTAGTCAACCCCTTTGAGTCATTGGAATGAAGGAGAGAATATAGTCCCTTATTTTTGCAAAAGATAGTTATTCTTAATTAGCTTATTCAAAATGTACAAAAATAGAAGTCTTAGAACTTTATGCAACTAAACTAGAAACAAACTGCTAGCCTCTGTCTAATTCCTTGAGGATAGGTGTCCAATAACAAGAATCTCCATCCCTTTGGCACATATATCGATAGTCTCAGCAGAGAGGGCTGAGAGGTCTAAAAGTGTATGAAGAATGAACAATCTGTCGTACCCCTAGAGAAGTATTCTGGGTCAGCAATGAGGAATAATAGCAAAGCTGGATAGGGAAAGTTGTACTGAGCTCTGTCTGTTCTGTAAATAAGATAACTCTTTCAATAACAGTGAGTCTGGTACCTTTCACAAAAACTGTACAGTACTCATTTTAATTTTTAAAATGTAGTAAAATAATTCTGTAAAATGTAAGAAAATAATTACTTTTTTCTATATCCTGGTGCCTCCCACTTTTGTGGCCAATCCTAGTTAATGACTATCTTTATAAGTTCATAAACCAGCTAACCAAATCTTGTGACAGATTTTTTTTAAGTAGACTTTTATGTAAAGCTCATAGCCATGCTGTTTTTGCCAGGCTTCAAGCTTGCCACTTAATATCTGACAAGCACAAACTGACATCTGGAATGTCAGAACATTTAGGCTAAGGGCTCATCTCATGCACAAAAAAGTGTAAACTTTTTAAAATAGAAGCCTCAGTTTAAACAAAGATTAAAGTCAAATAGGCCAAAATTACAGATTCTTTATGAATCCTATTCCAGGCAATAATTATCTCAATTTACAAAATAGCTAAACTTTCCATTCTCTATCACAAGTAGCTTTTATTCACTGGTATAGAACCACAATCATTTCTAGGCTACCAGGAACATCTGTAACTATATAAGCTATACAATTATAAAACTATCCTTGGGAAAGTAATATTTGAAGAGTAACAAAACTCATAGTTTATTCGACCAGCATATAAAACCACTGAAGTATAATACATTTATCATATTAAAAATGCATCATTAAAATTTAAAAGCAGGTGCAGTTACTCAATAAGCTAATGGTATAGTCTGAAGACTCCACTCAAGATTGTATTGTTGAATTCCCACTGGGATAAAAAAAAAAGACAAAGAAAAACAGAGGGAGGGAATTAGAGTGACCTTGCACCAAGGTGCTAGTGCCTCACACTACATATTTGGTTGGCTGTGGCTGAGCTCCACTCTGAGGATCTTTAAAGCACTGCATTATCATTGCTATGAATGAAAGTGCACACATAGCTCGAGCTAGGAAAGCATGAAAAACCAACATTCAGTACTGAAAGAGATATATATATATGTGTGTGTGCATGCCTCCATGTCTATACACCTGGAGAGGGTCTGATTAAGGAAGAAAATGAAAATCTATCAGATAATTTTAAAACAAAGCAGTGAGAAAGAGAAACACCCTGTCATTTAGCAGGATCCTACTCCATTTCTATAGTATTATAGAGTGTGTATCCTTCACCGGGAGTTGGGTGTAGGGACTCACCAGTATACATATTAAGGAAACCTACGACCTTTTTATATCAAGAATTATATCATTTTAACAGTTCCATCTATTCATTTAGCACCAGTAGGAATTTATTAAATAAAACTTGGCTAAATTGGGAAATACAGTTTAATTTGTTAAAATTATTATAGTTTCTGTTTCTCAAATATATGTTTCCATGAAATATGGCAAAATTCCCATTGACTTCAATGGAAGCCATATTGGGCTAGTTTGAAACTGGATGAAATTCAAGTTGATGGTTTTAACTTCTGAAACCCTCCGTGATTTGGTTCCTATGCATCTGAGAGAGCACCTCTCTTTGTGATATACTTTAGCAGGTAACATCAGTTGGGAAACTCAGTCTGGTGGGTCCAGGATTTGTATGGATTTCTGTGGAAAGGGAGGCTGGTGATGTCTGGGATTGGCGACAGAAGTGGAAGAAAACTGATGTTGGTAACAACCGTAAAGGTGAATCAAGTCTAATTTCTATGCATCAGTTGTGGCTCAGATACCAGGCTGCTCGATTCTTTCCACAGAGAATGGGAGTTGAAAACCTTCATTTCAATTTATATGTCTTCAGTGGGTGGGCTGTTTAAGTGCTGTGCTAGTGGGTCTTCTGGATCTGCTTTGTTTAAGACAACTGCAGAGGCTTAGGCCACTGAGTACCAGGTGATGTCAATGGTCTATGTTATAAATAATAAAGTTTTCTGCCAGAGGCTTTCAAACATGAGAGAGGCATCTTTTCTTTGGTCCTGCGTGGGCATCTGGCAAAAACTCTCAAGGCTTATCCAGCTATTTATGATAGTTTTGCTTGAAAATAAGTCCAAAAAGAAGAGAGGAAAATATAAGAGTTTTCAAAGTAATTGGGAGTTTTGCAATTAACTTTTCTAGGAGAAGGCCTCCCGTTTTCTGGTTTAAAAATGCTTCATGATCCATCTAGACGTTTTAAACATTTTTTTAAAAGTTTATGTGAAATGACAAATTTCTCTGGCTTCCGTTACATAATATAGACTATACCAGAGCTGCTTTCTCAAAGTTAGCACTTATCTACTTAGTACTTATGGTACTTTAATTTGCACTATAGAGAGTGTAAATTCTAGAATGCACTAGTGTGTTACGCACTAACTGCCCTGCGTGGATCTTACTGGCTCACACTGAATTCTCTTGTACAGATTAATATAGTACTGTTTGAAATAGGAGTACATTAATGCTCACTAAGGTACTTTTAGTGCATCTCAGCAGAGTATACACAGGCCTTTAGTGCACAACGGGTTAGTGTATTCTTGAATTTACATGCTCCTCTGGTGCAGACTAGGGACCATATATGCAAGATCTTAGGGACCTGTGCAGTTAATATGAAAATAGCACACAGTAAGAAAATAGAACCAAGCTATCCAACTGAACCTCGGAAAGTTTAGTGTTCCTATCCTCCCAATGAAGCCAGCCACAAAACTCTCATTGTCATAAGTGGAAGTTGAAGACGATGCTTTTCTTCCCAGATGTACCACCACTGGAATTTGTATATATAGTAAATTAATCACAGAAAAAGACTATAAAAATGTCCAAAAATCTATAAATATATATAGAAATTTTCTCCTTCATTGAACAAAGCATTGTTTTGGAATGGATACATGTATATGCTGAATTTAAGCTGCATATCATCAGGCTATATTACTTATGACAGTATCACAGTGTATGAGGTGACAAAATTGACCTACAAAATGCTGCAATGAGCTGAAATAAACACAGTCTGGAAACAAGAGCCATTGTAATGACAGCTGTTTTAGCTGAGTAGCAACCCACCAGGTTGCAAAATAAAATAAAATCTTTGAGAGGGGCAAATTCCCAACCCACAGTTTGCAACTACTTCATAACACCAAATCAACTGAGGCACATACCACTTTTGCTTAATCACACGTGCATATTTTTACTTATTATAACTATCTTGTGCATTCTCCCCTTAGTTCAATAAGGAGAGACTAATAGCAAAGTGGCAATCTTTTTTTTAACTATTTATATTAAAGTTATATGAACAGAACCAATGGAAGGTTACATAATGTTTCATTTCCTTAGCACTTTCCTCATACAGTAATATTCTCCAGGCTTTCCTGTCAGTAAAATGATGTAGTATGTTTCTAATTTTCCCATAAACTTATACCTCCTGAAGAATATAGCTAACATATCCAGAACTGAAAGTGTTAATGAGAAATATTTGATCATAAACACAAAGTGTAATGTATAATTTCAGATGGGGCATTAGAAAGTTCAATACCTCTTCCCAAATTTCACAGCCACAGAATACTACAAATTAACCCAGAAGTCAATGTTACTTTGGAGTCACAAATGAATTTTTTCTTCTTCTACTGTTCAAATAAGGTAACATAATTTTGTTGTTAGATTTTCTATCAACATAAAATGAAATGGTCAATTTTGCAACATTTGTTGTTCATTATTCATTAATGAAAATTATCCATTTCATAATTTATCATTA
This sequence comes from Mesoclemmys tuberculata, assembly GCA_007922155.1. Taxonomy (NCBI): domain Eukaryota; kingdom Metazoa; phylum Chordata; order Testudines; family Chelidae; genus Mesoclemmys; species Mesoclemmys tuberculata. The sequence goes on along the minus strand of ML675618.1, from coordinate 37,145,144 downwards.
GTGCTCTATTTATGGAGTGTGTGTTGGTGACATAGTTTGTTTTTCATCTTTCAAAAATTAGAGATGAATTAGTTCTTTGTTATTTACAAATAAAAAAACAAAAACTTGCTCTTCAAGTTTTAGAGCCACACATTTTGCACCCAGAATGTGCACCTCACTGAAGTTATCTTCATCCTGAATGTTAGGTACATGCTGCCTGATCGGTACTTGATTAGATACTGTATGTTTTGAAACACCACATAATGTGCTTTGTGATTTTGAAATACCTCCTGATTTCTTTGCTTTATTCATAAGTAAACAGAAGTTTTTAGACACCTATGCCATGATTTTCAAAATAGGAGCATCTTATATCCATACAAAGACACCTAAATAAGTGACCCAATTTTCAAAATTTCTCCTCCCTTTGACTTCTGGTAACATTGTCCTTACAGTGTAATGCCTCCAAAAAAACAAATTCCACAAATTTATAAACACGAAATGTATATTCTTTTCTGTATGAATAAACAAGTTCATGAACATTTGCAACCACTGTCTGATGTACTGATGTTTAGACATTATCCCCACCTCATGCTTCATGTACTGAATGCACAACTTGTTAGAGATGTATCCTAATTCCATATTCCTCAGGAATTAAACTGAATGTTCTGTATCCACCAATTCACTCCTAACTTCTAGGTAGGGACTGGAGAGTAGTTTCACAAACATCTACAATATTTCCTAGTTGCCAAAGCAATAAACCATGGCCAGTCAAAAGTTTCTGGAAGGTTCAACTTGACTAGAAGGCCAAATGATCATACTTTAAAAAGACATCAGATTATACTGAGACTGGGCAGTAATTTGCAAACATCCCGCTTCAAAGTGGTTTCTTGAGAAGAGGACACATGTTTATTTAAAAATGCTTCGGACCCTTCCCCAACCTCTAACAGTGGCACCACACCACCTCTCTTTGATTTAAGAACTCAAGATGCACCAGGCATATAGAGGGTTAGTTTCAAGGAACCCAGAGGAATATGAATGTCTTGAGCAGAAACCAAGTAAAACACAATGAAGAAGAGATGGTCTGTTGAGAACCCAGAAGCTGTGAATGTTCTCCATTCCAAATGAAAATGAGGGCAGAAAGGCCTCATAATATCTGTTGGCACATAACTTTTCTGCTTAACAAATAATTCAGAAAACCAGCAGACCCAAACAGATGTTTTAGAGGGAAGAGAGCCCTTCCCCCTTTTAATCTCCTTCACTTTATAATCAAGGATGCTACCAATTTGGACAGGAAGGCTAGAGATGAAAATTCCCTTCCACGCCCATATTAATTGACCACTGTTAGCTTAAAAATGCCAGGCAATCTACAACCATAGCAGAACAGAAATAATTTCAAAAGCAACTGTGCTAACCAAACAATGAGTCCTCACCAGAATATCAATCATAAAACTGACTGCATAAATAGAAAAGGGTGTGTGGGCAGAAGTTCCTTTCTGAGATGAGGAGCAGAAATATTTTGAATCCCAGAATCTTTCCTCCCTTCTTCAGAGGAGTGGTGAGGCAATCAGCAGATTGACAGGATTCAGACACACTAGTCCAAAATCTTCCCACCCAAAACCTGCCTGTCCCAGCCAAACTCTGACTCGGAACAAGAGTCAAATCATGCTTCCTTCCCTTTTTAGGGCCTCCAAATTTTGATCAATACACACATAACCAGAACAGTTCATGGAACACCACTGCTGTGCTGCTCACAATAAATCTGGTAACAATGATGAGCAGGCCAAGGTGACATGAGGGGCAGGGGGTAGTGTATATTGATACATTACAAATTTGAATCTGAAAATGCAACACATGTTGTCATTCCTTCTCCCTCCCACCCAATTGTCTTTTGAGACTGTGACCTATTTGTGGGAGGGGCCTTGCCAAGTTCTGTTTTCGTAGCACTTAACAACAAGAGGCCCTGGTCTCAGTTGAGGCCTTTGGGCACTACAGCAATAATAATAACAATAATGATAAATGAAAATGTCAGATTCAAAGCAAATATCTATCTCTAACGGGTAACTGATGCGCTTAAAAAAGGAACAGAGGATTTCTAATTATTCAGAGGATGTGGATGGTCTGACCTAATGATCACGGAAAGTGTGGTCAGGCCTAGAAGTCAGAGCTGGAATCATCATTCAAGAGCCAAGACAGGGGTCAGAGGCAGAATCAGAAACCAGGGATCAAGTAAGAGTCAGGTCCCGGGTAGCAGCCAGTCAGGAAGTCTCTCAGATGCTCACACAACTTCCTGGTGCCTCCTTCTGACTTCAATAGTATGGTTCAGCTGGTCATCGTCCCCAGTCAGGATCCTGATGGGTGGTGCATCTGAGAGGGATCAGAGTACTGCTAGCCCCTGAGTTCCAGTTGTTTTAGATGAGCTGCCCATTGGTGGCCTGGCCAGTGTCTGAGGGCTGCCTGGGAACCTGTGGGCCCTTACAGGTAGTATAACTGAGTACATATAATTTTAATGCCAAATTCTGATTTCAGTTACAAAAGTAACTCCCTTGAAGTCAGTGAAGCTGTACTGGATTTACACCAATTGGCACAATGGCACAATTTGGCCCTAGCTAGTCATTTGATTACTAATAGCTTTGCAGTCAGAAATATCATTGAATAAAATAATTATCTGTCTTGTCAGTAGAACACGTTTTTTAAAAACTGTCCTATATAAAACCCTGAGACCAAAATTCAAAGCAATGTAGAATAAATTAATTAACTGGGGAATTAATTGGGCCATGTTGCTTTTTTAAAATTAAGCTATGTTTTAGTTATATTTTGTTTGGCGCCCAGAGGACTCTGGGCATGTGTGTCCTATAAATACAAATGGATACCACATTATTGTTAATAATAAAGATACAGGAGAATATTTTCACCAGTGTTTCTGTACATTACTGGCAAACAGACTGATGGGTTGAGGGACAATCAAGACTCTCAGAGCCGTGAAGAAATAGTGGAAAGAAAATGTTTTACCAAGAAAGAGAGCTAGGTATTAGTTCTTTTTTTTTCCACACACAATCCTTCACACGGATCTTTCATCTTTATCTGAATTGAAGCTCATGGAATCTCTTGTTTCCATTACACTTACATTCTCTCTGATGTGATTCCTGCAGGAGAAGATCCCAAACAGCTTCCCCCTTCAGTTTCTTCTCTCTCATTTGGCCTGAAAAGCCAAATGTCTACTTTGCTTAACCCCACTCCCACTGTAAACATACTAACTGCATGCAATGAAATCTGCAGGGAACAAATGGGATCTTTAGGTTTAACCCTTTTGTAGTCATTTTGGGATTATATATTTGGCTGTTTTCTTCAGTCAAGTATGAAAATGTATCTTGTCTTTTTCTGAAGAAATCACACTTGATTCTCTGACTTTACCAATTTTTGATGTAAAAACCCTTTTTGGCATTTTGACAGCAAATGATTAAAAGACTTTCCCAGTATTTTACAAGAAAATATGAATTTTAACAAGATAAGCAAACTAACAGAAATCAAATATTCTATTGTTGTCTTGTGTTAAACTAGCTGTCACATTTGAAACTCTTGCAGTTAGTAGAAGGAATGGTTAGAATGAAGGTGTGTTAAAAAGAAGTACAGGCCAGCTTTTTTTCTTATATGTTGCAGATATAAAGTTCAGATTTATTGCTGCCATTGATGACATCAGCAATAAAATGGGGATCCTGTGCTGAGATTTTAAATTCTCCTCCATATCATGATATTAGTATCTCACATTTTTTTCATGGCTTGGATATTTAGGCTCTGAACATGCTTTTAAACCACGGTAAGAAAAAGAACCTAGTTTAAAATTGGTCAGTGCTCTTTGCACCACACATTGAAAAAACTATTTTTATGACCAGGAACTGTGTTTGGGTCTTACAAGATGGACCAAAAAGGGAAGAACAAATGTGGGTAAAGAGGCAAACTCCCACAGGACACTGAGACAAGGGTGGCTGGGGCAGTTGTTGGGAGAAATGGAGAAGTGAGACAAGAATAGACTACTGGGTAAGAGGGAGATGAGAGAGGGTCACAAAAAATCTTTGAGTGGAGGTAAGGAAGCCCCTGTATGAGGGCAGCCAGTGACATAAAGGATAAGGGCTCATTAGGAGCCCCCTTATCCAAGCAGAAGTAGCTACCAGGACAAAGCAGAGGGCAGCCCAAAGGAAATCCCTGAGGGCAGAAAGTGTCAGGATGGGAAGGCAGGGAACTGATCAGCAGAGGAAGCCTCAGAGAGGGACTAGAGGTGGTTTGAGGAACAAAGTCAAAGAAAACCTGAGGCAAAAATAGGGGAGCTACATCTGGAATGTTGGGATTTTAGCAACCACCAAGAGAGGTTGGAAATAAAACAGGTCCCAGTGTGATAAAGGAACCAGGCGGTTAGAACTAGGATAGAAATGTTATTGACTATCTTCCCCTTCCTTCCTCTTTCCCCTCAGAAATATCCACTTTCCTTTATGCCTCATTGGGTGTTTATGGTTCACAATCCTGGAGAACAGCAAAAGCTTGGCTAGAGAGTTTAAACTCCACAAGTCAGTGAGGCTCAGCTTGCTCACATGGACTCTTTCTTTCCTCTCTCCCTCTGGAGTCCCCTCCTCTCCAACATCCCTGTAGCCTACAGTTCTGGGTTTGGTAGTCTGTCAGAACTCACCTTTCTTCTCCTTTCCTGCTAGGCCCAAGCCAGAAAAGAGGCATGAGGAAACAGCACCAGGGTGAAGACGGGTCTTGTTGAGAACACATGTGGCAGAGGAAGCTCTCTTCAAGGTCTTATGTAGTTCCCTGACATAGCTTCACTTCTCTTTGGCTTCTCCACTGTCCCTTTGGCTTCTCTCCAGCACTGCCCAGTGGGCTCTCAGGAATGTCTACACTGCAGTATGAGCCCAGAGTTAGTGAAACCAGGGCTTGAGTTAGAGAACCCAGGGCTTGAGCAGCTACACTGATTGTGAACACCAGGTTAAGAATTTTCTAACCTGGGTCTGAGCCTGAGGTTCCCGCATCTACTCTGCAGCATGTAAATCCAAGTCCATCTAACCATAACCAAGACTTCCTAGTGCTTTCCCAATATGCGGCCGCTCTAGCCCTTTGTTTGTGATACAGTGTGGGAAAACTTGGCTGTCCACCAAACTTAACTGTCCAGAAGACAAAGAAAGTTGTCCCTTAGGATTGTGGGATACTTTTGGCAGACTCCCATAGCATGAGTCCAGTGGGGCTGGGTTTACATTGCAAAGAAATAGGAGTGGAACCCTGGGTCCCAGCTTGACTGAAGCTCAGCCCCTCTACCCCTTGTGGTGTTGGAACCCTGGATACAAGCCCTGGGATAGCATGATTTGTATGTAGATGGAAGTGGGGTTAGGTCGGAGCCTGAGTTCATGCCCTGGGCTTACATTGCAGTGTAGACATACCCTAAGCCTACTAAGTAAACAGCCAGTCCTACACGATATACACCAGAGGGTTAGCCAGGCTCAAAAGTGTTAAAATGTTTTCACTTACAACAGTTATCTGTAGGGAAAAATATACCCCTGGTTGACTTCAGTCTAGTTACAGCAAGGGTGAAGTGGGCACACAATTTGGACTGCAGAGCTATGCAAACAGTTCAAGTAGTAATCAAAACCTTCTCAAACTAACTATGTGCTGGACGCCCAAACTGAACCAAGTGAAATTGAAATTTGCTTACTAGGGAACAGGATTTGTCACATAACCACATTAGCTCACATTAAAAGGCAGCTCTTTGCAGGTAAGATACTACTTGGTGTGAGCAAGGGTGGGAGAATCTGGCTCACATTACTGAACAATGTGCTGTTTTTGTAAATAGAAAAAAAATCTATTTTTATGGAGTCCTTCCGTCAAAAATCTCAAAATGCTTTTCAAACTAAACTAGTAATATTCACAATTCTTGTGAGGTCTGAAGGTATTAAAATTTCTATATTACAAATGAGGAAACTGAGGGAGAGAGATGCTGAATATAATTTACCAAAGATCACAAGCTGTCACAAGTCAGTGGAAGGGTTCGGAAAAACACCCAGGCATCTGCTGTGTTTACTGTGATTAGTACAGTTAGAAAAGGCTGAACACAGAGAGCTCCTAAGCACAACCTTAATTATTTACTAAATGCTCAGATAATACAGTCCTAACTTCAAGTCCCACTGTCTAATCACTGTAACAGAGAGCCTCTCTGCAGTCAATGCTGAAAGCCAGACATTATGAGATGAAAAGGAGCCTCTGTATTTAAAACTTCACTATAATGTGACAGCTTTGAATGATGCAGCATTCATAATTTGCAGGTTATACAAAATTGTTATTATTACTCATTTGTGTTATGGTAGGACCTGGAGGCTCAGCTGAGATCGGGGCCTCACGGTGCAAGGCAATGTACACATAGTCAAACCCAGTGTCTGACCATAGACAAGTAGATGACACAGAGAAAGTTAGGAAGTAGTATTATCTCAGTTGTACAAATCGGGAACCAAGGCACAAAGAGATAAAAGCCCAGATTTTAAAAGGTTTTGCTCTGCTCAGCATTACAAAGCCTAACTGACTCTGGAGCCTAAGTCACTCTGCTCCAAGACTAACCCTATAAAATACCAGTAAACAATATAAATAGGAGCCAAAATAGTGAACTACAAGAGGTCAAAGCCTAACAGATGACAGATGACATAAAAATTGAGGTAGTGGTTGTAGTAGAAAGTAAGAACCAGAGACATGAGGCCTAGTATAACAGAACAGATCTGAGGCCTGAGATAAATAGTAGTCAAGCAGTCAAGCCTTGCCGTTAGAAAGCAAAGTAATCAGGAGTCAGACTGTGAGCCTGCCTGTAAATTCACAGAAACTGGCAAACACACACATTCCTAAAGAAGCACTAGGTACAGAGCCCTCATGCAAGCACATTCCAGAAAGGTACCAGAACATACCAATGTCCCAAAGAAAACAAGGGCTTACTGACCCCTCAGAATGATAGCATGATGGATAGAAATGTTTTGACCAACCCATCTGGTACAAGGTAAAGGGTGGTATCTTACAACATCAGAGGCTGGTATCTTACCATGTAAGAGGGTGGCAACTGCACGTCTCAGAGGGGCAATAATCAACTTGTTTGTATCAGTGTATAAAAGAGGGTCTCCAAGATAAAGTCTTTGTCCAGCTGAGGGGGAAACGGAAAGTCCTGCCATTTATCGAGCTGGTCCATTGTAACCAGCATACATGTATCAGTGATTCTGTAGAGTCTGCAGGATACTAGGACAATGCTTTGTCTACTATAGACCAGGCCAGGTGCCTTCATTACTGAAATGGATCTCTGATTGGATAATCCAATCATGGTTTTGTGTCTCGATTATCTATGCAGAGCTGAGACAGCATACACAGTGGGAGAACATACACTCAGCCAACAATTGACAACAGTGGTAAATAATGAAGATGACTGGTCGTTGATTCAGAGTGAGTTGAATCACTTGGTAAACTAGGCACAAGCAAACAATATGTATATACATCAGGAAACAAAGAATGTAGGCCTCACTTACAGGATAGGGGATTCTGTCCTAGAAAGCAGTGACTCTGAAAAATATTTGGGTATCATGGGAGATAATCACCTGAACATGAGCTCTCAGTATGACGCTGTGGCCAAAAGAGCATATGTCATCCTGAGATGCATAAACAGGGGAATCTTGCGTAAGTCTAGAGAGATTATTTTACCTCTGTATTTAGCACTAGTGCAACTGCTACTGTAATATCATGTCCAGTTCTGGTGCCCACAATTCAAGAAAGATATTGATAAATTAGAGAGGGTTCAGAAAAGCGCCATGAGAATGATTAAAGGATTAGAAAACATGGTAATCAATCAATCTATTTAGTTTAACTAAGAAAAAGCTAAGGGGTGCCTTAAGTACAGTCTATAAGTACCTACATGGGGAGTATTTAATAATGGGCTTTCAATCTAGCAGAGAGAGGTATAAACACGATCCAATGGCTGGAACTTAAATTCAAATGCAGACTGGAAATAAGGTGTACATTTTTAACACTAAGAGGATCTGGTCCAAGAAATGAATAGAGCTAAACCACTTGGTAATAGTGACCAACGCATAATAAAATTTAACATTTGGGGGAAACACCAAAGCAGCCCACCATGGTAGCATTTAATTTCAGACAGGAGAACTACATAAAAATGAGGACGTTAGTTAAACAGAAATTAAAAGGTACAGTGCCAAAATTGAAATTCCTGCGAGCTACATGGAAACTTTAAGACACCATAATAGAGGCACAATTTAATGTAGACCCCAAATTAAAAACATAGCAGGAGGACAACAAAAAAATGCCACTGTGGCTAAACAACAAAGTAAAAGAAGCAGTTAGAGGTAAAGAGGCATCCTTAAAAAAGTGGAAGTTATATCCTATTAAGGAAAATAGAAAGGAGTATAAACTCTGGCAAGTGAAGTATGAGAATGTAATTAGGAAGCCCAAAAAAGAATTTGAAGAACAACTAGCCAAATATTCAAAAAGTAACAGCAATTTTTTTTTAAATACATCAGAAGAAGCTACAGCCATTGCGGAGAAACTAAATGAATTCTTTACATTGGTCTTCACGGCTGATGATGTGAGGGAGATTCCCAAAAATGAACCATTCTTTTTAGGTGACAAATCTGAGGAACTGTCCCAGACTGAGATGGCATTAGAGGAGGTTTTGGAATGAATTGATTCACCCAAAAGTTCAGAGGGAACTCAATGTAAAATTGGAGAGCTACTACTGGATATAGTATACTTACATATTCAGGAAGCCCTTTGACAAAGTCCCTCACTAAAGGCTCTTAAGCAAAGTAAGGTGTCATGGGATAAGAGGGAAAGTCCTCTCCTGGATCAGTAACTGGTTAAAGGAAAAAAGGTTAGGAATAAATGGTCAGTTTTCAGAATGGAGAGAGATAGTGGTGTCCCCCAGGGATCTATACTGGGACCAGTACTGTTCAACATACTCAGAAATGATCGGGAGAAAAAGATAAACAGTGAGGTGGCAAAATTTGCAGATGTTACAAAACTACCCAAGATAGTTAAGTCCAAAGCAGACTGCAAAAAGTTACAAAGGGATTTCACAAAACTGGGTGACTGGGCAAACAAAATGGCAGATTAAATTCAGTGTTGATAAATACAAAGTAATGCACATTGGAAAACATAATCCCAACTATACATATAAAAAGGTGGGGTATAAATTAGCTGTTACCACTCAAGAAAGAGATCTTGGAGTCATTGTGGATAGCTCTCTGAAGACTTCCACTCAGTGTGCAGTGGCAGTCAAAAAAGCTAACAGAATGTTGGGAATCATTAGGAAAGGAATAGATAGTAAGACAGAAAATATCATATTTTCTCTTTATAAATCCATGGTATGCCCACATCTTGAATATTGCATGCAGATCAATTAAAAAAAGATTAAATGGATTTGGAAAAGATACAGAGAAGGGCAACAAAAATGATTAGGGGTATGGAAAAACTTCCATAAGAAGATAAATTAAAAAGAGTGGGACTTTTTAGCTTATATAAGAAACAACTAAAGTGGGATCTGATGGAGTTCTATAAAATAATGACTAGTGTGGAAAAAATAAACAAGGAAATGTTATTTACTCTCTCTCAGAACACAAGAACTGGGGGAGGCAGAGAGGGCGGGCACCAAGTGAAATTAATAAGCATCAGGCTTAAAACACATAAAAGGAAGTATTTCTTCACACATCACACAGTCAACCTGTGGAACTCTTTGACAGAGCATATTCTGAACGCTAAGATTATAAAAGGGTTCAAAATAGAACTAGATAAGTCCATGGAAGATAGGTCCATCAATGGCTATTAGCCAAGATGGGCAGAGATGCAAAACCATGCTCTGAAGTGTCCTTAGCTTCTGTTTGGCAGAAGCTGGGAATGGATGACAGGGGATGGATCACTTGATGATTACCTGTTCTGTTCATTTCCTCTGAAGCACTTGACACTGGCCCTGCTGGGAGACAGGACACTGGGCTAGGATAGACTATTGGTCTGACCCAATATGGCCACTCTTATGCTCTAATGTTCTAAGAGTAATTAACCAATTAGTGGAACAATCTACTAAGGGTCATAGTGGATTCTCCATCACTGGGAATTTTTAAAGGAAGATATGATTTTTTTAAAAGATATGCTCTGGTAATTATTTTGTGGATGTTCTATTGCCTGTGTTATACAGGAGGACAGACTAGATAATCATAACAGTCCCTTCTGGCTTTAGAATCTATGAAATGTCTTAGTACTGCATTCACTATTAGAATTTTTATGGCTAACCACTAATATGTATCCCTTCTTTTTTCCTCCTGCATCCTCACTTTACAAATCTTTTAAAAATCTTGGGTTTATTTTAATCCCACCTCTCCCCCCATTTTGTTTTTATTTTTATTTTTTGGCAATGGGAGAGACATAAAGAAAACGAGAAAAAGTTCCTGAAACTGTGTGTGGAGAGGTGTGTGTGGGTTCAGACGTAAACTCACTTTTGGCCTAATTTTAGGCAATAAAATTCCTTTGAGGAAATCAAATGTAATATAGGAAGGGGTGTATAATGTTACATTATAAAGAAACTCAGTCAATAGTTAGAAACCCTGGAAGACAGGTTTTGAATGAAGCAGAAGGCATGCAATAAAAATGTTACCAAAATGATTAACATAGGTAACTGAAAAAGTCTGATTATAAGAAGGCAAAGTAGTTTAACACATGACCACATTCATAAGCGTGAAATATTATAATTCTATTGTCTATTCTTTCTGTGAAAAGTTAGCTCCTTCAGGAATGTCTTAATGAATAATAAAACTGACTTGATTTTCCCACTGCAGTCAACTTTGCTGTCATGCTATTAATGATTCATAATGACTGTATGCTTAATAGTTTTATGCCAGATAAAAGCAGTTCAACAGAAGAAAGTAGCCACTGTCACTCCTATGACTGTTCTCCTGGTATTTTCAGCAATATTGGTAAAAACAATCACTAAAAATTCAGAGTAGAAATGGGAAAATGGTTTTAAATCACTCAATAACATCAGTGCTGAAATCATATAAAACATTTTATTATATTACCTCTGCTGTAATGGAAAACACAGAGGACTAGAATGCATGCTGTTTGTTAAAATGGCATATTTTCCTTTTCACCTCATCTCATATTCCTGGATATTTTATTTTTGTAATGCAGTGATTTGCAAAATACAACTAGCCAATGTTGAAAGGAGAACACAATGTGTAGGCTGAGAATGTCTTAGCAGAATAATGCTCAAAACAGCTCTGCGCAAGACAATAGCTACCAGACTGCTCTGAAACTGTAGGAGTTTAACTACTGTATATATAATTGTTTCTCTCTGCTTTGAGGCAAGCCTTTGCAAGAACAATGTCCTTTAACAAAGGTCTAAAAATGCATGTGAAAGCCAAACATAATAACATTGTTATTTTGGCACTTATTAACAGAACAACGGGGCTTACAACAATTAGATATGAATATTACAAACTGAATTTAATATTAAGCTGTCTTTGAAATGCCACTTTGCAGCAGGTTTCCAAATGTTTAAAGCACAGCAGGAGGCTAACCCCATCTTCAAATATTAAATCAAAACCTTTTTTTTAACCTGATAAATCTTACTGAAAGTAAGTTCTCCTTTTCGAGAGAGATTTATTAAAGTATCAGAAAAGAAAACTAGACCTCTCAAGCTACTCTTGGCACATGGTTTGTATCCACAGTGAATAAAAATAATAACAGAAGGGATTAATAATATTCACAACAATCCAGTAAGTCCAGTCAGTAGAAAATAGTGCATAGTTAAACACATAGTATATTGGATTGTTTCATCTAGAAAGTCTCATAGAAATTTTACTAAGCAACAATAACTCTTACTATCCTCTGATTCCTGTAACCTTTGTTACATGGCATTGAAAGATCAAAGAGAAGTGTCTATATGATATTGTAAATGTGATATTTAAAATATTCTGAAGTTCAGATGCAGCTGAGAGCAATGTCACTGATAAATAGCATAAAATAATTATAGGGACAAATTATGTGCTTGTATATGTATGTTTAATATTGACTGAAATTAGCAGTACTTGTGTGCATATCTGGAGAATTTGGTTCATATATATTAGTGGTGGAAACCACCGATTATGGCATTTAGCACAAAACATTTCCTGGCATTTCGGTCGTCCATTTTTAATGTCCCAAGCAAAGAAGCTTCCCTGGAAAGACAGCCAAAAGGCCGGACATTTATCCTACTATTCCACCTACATTTATCCTTTTTCAGTTTCATTCTAGTAGTTATAATGCCTTGTACCAGCCAATTCTTCTCTGTCCTTGGCATTTACTAGACATGTTTTGCTTGTTACTATGTTCTCCCTTTAATCACCTCTACCTAAGCTATATATATATTTAGCATTTTTAATCTTTTCTCCAAAGTCAATACTTTCAACCCTCCTAATCATGTTTGGTGCTCTTTCTGATCTCTGTCCAATCTGTCAATACATTTCTGATAATGAGGTGCCCAGTATGAAATGCAGCATTCCAGGTGGAGTCTTAAAGAGATGGACTATTACATCTGTACTCTGTGGGTGAGATGCCTCAGTCCCAAATTGCATTGGCCTTTTTTGCAGCCATAATATATCATGTCTAATTTGCTGTTGCTCTCAGCATAAATGCTGATAGGTTTCTGTCTCCCACTAAATGTGTGTGTTTCAGATTATTTTTCCTTGGCTATATTAATTTCCATTTTCACAAGATGAATCTAATTTTGCTGGTTGACATCTCTATCCCTAATTTTTCTAGGATCTTTTATATTATTCTTCTGTCCTTGCAAGTGATCACAACCCTCTCAATTAAGCATTTCCTGTTTGTTCTCATTTACTCCCTCTTCCAGATCATCTCCAAATTTGAAAATTTGACATTTATTATTTGCCTTATATTTAGTCCTCCGAGCAGTTTGCAATGTACATGGTAACATCCATATCCAAACCAACATGAACTAATTCTGAGAATAATATTTTTGAGACATTGTATGAAATGTTTAATGAAAATTCAAATGTATTTCATCTACTTCTTTCCCTTTCATAGAACTGCAATGTGTCTAACAATGTTGGTCCTTTATAAACTGCAGTAAATAGCCACTGTTCACGGTTCTGTTAAAGTCTATCTGTATAGATATTTATTCCCATAATGCCATATTGTTGTCAGTACAAACAAAGGTGGAGGATGGCATGAGGGCCTAAGAATTCTCATGTATTAATGGGCCTATTTTCTCTCTAGCACTTCCTTTTTCCCTTTTTCAAAAGTCCTTCATGTGCCCCTTGAAAGTCCCTGGCTAATATTAATATATTGTGGGTATTTAGCTGCCCTTACATTTTCACTGAAGACCTGACTCAACTCCATATTCTTGTCTAGTTGCCTCCTTCCTTTTCAGGTTTCTGTACATTTCAAGTACTTCACCACAAGATAGGTCAGAAATTTTAAATTTTTTTCTTTTCTCCCATGCTGATGGTCTATAATAGATGCTCACTATCATTTCTTTTCATTTTTTTGTTCCTTGTATCTTTATGCAAAGAATTTCACTGCCACCATCGTGCTCCTGATCTTATTACCTCACTGGCATTGTAAATAGCTTTGACACATGATGCTACCCTACCCATCTTCTGTTTTCATTTCTCCTCTACAGAGTGCACTTTTATTTACATTCCCATTATGAGAATCATTCTGCCACTGCAATGACCACAGTATCATAGTTTATTAATGTATTGTTCTTCTTGCTTGTTTCCAACACTTCTTACATGTTTATAAAGCACTTTGATAAATTAATTCTCCAGTTCTTCACCCTCTGTTTCAGAAGAGCTCCATCTTCTGCCTTATTTTATACGTTGAATGTTCATGTCAGAATATCTGATTTAAGCAGAAGTGTCCCTAAGTACATTCATGCCTAATTTATAGACTACCAAAACATATTTACCAGTATTTACCCAAAGAGGTTGTCGCACCCTGGATATACAAATAGGTTTTCATCCAATCCATTTGTCTTCTCTGTATATCTCACTGCATCTATTGACAGCTCTTTAATATAAATCTTCCCATTTCTCCACTTGTATTTTGCACTGGAAGGAAATTTGTGATCTCCTGGATCATTCATATTCTCAGTTCCCTTTCCAAGTTCATAAAGCCTTCCTTGATTACATTGACTCTTCTTTTCTGTAGTCATTTGTTTCCATGTGGATTAGAAGCAGTGGAAATTCATCAGCATTATTTAGGACATCCAGCACCTATAGTACAACATTATTAACAGTATAATTTTGTTATCTGCAGGGGCAGCAAACCATCATTTCCTTGTCTGTGCCATACCTTCTTCACGAGTTTCACCAGTCAGGATACATACCTCTTCTCTTTTTCTGATGACTTGCTTCCATTGTCCCTTGATCAAAGGTTGGGGTTCTGATCTCCTGTGGAGTTATGGTAGGATATGTGTACACTGAAATCAGAGATGATTCCATGAGAGCTCAGAAGCCCAACCAGCAAGTGTAGACATAGCTGAACTAACTTAAATCTAGCTAGCTCAAATAACAATAGCAAGGAAGCTTTGGCAGCATGGACTATACAACTTGCCTGGGATCCTAGTTACGTACTTGTGTGGCTAGCCTGTACTGCCACCCATGCTGCTGTGGTTTCACTGCTTTTTTTATTATTATTATTTTAGTTTACTTTTTTATTTTAATTTTTAATTTTAGCTAGCTAGATCAAAGCTAGATCAGATATACCAACATGTAGTGCAATCACACCTCTGATTGCAAAGTAAGTATAATCTTAGTATGAGTCTCTCCTATCTTGTCTAAGACTGAATAACTGTTGGAGTTATCAAGTTTAAATGGCTCCATACACATTTTCTTTCTGGTTTTCCCATGTCTTCTAGTCTTCATTTCCCCATATGGTTTCCATCATCCCTTATTTTCTACCTCTTTTTATTCATGAACTCAACCCGCCTTGATTTTCAGGGTGATTATCATCCCATTTGGTCTTTCTTTGTTTTGGCTTCCTTTGCTTTTCTTAGAGCCTTTAGCAACCATTCAGGTCCCTCAACCTTTCCTCCCAGAGCAGGAACAAGATTGTTGATACATCTATTTTTTCCTAAAAGTTATTATGCAAAATGTATTCAACAGGATGAGATACAAATATGTCCTCTCGTGCTTCTGAAATCTACTGTCAGTCAATTGACATGTTTTAGACGTAGACAGTCATGATGCTGACTGCCAGACGAACATCAACATTCATTAACTCACCTTTGCAATTCGCTCTCTCATTTCAGTTGCAACCTACACAGACTGCTGCCAGGAAGCAAGATGTTCTGGCAGTAAAGTGGAAATTTCAAATTCTGATTGAGATAAAAAAAATACTGCATATGGTGTTAAAAATAGAACATATTAGATGTGAACAGTCAACTGGCATTTTGCTTTCACTTGTTAAGTATGACCAGAACAACCTGTGTGGCTTCCCCACATATGAATTATGTAGTCATGGACATCCTTAGTTTGTTTCTTTTTAGGAAGTGAGTGGGTAATGCAGTCTTTCGGGCTGTTCACTTCTTGGTATTTCAGTTTAAACTGCCAACAAGGGCGTCATTGGCTGCCAGTTGTGAGGTTTTTTATATGAAAACCTGCTCACTAAGACCTGGACTAAGTTTTACCAGCTCTTTTCTAAATCCAATAAAATCAACACTGGTGGGGGATGGATGGTTGAGAGCCCAGGACTCAATTCCCTGTTCTTTCATACACTTTCTGTATAGGTTGGGCAAGCCATTTGAACTCTCTTTACTTCAGTTGCCTATCTGTAAAAAGGGACTAACAGCACTGCTCAACCTCACCAGGCATGTTGTGATAGATAAATACTTTAAAGATAGTGAGACAGTCAAGTATGACAGTCATGGGGGACTTATAAGTAACAAACATAGATAGATTTGTAATAAAAGAGGAATTAATTCTTCCTCTGATTCATTGCATTATATCTTCATTGATATAGCTCAAGTTCACATAGTTTCCCTTCCACTGGGCCCCAAAAGTCATATGTTAAGCTCATGCAGTGGGCACACTGAAACAGTTCCAACAATTTGAAAGCTTCTGCTGGCTCGAGACATACATCCTATCTTGAAAATGGGCATTTTATTAGAACTGGTAGGATTTTCAAGCAGATGGAATGTTTTAAAGGCACCACTGTATCTAATTTTATTTGTATTTATTTAGTTAGGTTTATTTAAGATGCATCCATCCAAAATGCTGGATGCCTGTCCAACATACTAACAAAAAATCCAAAGTATACAAATTGAGCCAACATCCAAACCCAAAAATCTTCCCAAATTCACTCTTTCACCAAAGTCCATCCAAACATGATTAAGGGTGGTTTTGAATTGACAGAGATAATAAGCATCCTTATTTTATACAAGGTTTATGATTTTGTAGTATTTACTGCTTAACACAATGGCTGAAATGTGTTTTGTTAAGATTAATACAATTTATTATAGTATTTAAGTATCATCTAAAGGCCTCCAGGCAAGACGTAGGTTCTAATATGCTAGATGCCATGCAAACACAAAGTAAGGGACATTCTGTGCCCCCTCACCTCTGTCCCCCCCCCAAAAAGTGCATACACTCTATCTAGACAAGACAGTTGAAGGGAAAGTGAGGTGACACATAAGCAGATCCATCAGGATTACTGCTGACAAAAGCCATGCTAGTTCCCTAAGTTTCTTTTTTGTTTGCTTTTAAAGGCTAACATTTTTTTTCTATTTAGCTATGTCTACACAAAGAGCTAGGGGTGTGAGTCCAGCTCATGTGCACAGACTTCCACTAGCTTTCATTGAGCTAGTTGGAGTATAAACAGCCTTGTAGCTATGGTAGCATGGGCAGAGTCAGTGGAGGCACAGCTAACACAAGTATGTGTATATGAACTAGGACTCACACCCCTAGCTCATAGTGTAGATCTGTCCTTGGAGAGTGGGGTAATATGGAATAGTGGAGAAAAGAAGTTAATAAGCAAACAAGTGTAGGACCCAGCAGCGAAGAGAAGAAAGGGAGAGGAAGGGAGGTAAAGGCATGAGAAGTAGCATGAAAGCTGCAGGTATGAGGCTATAGCAGAAGAAATGTGAGGGAGAGAAAAGGAGGATACTGGAATGAATCAAGAGTGGGAAATAAAACTTAAAACTAGAAAACAGTGTCTGATTTCTTTTCATATGCACTAAACTACTTTCATTACAACTAGATCAGTGCATCCGAAAGGCACACTAAGTGAAGTAATGAAAAGAAATGATTGTATCGCCTGAAAATTGTACCTTGATTTTTAAAAAGTACATTTAAAAAGTATGGAATAGAAATATCAGTGAAACTATAAGTGAAACAGTGAAACCATTGAGTTGATAGCTGACGTTGATTATAAGCAACATTATTATGTTAACTTAGGAGTCTATTGCGCCATGCCAAAACTTCAGTGGCATGCATAAATAGAGGGTGGAATTTTCAGTGATTTAAGTGATTTAAGACCACAAGCCACATCAAATTTCAGTAGGACTTGTGTTCCTAAATCACTTTGTCACTTATGCAAATCCCACCCATACGGTGCAAGTGACTAGAGGAATACTGTTGCTACTGGTCTGAATAATGTAAATCCCTAATTCAATGAAAGGGCAAAACAAACCATTAGTCAGAGAGGTACCATGCTATGGCAATTCTCTGTGGCTATTTCATCAATATCATCACACGTATCTATGTGAGTCTTCTATTCCAGTGTTGGCTCATCTCTGATGACCATGAATCAAGTTCAGCAAGAAATCAAACTGGTCGGGTCTGACCTAAGGACAGCCATTAGGAAATTTTCATGGGACTCAGTGATATTAGGGACAGCATGGCAGCAACAACTGTGAAAGAACTTTTGTCAATGGCTTTCCACTGGCTAGACAGCACTTCCAAGACGGTGCTGCAGGTAGAAAACTGCAGCTACTTAAGAACAGGAGCAGTAGTGATAGAGACTTCTGTTTGGTTGATTCTCAGGAAAGATCTATAAAAGCCATTTGTAATGCATATCCAAGTCCTGAGCAAACATTTCACTGATGTATCCAAGTGACATCTAGAGACTCGAAACTCTGAGCAAAACACAGTGGACTGAGAAATATCCTTACCTCAGCAGCATTCGTTTATAACTTAGGCCTAATGTATGATGCCGTTTCTGAGCTGTGTGATTTATCCAAACATCTAAGCAAGACGGAACATTGCCAGAAGCTTACTTGGGGTGTCAAAGCAGATTCAGGTTTTTGCATCAATGGCTGACAATCCTGGCTCTTTTGCTGAAGAGGCTGTCAGTGCTTTTCAGAACATGTTCTTTAAAAAAAATTTCTTCACGAGGGGAAATGTCTTAAAAGCAGTTATGGAGAATTTTCCAGGGGTCTTGAAAATAACATTAATAGCAAACTGCTGTTCACAAGAACATTGAAAATTAGCATTCCCTTTTCTAGTGCTCTTTGAAGAAAATCAGGCAACATGACTGCATATTTCCGGGCAGGGGGCGTCACTCCTTGTGTCCTGGTCAATTCAGTTTGGAGATTTACATGCTACTTACCTAAATTCCTCTTACAATTTCAACTTAATAAATTCTTCCACTTCTTCACTTCATACCCTGAACTGTTCTGAAGTGTAATATTAAAGGGCTGTCACATCTAACCAGAGGTGGCTGCATTTCCGTGATCAGTGTGCTATATATAGGCGTGGCAGAATTTTATTTTTATTTTTTCAAAATGTTGATGGATAATGTTGATGTTTATTTTAAGCATTTATTGCAGAAAATTATGGGATTTAAGCTTTTTTATTTTTATTGATTTAAATTTTTACAGTTGCAGAAATTATGGGAGATTCAGAGAATGGGGTCAGATGCTAAGATTAAAAAAGTTAGAGCTTTATAACTGCTAGTGTTAAAATACAAATTGTCAACATGAGTTAAAATACACAAAATAAATATCCTTAAGTCAAACTCTAATAAGTTCCTCAAGCAGCATTTTTTTTCCTGTGCCTACCTGTAAATTTCATTTATTATTGATGGAAGTATTTTTTCATTAATTTGTGTGTGTATGGTGGAATCAACATTTACTGATATTTGCCAGTAAAAATCTAATCCTTCCAAGATGATGGACATAGGATTTCAGGTTTCAGCGCACACCATATGATTTTTTTACTATACACAAATTTTAAGGAGATCTTTAAAAAATGAAGAGAAGAAAATGTCTTTGGAACTAACCAATCTGTCTACTAGACAGCAAAAATAGAGAGTATTTTTAATGATGATATTGTTGATATTAAAATCACCAAATTTTGTGGAAGTTAGAGCAATACATAAATAAATATATATGCCCAAATCCTAAAGTTCTCACGCAGGCAAAACTGCAATTGAAGTCAAAGCCCAAATGATTTAGGAACAAATCTCCAATTTGAATTCAGGATCTGTGCATACATACGCATACCCACAAAAAGAGCATTTTATGGGGCTTGTTTTAAATAATACAAAGTAACTACAAATTGAAACATAGTGATGGAGGGAAAAAATCAAATTAAAATAAACAGTGGTAGATTATTTTACCGGATTATTTATACTAAAACAAATCTGCCACAAGACGTGTTGTATGTTAAAAATATGCATACCACAAAACTATAACATTCTTTTCATTAGTTTAGATGTTTGACAAAATATGTTCCTCAAAATAAAGATATTCACTCCCATTCAGAGTTGAATTTTGTAATTAAAATTTTAAAATTCTGATCTCTTACGTGGATGTAAAAATAAGAAAGGGAGTTTACGTGGAGGCTGTTAAAAATGGGTGGAAATATGTTCATGTAGTTTTATGCTGACAGACAGCGGGAGCTACAGTTATTGACATCAACCTGTAATTTTCAATTTATAATTGTGTGAGCAGATTTTATTATTTCCAGGTAAATTCAAAGCAATGAAAGTGCTGATTTGTATAAGTAAAAGAAAGAACCCATATACTCATTCAGTTTTACTTCTAGAAGCACCTCTTGACCTTTGGATTAAAAACAAAAGTTGAGCATTCTTAAAAGATTTAATTACAATAAGACAAAATGGGAAAGTAATACCTAGAAAAAAAAACAATAGAAATTTCTTTTCTATTATCACAGAAGACTGCATTTTGGAGAAACATACAGGGCCAAATATCCTCAGTTACAGTTGTACAGACCTATTCAAGTCAATGTGGCAATCCTAAATTGAACTTAGAATTTTCCAGTATTATATATATGCCAGACTGAACATGTTCACATCTATGTTCATATTGTAAAAAATAAAGTGTGCAAGAGCCATGTTTTATCTGTAATTGTGCTAAATATATTATCTGTAATTCTGGACCTAGTTAGGCTCCCACTGAAATCAGTGGGAATTAGTTTCAGTGTAAGTGGGATTGGACCCATTCCCCTTCTCTCTCTCTTTTTTATTTTTAGGCACCAAGTTTATTTCAAACAAATGTCATTTGCAGTAGCCTTTTGAAGGTGAATTAATAACTGTGATTATTTATAGTCTAGGTTTGATTTCTTTTTATACTGAAGTTTACAGGAGCTTTGTAGAGCTGGTAAGGAATTTTCCATCAGCAAATAATTCTTATGGATAATGCCTATTCAACAAAATTGAAATTTTCCATAGGAAAATTTTTAATTTCTTCTGGGACTAACAGGATTATTTGGAGTTGGTTTGACCCAATGTGGAATATTTTGTTTTGCTGAACTCACCCACAAAAATTGTTTAGAATTTACTATTAACGAGTATTCTTCTGTCATGACACATTGCCTTCTGGGAATTGTAGCCATCATTCTCTCCTGTGGACTGACCTCACTTGAGGACTATATATATCCCACAATGCAGTGAAACTAAAGCAAATGTTCGAATTTGCCCTGGGATGGAAATTCTGAATTTCATGCAACTCTAGAGTTTTGACATAGATTTCAACAGGAGCAGGACTTAACTTGCAGCAACTTGTGCAAAGTTTCCATTGACTACAATGCATGCATTAGGACACCTGGTCTAAATCTGGCATTGGAAATAGCTTCAATTAAAGTTATGTCTGAGTAAGGAATGAGTTTCTTCCTTTTGCTGCAAAACGATGAAACAGCAAGTTATCTATGAAATGTATCAAACCTAGTTTATTTTCTATAAGATCTAGGCATTATAGATTTTACCGCCCCCACAGTACCATAAATATTTAAAACAATCTCTAAGGAGAAGGAAAATAATTAAAAATAGAAAGCATTTCATTCTTTATAAATAACAAATAATATGAGATGCCCATTATTACAGTTTGAGTGTAATTGTAAAATTCATATAATCAACAAAGCAGAGACTCATAGATTAAGGTTAGAAGGGGACAATTATGGTAATTTGGTCTGACCTCCTGCATAACACAGATGGCAGAATTTCACCCAGTAATTCCTGCATCAAGCCCATAACTTCTACTTTAGTTTGAGATTATCTTCTTGAAAGATGCTTAATCCTGATTTAAAGGCTTCAAGTGATGGATAATCCATTACATCCCTATGTAAATTGTTCCAATGGTCAATTACCCTCATACTCAATAACAACAGAGGCACAGAGTGGTGCAGGTTTGTTTGGTCTTGTCTCAGCCAGGGGCCTGAACTTGATAAGCCCTTGAGGTTCCCGACAACCCTTCATTTCTATGATTTTGCAATTCTGTGAGAATAGCACCCGTTTTTCAAAGCTTTCTTTCATGCAAATCCCAGTTAGGATTATGCGCCCTGGGGACTACATAGGATTTTCATGGAAGATGCCTGGGCGTACTTGGAGCCGCTGCATGTATAAAAATGGATACAAAGGAAACTGGGCATGGTCTTGAAGAATGGTGTGAACCAACTATATTCAGAATTGTTCAGGGCCTAATCAGGCCAATTAAGGCATATACAAACAAGGTGTGATTTTGACAGATCCAAGCCATGAGGCCCAGATGAAGGTCTCCAATCAGTTTTCCCACTGACTACAGCCTCAGCCTATCCAATTCAAAGAACAGAGGATGAGTCACCAATTGCTGTAGAGGTTCAGTGGGAAAAATAGTATGTGATCCTGAAATTAAAGACCAAGGAGGTGGAAAGGGGCAGAATTAAAGTTGCAGAGACAACTTTAATTCTAGCATTTCCTAACTTCTGAGTGCTTGATTTCACAGCCTTAATAATTTTCTTTTAACAACATTTTTTGTCTGGAATACCATATCCACAATGCATGTGTAAAATCCTTAGTATGAATCATGTTAACTGTACAGGGAACTGATACGATATATAAGGACAAGCAGGAAACAACAATGTAAATATCCTTGGGGAAGAGATGCCATTCAGCAGTGTTGAGTTCAAGATAATTTTGAATTCTCCTACCCAGGTCAGTGAAAAACATGCAGTGCCAGAAATTGGTTCAGCAATAGTTAGTTGTTAATGTAAGGGAAATATATGGGTGAAGGGTGATCAGACACCTTCTCACTTACACCAGAAAAAGAGAATTGCTCTCTCTTGTTGGCACAAAATATCTATCAAGATTGCATTGCAAGTGTGCAATCTTCATCACAGATTTCAAACACAAAGTCTTTGGAAACAAACTAGTGTCATCAAATGTGAATACTTTGTTGATTGCTATGACAACCCGTCTTAGCTCCTGAGTAAGAAAAGATTTGTAATTACCTAAACAAGGCTCTGTTTTTACTCACCAAAATTGCTTTCACACCTAAACCTCAAGATTCACGCATTTAGCACAATACACACAATAAACATTATCTCAGAGGGATGAAGTTAATGCTCAGATTTGACTCATCTGAATTTTCATAGTGGTGCTGCTCCAGCACTCAAATCAATCATTGAAAAGGATCACCTGCAGCCAGTAACTAGGATTGTTGGAGATCATCCTCACAAACTCATTCCATATTATCTAATGACTTTATGCGAGTCATATTAGGTCAGATCTCCAGTGAGGAAATTAAGACCTCACATATGTTTCTTCAGTAGTTGAGTTGAGAGAAATTAATTGATGAAAAGAAGAATCAGTTTAGAAAATGCACAGAAAAGAGTAGCTTATAACTGGCCATTGTGCAGTGCACAATAGAGCAAGAGACTGTAGAGAGTGCCTTACCCCATCATAAGGTATTCATTTAGCATCAATCACACTGTATTATCTAGGCACTGCATAGAGACCATAGGGACCAGCCACAACTGTGGTCAATAGAGAGGAAGGATTGGGGCTAAGGAAGGCTTATCCTAAATCAGCAACAGACTAACTTTGTGATCTCAGTGTCACAACCTGGTCCCATCTCGCTCTCTGGGTCTGGTTATTGACTAGTCACGTCTCCTAGCTCTGGGTTTCTCAAGCACACCCCAGATGCAGACCCATTTCTGATACCCTTCTTGGGCAATGGGTCTCCACTGCCTGGATGCCTGGATCCCAGAACAACCCTCCTGATTCCAGTTTACTTAGACATGTTCTCCCCAGAGTCCATCTGCCCGTGAGAGCTCTGGTTTTCTAGTTACACCCTTATGGATGATATGGCAGAAAAGTAAGAAAATACAGATCTAGGAAAGGGATTTCTTATGCACAAATTCTTCACTCTTAAAAAAGCATGAGAATTACAGATCTATGGAACACAGCGAATTGTTGAAAACAATCCCCCTCTGATCTCACAAGCCCTTTGAGCCCTGGGTTTCGTTTGAGTCCTTAGGCCAGGCAGCCTGCTTGTCCTGATCTTCTGTCTTCTGGCAGTAGAATGGCCTCCATTGCTTTGGGAAGCACCTCTTTTAAAGCCAATTCTGTTGCCGAGGTCCCCCTGTGCAGCAAGCTGGAGGGAGGCCTAAGTAGAACCCCCACTCCTCTTTCCAGTCAGTTTCTGTGCAAAGAGACATTCAAAGTCAATAGCCTTTTTTGCAGAAAACCCTTTGTTCCAGTAGAGAAAAGTCATTCAGTGGTGATGGCTCTTCATTGCTCTGTCACAGCTTCTCAGACATAGTCTGTCAACTAGGTGTCCAGCTTCTGCCACAAAGTGGATGCTCTTAACCAAAATGAAGATTACAACTACAAATGGCATTCTCAAACAAAATGGAATTCGTAATCTGACACAGACATATCCTGAAACTGTCACACTCAGGAAAGTAATTTTATCTGTGTTCAGATGCCCATTTGTAAAATATTGCTTCTCTACCTCACTCAGGCTACTGCAAGGATAAATTGATCAGGATCTGTGAGATGCTCAGATACTTTGGTGATGAGTTCCAGAAAAATGCCAATAAATAAACAAATTGTGGTCTCCCTGAGTACAAGAACAGTTCCTGCATAGTATTTCTAATATGTTGGCTAGCCTCCACTCCAGAAAGCAGAACTGGACAATGTGGAGGGAAGTGCACACTACATACCCACTGTAGGAATGATCCTGCAGCTGAATTTCTTGGAGCTCTGATAGACTCATGTTTCCCCAAAGCAAAATCCCTCATAGAGGTCCAACAGGAGGGGCGTTTCTTCACACCACCTTTAATGCCACAATTGGGTTCAAAATCAAACAAACCTTCCGTAATCACCTCAAAATGATACATATATTTGAGGCTGTGCTTAGGGGTTTCAGTAGCAATTAAGTGAGACATTATTTATTTATTATTATTTTCCTAAATGCATTGGAACTATTCTTGTAAATCAAGTTTTATTAGTATCTCCTCAGTGCAATGAAAACCTTTTTATTTATTATTTGGTGGAATGGGAAAAGAAAATTAAATGAAGACCTATGCCTTATCATTGTCTATCTAATCTCAAGAAACATAATTCAAGTTGGATATGCTGTGGAAAATGACCATAAGAGTTGGCTACCATGAAAAATGTATTTGATAACTATGAAATAATGTTTATACTTTATATTCTCCCTTTTTGTGTAATAGTTGCATACAAGCTTCTGTACTCTATAGTTCAAATGCTATATTTAAATAGGCATTAAAAAGAATGAGAGCTTTAAAAAAAAATCTCATGACCAAAAAAAGGCTGCATCAAGTAAGGCCACACAAAAAAGGAAGAGGGCATACTGATATATAATTAAGAATGTTGTAATTATAATTTTAAGAATTAATAGATAAAACTTTGTGTGTTATTTTCCCAGTCTCTTTGGCTGGATGACATTTGTGAGTTGTGTATTTGTTAATGTATTTAGTATTCTATTCTCCCATTCATACTCATAAATAGTATGTTACTCTGTGCATAGATTCATTTAAAACAATAGCTAGAAACATGGTTAGCATCCATTGTGGTTTGAGCCCTGCTTAGCAATCGCTCCATATGCCTAAAGCCATCCTTGATTCTGAAAAGTTTCAGAGTATAAAATCTGAGGAAGAGGGAAAGGACATTGAACAAACCCTACCACCAAAGATTACCATTGCTTCATGCTTTTTCTAATTTGCAGTAACTGAACTTTCCAGCATCTGATTCATATTTGGCATTGAAATCACCATTTCTTGTTGTGTAGAAAAGGTTTCAATCTTCTTTGGGAAGAGCAGCCAAACATTCATCTTTGTAAGCTTTACTTCAGTTCACCTGAACAGTTTGGATTAGATATTGTCAAAACAGCTTGATTGGTTGGTCGTTGTAACCTCACCACTTGGGTTACACACAGCAAAGGCCAGCCAATCAAAATGCAAAATATTAACAAGGTCACAGTAGTGTAATACCCTTCTATAACTCATAGATTACAAAAGACATTAAAATTCTGATATCCCATTCATAAAGAAAAGATTGTAATGAGAATAGAAAATGGCACAACATTAATTCATTGTGTGACAAAGAATATAATGAGAATGGGAAATAGTACAAACATAACTCATTCTTGTTACAGCTTTAAGATTGTAATGTCATGGTTCATATCACATACTTAGAAAGAAAGATATGGCAGCAGAAGTGTTGCGATATTCAATATGGTTAATTTCACTGCAATACACATTATTATATATACAATATTATGCAAAGATGAAATGTTATTTAGAAACAGTTATAGTAAATTAGTTATAATTTTCTCATTACATTTTGTTAATAAAATGCTTAATACATGAATGCAAAACGTTTAATGTGTGAATATATATGAACATAACTAATAGACTATGTTCAAAGTCCTTTGCAGATATATACAATTATTAATTCCCTTTGTAGGATACAAAAAATATGACATTTAAAAAAATCCTGTACTTGGAAACATTCATGACTGCATATGAATATTTCGTAACATACACTATGATCTATCAACACAGGATGATTTAGTCATATTTTAGCCATTTTATCTGCTACACTGAAATGTATACAACTTGCTAAAAATCATATAACAAGTGATACATTTAAATTGTCAGTAATTTTACTTATTGCACTTTTACCAATCACTTTAGTGATGTGCAATATCTGACCTATCTCAGCAGACTTTACTGAAGTGTTTAACATTTCAGACATTAAAAAGACTTCACTGTCCATCTGAGAGCCTGCCAAATCCTTAAGCAACTTTTTCATTCATTACGGCTGATGAAAGATCACAAAATCAATATTTTTTTTTTTGGTTTTAGAAGTAACTAATTACATTTATGGTCTTTTCTGTTAACTGACACAGGAAAGGGAAATATCTTCAAGCATTCTCTGAGTACATTAAGATTCAGGGTGTTAAATTATTGCCCCAACATATATTCTCAAAAATTGGTTTTAATGGAGTATGACACTGCTAAACTTTAGCTACACACTTCACACTGGAAATGTTCACCTCCTCCATTCCCTCCCCTCCCCCAACCTCTAACATAACCAAGAGGAGTGAATGAACATGCTCAATATCAATAGCTAGGGTTCTAAGGTAATGTCACAAAGTGCATCCATCAAATTGTATAACTTCTAAAAATGTATTTTGCTCGATTATTTCAGTCAGCTGTCTACGGTTTTTTTAATTTTGCTTTTTCAATTGTGGCTCTTCTATGTTAACCTGTTTTAAAGATAAAGAATTACATAGTGCCACAGGTGTGCATGGTAGTGACAAAAATATAAGAAGATAGGTTCTTATTCTGAAGAATTTATAAGCTAAATAACAGATAAACACAAATTATGCCAACAGAGAATGGTGCAAAGGAGAAGAAAAAGTAAATGAAATTATCCTCTAAAACAGAATAATACAGCTAAAATATGATCAGGGAGATTACGAAGATACTTACCTCAGAATAAATTATTCTGTTCTTGAAAGACTGAAACCGTTATCTATGGTAGAAATTCAGGTAGAAAGTGAGGGGCAACAGCAGCTTCTTGCAGGACTATCACATGTTTAGCATCTTGAATATCCTATTTTTAGGATAGCCATGCAAGCATACATTGCTATACAGATATCGCAGAATGATTTAAAGGGCTATGACTGAAAAAAAGGAAGACACTATAACCAGGAGGTTTAATACAAACACGAAAATAGAACTTAGCACAGACGAAAACAAAGGAGCATCTTGTACAGCTGAAGGAAGAGTCATCGCCAAAAGAATTATCTCCATCCTCTCATACAAGTTGATTGTCTGGGCCTGTGACATTCTTTACTCAATCAATATTTACCAGGTGGAAGAATGGGGAGGAGACAGTCCACTATCCCTTTCAATCTCCTTAGCAGAGGGAGCTTTCAGATCATCATCTCAATGACAAAATTATGTGGAAATACTTGGCAAGGGAAGAGAGCACAGGGAATGCATTAAGAGCTAGAAGGAGCCTTTATTGGTTAAACATTTTCTTTGGAGCCTGCCTCCTTACATGCACACTTGCATGGATCATATTTCCAAATCTCACTTTTCTCTGCCAGCGTAGAATCAAAAAAATGCAAGACTAGAAGAGATCTTTATAGGTCATCTAATCCCATGCCCCCTACTGAGGCAGGACTAAGTATTATCTAGACTAACAGGAGCAGCAGACAGAGGAGTTTTGTGGAAGAGTTCTCCAGGAGAAAGAGGAGTGGCTATGTAACCTTTTGGGGTGAGTTTGTTATCTGTTTGTTTGTTTGTTTGTCATGTGATTGCTTGCTTTCCATGTGCCTGCTCGATTGAAGTTTACAGTGTGATCTGTTTGGGGGCCTCTCTGCTGAGTTTAGGCTGAGAGCTTCCTAACAAGCTCTAGCTTACCATCTTTTGATCCCTTATCCTTTTAGGTTTCCTTTACCAGGGGCTGAGCTAACTCAGGGAGAACTGGGATTTAAAAAGCTAGCTTATACGAAATCAGAGAAGCTAGCAAACAGGAGCAGCAAACAGGGGGGTTTTGTGAGATAGTTGTGAGAGGGAGTGTGAAAGCCAGATTTACCTAATAAATATTCTCTAAACTGAGGTCTGTAATATGCCCCAAAGGAGACAAAAAACACACAAAGAACAAACAAACATAACCACCCCCCAGCAAGAGCAAAAAAAATTCAGGCAGAAGTCCAGCAGAAGAGTGGGGGCTATCCAGTGTATTGTACTGAATGCAGGATGTATGATCACCTGCTTTGTGGAGAGGTGGCATATGTGTACATTCAGTGCAAGCAGCTCATGGCCCTCAGAGACCGAGCATGAGCTCTTGAGACCAGAGTGACTGAACTGGTGGTGTTAAGGGAGAAAAAGAGGTACATAGATGAGACTTTCTGGGACACAGTAAAGAGGTCCCACCTCCAGTCAGAGAGCCTCTGTGCTGTTGAGGGGGATGAAAGTCTCAGAGAAGGAGAACATCAAGCTGGAGGAAAGAGAAAGAGAAACGATAACATAATTGGGACCCTCCTTCCATATGATGTCATAGTATCCTCTTGTACTGAGGATACATCCTTGAAGGGGTCACCCCTGTTATTAGGAAGATACCCCCATCTGTGGTTTTCACTTCATGCATTCGACAAAGTGTGTTGCGGCCCACAAAAGCTTATGCCCGCAGAAATTTGTTAGTCTTTAAGGTGCTACAGGACTCTTGTTGTTTTAGCTGTATACAGACTACCATGGCTACCCCTCTGGAACTTTATTAAAGTTATATATCCTAAACTCTATATCCTAATAAAGAGGAGAGAATAAGAGTTGATAAAATATAAGTAGGAACTGAAGAGAAAAAGTATAATGAAAAAGAGTCCCATTCAATTACATCACATAAAGGCAGACAACTAAAGAGTGACAAAATTTACAAACACTTGAGTTAATTTGAGTGCCTGGTATCAAATGAGATATTGGTACTATAGGCATCACAAAAACTTGGTGGAATGGTGATAATCAATGGGACATGGTAATATCTTAGTACAAATTATATTGGAATGACTGAGTAGATTGCATTCATGGGGGGAGGGCGGAAGTTCTATATGTGAAAGAAAGCATAGAGTCAAATATAAAAGTCATAAATGAGTCAAACTCTACAATAGAATCTCTATGGATAGAATGTTTGAATAATAAGAATATACCAGTAGAAATATACTACTGACCACCTGACCAGGATGGTGAAGGTGATTGTGAAATGCTCAGGGAGATTAGAGAGGTCACAAAAACAGAAGACCCAATGATAATGGGGGATTTCAACTATCCCCATATTGACTGGGAACATAACACCTCAGGACAGCATGCAGAGATAAAATTTCTAGACAGAATGTGCTGGCACCAAGAAAGGGAGATGATTTATTCCACACAGAATTTGGTCCAAGAGTAATAGCGACCACAATGTAATTAAATTTAATGTCCTTGTAGGAGGGAAAATACCAAAGCAGCCCACCACAATAGCATTTAACCTCAAAAATGAGGAGACTAGTTAAATAGAAAGTGAAAGGAACAGTCACAAAAGTGAAACGTCTGCAAGCTGAGTAGAAACTTTTTAAAAACCCTATAATAGAAGATCAAACTATATGTATACCCCCAAATTAAAAAAAAATGAGGAACAAAAAATTGCTACAATAGCTAAACAACAGAGTAAAAGAGGCAGTCAGAGACAAAAAAAAATCTTTTAACAACTGAAAGTCAAATCCAACTGAGGAAAATAGAAACGAATATAAACTCTGGCAAGTCAAGTATAAAACTATAATTAGGCAGGTAAAAAAAGAATTTGAAGAGCAGCTAGCAAAAGGCACAAAAACTAATAGCAAGTTTTTTTAAAGTACATCAGAAGCAAGAAGCCTGTAAAATAGTGAGTAGGGCCACTGGACTATCAAATTGCCAAAGGAGCACTCAAGGAAGACAAGGCTGTTGCAAAGCTAAATGAATTCTTTACATCGGTCTTCACTGCAGATAATGTGAGGAAGAATCCCACACCTGACGAACTGTCCCAGACTGAGACATCAATAGAAGAAGTTTTGGAACAAATTGATAAATTAAACAATAATAAATCACCAGACCAGATGGTAAGCACTCAAGAGTTCTAAAAGAAGTCAGATATGAAAATGCGGTAATGTAATACTTAAATCGGCCTCTGTAACAGATGACTGGTGGATAGCTAATGTAATCTTAATTTTAAAAAAAGGCTCCAGTGGCACTCCTGGCTATTACATGCCAGTAAACCTAATTCCAGTATGAGGCAAATTGCTTGAAACTATAGTAAAGAACAGAATTATCAGACACAGAGATGAATATGACATGTTGGGGAACAGTCAACAAAGATTTTGTAAAGGGAAATCTTGCCTCTCCATTGTATTAGAATTCTTTGAAGCAGTCAACAAAGATGTTACACAAGGGCAATTCAGTGGATATAGTGTACTTGGACTTTCAGAATGCCTTTGAGAAGATCCCTCATCAAAAGCTCTTAAACCATGTAGGCAGTCAAGAGATAAAAAGGAAGGTCCTCTCATGAATCAGTAATTGGGTCAAAGACAGGAACCAAAACATAGAATAAAGGGTCAAAGAGTAATAGAAGGATCTCACTAAACTGGATGACTGAGCAACAAAATGACAGATGATATTCAAAGTTGATAAATGCATAGTAATACACATTGGAAAACATAATCCTAACTATACATACAAAAGGATGGGGTCTAAGTTTGCTGTTACCACTCAAGAAGAGATCTTGGAGTCATTGTGGATAGTTCTCTAAAAACATTTGCTCAATGTACAGTGGCAGTCAAAAAAGCTA
Organism: Mesoclemmys tuberculata; assembly: GCA_007922155.1. Classification (NCBI taxonomy): domain Eukaryota; kingdom Metazoa; phylum Chordata; order Testudines; family Chelidae; genus Mesoclemmys; species Mesoclemmys tuberculata. The sequence continues at coordinate 37,114,031 of ML675618.1, read as the reverse complement.
ACAGAATGTTAGGAACCATTAGGAAAGGAATAGGTAATAAAACAGACATTATCATAATGCCACTATATAAATTCAAGATACACTCACACCTTGAATACTGAGTGCAGTTCTGGTTGCTCCATCTCAAAATAGATATATTAGAATTGGAAAAAAGTATGAAGAAGGGCAAAAAATGATTAAGGGTATGGAACAGCTTCCATATGAAGAGAGATTAAAAAGACTGGGACTGTTCAGGTTGGAAAAGAGAGGAATAAAGGAGGATATGACAGAAGTCTATAAAATCATGAATGGTGTGGAGAAAATGAGTAAAGTGTTATTTACCCATTCACATAACATAAGAACCAAGCGTCACCCAATAAAATTAATAGGCAGCAAGTTTAAAAAAACATAAGGAGGTACCTTTTCACACAACTCACAATTAAACTGTAGAACTCATTGCCGGGGATGCTGTAAAGGCCAAAAGCAAAACTGGTTTCATAAAAGAATTAGATAAATTCACGGTGGATATGTCCATGTATGGCTACTAGCCAAGATGGTCAGGGGTGCAACCTTATTCTCTGGGTATCCCTAAACCTCTGACTGTCAGAGGCTGGGACTGGATGATATGTGATGGATCAGTCAATAAATTGCCCCATTATCTTCATCTCCTCTGAAGCATCTACCACCAGCCACTGTTGGAAGACAGGGTACAGGGCTAGATGGATGATTGGTCTGACTCAATATGGCCATTCTTATGTTGTAGACAATCCAAGACTGCTCTTTGTCTAAGATATTTTTAAAAACTTCCAGTGACAGACATTCTACAACCTCCCTAGGTAATTTGTTCCAGTGCTTAACTACCCTTACACTTACGAAGTTTTTCCTGATGTCTGACTGAAATCTCCCTTGCTGCACTTTAAGCCCATTATGTCTTGTCCTGTCCTCAGTGGTTAAGGAAAACAATTTATCACCCTTCTCTTTACAACAATCTTTTATATATTTGAAGCCCCTTATCATGTCCTACCCTCAGTCTTCTCTTCCCCAAACTAAACAAACTCATTTCTTTTCAGTCTTTCATCATGGGTTTTGTTTTCTAGACCTTTAATTATTTTTGTAGTTTTTCGCTGTACATTTTCATTTTGCCCTCATCTTCATGAAGTGTAGCTCTGAGAACTGAACACAATACTCCAGTTGAGGCCGTATCAGTGCTGAGAAGAGTAGAACAATTATTTCTTATATCTTGCATACCACACTCATGCTAATACATCCTGAAATGTCATGTGCTTTTTTGCAACAGTATTACACTGCAAGTCATATTAATTTGGTTTCCTCTATAACCCCCAGATCCTTTTCTGCAGTACTCCTTCCTAAACAGTCATTTTCCATTTTGTATTTGTGCAATTGATTATTCCTCACTTAGTGTAGTACTTTGAATTTGTCTCATTTAATTTCATCCTATTTATTTCAGACAATTTCTCCACATTAAGATAATTTTAAATGCTAATCCTGTCCTCCATAGCACTTGTAATCCCTCCCATCTTAATATCATCCTCAGATTTCATGCGTGTACTCTCGGTGCCATTATCCAAATCATTAATGAAGATATTGAATAAAATGTGGACAAATCCCTGCTGGACCCCACTTGATATGCCCTTCTACCTTGACTGTGAACCATTGATAACGACTCTCTGAGTACACTATGCAAACCTGTTGTGCACTCACCTCATAATAGGGTCATCTAGGCTATATTTCCCTTATTTGTTTATGAGAACATAATGTAAAACAGCAGTAAAAGCCTTACTAAAGTCAAAATATGTAACATCTACTGCTTCCCCATATCCACAAAGCTTGTTATCCTGTCAAAGAAGGATATTAGGTTGGTTTGACATAATTTGCTCTTGACAAATCTATGTTGACTGTGACTTCTCATCTGATTATCTTTTAGGTGCTTACAAATTGACTGTTTGATTATTTACTCCATTTGCCCTTTTCCAGTCCTCTGGGATCTCTTTCATCCTGCACAAGTTCTCAAAGATAATCATAAATGGTACAGAGATCTGTGCAGCCATTTTCTTAAGTATTCTAGGATGTATTTTGTCAGGGCTGCTAACCTGAAGATATCTACCTTGTCCAAGGGCATGTCTATACTGACAGCGGCAAAGCCACCGCCACCAGATCATTCTTCCTGAATCGATTGAGCGATCACTGTAGATCCACTCAATCGGTCAGGAAGTCAGCTGAGTAAAACCACCCCCTCAAGTAGTGTAGCACTGTGTCAACAGGAATGCAGTTCCTCTCAGTGCAGTGCAGTGAAGATGGCGCACAGAAGGGAAGCACAGCAGTCGAAGAGAGCTATGCAAGCTATGCAGAGTAGCTTGTGTAACTCCCATCGACTGCTGCTGAATCTCCAAGTAAGCATAGACCAGGGCCAAGTAATTCTTAACTTGCTCTTCCCATATTTTAGCCTCAGATCCTACCCCATTTATATTAGTCACTATGTTAGTCATCCAATCACTGCTAATCCTTTTGGTGAAAACTGAAACAAAAGAGACATTTAACTCTTCGGCCATATCTTCATTTTCTGTTACTGTCTTTCCCTCCTCATTGAGTAATGGACCTATTTTGTCCTTGGTCCTCCTATTGTTTTTAATGTATTTGTAAAACATTTTCTTTTATCTTTTATGTCCCTAGATAGTTTAATCTTGTTTATGTCTTGACCTTTCTAATTTTTACCTACATGCTTGTGTAGTCCTTTTTATATTCCTCCTTCATAATTTGACCTAATATCCACTTTTTATATTACGTTTTTTTGAGTTTCAGGCCACAGAAGACCTTGTTAAGCCAGAGTGGTCTCTTACCATACTATCTGTCTTTCCTATGCATAGAGATAGTTTGCTCTTGTGCCCTTAATAATCTCTTTAAAAAACTACCAACTCTCCTGAACTCTTTTTTCCCATAGACTTGTTTCCCTGCTTACCAGTTCTCTGAGTTTGCTAAAGCCTGCCTTCTTGAAGTTCATTTTTTTTATTCTGCAGTTTTCCTCCTACTATTCCTTAGAGTTGTAAATTCTATCATTTCATGATCAAGTTTACTCAAATTGCCTTCCGCCTTCAAATTCTCAACCACTTCTTCCCTTTCTGTCAGAATCAAATGTAGAACAGCCTCCCCCTTAGTTGATTTCTTCACCTTCTGCAACAAAAAGTTGTCTCTAATGCATTCAAAGAACTTGTTGGATAATCTGTGCCATGCTGTATTATTTTCCCAACAGATGACTGGGTAGTTGAAGTCCCCCTTCACACACAAATCCACTAATGGCTTAGGTTGATTTTGTTAGTTGTTTAAAAAAAAAAAGCCTAATTTACCTCTTCTTCCTGGGTAGATGGGTTGTAGTAGACCCCTACCATGACATCACCTTTGTTTTTTATTCTTTATTCTCTCCTTTATTCTTACCAGATACTTTTAACAGGTCTCCCTACATGTGACATCCTGAGTCATTGGCTATTCAATGGAAACATCTGCGCTTTTTATTTACATATGAATGTACAGGTATAAAGGAAAAGCTAGGAGACCATTAGTTTTATCAAATAATATCCAACTTTCAACAGACCACTGAAGACAGATCTGTAATCTATGGATAACATCTGTGCCCAATGTCAAATTTCCATGCATTTCTGATAAGGGTCTGGACCTGTTCCAAAAAAGCATTGTAATTTTATTTATTAACAGAGCAACTGCATTTTCCCCTCCTATAATACCTGAATGTACCTCATCCCTTTCTGATGAAACCTCCAGAAAAACTGGCACCCAAAGGAACAAACATACTGAATTTCAGCTGAAAAGGTAAAATCTTTAGGAGGATGTAAGCAATTGAAAATGACCATTGATGTGGAACCAGCGGCAAAATGAGGACAGACACATGCATGGAATTAAGCGGCAGACCAAAATTTTTATTAAACTTTAACACAGGAGATGGGTGCTACACATTCATCACAAATTCTATCCAGGTCTTCTTATCATGTAACCCATATGTGGTGCCAGAATTGCAGGGCTCCTTACCATATAATCCATAACGTGAAGTAGGCACTCCTTAGTCTACCCTCCGCAGCATTTAGCTCATTCTGAATCTTGTCACTCTCCCCATCATGAGAGGACAAAGGGAGCAGCAGACTGGGGACCTTGGTCCATGAGGGCCACAATGTCTGATTTAGTTCACAAAGGCTACAAGGTCTCACCCTATCATATGAACTCAAGGTCCAACACCAAAATTTTAGGTCTTTTACCTCTGGGAACCATTCATTTTATTCTCTTAACAGCACTGGAAACTGCCCACAAGTTATGACAAATAAACAATTCCACGCCAGTACCTCAAATACTAAGCACATTCTTACTTAATCCACTATGGCTTGAGAGTGCTGCAAGGAAAGCAAAAAACTCCTTGGTCCTCTGCCAATTGTCTCAGAGGGAAAAAAAATTCTCTCCTGATCCCCTAACCACAGCATCATCAGGCTAGGTTCCCATTGTTAGTCTCCCCTGCCCCGTCTCTCTCAGTTCCCAGACACATTCGCAGACAGAAAGCAGCAGTCCAGAGTCCAAACTGAAAGCAATGCAATATTTACTGAGGCTAAACAAGCAAGCTTAAAACCATAGCCCCTCACACCAGTTGGGGTTCCTTTCCCATAACTGCATCTCTATACACCAATAGAGTTTCTTTCCCCACAACCATAGCTCTATATGCCCATGGAACTCCCTCTTACTTTAACCATAGCTCCACATGCTGACAGAGCTCCCTCTTCCTCCCTCCTTCTTTGAAGGCTTAATTATACCTATAACGCCCCACCCCACTACCACCCTTTACAATTTATGGTTATGTTCCCTTTTAGAGTGTCCAGAGTCTGTGGGCTTTGGTACCACATCTTTTGTTCCCCATGGAAGGGGTAAGAATCGAGGTTACATTTTGGCCATGGTCACTTTGTGGCCCTTTAGTGTTTCTTTCTCACACTTCCCGTTACCCTCCTTGCTCCTCCCAACTGGTTGCTCGACCTTGCTCTGGAGTCTGTCTTGAAGAGGAGTTAGAGCTTTCTGTCATTTACATGTCCATATATCAAACCACAGCTACACCTTGAAACATTTAACTACATCTCTTATTTCTTCTCACAAGAATAAAGAAAATCCAGTTGGTTGTGGGTAGGCAAGAATAACATGCTATGTCTTTATTCTTTTTTTACATGGGTCTCTTGAAGACCTTAGCTTTCAGGCAGGCAAGCAGGCCCAGAATACCATCTCAGGCAGATACACAGGCCTAAATACTTATAAACATCTAAATTGTATACTACTAATCCTAATACCCATTCCTAGTTCAGGATGGGTAGGGTGGGTTGCTAGAATGCAATCAAAAGAGACTCTTGTATTAGGTTAAATCCTGGGAGCTGGGGAGTGCTAGCCAATCAGCACCTCTCTTCCACAGCTGACCAAAGAGTTCCAGGGTAGGAGCTACCTATTGTCCATTGGCAAGTGTCTCCCTACCTTGCTACTCGGACGGTCCCCCTTTCACCACTGGCTCCATCAAGTTACCTTGCCTCTGATGTGGGTAGGTAGTGTATTATAATGGAAACACTTTGGCAACCTTTTGACTTTAGAGGGATGTATACTGTCTGGAAAAGAGAAGCCTACAAAAAAAAGGAAAAGGCTTGATGAATATCTATCTTCTGATCAAGTGACCAGTTTATGTACATTGCATGAAAAATGGAGCCTAATAAATTACGTTGCATTATACAGATATAGATATAATTTAATATATACATAAAATTAAATTTAATATATATATAAAATAAAAGCTTGGTAAAACTGCATTTAATTGATTAAATTTAAACTATTCAATTGTCCTAAAACCCACAGTTTTTCAAGCACATGATCTTATATCAGAAAATTGGGCTATCATAAAAAGCAAGTTTTTTCATATATTCCATCTTCTTTGTCTAATCTACGTATGTTTATTTGTTTCCACATTTATATAAATAAGCACATTTACAAGAGTGGAAAATACATTTTTAAGGCATAACACTGAACCTTTAACTGTCCTACACTGCAACCAGATGCATTGTCTAAATGAGATAGGTGTAAAGACCATGAGCTGAGGAAAAATGTGATAGTGTGGGGATGTTATGACAGTTCTGTATGCATAATATGTTCATCCCAGGAGGTAATTGTGCATCTGTTACATATATTTATGTATTTTTACTAGTATTTTTGGAAATATTTAAGATTTATGGTGGTGAATTCTTTCTCCTTAAAGACTATAAAAGAAAATCATGTAACAAGGGTACAATTTGGATAGTGAGTGCTGTGAGCTGAGTGCAAAAATGGTGAACACTGTAGAGGCTGCAGTATGTAAGTTAATTAACATGCTTTGTGAAGTTTAAGAAATTTCTCTATCCCCTACAATTGCTACCTATCTTCAGTGGCTTACAAAATAGTTTCAACACAAATTTCTGATGGGTTTGGTCTATGTGCGGCTAGAATGGGTTTCTGTTCTTTGTAACTAGTGAAAGAGGGTCAGGAAATCATTGTTACATTTTAAGAATGAATACAGAGATGAGGAACACATTTTGTGGGTGGAAAAATTGTGATAGATTAATAGAATGGCACAAGAACGGAAAAGACAGTGTCAGAAGGTTTTGCACAAAGGATAAAAGGACAGAAGTGTGCACAATTAAATGGTCTAAGAAATGACACGCTTTATTATTATACCATCTCCTGCTTGTTGAATTTACTACAGAGGGACAGACAAGGCTGTAACCAACTTCCATTGTAAAGCATTTATTATAGGCTCCCTTATAAATTTGGCTTGACAACTGGTTTGGTCTGAAAATTGCCAGATTTATTTTGTTAGCAAAGGAGAACGTTTTTGCAGTTTGAAGAAGATTCCTCAAACTGGGTACACATGAAACTACATCACCCTGGTTTGAAACTTTTTACTTTTGTATAGTCTTTCTTTGACATTCTCTAGTTTTATATGGATAATAAGAATAGCCACAGTAGCATTGGCTAGGACAGCAAACAGAAGAAGGATATGCTTTAAGGCATAAACCACCCTCTACCCCTATCAGCAGGTTGTTCCACAATTTTCTGTCATGTAGTTTCTTGAATCTTTCTTCTGAAGCATCTGGTATTGGTCACTGTCAGAGACAGGATACTGCACTAGATGAGGCATAGTTCTGATCTGTCATGGCAATTCCTGTATTAAAGACTGCCAATATTTGAAAGCTAGATATGGTTCCTTGTCTTTGAAGGTGACAAAGAAAATAAAAAACTGATGGATAATATATTCTGTAGCAGCCCTGTAGCTAGACGATTCTTTCAATAACTGAAGAAAAGACACTGGTGATGTATTGTTTGTACACACTGTGTTCTTATCAACAAATCTTTTCAGTGAATAGATTTTCGGGCACCTTGTTGTATGTATATGGTGTGCTCTTGCACATCAGGGCTGGCAAAATTGTATTGCTTGAAAACAGTGCATTTTCACTGACAGAGCCTTTCTACAATAATTTGAAAGCTACTCTACAAAGGGAATATAGATGTTAATTTCCAGTCATTGTTAACTTGGGCCAGTGCTACTCATTTTTAAAATGTAATAATACAGCTATTTCTCCCTCCCTGTTACTTAAAATTTTAATATTCAATCTTCATTTGCCTGCAAAAAAAGGAAAACTGAAAGACTTTTTAGAAATCTAGGAAATTCCAAAAGCTTCATTTAAGAAAGTTAGTGAGTAAGTGATAGCAATCAATTTGCATAATGTATACAAATCCAAATACTAAAAAGCAGGGAAATGAACAGTTACAGAATCTTACACTGCTTCTAAATACAAATACATTATTCATGTTAATGAAAAATAAATATATTTTACAACACAACAGAGCCCTAACTATGACCCAAAATTAATAGCATTCTTTTATCTGTAACCCCAAAATATAAACACAAGCACAATTCAATGAGATGAAGGGGACATGCCCCTTCTTCCTCCCCAAGTTTTTACTACTGTGATGATATTCACAGTACTGGACTGTTCCCCCTGCTGTTAAGTGCTTGCTCATCTATTTAGAGGTAATCTCTTTGCAACTACCATGCTAAGGCACTCCTCTTCCAGGATGTAGTCTACCTCATGTTACATTTATTTTTTAAAAAGGTTTCTAGCTAGGACATAATATACAGTAGTTTTGCTTGCTAGAAGTACTGTGCTGGGGAGGATGGGGATGCAGAAAGGAGATTGCAAGACAACTACAAAATAGTTCCAGAAATTATTATGAAAAAACACAGGTAGTGTGATCTGAAAGTTCTACATGTTTACTGAAGAAGGAAGAAAAAATAATCGTAGTCCATTAAAGTGCCTCCCAAAGCAAACAAAAGTTAATTTGGTTAACTTTAAAAAGCTGTTTTTCTCCCACATTTTGTTGAACAGCTCCATTCATCAATACAGGATAAATTAACTGGAAGCAGCAGTAGACAGATTTTTAAGATGTTCAAGCCTTACACTTAATTGGCATGTTAAAAGTTAAAGAGCCAGAGTCAAGTTAGGTACATAAAACTGTATAAGTGCATAAACTATAGCACTGTATTCCATAGCTCAAGAAGCATCATGTCATCCACTTAATTAATCAAGAGTACGCTCCAAGTTCCAACATTTGCTGATTTGCAGTTTTTCTTTAAAATTGTGCCTTCTCATCTGAAAGAAGATAAAGGTTTAACTACAGTGATTTCTGGAGAGTAAAAAGGAATTTAAGCTTGTAACACAATATTTGCCGTTTGATGTTTTCGAATACTCTAAATACAGTGTGCAGCTGCTGTCCCTGATGTAATTCAGACCACAAATAGGGTGTCAGGTTAATTCAGTTTTCAGGCCCATTTAACTTCTGAATTGTCTTTGAGACTGTTAGCAAAGATGCTATTTATGATGGTGGCTTATTTGGTGTAGACACCTACCGTATATTCTTTAGAAAATGGATGAATAATAGTTGATTGGCAAGCTTTGTGAAGATCAAACAGATGACAGAAAGAAACGACTTCCAGTTTGTGGGTTGAAAACTGGAATAGTAACCCAGATGCGAAAGGTGGAAATATTCATATTTTAGGACTGACTGGGTTTGTTCTTTAGTTTAAATTAGAGCAGACATTGAGAGGTGTGACGGGGTCAGGCCGGACGGCTATGAAAAAGTACTAGAAGGCATGTATATTAGCCCCAGGCTCAAAAAAGCCCTATTCCCTGGGTAATTCAGCTGGGGCTGATTAGGCAATTAAGGCACCTGGGGCTGCTTAACTAATTAGACCACCTGGGGCAGTTTAGGCAATTAGGACACCTGGGGCCAATTAAGGAGCCCCGCCCCAAACACTTAAAAGCCTGCAGGGGCAGGTAGGCAGTGTGGGTTGTGGAGTTTGGAGTGAGGAGTTGAGAGTTAGGAGTTTACAGGTTACAGTTTTGGAGTTGAGAGTTTGGAGTTTGCAGTTTAAAAGCCTGCAGCTTGGTGCTGGCAGCCTGGAGCTAGGAGACTGCAGCCTGGCAGCCTGCAGTCTGCAGAAGCTTGGGAGCTGCCACAGTTCCTGCCACAGCACTGGAGGCAGGCCACCAGCTGGGGAAGCAGGAAGTGGTCCACAGACTACCCCAAGGGAAGGTAGCAGTACTCAGGGGCAGAGCGGGTCCCATCCCCTCCCTAAACCTTCCCCCAGCTGCCCCACCGGCCGGGCCGGAAGAGTGCAAGACCCACGAGGGCGGAGTACATCTGTTCCTCCCCCCCCCCACTCTGTTACAGAGGTTTGCAGGGCTGTTCTGGCATCTGAGGATAACTGGTGCTCTATGATCCCAGCCTTTCTCCTTGCCAGGAAGACAGGGTCTGGAGAATGGCAAGCATAGACCTTCTACATCATGTCACACCACTGGAGATTTTCCTTATGAAAGGATTCTGACTACTTTGAGGGGTGCAAAAGAGCTAGAACAATAAGCCAGAATCTGAATTTTCCCACTCCTCAGCATGATCCAGTACCTTCAGGGTTTGATATCCCAAAGGCTGACTGGGATGTACCGAAGACATCGTTCATGCTGGGGTGGGGAGAGTCTATCTAGGCCTTGTCTACACTTAAAAGTTAGATCAACCCAGTTACGTTGCTCAGGGCTGTAAAAATGTTGCATCTTCAGTGCCATATTTATGTGATTAGGGCCACATAAATATGGTGCTGAAGATGCAAAAACCCCTAGTGCTTAGGTTGCCTAAAGAGTGTATTGACTATGTCAATAGAAAAACCACTTCCATCAACGTAGGAATTGTCTACAGTATTGGACTACAGCAAGTCATGTATTCCATGTGCATGTTAGGTTGCAGGGCTGATACTAGCAGATCAGGCTTCTGTGCCAGCTTTGGACTGTCTACAGAGTATCCGTCACAGAGAGAGATATAAGAGATATGTTCTCTTTAAGATACTTTAATGCAGAGCTGGTACAGCTGTTACTAGCTCAGGTAAGGTATGTGTCACATTAGGCCACCAAGTGGCTGAACATTATAATACAGTTTTAGTATTCTATCTGTCACACACCAAGTTATGGGAGGCGAGAACTAGTGGTTCAAGCAAGAGTCTTGCTTGACATTGGAGCAGAATCAGAGGGCAGGAGACAACCCAAAGGTCAGAACCAGGAATCAGAACAAAACCAAATGGTAGCGCCATAGTCAGGAGACAAGCCAAATCAGAGCTAAGAGTTATGAATTAGGAGTTTAGAGGCAGGTGGGGACAAGGGCTGGAGCAGAGCAGGCAAAGGGTGGAGCAAGGCCTAAACAGGAAGCAGCTCCGGCACAGCAGCAGGCATGGAATACATTGAGTAGTCATTGTGCTGCTGTTGCTCAGGACTTAAATGGTGATCTGTTGACTTTTCTGACTAATCAGGAAGCACAGTCACTTAGTGCCAGTTTGTTGGGCCGAGCCGAGCTCATTGAGTTGCTAGTCAACTGAGCCTGGAGGCAGCTAAGTTCCCTCTTTTAGTTTTTACCTTCCTACCATTTGCTAAATTTATAATATGATATCTTTAAAGATCAATATGTATCAGTTTATTAAGTGTCTGTGAATCATACTCATTTTCTAATTACACAGCCCAAACATGTAACAACTGGTTACATGGTCATCTGGCTGTCCATTAGTTGCAATGACTAGCTGTGGTTGCTTTGGAATCTTTGAGTCTTCTTCATATTTGCATCTACCATCTGTAGAATTTGCTCTGTTGATTTTTCCTTCTGAGGAACAAACTCAAGATGTTCATGATTTTTGTTGAACTCTCCACTGTCAGTCTCAATCACATTTGATCTGGGTGCTGAATTCTTTTTCTCCATGACAGCCAAAGTTTTCCATCATTTTTCTCCATCCAGTTTGACACAAACACAGTCACTAGGTTGTAGATCTGGCAGTTCTTTAACTCAGTGACATCTGTTATAAAAGTATCTTTAAGCACTTTTTGCCCTTTTATTTGATTTGGTTACTCTCTTCATGTCAAGCCACTTTGGAGATAGATTCTTTTTCCAAAGTTGCAACAGTACTTTTGAATTGTCTTCCTATCAGGAGTTGTGCTGTACTATCTCTAGTAGCTGTTATCAGTGTTGATCTGTAGCTCAGAAGAGCAAGAAATTGATCTAGTAGGATTTCCTTGCTGTCTGTACAGCTCCCTCAGCTTCTCCATTCACTTGTGGGTAATATGGGCTGGTTGTAATATGCTTACAGTCATATTTTGTTTGGAATGACTTAAATTCCACTGTAATGAATTGTGGTCTGTTGTCTATCACTAGTGCTTCTGGAATACCAAAATGAACAAAAGTGCACTTCAGTTTCTCAGTAACACTACAAAATGTTATTTATTTTAAGCACATTAAGTACATTAAGTGCATTAGTCCATTAAATGCACTATTTCCATTGATAAGTGTTACAAATGATTTATGGTCTGTTATCATTGTAAAAGAATTCAAATCACAAAGATATCTGTATAAACAGTTTCACATACCCTTACTCTTGCTAACAACTCCTTTTCAATTTATGTATATCATTTTTCTGATTCTGTGTGTGTGAGAGAGCACAATGCACTTGAAAGCTGTAGCTATTGAAATAATTTTACCTTTTTGAAGTTAATGTCTTAATTTGGCCTGCATTGTCATGATGTGATGGACTTTAATATTTTATGCAGTGGTTTTATCACTATTGAAAGGCCTTGTAGATATTGATCAATGTAATATACCACCCTCAGTATGTGTCTTAGTTCTCATACATTCATTAGTTTATTCAATTCTCAGATTGCTTTTATTTTTTCAGGGCTATGACCGATCCCATTTTTGTTTATTGTCTGTACCAAAAACTCAGTTTGATTAGGCAGAAAATGCATATTTTCTTCTATAGCTTCAGTCTATCGAGTTCTACTACCTTTCTCACAAGGCCCATCATGAATGCTGTGCTGCAACTTAGAAAGCTGTTGGTCTTTGATCCTTTGATCACATACACTCTGAAAGCAAAGTTTTTGTCTTTGTAAACTGATCCTGTGGTGAACTGATCCATGCACTTCAGAATACCTACAGGGCTACTCAGCGCTGTGTCAGGTGATTTCAGCTCTGGGAGGGAGAGAAGGTGAGAATATGTCCCTTCTGATATGACTGTCATGTCTGCTGAGTCAATCTTAAAGTCATTCTATCAATACTCAGTTTCACTCTGCATGTAGGCTCTGTGTCATCACATGTGATAGATCCCAGAACAATGATTCATGACTGTGTAATAGTCAGTTCCCTGAGTGCCTTTGTGAGGCAAACTGCTTCAAAATGTCTATATTTTGTGCATTTATTACATCTTGCACCTTTGGATGGACACACATCTCAGGCTATGACATTTTCTACATCTTGTGCATTTCTGTAAATAGGCTGAAAATTGTCCTGCTTTGCCTCAGGGGTAATTATTGTAATTACTTTTAATAAGTAATTATTTTAATAAATAATTATTATATTACTTTTAGCAGTCATGCCGTGTCTCTGTATTGCTTCTAAGATAGTTTCTGTTTTTTTAGATTTTTCTAGTTGCTCCTGCCTATTTTGCTGCTTCACTAGCTCATTCTGCTTTATTATTGGGAGAGCCATATGTAGAGTTAAATCTGTCTTAAATTGTAGCTGCTCTGAAAGACTTTTGTCTGTAATCCCAATAACTAGTCTATCTCTGAAGTTTTCATGTCTTACAGGCCCCAAATCTCAGTTTTCTGCCAAGTCATACAAAACTCTGATAAAAGATTCAACAGATTCCCTTAGTTCTTGAATTTTCTGGTCCCTTCATAAACCACATTTCTCTGAGGTATAAAGTATGCCTCAAACATAGCCATAATTCTGTCCTACTCATCTATGTAATTGTCATCAGTGAAGACAAAGGTATTAAAAATATGTTTTTCCTTCTTCCACATAGCATAAATTAAAAACTATACCTGGATTATCTCCAGTTTCCTATGGAGTTTAGTAGTAATGGGAAATCTTGCAAACTGCTGCTTCCTGAATGTCTGTCAAAGCTGAAGTTCTCCGGGGCATTGAAGAGTGCCATATTGATGAGTTTGATTGTTGCTTTCTCTCCCTCCCCCCATCTGTTAGCAAATTTTCTTGCTATTTTCCTTCTGTTCTCCTCTGAAGGAACCAATTAGGCTACCTCCATGTCTGACACCATGTGTTCCTTACATGGCAGGATGCAGGACTACTACTAGAGGGTCAGACTTTTGTACCAGATATGGACTGGTTACAGAGTTTCCATCGTGGAGAAAAATACAAGAGGTATGTTCTCTTTAAGAAATTTAAATGCACTTCTGGAACAGCTGTTACCCACTCAGACAAGATATGTTACACACAGCATCACCTTGTAGCTGAACATTGTAATAAAATTTTAGCATTCCATCACACAATGGCATAGCTGCAGATCTGTAGCTGTGCAGTGAATGCAGTGTAGTTGTAAGATTAAGTTTCACTATGCTGTACCTCAAACTCAGCAGCCACCAGTGCTGTCTACCACCATGAACTCTGCTTAATACAACTGTTATGAGCTCTATGAAACCTTGTTATGGGCGAGTTAAAAATCTTGTTCAAACAGATGTGTGAATGAGCTCTTTATTTAAGATAGCTGTAAGAGACAGTTAAGGGGGCCACACTTAAAACAAGGCCGAATAGAATCTGCCCAGAAACTATCACCATGTGGGCCGAGAGTTTCCTGACTAATTCTGGAGATATTCCCTGGGTATTGTGAGCTGGTGGGGGTAGAGAGATGTGTCAGGAAAGAGAGAACACATAGAAACTGAGATCGGACGAGAACAGAGAGTGAGGAAGAGGCAAAAAGCGAGAAAGCCAAGCAGTAGCCTGTGAACCTTGAAAAAAAAGCTTGAGAGAGAGTTTTTGATACTATTGCCTAAAGACTGTAAATGAAGAAACTGCTCCTTTTGTTCTTGGTTCCTTCTGCATTTTGAGACACAGAATTTTGTACGTTCCTTGTAAATAAAAAAGGCTGCATCAAAGAGATTACCAGAGTCCTTCAGTTTCTGCTTCCAATTGGAACATGCTCAGAGCCCTGAAATGTGACTATCCACTCAGGTCAAAAAGGGGTAACGCTATTATCATAACTGACAGCCTTCACTGCCATATTAAAATGAGGGATATTTTGTCCCGTATCGCTAATGACACTGTCTCTAATTTTCAAACCTAAATGCTTAAAATTGGGCTCTTAAATAAAAGTGGCCTGATTTTCAAAGGTGCTGAGCTCCTACAGCTCCAATCAACTTCAAAAGAAATTGTTAATTCTCAGCCCTTCTGAAAGTCAGGCCACATTTAGAGAGAAAAGGTGGGTGAGGTAATACCTTCTTATTGAACCAATTTTTGTTGGTGAGAGAGACAAGCTTTCCAGGTTACACATAACTCTGAAGAAGAAGAAAAGGAAAAAAATTTCTGTGTGCACTCAAAAGCCTGTCTCTTTCACTAACGGAAACGAGTCTAATAACAGATATTACCTCGCCCATCTTGTCTTTTTAATATCCTGGGACCAACACCGGTGACAACAGCACTATGTAGTTAACTAAATATGGATGTAGCAACCTTACTATAGGCATCCAGCTTTGCATAGACCAGAGTTTGTAAAAATTACAAAGAATATATACTTAAAATGGTCAATAATGAGGTTAAGATGTTATAAAGCAAGGTAATAATCCCTGGGTTTAAACAAAATGAATAATCAGATATGGTAATATAATCCCTAGAATCGGAAGTCTCCTTAAAATCCATTATGATTGTATTCCCCTTAGAACAGTAGTTAGTTTCACCAATTCACAGTTTTATGACCTAGCCAATTAATATGAGTGATGTCCTGACTTCCACTCATAAAAACAATCTCTCTCTAATGCTAATGTAATTCGAAGACATAATACAAAAAGAAATAATTTTCTGAAAAATGAGGATACGACTCCATTCTGAAAGATCTGATCTACCAGTATCGTATACCTGTATCACTGGAAAGAAATCAGTAATATCATGAAGATTTATACTGAATAACTGAAAAACATTTTAAATGTTTTTATGAATCACCGTTATCTACAGGATTTCATGTACAATTTCCATTACACTGTTCAAAACAATAATATCGGGATCTCCAATGTCTGTAACTGCTGCTGGAATTTTTATGGCTAATCTGATACACAGGGTCAAATTCAATAGAGATGTAAGCATGCCCAGTTAATTCGGAGTTGTCCCTGCTTATTCCAGAGTTGAATATGATTCAAAGTATTTCAAATCAGCCGTGTGGTAAAGTTGCTATTAACTCAGGGAAAGGCGTTGGGGGAACAGATCTGTGGGGCCTCAATATCATGATGATATTGTGACATTCCCCTGTGCAATCTGGACTGATATATCACTGTTTCACCCCAATCCCCCACTCCTGGAGCCCATCTTGCACTTGCCCTACTCTGTGAACTCCCACTCCTGGGTCAGTTCACTCATAGCCTCTTTCAGATAAGTGGCTCCTAATTTAGTGAGTGAGTGCTTCTGGCCAGTCACCCATGGGATTATGCAATGGTGTGCCCCACAGCCACTGTCCCCAGTCCCAGATGCAGCCCTGGGAACTGCCAATTTAAAGAGACTGCCCACTGGGCCCTGCAAGCCTATTGGGTAGTCAGTTTCTTAAAGAAACTGATATGTACCAGCTCTGTCACTGTAAATGAAGTCTCTGCACACACCCAAACTACATGCACTGCTTTAGAGAAAACAAACAAGTAAGTTTATTAAGTACGGGAATATTTTAAGTGACTGATCAAGAAGAAATAAAACAAATTACATGTTAAACTAAACTTAACACGTCCGTAGCCTTACAGTCTTTGATGGTTGATCTTACCACACAGGCTGGCTGAGCTGACTCCCTCAGCCAGGCCCCTCCCCCGTGGGCAGTCTGTCAGTTGCTCGTTGTTGCTTCTTAGATGGATCCCAAGAGAGAGCTCTAGAGACAAAACTGCCTCTGCCTCTGCCTTCAGCATGTTGCCTCATCACCCCCTGGGGTCAGGTGACTGGCCATGTCCATCGATGGACATGATTTCCTCCACTTGAGTCAAATGAGCGTAGCCTTGTCTGGTGCCCAGGCTGGGCCATTGTTCCTGTATGCATACCTCTGCAAGGTGTGAAGTCTCACTTGGCTTTGTGTTTGCTTAGATCTATTCAAGCCATGTGAGATGCACATTTGGGAATATTACATATCAGAGTTTCATATCTATACATATGTGACCTTGCAGGAAATATACTACCATAACAATAATGTTCACTATGTCATGAGTATTCCAGAAACACCTTATATGGCATACTTTGCTATAGACAATACATGAATGAAAGAATATGAATGATACACAAATCATACCATAAAAGTGTACAAGGGACACAACGTCTCACAGATATCTAGTTTAGGAATACCATATATTAGATTAGATTAGATTAGATTAGATTAGATTAGATTAGATTTGACAAAATGCTCATTTTCATCAGAACTTCCATGATGGGTTAAAAATATAAAGTTTTAGCTCAGACCTGCTGAAATGATACTATCACAATCTAAATGTGGCAGATGGAGCTATAAGAATGATGTCTGGTTTTATTTACTGCTCCTTTAAGGTCTAGAAGATTCTGTGTGACAGAGTTAAAGAGCTTTCTCAGTTTTATGCAGCTGTAGTAGAATTTGTTTTAAGAATGAACCCATCATTTGAGTAGACTGAATGTAACTTATAAATAAGGACCTCCTCACTGTACTACTTTGATTCATTTTTGTTATCATGTTTTCTTGTTATTATTCTCATCCAATTAAAGTGATTGTAGTTAATTAAAAAGGCATGAATGGGTTATTTGGACTTGGGAGACAGAGCAGTAAAAAAGATCAATGTGACATGATAACTTGTGAGAGAGACAGAAAATATGACAGGAAAGAGAATTGAGGATCAGCAGCTTTAAAGCACAACATTTGTGTCATCTGTGCCGGTAACAGTCATTTTAAAGAAAAACAGCCACTTCCCCCACAACAGGCTTGATTCTCCTATAACTCAGATAAGTTTTACAGCCATGTAACTCCTTAAAGGCAAATTATACTCTCAGATGCTCCAGTGCAAATATACTTGGGCTGAATTGTAATTCAGTACAAATTATTAATTTTCAAATGATAACTAGAATATGTAAAAATGAAACAGATGAATTTTAGAAATAGAAATACAAAATGTACATGTATGAAAATTCCCGTACGAAGTCTGCTGTACCAAGGACAGGAAACTTTATATAGTTTCATTTTGATGAGTTTCATCTGGATTTTTCTCTTGAAGATGGGGTTCTCTTCACTTTGGAGTTTGCTAGCTCTTGAAACACTAAATTGAGAGTGTCCTACATTCTGGACTACAACGTCTCCAGAGCCTCCAGAAACCATTTCCCAACCTGCTTAAGGTGTAGGACTAGGACTGAAAACGCCTACAAAACCTAATGAGGCACTTCAGATGGAGTGATTTATATAAACAGTTTACTGGCCAATGAGAAACCATGACTGCTCAGTCCCTTAGTGGGATAAAATGGATTGCTTATAAAACAAAAGAATTGTAGCATTTAGTGTCAGATCAGGGAGTGCCAATCCTCTGGAGACCAACAAACAGGGAGGCAGCAAACCAAACCAATGCTGGCTACCTAGAGCCAACTGAGACCTCCGCACGAGTCCAGATCAGAAGAGGATCCTTCCGCACTCAGGGGCTGGAGACACTATAAGGGAACTCCATTTTTTTGCTTAAAAATGGCCAGCCTTCAAAGCATTGCAACACTCATTGCAGGACTTATCCTCAGCATCTATCTGCCTGAAAACGAGCCGGGACTCATTTACAGTGCTGAATCAGGGAGGTGGGGAATCTGTATATTGATGTTTTAGTATCTTAGACCATGTCTGCACTACAGAATTATGTCAACCTAACTTATGTCGTCATACAGCCACTGCAGTTATTAAATTGCTTGTGTGTAAACACTTGGCATCTTGTGCTGGCAGTGTGCACCTCATCAAGAGTGCTTGTATCGATTGTATTGTTATTGTGGGGCATTGTGGGACAGCTCCTGAAAGCCAACAACAGTCAACGTAAGCAACACAGTGTCTGCACTGACAGTGTCAACCAAATTACATCAACAGTGACTCTACTCTGATCGGGGAGGTGGGGTGTACAGAGGCACCCATGTTAGTGAAAGCCAAATTTCTGTGAAGACATTTCCACAGCTAGGGCAATGCAAGGCAGCTGACATTGACCTAACCATGTAGGCCTCAGTTAATATTAATCTTTCCTTTTCTACAGCCTTTGTTTCTTGTCCCCAGTAAAGTCTCCTGTACTATATCATTCTTTTTTGAGTGTGGCATTTCATTTGTTAAAGCTTGTATTCATTTATTTTGTTGTTTGTGTACTGGGTGATAATTCTTGTGAATAAAGCAGTAACATTAGTTATTTTCCCCAGAGACAACACCACTTGTGTTCCAGGTACAGAGGGGAGTCACTTTGTGCAGAAGCACCAGACACTGCAACAAAGAACACAGGACCCAACCCAGGAGCAAGAAGAAGCCACTCCAAGTAGCAAGCACCAGGGAGGAGGCTCAAGCAGTGCCTCTGGGAGAGGAACAAGGGGAAATAAGATCCAACAAGACCTTTGGAGTTTAAAAAAAATGTGTGTTGGCATCACTACTGCCAGCTTCTGACCAACAAGGCATATGTGTATTTCTCAAACCATAGGACTTTTTCTAACAACTTATTGGTCTGAATGTGTTTCCCGAGAAACACTGAATATATGTTTTAGCCTCACATTGAGCAGATCTACACTCACTCAATTTTTCTCTTCACTAGTCTTAATACTGTTTATCACACTGAAAACTCATTTCACTGAACTGTTTGTTCCTGGTAAAAATTATTCTACTTAATATAGGAATAGGTTGTGGACAAATATTTTGCAGTTAAAAAACCAGACTTTTGAAGAAATGAAAAAACGTGGACATTTCAGATATCCGAAAGGAGTTTTCACAACACTGGAACACAGGTTGTAAGCAGCTTGGAGCAGGAACTCTCTTTTAGTTCTGTATCTGTACACTACCTCACACAATGGGGCCCTGGTCTATGCCTTTGTGATAATACAAATTATAAAATGAAAAATCAGGACTGTACAGGTGAAACCATTACATTATTATCTGCTTAAATACAGATGTGTATGTAGGAAGTAATGAATGCAGAATGTATGTATCTTTAAGCAACATTTATAAAATGCATGAGTACAGAAAAAATAAAGAGAGCGTAACAGCTTTGGAAGAGATATGCATAGTTAATGTATTTACAGTGTAGCTTCAGGAATCATACAGAGTGAAGGGATAACACTTTCACACCATTGAGCTGCCTAACATTTTTTGCAGTCATATGAACAATTCATTGTATAGTTTACAATAATCAATTATATACTAATTTGAATGACTGTTACTATCCCTATAGAATGGCATGTTATAACAATAATGACTAATTAATAATAAAAACTAATGGACAAAATTACACAGGTATGGAGATCCTAAGGAAAATCCCCTTCATCGCTTCAGCCAGGCATTATTCTTCTGTGGAAGAGGAGCTTCTGCATCCTTTGTGTACTATTAATACCCCAAATCAACCTTTATGATGCGGACAGCATAAGCAGCCATGGGAAGGCTTGTTGAGGCTGGGCCAGTTCTTCCATGGACCAGGGGACCACAAAGCCCTGTAGAATCCAGCTCATGTGGGTTATAGGATTTAGATCTTGTGACTCCATCCCCAGGGATACAGAGAACACCAAGCGCTGCAGTTCAGCTGATTTTTTCAATTGTTTATTATTCAAGCAAATATTATTATTCAATTATTATTATTATCAAATTATTATTATTATTCAAGCAAATATTTCCAAGTTGGAACATGGATGTATTTTGCAAGGAGCACTCTACATGTGAAATTTCAAAGTTCACTGAACTGAATTACTCTACTGAATTATTTGTTGGGGAAAAAGCGTGGAGATAATTTTGGATAGTGGGAAGAATCTCTGTTTATTAAGGCTTGCACAACTCAGAAATGGCCAAATGGCTTCTGTCACATTTTCTACATCACAGCACCTTTTGTCTGAAATGGAGCACTAAACAAAACAACTTTATGCCTGAAACGACAACGGACTTAGAACTGAATCTGTTTTGCAGACTTAACACAATATTCACCAAGTGAAATGCTACAAGTTTTTTCTGCCTCACCTGGGGCTTATTCTTTCATCTTTACTCTTATTCAGTTGTACCTTACTCTGCAAGTAATCCCATCCATTCCAGAGGGACAACTTGTGGAGAAAGAGTGGCAGAATTAGGGACCTTGAAGAATAAAGAATCCTCTTTCTTTCATTTCCACATCATAAAGATAGATAGAGTAGATTTTGTCTGGGCATATAAATCATAAATAGAATTCTGAAGAGCTAGTCCATCCCAAAGTATATACAGCCCTCTGAGAGATATGAAATGCAGGATAGAGAAAAAGCAGACCAATTCAAAAGACAGTGTGGATGCTATAAAAAGCTATATGGTATAAAATACTGCTGTGTTGGCTCTGCGAAGCAGGGGACTGCAATTTCCATTTGCAAAGCATGACATTACAACCCCCATAAACCTCCTCCGTACTGCACTTCCCTTTCCCTTGGCCAGGTAAGGGGAAAAGTCCTGAACCAGGAAGTGGCTGGGCTCTGTTGGGGAGCTGTGGTAACATGGAAGCCAGGCTCAAGCAGCAGCCATATGGAAGCAAAGAGTTGGAGAGAAGTTGGTGGTAGGAATGGATGCAGAGCTGTGTGTGGAACAGACTGTGACTGCTGAACATTACAACCAGATGGAAGTCTGTGTGGGACTTATGGGAAAGCAGCAGCAGTTGGGAAGAGAGCCAATGTAGAGGAGCCCCAGTGAGACATGAACTGAGCTTAGTCTGGAAACCTGCAAGCTCCTATTTGTTTGAACAAAGAAAGTGAATTGGAGAGGGCTTCCCAGGTCCAAGGCCAGACGATCCCTGACTCTTGATCGGATTGTGTGAGGAACCGAAACATTGACCATTGGTGCTCATGTTGAACTGTAACTGTTTAAGCCTATGTATCTAGAGTAGTTGTAACCTTTTATTTTCCTGCCAGCCCTAGTAAAATACCCTTTCCCTTCATGAAGTATCTGAGTAGTTATGGGACCCCCCTCCAGGACTAATGCTTACAAGGCCTAGCAGCTGAAGCACCTACAGAGCTTGCCTCTGAGTTATGGATCTGGCATGCCACTGACACTCTTAAGGGTTTGGTGTACTCCAGAACTGAGCAGTAGCAATAATTATGTTGCACACAAGAGAACTGTGGAACTGTTTGTGAGCAGAGCACTCATGATCTTCGCTCATTTAAGTACCTGTTTATACTGAATTCCATCCCTTCAGTATTTCTGGGGCTTTACTGAATTCCTTCCCTTCAGTATTTCTGGGGCTAGACTTCCAACCCAAAGGCATTATCCCAGCCCCTTTGGGGTTCTGCTAGGTGAAGAGAAGGACCAGATCCAGCCTTTCCTAAGTCTAGAGAGGAAAGAAGGAATCATTTATCTAGCAGTTTATTTATTTATTTTAGTGTAAGCTGTTTGAAATAGCTCATAGGTTTGGAATATTAGTTGTGATCCCAGAAGATATGGCAGAATGCAGGTGAGCATTTAATTTATTACACACACGTACAGAAATACATGTCTATTTTTCTCTTTACGCAGCAAACATTTGATAGCTGTTCTCCAGAGACCCATACTCTTGTATGCAAAATGTATGTTTTCATAATACCGAGTTTCTTCTCTGTTCAGTGAGTTTCTTCACAGTCTGATGCAGTGAGCTTACAGAGGGTATATTAGCACACTTGTCTAGATAAACACCTTCTCTGTATTCATGGAGAGCTACACCCTTCTCCCTCATACTGCCAATTCATTCCATTTTCAGCCATTTGTAGTCTAGTCCACATGAGAATCACCACAGGCACAACCCAATCTCTTGGGAACTAGGTTGCTTCTTTTTCTCATCGAGGCTACCTCGTCCTCCAAGTAAGAATTCAAATGTCAATTTTTAGTTCGATTTCATGGAGTAGCATCATAAAAATGGTAACCAATCCCATTGCAAATCACTTGATGAATCTTCTTTGAAGAGTTGCCAATAATGCTAATCATCAAATGGCTGAATCCAGCTCTGTAGAGATGCATTTGTGAAGAATGGCAATCTCTGTGACTTTGACAAAGGAACTGCTGACTTGCATCACTGTTTGTCTTTTGATGTGAAAGAGCAAATCGATTTATAGAGCTTTTGCTCGCAGATGTAGGGATATGATTAGTATGCAGAAAGACCTTTCTACAGTGTCATTTGTTTATTTAGCTGTCTCTGCACTCAGCCCTGATTGTGTATACTTAATTAATGTATACAAAGCTAAAAGAAATAAAATCCACAAACCATGATCATAGAGTACTGTACTGTATGTCATTTGTCACCAGGAAAATACTATTTATATTTTACTGGTTACATGCAAGTGAAATGCATAAATTAAAACAAAAACCAAACCAAAAAAGCTAACTATTCAGTGTTTGCCAGAAACTGTCATTTATAGCTAAACTATGAATGTGTCAATGTAAGCTGTTCAATTTGAATGAATTGTTTTTCTTTTTTGCCAGTGTTTAAATTTTTATACAGAGCAGTTGTTGAGTCTTTATAAAAAGTACCTCTGATGCCTTCCTGAGGTCAAAGTACTTTGTAAAACATCCTATGAGACCTGATTCATTCCATTCTTCAAGGCCTTACTGTTCTGTTGCTTGGAAATTTTAGCTGAGAAAGAGTTTAAAGACAAAAGCAAAGACGCTAGAGACCTTCATGTCAATAATGAATGATCAATAGAAGTTGCACACTAGAAAATTGACATTCAGTCAGCATTTCTGTGTTATTCATGCACATTTTACATTGTCTGTTCAGGTTACGTTGGGGCAGGGGATGGGGAGAGGTTAGTAGAAAAACAGTAGAAATCATCAGAATATCAAATAATGGAATCCAGAGTGACATCTAGTGACACCCTGTATAAGAAGCATTCACATTGTGTTATTTAAACATACCTATATTTACAAGAAATATAAATTAAATATTATTTATTTTATTTCCAGAAATGTAAATTAAATATTGTGTATGTTTTTATTATACTTTCAATAGTCACCTGAAAGCTTTAAAAATTTAAGGTCTCTAAATTGTTGCTTCTATCCATTGCAAACTCTAAGTCTAGCACCAAAACAAGAAGCCTTCTACAAATTTATCACTGAAAGCTTAATATTGAAGCTATCTTTAGCTTCAGTCAGTAGAGATCCAACCTATGGCAAACTAAGCCTTCCATGCTCACCACATTCCTAGGAAACCATGAGCATTGCATCAGAATTACTAGTTGGGAAATCCCAGGCTTTTCTATTCAGGTTCTTAGATCACATATATCACTGCAGCATCTTAGTATCCACTGAAATCAACAGGATTATTTGCATGAATAAGGTAAGCAGTATTTGATATCCTGTCTTCAGTTGTGGCACTGAACTGCCAGAGGAATTCAAGCCACACAAGTCCAGGAGCCAAGAGAGCTATTATTACAGAGCCACTCTGGGCCCTGATCTTCACTTACCTGGAGATTCGGTGGCAGTCGATGGGAGTTACGCAAGCTATGCAGAGTAGCTTGCATAACTCCCATTGACTGCTGTGCTTCTTTTCTGCACAGCATCCTCACTGCACTGCGCCACTTGAGGTGGTGGTTTACAAGCATTGACTTCCTGATCAATTGAGCAGGTCTACACTGACCACTAAATCGATCCAGAAAGATAGATCTGACGGCAGCGACTTTGCCACCATCAGTACAGACATACCCTGCAGCACCAAAAAGCACAGCATACTGGTTAGCTAACCTGAGTTTACATCTTCTTTGTTTTACTAGGGCAGCAAAGCAGTTGAAGTACACAACTATTTTCCAACTTCTGCTTTTTTCTGTTCTCTAAATATCCTCTGATTCTTGCATCCCCCTACACTTCTTGAAAAAATATTCCAAATACTCCCCTTTTTTTCTAACCCTGACATTTCTCTGTACCCACCAACACCCATTTCTATCAACTTCGGCACTCCTTACATCCCTCTGTGTGTGCACTGACACACATCCTGGTTTCCCATTTTCACCATCCCATCAGTGCAATGAGTAGCTTCTGAAAAGAAGTATTTAGGGTTAATGACCCTTTTTGTCATTATTTCTTAATAACTGAAAATTTATCTACCAGCAGAAATCGAGGGCTAGATTTCACTGAGAAATTTAGATGTGGTGACACCTAACTTTTAGGCTCCCAGAAAATCACTCTGATTCACAAAGTCTGAGTTAGGTGCCTAGGCTCCCTATACAATGAATGGAGAGAGAAAGGCACTTTAGACTGGATTCACAAAAGCCATCATGCTGATTATCTCAGATAGCCAACAGGAGATACTAAGCTCCACCCCCTCAGAGATAAGCACATAAATGCAGGCTTCAGGGCGGCACTTCTCCTCAGCTTGGGATTCTCACTGTGGGCCCTCTTTTTGCATTAGATGCCTACAATTTCTTTGCAAGAAGCAAGTTCAGGAGGAGGACCTCCCTCACAATTTTTACCTCAGTGGTTATGATACTCAGCTAGGATGGGTGATACCCATAGTACAAGCCCCTCTGCCCCCATCTGAAAAGGAGAAAAGATTTGAACAGGGATCTATCACCTTTCAGGTAAGTGCCCTAACCACCTAGCTAAACGATATTCTCATGGTCAAGCTGTTCCACAGTGAATAAATAATTTAAAAATTAATTGGAGCAAGAGCCTGGGTTTCCCAAATCCCAGTTGAATGCCCTAACAACTGGGCTAAAAGTTATGAGGGTGGTCCTCCTCCTCTCCCCACTTCCCCCAGCTGTTTTGTGTAAGCACATCTATAGGAGTTCAATCCAGTAAGAAAGGGCTGAGCATGCATACCAAACTGGGCCCCCGGGTGAATTAGGTGGAGGAATACCTCCCTCCTCCCAGTCTGTACGTGCATTGGGACTTACACATCTGGTACACTTGCAGTGAGCAGCAAACTTCCACAGCAAAATGTAGGTGGCAAGCAATTTTAGATGTCTATAGGATTCAGGGGCAGCTGAGCAACGGTTTTGTGAATCCCTGTATTGTCTGTGATTTAGGCATCTAAAGTGGCAGTTAGGCACCTAAACTCTTTTGCAAATCTAGCCCTGGGTGTTTTGGGATTATCTTCTTCAGAGAAACAAAAAAAGAAGTGCCCTATCTCAAAATGGCCACAATCTCCCAATGTTCTCAATGGGATTGAAGTCACACTCTTGCCCTCTTTCAAAATTGCTGCCACCTCCCGTTCCCCAGTCAAAATTATGCCAGGGAAGATGGGGCTCATTGTGCTGTCAGGAAGTGGAGAGGAACACACAGTCCCATTGAGACTAATGGTAAAAGATACCATTCTCAAAAACTAATTCACAAATTTACATGTAAATTCTCAGTAAGTTCATTATATATTCAGCGTAAGTGCTATAGTTTTTTGGAGGATACACTGTATTTGTCATATTTAAATATTTGAATCCCAGCATTAAATGCAAAATAACTCAATCTTAGCTATAGAGCCACAACTGGCACCTCTCCAATATGTAAAAGGTTGCCCTAGCTTTTCCATGTTGGTTAGACATGTAACTGTAGGTGTTAAAGTTATTGAATGTTCATTTATTAATGACCGAAAAAGTCTTGAATGTTGTATATCAAAGATACTATTTAATTACCAACCACTACTTAAAATTAAAGAATGTATTTTCTCTGTTTTATTTCTCATCCCTTATAACTGAAGACAATTGTTTCATTTTTCTTTCTACCACACCTTGTTTTTCTTTCCCTGACCACTCTCAGTCCCTTCTCTTTTTCTCTCTTCTTCACTACTCCCCTCAATATTACCTATTCAATCCCACTTGCTCTCTTCCCCATCAATCTGCTCCACTTTCCTTCATTTCTTAGTGGGAGCTCTGGCAACGTTGCTCCCATCTAGCTGGTCTTTCTCTTGCTCTGTTCAATGCACAGGCTAAGAAGAAATACAATTTCCAATAACAGGAAGAGATCCTGACCAGAAAATAGAACTCTAGGATGGTGGTTTTCAACCATTTTTTTCATTTTCAGATCCCCTAAAAATTTTAAATGGAGGTTTGGACCTCTGTGGAAACATTAGACATAGTCTGCAGACCCCTAGGTGTTACACAGGATTTTCAGAACTCACAGCGGTAAAAGTGTTTCACTCCAGGAGGTTTCAGGAATTAACCAGTGGGAACATAGCACTTCCTGCTGTTTAAGATTAATACAAGCAATCGGGCTTTCATATAAAACTAGTATTTATTAGATTTAACCACACACAAACATAAGTAATAGGTTTAGGACATCCCAGATATAGTTACCCACAGTCTGAGATGGTTTTGAGTTATCACCAGCTGGGTTTCCAGGGCTCTCTTTCCTTCCAGCTTATGGAGAATTTAGGTGTCAGCAACTTGGATTGCTTCAAGGTATTTACTCTTACCTAATCTTTTATAGCTAACTTTTACAAAACACATAACTCACAGTGACCCCTACAGGGTCATTATTTCTCCTAACTTCAATAAACGATTAATCAGAAACACATTCCTAACAATCTTAGCCATAATAAGCTTCTATGTCAGAGTCGCCTAAACTCAAGGTTCCTGTCCACTTGTTTTCTTTCATTGTCAAATTATTGACTTTCTTCTCCCATTCTGATTAACAGAAACTGCCAGCCTGCAGCTAGTGTCTCACCTTACTCTAGAAGCCCTGATTGTTCAAATTAACCCTTAACTCGGTGTTCTATTTTATTAATTCCTGGTGGCTGAATGGAAACAATATGGCTGCTGTTAGCTTGATCAACTTCTGGGGTAACACACCCCTCAAATTCAGGGTAACACAGGGATCTGTGGAACACAGGTTGAAAACTACTGCTCTAAAATACAGCGGCAAACCCAGGTGAAACCTGAGATGTCCCATGAAATTCAAGAGACTTGGAAAGAGGTGTCAGTGTTCCTTTAATTAAATAAAGTTCATTCAAATGTCATACATTGCACATTCTCCAAACCTTCTGGTGCATTATTTTTTCAAGAGTGATGACCTAATTTAATAGGTTTTGGCTCAGACTCAGAAAATCTCTACTTATTTTAGTCACTCAGCAATGACCTAAATAATTCTTTAGTCACTGCAAGAGAAAAACTATTTCTTAATATCTCTGTAATGCACAGTGAACAACAAAAAAGGAAATGCCAGATTACTGCATCTTTAATATTTTTTGCATGACTGAAATGTATAAACTAGGATTTTGAGTAGAATTTAGGTGCTTAATTACCTTAGGCTGCTTTGAAAAACCCAACCTAGAAAAAACCATTCTCAACAGGTTTGCACAATATATACCAAATAAAATACTGTCATCCAGTTTCTTGAAATGATGACTGACATAAGATCATCTGCTAATCCTTGAGCTGCTTTTGAGTTTGTGTGTTTTTATTATTTATGTCTTACTCTAAAATTCTCCCCTAACTCTGAGAGTCATTGACTAGGCTTGAGCAATTAGAAGTCTTAGATGATGCTTCATCCACAAGACTACATAGCTAAAAAAAACACAAGGCCAAATTATCCCATCAGATGTTGTGGAAGGAGGAATGAGGAGAGGATTGGGAGTCTTGAGTTCTGTTCCTGGTTCTCTCAGTGTGTGGCCTTTGGCAAATCACTTCACCTGTTGGCTTCCCATCTGTGAAAAGGAGACCATGTTTCTTACCCATCCAATCCTATAGGGTTGTCATGAGTCTTAGAGAGCATTTAGACAATGCTTTGAACACGGTGACCTCTGTTTAAATGGTAAGTATTATTGTTATTGCCAGGGTTCTGCCACTGTCATGTGAATACACTAACCACTAGGCTTTGAGTCATTGTAACACTTTCTCTCACCCAGTGGATATTTAGTTATTCAATTATTGAATTAAAGTATAACTCTTCAATAGGAGAGATCGAGGGAGCCTTCTCCCCCATGATTTAGTGGGCAGGGCTCTCACCTGAGAGGTGGCAGAGCGCTGTTCAAATTTCTTCTGTCCCCCAAAAAGGGGGGTGAAGTGAACTGGGGCGGGGGCAGTCTCCCACTAGATTGAAGGTTATAAGTGAGGGTTGCCCTGCCCAAGAATCAGGCAGCTGAACACCTATCTTTAACTGTTTTGTGGATCACTAGCAAACCTAGGAGCCTCCCTGAAGCCTGAGTTTAGATGCCTAGATGCCTCTGTGTGGTGTCTCCCACTGGCTAGCTTAGACTTTTAGATTATTGTGCTGACTTTGTGGATCACGTTCCAAGGTGCCTATCTCTCCTCATTCATTGTATAGGTGCCTACACACCTAATTTAGGCTTTGTGGATCACAGTGTTCCAGTGCAAGCACTGCACTGAAAAGCTTAAGTCCCTTTTGAAGGTCCCACCATCAGATATTGACAGCAACGAAGATAACCACTTATTCCTATATAAGTTTTAAGGATATTCTCTCTTCAAAGCCCTTCTTTCCAATGTAAGCACAATCATAATCCTAGATTTTAACTCATATCAAAATAAACAAAGGTGTAATATCAAATTAAAGAGAACTGCAAATGATAAAAAGCCCTATAAAACAAACAGGATTCATACCTTACCAAAACAACCCAAATGACATGATATTTTATGTTACATCTCTCCACATCTTTTTCTCTGTTGTGTTGAAAGTAGAGTAGGAACTCAAGATATAGTCTTCTCTTCTGTTATGTTTCTAAAGCAACAGGCACACCAACGGTATGGTACTTCAAAAGTAATGATTAACAGGAACCATAACAATAGTCTATAACCAAGGAGAGAAGTGTAGCAGCTGTCAGCTTGGTTAGGAGTGTTTTTCAGATCTCTTCTTAGCCTCAGCAAAAAATACTCAGATTCATTTGTAGATTAGACAGCCCTCCTCCCCCACTCTCAGATTCCCTGCAAGGAGAGTGACCACCAAAGATGAGGACAACAGCTACCTAAAGATATCTAAGGTAAGGAAGGCAGGGGAAATTCCTGTTTTTTAGATGACAGAAAGAAGCACTGGCAGAGAGAACTAGGATGGCTGGGAGGGGAAACTTAATTACATCTAATTCTGCTTCTTTACTTCTTACAGTTGGATCACTTGCCTCCAGCAAAACTCAAGGGAAAACTTCCTACATTCTTATACCAGTTGGGGCACTTGTAGGATGGCACACAATATATGCTCCAAACACAGGTACCTCAGAGCCCCAAGAATGTTTAGCTATTTCTTAGAGAAGGAAACAAGAGCTCTCCTTATAGACAATTGTAAATGTGAAATGTAAAAAAAGTCAGACGTCCTTAAGAATAGGGTAGGGGAAAAATCATGTTCCAAGAAATGGAGGAATGGAAAGGTGTGACAACAGTCTGAGTATTCTGGAGGATGGATAAATGACAACTTAGATCTGCTGGACTTCTTTTAACAATAAAATGAAAGAATTGAATGGAACATTTAGTACCCTACCTTGTTGTACATGTCATTGAGAATTATAGTACTAAATGCAATATCTATTGCTATCACTAATGATCCACTGTTTATTGCATGCAAGACAAAATACATAAAATTATATGCTTAAAAATAGTACTGTCTCCAAGAGATAAAAAAACATTCAATGTCCAAAAGCAGAACTCTTAAACTCAAAGATTGTGGGTGGGTGGGTTATATTGAAATAAACTGAATTACTGGGAAATATTTTTATCTTCTTTAAAAATACTAGGCTAATTCAAGTGAGTTTAAGTCTAAAGCATGTAAATTAGTGAAATTCATACCTTTTTTTCTGCTCATTCAATATGAATAGTCGTTAAACAAATGTCTCACCCTACAGAATTCATTTCTAATTAGAGATTTTACAAAATATCTCTGTAAATATTTGAGAGACACAATTGTACTCCCACGTACTGAGGATATTCCAATCCTGAGGAGAGAAGCAGTGACAACTTGAAAGAAAATATTGTACAGTACTATAGTGATCTTCCTTCTTAGTCTATATTATAGTTTGTTTCTTCTTCTATATGTATAATTATATTTTTAAGTCATCTCTTAATAGATGCTTTGTATAATTTCTATGATCCTGTGTAATAATGAATTGAAAAGAAAAACAACAAATATAAATAAGATATCCCTCCTTAAAGTTTAAATCAAAGGCTATCCAGATAGAAAGCTGAAAAATAATCAGATTTTGCAGTCTCTTCTTTCAGCAATACAACTATACTTTCAAATATGCTTTGTTGTTTTCTTTTAATTCACTAAAATTAATCTTATAGATATAGATGCCAGATTTGCATTAATTAAAACTCCACTGTAGAAGCCAGGCTTAATTGCAATCAAATTTGCTTAATTATGCATGGCGAGAGATTCCCAAATGAGAAAGGTTTTAGTAAGGATTTTTGTTTTTTATATTGACAAAATAAATTGAAATTGTCATTTTTTGTGTTTTATGTAACACTTGTAAATAATTTGTGGAGCACCTTAAGTCTTCTATGTTATTGCTTAACTAATTATAACAATCTGCATTTTTCATTGTTAATTGTGGGTGTCGGCCTCATTAATTTTAATTTACAGCCTGTAATGAAATTAAGAAAATTTTGTGCTGATGTGGTGAAACTTGTCTTGTAGGAAGTTACTTAATAAAACTAAAGTTTAAAAAAGTCAGGAATTATATCTGTGTATTGATGAGAGAAATAAAAAAAATATTTTTTCTTAAAAAATTGCTTTTAATTTTAATAGACCTTCAGTAAAGCAATATGTGTCAATGAGTTCTCTCTCTGTCTGTCTGTCTCTCTCTCCTTCCAGAATGGAGGAGAAAGCACCGGGCAGGAGAAAGCAAGGTCACAAAATCAGGGGTAAGGTGTGGCGAAAAGATTAAAAAGCTGTTTTGTGTATCTCCTAAAGGTTCAAAAATCAGAAGGCCAACCCATCCACTCTTTTCTCTGCCCTCCGAAATGTATCTTATTAAAACATCATTTTGTGGAGGAGGCTGACTCATGAGATTTGAATGATTGGGATCAACAATACTCTTAACTATATGGAGACTCACCAGTAGTTAAGTGGAAAATGCATTAGTTTATTAGGATGATAATAAGAGCTGAGCTGATCAGGTATTTTTTCACTGAAAACTGCTGAAAAATACTGAAAACCAAAATATTTTCAATTCTCTAATGAAAAATCAATATATTTTTGAGGAAAGCATGCACTTTTCATGAAAAATTTAATTCAGACAGAAAGCCATTTTTCCACTAAAAACAAACATTTCAACAAAATTTTCAATGAGCTCTAAATAAAAGATTTCAGAATACAGAAATATTATCCAAAATGCACGAACAAACTGGAAGATAAACGATGCCAGGGTAAAGTGCATTTGTAGGCCTCAGTTGGACCTGATAGGAACAGGCTGTAATGAGTAATGTGGAGCGGCCCCATCCCACTGGGAACTCCAGCAGGATTGTGTCTCAGGATAGTGCAAACGCCTTCCTCCTATGTATCTGGCCAGCCCTGCTGGCAGGACAAAAGAAAAAAGACCATACTCCTTTTCCTCCTCTTTCTGTTGTCTCTGAAATGGATTGTGCCTCTAAGTATTCTTAAAGAGCACAATGACTGGGACTTTTAACAGATGCATACAGGAGGCACAGGGGAAGGATGCTTCTTGTATCCTTTGGCATCTGTACAGTGGTTGGAAACTGTTCGGCTCAAAAAGGGCAAGGAGATGACAGGATGAACAGATTACAAAAAATATCAAGGTAAACAATAAAAACTATTTTTAAATATTTGAGAAGTAAGTAGTATGCTTCATGGACTATAGGTACCCCCACCCCCACCATCTAGCAAGAGGAGGGAGTGTAAAAAGGAGGATGAATTAGCTGAGAAGTTAAACCTATACATTTGTGAAAGCCTTCACTGGGGAAAAGGGAAGAGCTTCTGTTCCAAAGTCACTTCTTATGGGAAAGCAAAAAGTGGCTTTATGTGGGAGTGAAATCTATGAACGAGAAGATATGGAATAACCCCTCAAGTGCAGAAAATCATTTGAGTGTTTAGAAGCAAATGTAGTATTAAACATTGGAGACAAGGACATGTAGTATATCCTTATTAACCACAACACCTGAACACTAGAAAGTTGCTCAGTTGATGTTACTTTTAAAAAGGAGCTAAGGGACATCCTGGGAATTACAGGCTGGTTAGCCTTACAACAGTACTGGTAAAACTGTCTGAGAATCAAATTAAAGCTAGAACATTTGGATAAGTCCAACTTAAATGCCAAGGGAAAAAGCAACAAGGCTTGTATAGGAAAAATTGTGCCTCTCTAATGTGTTACAGGTTCTGAAAATATTAATAAGACAGTAGATGAAGGTGACCCAGTAGACATAATTTACTTGGATTTTCAAAAAGCTTTCAAAAAGGTCCCTCATAAAAGAATATTAAAGATAATAAATAACAATGAAGTAAGGGGCAAAGGCTTGTCATGGATTAAAAAATGATTAAATGATAGGAAACGAGTAGTTATAACCTCAAAGTAGGGATATATTAATCATGGAGTGTTTCAGGGGTCGTTATTGGGGTTAGAGTTATTCAATATATTTATTAATAATTTGGAGGAAGTGGATTGCAAGATGGCGTAGTTTGCTGATGACACTATGTTGCTAGTTCAATCTTATCTTTATTCTAGGACTCACCTGCCATATGGACACACACACTATCAAATCTAGTTTAGGGACACGAGAATTCTGCATTAGGTTGGATGTAAATAGCATGGCCACAATCCTTTCTGGATGATGTCCATTCAATAGACACTTTCTGTGACAATTTCCATTCTATTCTGCACTGTACACCTGGCTGAAACCAAGCAAAACTGTCCCTGCAGAGTCTATCTGCCATTGTCAGTCAGACATGCAAAAACCAGAGCTTTATTCTTTATCTAATCATGGATGGCTGATGGTGTGTTAACCACAAATACATAAGAAACCTTGTACAACATCATTGGCTGCCAAGGTATAACAGACAAAAACATTGGTATCAAAATTAAAAGGCCCTGTTAGGTTTCCTCTGTCCACAAAATCATCCCCTGTCCCTCACCTACAGGAAATGAGTACCCCAAATCCTTGTAACCTACCTCCATGTCCCCAGTGCATGGCACTATTCTATATTCTTGCTTACCTGAAAGGACCACTACTACCACAGCTTGGCATCCAAATAAGGACTTCCAAGACACTACAAAAGCCATCTACCCAGCCATCAGGCTCAGAGACAAACAACTCCATCCCTCACTAACACCAGCCCTCCCTTTCTGTAAAACATTCCAGAACCACTAGAGTTCCCAACTCAAAACACTTAAAGCCCAGGTTGAGATGGGTAAAAAAAATAGGTCCTGTTAGGCACTTGCCCTGACACAGAAGGCAAAATCCCAATGTCTTTCCCCTGAAGTTAAAAAATAAGGTTTTTACAACCTAATCACATCCTAATCTTCCCATCCCTTATGGATTTTCCATCTCCCTCCGGGCATAAGACCTCCCTGAAAAAGAAAGGTGAACATCCCCTGTAGTGAACATTCCACACACAACAAAGAAACTATGTTACCTACCCTCTATGTCATGAAGGCTAGAATAAAAGGTATGGATCAGAACAACTGAGAGGGAAAAGCCCAGGAAGAAATAGGAATAATCAACAAAATGAATACACCTGTAACAAAAACACACACAAAACCCTACTTACAATTGCCACTCCTTGAATACACAGCTCAGTCTACCCTCAAGCCCAGAGACAAAAATCAATCCTCCTCAACTCTGCCTTTTATTCCCATTCCTTCGGAAAAAGTGCCCAAAGGTACTTTAATTAAATTAATGGCAGAGAAATTTAGAATAAATAAAAAGAACTATTTCTTCTCACAGCATGTGAGCAACCTGTAGATTTCACTGTTGCAGAAGTATAGAGAGTTAAATACAATCAATAGATTCTTTTGAAAGGGCAGGATAATTTTTTGACTAACACTACCACCTCTATTTTATACTTGTTAAGATCGTGGTAATTAAACCTAATGCTTTAGGACATAAAATGATTGCTGCAAAAGTCAAGAAAGAATTTTTTTCACTTGTTCAGATATGGCAACACTATGGGGAATGGTTGTCTTCCTCTGAAGCTTTGGGTATTGGCTTCTGCTGGAATGGTCTATTACAATATGGGAAATGCTATGCTACTAAATATTATGACTGATTTCAGCCTAGCTGTAAGTGGGGACATAACTTGGAGTGACTTAACTGAGAGTTGTTTCCACTAATAATAGAGCTAAATTTGCCCTTTGTATCTTTTATACACAGAAACAAAGTGAAACGTATATTAATGTTAAATGAGTTGAGCTTACTCAAGCAATTGATTCTTGCATATACAAAAAAATAAATGAAAGAATCTTAATATCATGTCTTCAATTATTTATTTATTTTTAGTAAGACATTAGATAGAAATTCTGGTTAATTGTCAGCTGGCTGCGAATTACAGTATGTTGCTTCACAATCACAAATAAATATTATAATTACAAATACCAAGGGAAATTTAGGCTATAAGGCAAAATGGGAAAAAAAGAATCTGAATGTGGAAAATTAAATTAATAAAACATTAAAGCATTTAAAAAAGAAATCTACTGCTTATTATGACTAAATTGTTTGCATAGCTAAAAGAAAGAAACATTTTCAGTATTTGCATTTATGAATGTTACATGGCAATCAGTATAGTTAAGATGTGGATTTAAGAGTCACGTAGGCTACGGTTACCAACACATTTCAAAAGACCTCTTCAATTAATTCAGTCTTAATATTTCTATTTAAAGAAATAAAATTAAGGATTTATTATTCATGCTGTTTTAGCTTAATTTGTTTCCTAAGGAGACATTACCATGGCAGGCCCAGTAGCATTACCATTAGAACCATGGCATGTTACCTATTTTGGTCCGGATTCTGAGACTTTTGTTTAAGTTAGGTTGATGTGAGTGTTACATATTGCTTCACCAAATAATCGCTGAAATAACAAGAGGTGATGCCATTTTAGATTTGGCATTGGTGAGTAGTGAGGACCGCACAGAAGAATTGGTTGTAGAGGACAACCTTGGTTTGCGTTATGATCATGAGTTAATTCAGTTTAAATTAAATGGAAGGATAAGTAAACTTGAGTCCTTGATTTCAAAAGGACTAACTTCATGAGTGGCACATATAACAGACCAGGGTAAGCTAAGCCTCCCCCAGAGCAGCTGCTGCCTGACTTGCTTCTTCCCCTCCCTGCTCCTCCCCTTCCCCAAGGCCCCGCCCACCCACCGCTGCCTGACTGCTCCTTTCCTCCACTCCTTCAATGCCACTCACATCCCTCCTCTCCTCCAACCGTCCACCCCTGTGAGTTCCCCCACCCACTGCTCTGTTCCCACACCCTTCTCCCCTGCGAGACTCCACTGCCATTCGCTGCATCCCTCCTCTCCTCCACACTCCACCCTGTCCTACATGAGACCTCCTCTCTTGCCATGTGTCCTCACTTTCTCCCCCACCAGAGCCCACCACACACCACTTCCCTGTTATCCTTCACACTCTACACCCTTCTCTGCTAGACCCTTCTGTCCAGTTCCCACCACATCCCTCACTACTTACCCCGCGAGTCCCCCCAACAGTAGTAAAAGAATTTTTAGCCATATAAATACAAAGAAAACAAGGAAAGAAGAAGTAGAACGGCTAAATACTGAGAATGGGGGTGGAGATTAAAGATAATCTAGGCATGGTATACCACCTAAACAAATATTTTGCCTCAGTTTTTAATTAAACTAATTAAAAGCTTAGGGGTAGTGGCAGGGTGGCTATTGGGAATGAGATAATGAGGTAGAAATGACTACATCTGGGGAATTCAAACTCAAGCAACTTAACGGGACTAAATTGCGGGATCTGAATAATTGCCATCCAAGAATATTAAAGGAACTGCCACATGAAATTGCAAGACCAATAGCAAGTATTTTTAATGAATTCATAAACTTGGGAGTAATTTCCTATGGCTGGAGAATTGCTAATATAGTTTCTATTTTTAAGAAATGGGGGGAAAAAGTGATTCAGGAAACTACAGGCCCGTTAGTTTGACTGCAGCTGTATGCAAAATCATGGAACAAATTTTGAAAGAGTAAGTAGCTAAGGATATAGAGAATATATAGATATTGGGAGGAAATACAACATGATTTTACAAAGGGTAGATCGTACAAGATCAATCTGATCTGCTTTGAGAAGATAACTGATTTTTTAGACAAAGAAAATTCAGTGGCTCTATCTACCTGCATTTCAGTAAGGCATTTGATACACATGGGAAATTCCCACATAGAGAATTATTGGTTAAATTTAAGAAGATGTGGATTAATATGAGAATTGAAAAGTGGATAAGGAACTGATTAAAGGAAAGACTCATGTGTGGCGGTTATAATAGGCCAGGGAAAGCTAAGCCTCACCTGGTGCAGCTGCCGCCAACTCGCCACCAGATGCCTGGGTGGTGGTGGCCCCGCCTCTTCCCCTCCCTGTTGGAAGTGGGCTTCTGCCGGAAGTTTTAGCTTGTTTATTATGCATCACACAAGTTCCCGATTGGCTGAGGAGGCGGTATCTGCTACTCAGCTTCTTGGGTCCCTTGGACTCCCCAAGAAGATTACTGATGAACCTGGGAAGCTGAGTAGCAGATACCACCTCCTCAGCCGCCTAGGAACCTGCATGGTGTATAATAAATAAGCTTGGCTTGAGGGAGGGGGGAAGAGCACAAGCAGTGGGGGCCTCAGGGGAAAGGGGCTGTGGAGGAGAGAAGAGAGGCTGAGTGGGGAGGAGGAGGGATGCAGTGAGAGGTGACGGGGGCTGAGAGGAGAGGGGGAAAGAGAGGAGGGACACGCGGAAATCAGGGAAAGGACCAAGTGGGAGGAGCATGGGTGGGGCCTGGGGTAGAGTGGGAGTGGCATATGGGCAGGCAATGAGTGGAAGAAGTGGGATGGGGAGCTAGCAGCCCTGAGAGGAAACTTCATCGGCTGCTAATGGGGAGACAACAGCGTGTCATGCTGAAAGGTGAATTGTCAGGCTGGAGGGAGGTTACTAGTGAAGTTCTTCAGAGACTGGTCTTGGGAACAGTCTTATTTAACATTTTTATTACTGACCTTGGCACAAAAAGTGGGACTCCACTAACAAAATTTGCAGATGACACAATGTGCAGGAGTTCAGAATAGATGACCATGATGGTCCCTTCTGATCTTAAAGCCTGAGTCTTTAACTAACAGGAACAGAGTTGGGTCAATGATAAGCTTTTGAAAATCCTACCCAATACCCCTAGGTCACATAGCAAGTCTGTAGTAGAGCCCAGAACTGAACCCATATCTCCTGAGTCCAAGTTAAATGCCTTAAACACGAGACTTCAATAGTTCTCCTAAAGGAATTCAAACATTTTCCAATCAGGTCCTTATTTGTAGCCCTAAATAATCCAATTACAAAGAAATCAGGATAGCTGTAGTATGATGAGCTTTTTCCTCCATCTCTCTGCCGAGTCGTCCAATTGCTACTCTGTCAGTCTGCAAAACAAAGACACAAGCTGATTCCTCTCCCAAGAAGGTAAATAAAATCATACTGATTCCAGTGGGTCCAAAAACCCTCCAACTCTAAAAACCCATTGGCCTAGCTACTGATCTCCATTCCCTTTTTTTACTGTTGATTGATTTACATGCCAAACTAGAGTCCATCTTCATTTCAGCCCCTACCGACTCTATTTTTCCTCCACTGAACATTCTATTGAGTAAAAGGTATGCATGTGTTCACTTTAAAACAAAATCATATTGCTTTAATAATATCCTTAGGCAAACAGAAAGTATCAAGGGCATTTATTTTTCTGTAAGTTTTGAGGACCACCTACAACAGCCATGACAGCTGTACTAAACGAAAAAGCAAACGAGGCCACAAAGGACTGATCTTTGACCATATAATCAATTTTCCGCTCAATGCCTTGTTCATTCTTGGAGGCTTTAATGCTAGAATTGATTTTAACAGCCATTGCAGAAATACTTAAGTCAAAGGGCTTGCAACCTTTTTTTAGCAGGACCAATGGAAAAAAAGTTTATGGTTATGTGAATAAATCAATGAGTATGATTCACGTTACTTATTTAAAAGATTTTGTGAATCACAGCATATGTGCACTGCTGGTCAAATGGAGCAACTAGAATAAATGTTGGGAAATGGCAAGGTGATCATTTCTGATACCTTCTGGCACATATACTACACAACCCAGTTAAAGAACAGTTGCCAAAAGTTTATAACCAGTTATGAAAACAAGGTGTTGGAATGTAATAGGCATTCAATGATTCATGCAGGCAGAAGAAGCCTGAAGGATGGAGAAAAATTCATTCTCTATTTTCAAGATGCTTTCAGGGCTGGTAACTGGAGAGACGTTCAGCAAAATACCGTAAATA
This sequence comes from Mesoclemmys tuberculata, assembly GCA_007922155.1. Taxonomy (NCBI): domain Eukaryota; kingdom Metazoa; phylum Chordata; order Testudines; family Chelidae; genus Mesoclemmys; species Mesoclemmys tuberculata. The sequence continues at coordinate 37,074,894 of ML675618.1, read as the reverse complement.
TACCAAGGGGAAAAAATAAAATATGATATATAGCTTCATAAGAATAGCCAGATTGGGTAAGATGAATGGTCAATCTTGTCCAGTTCATATATGAAGTGATACTTCCCTTTTGTCCAGCCCCATCTTCTGGCAATCAGAGGTTTAGGGACACCCAGAGCATGGGATTGCATCCCTGACCATCTTGGCTAATTGCCACTGATGGTCCTATAAGCCCTTAATTTATCTAATTCTTTTTAGGCACTACAAAAACATAAAGAGGCACATGCTATTCCTAACTTTACTTTATACTTCACACCAGATTAGGCTGGCATGAAAGATTAGTTGACTAGATAAACCACAATTAATATACCAAAAAAAAGAAACACTCAGAATGAATTATGTTGAGAATAATATTCACTTCTCCCCGCCCCTCCCCACTTGTGGGTATATAGATCCCTGACAGCAGCATAACTGGATCCATCCCATCAAACCAAGATGCGGCAGAATTTCATGCAGAAAGACTGTATTTTTTTCCACATCCCAAGTATCTGTGTTATATGGGAATACTGTATCCTGGAATGACAGGAATTCTGTGCAGATTCACAGAATCCACTAGCAATTTCAATCTCCCAGAGCAGATGTCCAGAAAATACAGGTCTAACATAGCTCTGAAACTGCAGCTGTGGCCATTGTGGGGAAAGATTTGCCTTCTATATCCTTCAGAGATCCTGTTACTTGGGCTATGTACTGGGATTATCAGGATTTGGCCCTAAATGAAACAGATTTACAATGTGACCTTTTACATACATGAATGAAATATTATGATGACAAGATTCCAACATGAAATATGATTCTATGAACTTCCAAATGCTTCACTTCCATAGATGAGCCTTACGTGATTAGATTGACAAGTATCAGATTATCAGAAATTGTGCCTTATAGCAAATACCATAATGTTATTTAATAGGAACTGTTAAGCATATTGACCTAATTCTCAAAAATCAAGCTGAGTTCAAAGATGAGTTGAGTTGCACAAAATCAAATCACATAATTGAAAGATTACTTGATGCAGCTCACAATTAAAACTTTCTTATTTATTGAGATACACTGATTTACAAAAGACCTTTGACACTCTACTGTGAAGTGTATCTGTGCTTTAAGACTTTTTATCATTATGGTGCATGCATGAAATTTCTTTAGGCTGTCAGCTATTTGTCATGGATGCATAATATTATTATAGCATAAAAGGGCATCCATCAGAAACATTCAACATCATGTTTGTCTTTAAGGAGATTTCCCATATCTTTGATATGTTGCACTATTGACACAGACATGACATCCACTTTAGCAATCAGCGTTTATCTAGAGTTCTGCATGCACCATAAAGCAGACCTTTAATTTTGTTTTTGTTTTCAACCTGGAAAACAAGGAGGCTGAGAAAAAGGTGATACCTCTCACCATCCTTAGTCAATGATGCTGGTTAGCATTATCTATTAATCTTAAAAAGAGTGGTTCATGCTTGGTTGAATCTTATTTTTATTAGTAAGGACTAAAACCAGGTTGAGTCCCATTGTGCTAGACTCTGTAAAATACATATTAAATATCCCTGCCCCAAAGTGCTTAGATTCTTTGAAATCAATGGGCATTAGACCTCTATGTCCAGATCCTTCAAGGGGTTTAGGTGCAAAAAACCCAGATATAGGCATTTAAGTCCTGTATTTAGGGACCACTAAATTCCACAAAACTCCTGCTCAGTAGCCACCTATCCTTGTAGACACCTAAATTAACTCAGTGCCTATGTTTTTTTCAGTTCCCTAGGTGCCTATGTTTTTGTCTCTGGGCATGAGCAGTGCTGCCTTACTCTAGGCATCCGGATTCCTATCACCTGCTGAAGCCCAGAGTGATCCGCAAAACAAGAGAAGATGGGCATTCAGCCACCTAAGTCATGTGAGGGGTCTGATCTGTTACGCACGCTCAGAGAGTGCCTAACGTCACACAAAATGGGCAGGAAGGTGGAAAGAGAAGGAGCTGAAGAAGCAGCAGCCACTCCCTTATAACCTTTAGCCCTGTGGTTAGGGTGCACACCTGGGCTGTGGCAGACCCCCCTGATACAAGTTCTCCCTCTACTTGATGAGAAGACGGGAGCCGAACAAGGGTCCACCACCTCTTAGGTGGGTGCCCTAACCACTAACCTATAGCATGAGTCTCCCATTGTCTCTGGCCCAATTAATAGTTAATTATTTAATTTAAAAGGAATTACTTCATGAGGACAGATTGCGGGAGACTGACTTCTAAATATCCCATAGACTAGTGGTTAGGGCATTCATCTCTGAGGTGGTAGACCTTTGTTCAAATCTCTTCATCAACTAGAGGGGTGACTTGAAGAAGGGGGTCTTCTACCAGTGCTCTAACCACTGGGCTAAAGGTTATAAGGGAGGTCCTTTTCCTCAGCACCCTGTTTTGTGTAGAATTAGGCAGCCTCTGAGCACACCAACCAGATTTGACCCTGCCTGTGAGTTAGGCAGAGGAATGCCTATTTTCCCCCAGTTCATGGATCACTAGCAGAGGTAGGTGTCTCCTGCAACCTGGACTTAGGTGCTGAACTCCCTGAGAGGGGTGAGGTTTAGAACACACCCTTCTCAATGGTATTTCCCTTGCCTAATTTAGGCAGCTCCTGCCTAGCATGCTGGCTTTGTGGGTCTAATTCTAAGGTTTCTATATCTCCTCATTCACTGTATAGAGAGCCTAGGCACTTAACTCAGGCTTTGTGGATTGCAATGATCTCCCTGTGATTTGTTAGGCACCTAAAAGTTAGGCGTTGGGACATGGAGCATTGCAATGCCTAAGACCCATTGCGGAGCTAGACCTACGTCCCAGACTAAGGTGTTATTGCCACCCACAAAACCCCTTGTCAGCTGTGGCTTAATCCTGCAAATAAATATACAAGCATGTGCAGATATCTTGTTATAAATTCCTTATAAGCAACTATATCAATAAACAATTCACTTTTAAACTTCAGCCTGACAAAAGTTCTGAGTTAAGGTTCCCACTGCTATTTAAATGTCCCCTTGGAGTGCCTGCATTACAATTGGATCTTTATGTGATCATACAATCCTGGACTTACTGGATTTACTATGCTAATTTGTAAATACTACATAATAATATAATACAAAATAACTGCAGCATATTTTATCAACATGCATGTACTTTCATGGAGTTTTATATTATTGTGTAGTATCTTGAGCAAAATGTAATATTATATCCTAACAAGGAGATATGTGACAGAGAATAGTCTGGAAAATATTAAAGTATCATTCAAATCAAACCAATAGTACAGAATCATCTGGACTATTGTATTCAGTACTGATCACCACATCTCAAAACTACAAAAGAATATTGCACGATTAGAGGGGGCTCAGAAAAGGGTGATGGGAACTAACAAGATCATAGCAATACTCTCATGAAGAGAAACTGAAAATATTGGGATTGTTTACCTCAGAAAAGAGACAAATAAGAGGGGACATGATAATGGTTAGAGAGGGGCAAATTTTTTTCAGCAAATAATAAATTCACCATAAATACATTTTCCATGGCACCAAAAGTATTCAAGAATTCAGGCTGAATTCAGTGAATAGTTTCTGCTGAAAAAAAATTCCTTTTCCCCCTGGAAATGTTGAAATCATTCACTTCAACATTTTCAAAATGAACCATTTCAAAAATGTTATTTCAGTCTGACGTTTTGTTTAGATAATGTCATTTCAAACTGACATTAGAAATGTTTTATTAGACAAACGATTTTTTTCTTTTTGTTGAGAAAAACAAAAAAAACAATTTTGGTTCAAAATTAATCAAATTTGGGAGGGGCTTTTTTGGTTTGGCCAATGAACTGAAAAATCAATTATTCACACAGCTCTAAAAACAGTGTATATAATAATCAATAGTCTAGTGAAGGCAGATTAGGAACTTCTGTTCTCACTTTCTCAAAATACAAGAACAAGGTGACATTCAACAAAATGGAAAGGTGGTATTGGGATTTTCCAAGACCTTCTTCCATTCAGTTCCTAAAAATTCAGTTCAATTCTCAAATTTATCACTCAGGTACATTATCTGACACACAACCATACTATGCACAAGCTGGCCAGGCTCAAATGTAGGGGGTGGATTCAGGGTACATTATAAATTATCAAAAAGTTACACATCAAAACTTTTCCTTCTAACCATCTTTATTAATACCTGCATTCCTGATTATGCATTACATAACAAGCTTCATGATTGGCTAGCTTACTTTTCAGGAACCAAACCCAGTACAACATGCTCTCTCCATGATCTGTTCATATATAATCTGATCTCTGCATTCTAGGTTTATTATATCCACTGTCCCTTGTACCAGAATGTTCCTCCTTATGTTAGCAAACTGACTCCAGACTAATGCTTGTTACACACTTATTTACCACTTAATCTTTCATTCACCTTCCCGATCATGCTCACTGAGAAATGAGGTCTTACTTATATCAAGTTTGGCCTTTGGGGGTGGCAAATTCAAAACTGATCAAATGAAATACTTTTTCACACAGTATATCATTAGACAGTAGAATTTCTGTCATGAGAAATTGTGGAGGCCAGGATCTTGGAAGGATTAAAAAAAGAATTGGATATTTATATACACCCCAAGAATACTCAGTTATAACAATTAACAATAATGACAATTTTAGAAAGGGTATTAATTCTCATGCTTCAGGGATTCAAAGTCCACAGATCTGATGCAATGGGAATTTCATGGCATTGTGCCTCCTGGGTGAGCAATTGGATAATCCGTTAATTACAGACAATTAAAAATGAAGTAAGCATTCCATCTTCCCCTTATGAGAATGCTATAGAATGGGGAAGACTTCTGTTGAAAATCCAGTAAGAAGCATTTTATGTATGTACTACCTACTGATGTACCTGTACGCATTTACCTGTACACATGTACCTACTGATGGTCATGTGTTTTTATAGCAGCTTTCCTTACAGCAGACTGATCTACCCATTAAATTGTCCGATGTTTGACAAAAGAGTAAGGCCTCAGAAGTGCTCTATCAGATCAACCTAGAACACAATGATGCAGATGTTTTACCTTTTGTAGTTGGGCTACATAGCATAAATGGGGACTTGGACAGAAATTGTTTCATATGCTTAGTGTATGCCTTGAGAGCTCTTCATATATATAGAGTGTATAGGTGCATCTTCTGTTAGTTCAAGGCCTTGGGATAGATGGAAGAAAAAAAAATTTTAATTCTATTACAAAAATTGAGTTTATTTCGGAATGAACACTGTGTTAGTTGCGAGGACTACCTCGACAAAATGAAAGATACAATATTGTGTCTCATTAGAAGGCTGTAGCTAATGGGAAGACCACTCTGATGAGCCACAGGCATAACAATAATTCCTGATGGTGTTCAATTGCATTAGTGTTTTTAGGTCCAGGGTGAGGTCACACCTAGTGGTGGTTAAATCTGGGTAGTGGCCCAAGGAAGCTCTCAATATCAGGAAATGCAAAAAACCTACTTTTTTAAGAACACACTGATAACATACAATAATGTCAAGAGTTAATTTTTTAACACCATCCCAAGGAACTCAAGGCTCTATTTCACTTATTTTATGTATAATTAATCCATGGATTTTGCATCAGCAGTAGTATTAAGAGAAATACATTCTGTCTGTTGATGTCTTTCTAAGATCAAGCTTAATGTTAATTAGGTTATCTATTTTGGTTTAGATGACTTCTTATTTTAAATACCAGGCACCTAGGTTGAGGCAATGTGGTCCTGCACAGAGTGTCATGAATCCAAGATGCTCCAGACACTATACTGCTCTGAATGTTTCTTTCTCTCTCTATAGAGCTATGATGAGCAAAATTATCCATGAGGAAAGAGGAGTGAGTTCCCCTCCACACCTTTAATTACTTTATTAATACTACCATGACCCTTGGAAAGAATAAATGCTAATGATTACAACTGAAAAAGCTGCCACCCATATGCAAAGAGGAGGAATAATCTGTTAATGAAGCTGGAGGAAACTTCAGTGGAGGGGCATTCCCCTGTTGCCATGACTGAGAGGTATAGTACAGCTCCCAAACTGCCTGATGTACCCCATCATAAAAGAATTGTGGACCTCAGCATCAGGAAAAATGCTGTTTATTCACATTAATGCAGCTTTAGTGAGCATACCTGATAAACATCAATCACTTTATTTTAGTAGGATGACACAGGAGACAGTAATTTTGTGGGTTTTAGGATCGGGGTGGAGAAGTCAGCGGCAAATGTTTTCAGGCCTCCAAAAAAATAAAAGAAATGCTAAGATTGGAGTCTGTCTTTTACAAATTATAGCCATTGCAGGTCTGAGAAGCTTCTCTTCTGAGGTTCCTGCCACCTGGAAAAGCTTCCAAGTTAATTTCCATCTCTTAAATTCATCCCTGATTTCTGATCACAGACTAATGCAATAGAAATAATAAATAATATTTTCTTCTTGCCTTTACTTTTAAATTGCTTTAGACCTTTGATATGATTTATTTCACTCTTTAACTGTGTTATTTTAACTTTCTAAAGTGTGTTGGAACACAGTTTGTAACAGATAAGCTATACAAAACAATATTGTACCATTTTATATATGTTATTTTTACATCGCACCATTAGTTTGGAAAGGACTTTGCATGCCAATTAAATAGGAGGACTGATTCCTATTCCACACAGTTTTCGTACTTGTATACTTCTGTTGATTTCACTGGAGTTACTCCTGATTTATACCAGAGGACCAACAGCAGAATCAGGTGCAAGATCCCTAACATACACACAGACACACACACAAAGTGACAACAGAACTCTGAGTCTAGTAAATAGAAAATGGAAGGGGTGCAACAATAAACAATGATGAGGAAATACAGCTCATGGGGAATATATTCTTTTCCTAAGGCAAGCAAATAACATACATTGCTTTGTTTCTTGTATTTCTCAACCGTTAGATTTGTGTTCTTTCTTTCTTTCTTTCTTTCTTTCTTTCTTTCTTTCTAAATTTTAATTTCCTTGTTTTGAAGGTAATCATGCAAGACATCACAGAAGAAATGTATTTGAAGGGATCTGAATGACAGAATGTACAACTGTCAGACAGGAAAAGGGAGTTGTTTCAAGAACACTGTAACCGGCAGCAAGGAAGTTGGCACCAAGACAAGAGTGTGAGAAGGGTACAGAAGGAAAAGTTGGAAGGGAAGATTGTATGGAGCAAAGTTAGTCAGAAGAAGGATAGGAAGCAATGAAAGTAAAAGTATATTCAGAAGCAAGAATGTGTGGAGCCTTGGGAAAGACCATTCAGATGCTAAGCAGCAAAACCTTAGACACCATATAAGAAAAAATAATCAGAATAGGACAGATCATGTGCATTATCTTAATGACAGAGAGAATATTTTTCATCCTTTGAGTTTGGCTTCAGTATTAATGAGCTTTGCTAATATATTTTTTAAAAAGCAGCTATTTGGATGATATACAAGAATATAAAAAGAAGTATGTCTCTGAAAGTTCACTGCCCAAATGTCTGAAACTTCCCCTGTGAAGCAGAAGTATTCAACTGCTCTTTCAGCTGCTTGGTTAATATGCTAAATTATTCCTGTTGCTTTGTAACAGATCAGTTAACGTTACTTTTAGTTTTATTCAGACAGCATGTTCTCTTTCTTCTTTGCATGCAAGGCACTGCCAGCTTGACCTTCCTGTTGATTTCCTTGTAAGACCATTATCATCAAAGTTCTGCAACAGACAGTTTTCAATTTTGATAAAAGACCTAGATTTCTGACTGATGTCAAGCTTTATTTACACATTTCTAAAAGCAAAAAGCTTCTTATCACACTTTAAATATGTTCTAGATAAAGCTAGGAATACAGCCAGAAGTGTTTATTATCATGTTTTTAAGAAAAATGAGATCATTAGTGATGTCTTGGAGAAGAGTCCTTTCGAAATATTAATTTAGAATTTATTATTTGAGAGCCAAATCCTAAAGTCTCAGACCCTGCTTTTTATTTGACTTATGGTACATGGGCATTTCATTGGTGTAATTCTGTTGACTTGATGTGGAATTACTCATGAGTTAATGCCAGAGAAGAATCACGTCCGTAGGTCAGTTTTAACCAAGTTCTTAGTCAAGCAAATCTCTCATCTGTTTTCCGCAAGTGTTGCTTAAGTAAGGGATGATTTAAAGTTATCATAAGTAAGAATTTTAGGCTTTGGTCCTAAGGTAACAGACAATTGTAGCAATAGAGGAAAACAGTTTAAAATAAAGCCCTGATTTGTTTACTCACCTTAATATCTTTCCATGTTGTTTTCAAATAAAGCTAGCTAAAGGCTGAATTCAAAAGGAAATTTCATTCAATGACAGCTGAATATCAGTTTTTTCATTTCTTGTTGCCTGGTTCTGCTCTAATCCCATGCAGAAAATTTGTGGTTACAACTAGAGCTGACCAAAGAATTAATTAAAAATAATTTATCAGTTTCCTGCTATGGGACTATGTATGGCCAATCATGATTTCTTCAGATGGATTCACATGCCAAATTACTGAATGACTTCCTGTTGCACATTTCTTTAACTCTGTAGATTGTCCACAAACAATCTTCTGAGAGTTTTCGGTATTCATATGTCCAGCTCTTAGTTGTGATTGGTCAGATAAACCATGTGATACTGTTTCCATCACCTGAATAATGAGTGTCAGAGTGTGTGAGAGCACTTCTGGCTTAAAACGCAGGTAGATGAAGGTAAAGCTTGGTTTCCATGTATACTCGATGCATGCAGCTTTGACTTTCACTCACAATGACATGATCTTGCTCCTACTTGGAGTGACTGTGGGACTGGCCTCCTTTCCCTGCCACGGAGGCAGAAGCAACTACTGGAAAGTTTTATTAAATCTATAGAATTTAACCTCTGTTGCATTCCATTACAGAAATATTTCTGGCTATTTGAACCATATTAAAATAAGCCATTAAAATCTACACAGTTTAATAGAACTGATTTGGCAGTAGAATATGTTGTAAACTGAAGCACTTAGATGGGCTATGTGGGGACTAGAACAATACTGATTTATTTGTAGTTCAAACGAAAAGCTGAGTTATTAGAGGCTGATTTTTTAAAACACATTCAATGCAAAATTAATAATAGGACCCTTATTTACCATCCCACATATTCAACTTTAATGTTTTGTCTCTGTTGTTTATCCCTTTCTCTATAATTTGCTGCCCTTGCGTGGAGAATAATGGTGAAATAGTAGGTAGGCAGGCAGTGTTATTCAGTTTTCTGGCTGTTCTAAGTGATGAAACTATAATTCACTGGGTGATAAATAACAGAAGGTAATTTTATGGTTACTAAGAATGAGTTTGCATTTGTTGGTGTAGTTACTATATAAATTTATAGATCTTTTTTGTATGTACCGCATTTTAAATTTTAGTGGCAGTACAAGGAATGGTATCAGAGTAACACAAGAGTACAGTCATGAACTACAATTTTAGTAGCACCTTGTAAAGGTGTACTGTAATTCAACATGAAATAGGTTCAGAATGTTCTCACAAACTTGTTATAAATCATGCTCCTTGGAAGGGAAGGCGTTATTAAGTTTGGTTTTGATTTTCCTTTGCCCTTCCTCCATCATTTTATCTAGGGAAAATGTTGATAGGTAAGAAAGTCAATTCTGTACAGGAGGCCCTTTTAAGTGTTGAATTACTGGGTACCTTGTTCCATACATTCTGCTGAAAACTAAGTGCTCTTTTAAGATTTAAAACTGTTTTGCAATTTTAACTGATAGGTCACCTTGCCCCTTGCTACCTGGGCAGAACCTACAGAGAAAAGACTGAGATGAAAAAATTGAAGGAGCCAGGAGATATAGATTCTGGTCACCACCGTCAGACAAACCTGACCTAAATCAAGCTATTATGACACTGTCATATTATTGCAACACAACCCCAAAGAACCAGTGCTCCAGGCTCCATCTTTTTTGTATTAAGATGGTGTCTGGGACCTCGGGGAAGTCATTTTGAATGCGACTTCCTGTTTGGTGTAGAACTACCAGTCTTTGACAAAGGTCTGGTTGTCTGAAGAGACCTCAGAGTTTTAGCTTAAACTGAAATTTGGAAGACGCCCAGAATGATACATTGGTGACTGGCCAAGTTGGTGTTGGGAACCAAAGGAAGGTGAAGGAAGTAGCAGTGGCAAATTAAAATTGTATTTAAAATGCTAAACTGAGAGCTTATCAGTTTACACTATTAAACATAAAAACTTAATTTGAGAGTATCCCAGCTGCCTCTGATTAATTGAATTATACAAAGGCCAAGTTGAGGACATTCCTTGGAGGCTTGGTCTGTAAGGTGCCATAATTGCATGTGGAAAACTTCTAAGGAAACACCATTTTGTCTTTCTGCTGTATCCCAGCCACTATGAGCCTCAGAGGTGAAATTAGTTAACATTAACAGTGTTTGCCAACTGATATGATAGAGTACTATCTAAGAGAGCATAATATTTTCCTATGTTTAGAACGGAAATAACTGTTGTATCTTAAAAGATTACTGTGGGCTGTTAGAAAATGCTGACATTTTAATAGCAGTATCCAGTAAAATTTCAGAGTACCACCTACAACTGATGTACTGCTCAGACCTCCAGCAGTGTAACCAGACATTAGTAAAACAAGGTGGGTGAGCTCTGTGTAAGCTCAGAAGCTTGTCTCTCTCACCAATAGAGAGACCAATATAGATATTACTTGCTTCTCTAATAGCTTGGGACCGACATGATCACAACAACACTGCATAAAGACATTAGTAAGGTGGAAAAGACTCATAATGGGGAAGAATATATTACTAAAATAGTGAATACATTAGTTTCAATTTAATTTTTAACTGAATTTAAATTAAATGTGCATTTATCCCTGGTGTAATGCACTATTTAAAATTAATATTAGCACAATACTGTATCATAATCATAGTTAATTCAAAATATGAATTATGAGTGTAATTCAAATGGTGTTCCTTTAACCAACATTTGACCTTTCATCTTATTCAGAACAATACACAAGGTGTGATTTATCATATTGTGAATTCACACATAGTTATGTTTTACTGCTAGTTTATACTAGAAGAGAAACATTTTTAGCTAATCTCCATCCAGAGGGGAAAAATCTTTAAAACACTGCTTATTTGACTTTATAGCCTAATTTTCATCCCAGTCTCGTTTTATTTTTCTACCAACTTGTGGTGTGTCTACCTGCTTGCTTTTGCCACAAATCAGACACTAAGACACCCCAATAAAACCGTACTCAGAAATTGTGAGCATAAAACATCAGATGAGGTTTTAAAAGTCCAGTCACATCATCTCTTTTCTACACAGACCACATTAATAAATGTCATTTTTAAATACTTCCTACCTGGATTGTTAATCCAGTCCATGACCCCATTCTGACATCACTAGCAATCCAAACAAAAGGCAGCACAGCAATTCCTAAGTCAGGGCAAAATTCTCCTCTCACACCTGTGGGCCATCTCTGATTGCCAGCATAATTGGTAATTTATCCTGGTTTCTAGCTAGAAAATGCCTCCCTCCAGATGCTTCCACTCCAAAAGAGCATTCACCGTGCCATAACAATACACCATAGCTGCAACAGGGTTGCAGCTGGAAAAAGAGGACATGATTTGGGGAAAAAAGGGTGGTGCCAGAAGGCAATACTGTTCCAAATCCTCCCATCCCAGATGAAGATGAAATGAAGATTATGTCAGGTATAACAATATTCCACTTCTAATAAGCATTAACTGTTGTGCAATAACTACCACATGGACGGAACCAATAAGAAGATGGATCAAAATATCCTCATTCATAGGCACTAATATTTAACATTGTCAAGATTCTAAGCAAACATCAGTAATCCAGAGCATAATGCTGATGTTGGACCTTCCAACTAAAATATGGCCCCCGGTCAACACAACAGCATGCAAGCCTCATGTAACAAGATGGCCACTGGTAAAACCTCTACCCACATTTCTCATGACAAGAAATCAGTATGCCTCAAACATCAAATGACCAATTTCATAGTGGAGACTCTCTGCACCACAAAAGAGAAGAACTTGGCTTCATCCTTTGGAAATGCACTCTTTACTAAAAAATCTTATGTGGATGGTAGACTCTATATCATTCTCAAATAGCATTGAAAGAGGAATCAAATATGACAACATTTCCTTTCAACATTCCCATGGATGAATGGTTGGCTGTTTGTGACCACAGGAGGGACTTTGTATGAACCTAAGTCAGGGTTACCCAAAAAGCAGTCTGAAGGCCAAATGCATCCCACTAATTCCTAAAATGTGGCCCACAGACCCCCTCTACTCCAAGGCATCAGATGTGAAGGTTCTGCCCACAAAGACTGATTCCACTAGACCAAAGCCAATTTTCTATTACTCAAATGGCTTTGTGAATGCCTTGATTTTTGTTTACAACTACAGGTGAATTCAGCTAATAATTCTGTTCTTAGGGGCAAATACAATGAAAAATTAGGATTATGCATTTTCATTTTTTAATTACAAGATATGGAAATGTGCAGGCAGATTCAAGTCCTGATCCTGAGAGGAGCTGTGTACCTGCAACTCCCATTGACTTCAATTAAGCATCAGATTCTGGGCAAGTTGGAAGGAGGTTCTCTGAACTGCAAAATCTGATCCTAACTGGTTGCTGAAGCAGCCCTTTTATGTTTAGAATACAGAGTGCCATCTTTCCCCCTATGCTTTTAATAAAGTAGATATATAGGTGTAACCCTTCTGCCAGACAGCCAGCAGCAGCAAAGGCCGGGTTCTATATCTAGGGGTCCCTGTCAATGATACAACACCAATCTGCTCGAGCCCCCAACTAGTCCCCTGGGAAATCACACACTATCCCCTTTCGCAATACTTCCCCTCTCGCACACACAGAGGCTGAGGGTAGAAAGTAAACCTTTTAATAACAGAAGGGAAGTAACACAGCAATAGTTTGGGAGACAGTGCAAACAGAATTCATGAACTCAATGAGCCAAACCCATCCCAGAATATGGGGTGTGTCCTTCGCCTCTCCCTTCTTGCTTTCCCCTGTAATGACCATTGCAGTTGCAATGTCCACCTCTCAATTGGGGCTCAGCCAGTCCACCTCCGCAACTGCTGCCGGACACAGACTTGACCAGGCCTCCTCCACTGCTGCCTCCCGCTACCTCCAGGTCTCACCGAGTCCCCGATCCTGGCTCCCACCATCTGCTGGCTCCCTCTGTCTACAGATGCTAACTAATCCTGGCATCTGCAGGCACTGACCACTCCTGGCTCCCACTGTCTGCTGGTGCTGACTGATCCCACCATCTGCTGGCAATGACCGCTGTTGCTCCTGCCATCTACTGTTGCTGACCAATCCCACCACCTCAGGTGCTGCCCACTGCTGGCACCTCTCTCATGGTTGTCAGTCAAGGTTTCCCATTCTCCTTAGTGATTCAGCTCTTAGTGAATTTCAGCTCATGGGAAAACCTTCTACTGACACAGAAGCAATGTCCCTGCTTTTAACAAACAAAAGAATCCAAGAGGAATCAGTAGTTTTACTATTCAACAGTGGGGGGAGATCATCAACCCATGCCTGAGGGTAGCCTTCGTCCACCACCCTTTTTGGACTCTATTTGGGTGAGAGTGAATTTTTTTTTATCAGAACAGACTAAACACAGATCTGATGCCATTTGTTCATACAATCAAAGGACAACATGTCATTACGCCTGCAGTTAACACAAAAGTGACTTGTAACACAATACCACACACATTGACCATTTTCCCATCGTGCTCAACACCTAGTGTGCTTATGCAATATGCTGAGTATTTAATTGCACTCATGCAAATTGTGGTATAATGAGAGCACAGGGCAGTAGGAGAGTAGTAGAAGGGCACTATGTAAGTGCCAGAATGTTCTGGACTTTATTCCCTGTAGAGTAGTCGGAATCATTAGAGGGTAATTAGGGTCAGCTGACACCAATTAAGGCCCCAGTCAGGTGCCTGATAAAAACCCTCTACTCTTGAGAGACAGTGCACAAGCTGGAGAGGTAGGTGTGCTGTGCTACTGAGCAGAGGAGTGTGTGGAGTTGTGAAAAGGAGATGAACGGAGTACAGTGGAGTCTTGAAAAGGAGCAGAACAGAATACAGTGGTGTGTGGAAGAGAGGCGGAGTCCTGAGGAAGGTACTGGGCTCAAGAAACCAGAAGGACAGAGGGGAGAAAATAGCCCAGAGGAAAAGACTGCAGCTGCAAGTATGGTGCCAACAGCACAAAGCTGCTACTCATAGGGCCCCTGGGCTGAGACCCAGAGAAGCGGGTGGGCCTGGGTCCCTACTCCCCTCCCTGGGGAGACAGGGGTAACTGGTGATGCCCTCGCCCACTACAAGACACAAAGCATGAGACCCATTAGGGTGAAGCCGGCTGTTTGCCACAAAATACAAAGCCCATGCAAATAACATGCCCCCCTTTCAGCTGTTGAGTGCCACTCAGACCCTCAGACCTTGTTTACATTGGGTACTTAGGGTTTCCTTCCTCCATACCCAAAATGATATAGCTGGGACTGTATATACATAAGACTGTATCTCCATGATCTTTGAGGAAGTTTCTGGAGGAAGTCTCTTTGTAGTGTTGTTTTCTGTCATGTTTACACTTGTATTTTTATGTCTGTCTGGCTGTGGGTTCTAAATGTAGAAAGTGACAGATTTAGGCCAGACAGCTTGTGCTAATAAGGCATTTGAGCATGTGAAGTCAGTTGGCAAATATTTCTGGGAAGGTCCTACCATGGCACGCTTGGCCAGACTGTCCTTTGGTACCCTTTATTTTGGACTGCCACATCACAGACTTCACTTTGTGCATTTTGGCGTTAAATGCATTGGGAGGAGAGAATTGCCAAAAGCAGAGCAGAGTTGGACCTTGCACAGGAAATTCAAACCAATAGTAAAAGATTCTATAGCCATATAAATACAAAGAAAATAAGAGAAGTAGGACAGCTAAACACTGAGGATGGGGATGGAGATTAAAGATAATCTAGGCATGACTCAACACCTAAAAAAAGACTTTGCTTCAGTTTTTAATAAGGGTAATGAGGAGCTTGGGGTAGTGACAGGGTGGCTAATGGAAATGAGGATATGGAAATAGAAATTACCACATCCAAGATGGAAGTCAAACTCAAATACCTTAATGAGACTAAATCAGGGAGACAGGACAATCTCCATCTCAGAACACTAAAGAAAATGGCACATGAAATTGCAAGCCCAATATCAAGGATTTTTAATGGATCTGTAAACGTGGGTGTCATTCCCTATGGCTTGAGAATTCCTAATATAATGCTTATTTTTAAGAAAGGGGGAAAAATGAACCAGGAAACTGCAGGCCAGTCAGTTTGTCCTAGTATGCAAGGTCTTGGAACAAATTTTGAAAGAAAAAATAGTTAAGGATATAGAAGTAAACAGTAATTGAGATAAAATACAATATGGCTTTACAAAAGGTAGTTCACACCAGACTGACCTGATCTCATTCTTTGAGAATTTAACTAATTTTTTAGACAAAGGACAATGCAGCAGATCTGAATTTCAGGAAGGTATTTGCTAAAGTTCCACATGGGAAATTATTACTTAAATTGGAGTGAATGGAGATTAACATGAGAACTAAAAAGTGGATAAGGAACTGGTAAAAGTGAGACCACTAGTCATCCTGAAAGGTGAATCGTCAGGCTGGAGGGAAGATATTAGTGGAGTCCTTCAGTGATCAGTCTTCAGACCAATCTTTCTTAACATTTTCATTCATGACCTTGGCACAAAAAGTGGGAGTGCGCTAATAAAATCTGTGGAAGCCACAAAGTTGGGAGTTATTGCCAATATGGAGGAGGACCTGAATATCATACAAGAAGATCTGGACAACCTTGAAAACTAGAATAATAGAAATAGGATGAAATTTAATTGTGTAAAGTGCAAGGTCTTTCATTTAGGGACTAACAAGATGAATTTTTGTTATAAACTCAGGATTTACCAGTTGGAAGTGACAGAGAAGCAGAAAGACCTGAATGTATTGGTTGATCACAGGATGACTATGAACTACTGATGTGATGCGGCCGTGAAAAAGGCTAATGCAATCCTAGAATGGATCAGGTGAGGTATTTCCAATAGAGATAGGGAAATGCTATTACCATTATACAAAGCATTAGTGAGACCTCGTCTAGAATACTGTGTGCAGTTCTGGTCTCCCATGTTTCAGAAAGATGAATTCAAATTGGAACGTGTGCAAAGAAGGGCCACTAAGATGATCTGAGCACTGGAGAGGTGATTCAAAGACCTTGGCTTGTTTAACCTAACCAAAAGAAGACTGAAGGGAGATTTCTCCCTATAAATACATCAGAGGGATAAATACCAGGGAGGGAGAGGAGTTATTTAAGTTAAGCACCATTGTTAACCCAAGAACAAATGGATATAAACTGGCCATCAACAAATTTAGGCTTGAAATTAGGTGAAGGTTTTAAATGATCAAAGGAGTGATGTTCTGGAACAGCCTTCCGAGTGGAGGAGTGGGGGAACAAACCAAAATGACTTCAAGACTGAACTTGATAAATTTACAGATGGGGATGGTATGAGGAGACTCCTACAATGACATGTGGCCCATCTGCTACTGCTAGTGGGAAATATCCCCCAAAAGACATTAGATGGGGAGGACTGTGAGTTACTACAGAGAATTTTTTCCCAGGTGGGAAAGGCTGGTGGATCTTGCTGACATGCTCAGGGTCCAATTGATAGCCATATATGCAGTCAGGGAGGAATTTTCCCCCAAGTCAGATTGGCAGAGATCCCAGGAGTTTTGCACCATTCTGTGCAGCATGGGTCACTTTCAAGTTTAAACTAGAGTAAATGATGGATTGTCTGTAACTTGAAGTCTTTAAATCATGATTTAAAGGACTTCAGTAACTCAGTCAGCGGATATGGGTCTGTGACAGGAGTGTGTGGGTGAAGTTCTATGCCTAAAATGTGCACCAAATCAGACTAGATGATCACAGTTGTCCCTTCTGGCCTTAAAGTCTATGAGTCTATGTATAATAGTAATATTTGGAACACTAGTATAGAACTCTCAATTCAAAGATATCAAAGTGCTTTAAAAATATAAATGAATTAACTTTCACAGCATGACTTGGAAGTAAAATAAGGATACTAATGATGAGAGTATCTGAAGAATGGAAGAATTGAATGATTTGCCCAAAACCATGTAAGAATTCTTTGGCAGAATCAGGAATAGAACCCAGATACACTGCCTCCAGGAAGAACACAGTTTTTGGCAGGCACATATCTTGCAGATCATATTATGGTGCCATCACTTTATTTGTACACTTGAGTAGACGGGAAGTTAAAAGCTATACAGTGACTTGCTGTCACTTGAACCCTGATACTATGAAGAGTGAATACAGAGCTGCAAAGTCCTCTCAAAGCCATATCAACAACACCCTGATTCAAAGAATAGGAGGAGAAGAATCTCACTGGTCTGAGAGTTCAGAGATCCACAGGTAATGGGATGATTCAAGGGGGCAGCTCTTCCTGTGAGAAAGATTTCACACTCAGCTGCACTTCAGCATTTAATCATCCACAAAAGCTGTTTATTGCTTTGCATATTCCAGTGCCAGGAACATTATTGCTTAATTAAATTGTTTCATTGTTTTGCTATTTCAAGGAACATGTCTCTTTAACTCCCTGTTTTATTTTGTGGTGAGTTTGTTTTAACATCATCAGAATGGGGTATATTGAACTGGTGATTGTTTAAACTAAAGTTCAGATCAATAATGCAGGTAACTTTCAGTGCTAAATTCTAACTTAATGCTTTTCACTTTGCTGCAGTCCTGCATTTGAGCACCATGGGTGGCCCTTTCTCCTACATTCACATATGATTTATGGCTCTTCTTGTAGGTGGGACAAAGGCTTCAAGGCCTTTTTTAGTATTTAAGGTTCTTATAATCAGTGGCGTTTACCTCTTCCGTTTTTTTTTAGTCACTCCAGTGTACTCAAACTGATTGTGTCATCAAGACAAAAGCAATATTACAACAGCTGATTTCATTTCATGTTTTAAGGGAAACAAACACTTTTAAATATTCTTGGCCTTCACAAAAAGTATATTTTTAAATACGCTCCCTGATGCTTCTCTGAATAGAGGATTTATTAGAAATACCTCAAGTTAGCTTTTGCAGCTTGTTCTTTATTAGTTTTAAGAGGTCCAAAAGGATAAGATAGTTCAAGTGTTCAAATGCCCTCAAGGTTACTCAAAACATTCCAAGATGTTTCAAGCTGTAAGGTTCTCATTCATGCAACCGTAAATCATTAGCTATGTTACATTTCTTTCATTTTATTATTTAATTTGCATAATGAAAATTACTATATAAATAACATTATCAAAAAGCTTCATATCACAGTATAAATAATTACTTGCTATTTAAAGGGAACAGAAAGGGAACTTTGTCATCCAATGCATTTTAAAGATTATTTTTATCCCCCTGGGCATAGTTGAAAGGGTTACTGAAGAGACCAAGATTTCAGATTGCATAGATAAAAGGAAAGAAGCAAAAGGACAAACAGTGACTATTTCTTAAAAGAGACTAGTTTAGGGGGAAAAATTAATTCAGGAATAGATTGGTCCAAATTGAGGTCTTATGCTTCATAGTGTTGTATTCCCCAACACGGTGCAACTTTCTTACCCTGCTTTAGGCCTCCTGAGCCTCTAAAGACTATGCATTTCCCAGATCCCCTAAAGCCAAACCGTCAGAGAAGAGTCCTGTAGTGCTCCATGTCTCACACTAGTTACTCCTGCCCGTCGGAATATAGGTCCACAATAATGCTGCTTTTCCAGTTTACAGGCCCAATCCTGGAGGCAAAACTCTTATTTTCTCCAGTGGGGGGGCATTTTCACTGAGCATAGGCACAGGAACCTATTGACATTGCAGGGTTCCTTTTCTATTATACTAATATTTGGCATTAGTTCTCAGATCTTCACACTAGCTGATGAGAGTTAACTGGTAAAATTGCTCCCTCCGATGCTAACCCCAGTCAACTTTTATTGCTTCCCATGCCCTTGTCACAGATTGTTCAAATCATAAGCATAAAAAGAAATATACACCAAAATGCTTTACTGTAGTGACAAACAATTTATTTAAGACTTAAAAAGCAAACATATTTCTCCACTTACCCTATATTCATAAAAACCTCTTGTCTAGTGGGAGGACACATCCCCTAAACTTGGGATCCAGGCTTCCCCAAAGCTTTGAGACATTCAGAACCAGGGTTGGGCTTGTCCTATTAGAGATAGAAGCCAGATGCAAACTTCTCATCTGAGAATGAATTTCACCAGAGTTTGGAAAGGTTGGTTTTTGATCAGTGCACTTTTCTACAAATAAAATAAATTTGCAATATAAGAATGCAAAGAAAACAAACTAAAAAGCAGTTTTGGTTTATAAGGGATTAATAAATGATTGATATATGTTACAAGAATGGTAGAGACATGAATAATGTGTTATAGTTACAAGGCATCATTATAAACAACCTATTGATTTGTTGCACTCTATAACAATTAAACCTTTATTAAAACATCCGTTAATAATGTATTAACCTTTTATAAAGTATAAATGAATCTCAGCATAAAATGTAACTAGTTTCTCTTGGTAATAGGTTAAGCAACAGTTTGTTATGCTCTTAGAAACTCTACTAAAAATTGATGATTAATTTCTGTTTTTTCTATAAAACACAGTTTTGACAAGACAGTTATTCTTTACAACAATCATAGACGCATCTGAAAATCAGGCAAAAATCACACAACTGAGCTATGCACTGGATGCAGTTGACCACACCTACTTTGAATGATCAGAAAAAAGATTTAAAAAATACATGGAATGAAAAAATGTAGAATCAATGGCTTACACCTGGGAAACATTCACAAGTCTCTATTTCCTTTATTTTTGAAATTCTGTTTATAAGGAAGGGAAATAACCTTTACTGTATTGTAGGAATAAAAGGAACTAGATGATTCATCTCTGTGAATCTGCTTGTTGAATTTGATGGATCATTCTTAAAAGCGACGTTGCTAATCTTCAGGTTTTCTTTTTTAGGTTATTCACAGATCAGTGGGTTTTCCAGCTAATACAGGTCCTGATGCTCTTCTGTCTTCACACATGGTATTCATCATATCTTGACAAGAAAAGACCTTCAGTCTACAAATAACCTTCACTGAAGTAAGACATGTAAGTGGGTTTCTTTATGAAAGATAGATTTTATGGCTGAATAAAAACAACTGTAGTTAAAGAGTGTCATTGCATGGCCTTATTTGAAAATTTCCTCCAAGGAACTTTAGTATTTGTTGTTAAAACCAATAATAGACATAAAAAATGTATTAAATTACTTTATTGTTAAGTACAAATTCAACAGGAAAGGAAGATCAGTTGAGTATTTTATCATTCTGAAATGTGCAGCCTTTAAAATATTTAAGAATCCACATTAGTATTTGTCAAACTTTCCCAAAGCCATACATAATATGACCTATATGTAAGAGCAGAACAAGATAAGAGGCTACAGACAGGATGAAATTTTCACAATGTGATTGTTTTGTGCAACAGTTAATGATTTTGTTTCCTAATGTTATGCAATTACTAAACTAGATTTCTGGGGGGGCTTTTAAAATCAGGGACAACATGGTAAAAATATAGAATTTATCCTTCTGTGTCTCTATTGGGATTTAAACCCTGATGTTGCCAATACATAATCAACATAGTCATGACATACTAAATAGGTTATAGCAGCCAGCATGGGAAATCAGGAGCAATGGAGAGCTGATAGAACTTCATGGTTCCACATGGTCTGATCATTGTTGTTTCATTTCTTAAGGATGGGACAAAGAATTCTCCTCTTTGTTATGTTAATGTACCTCTGTTGAAGGCAATGGGATCTGTTCTTTCAGTGCAGATTACAAGCAACTCCTGTTGAAGTGATCCATGTCATAGTTTCAGGGTAACTGTACCTGTATTCCCCCTCCATGGTCCCTCAAAGTAACCCACTTAAGGTTTCTGGCTCCCAGCCATCATGTCTCTTGGGTGGAAACCCACATCTTTCTCTCTCCTGACTGTGGCTTTAAGCTCCCTACTTACACCATGATACCCCAGCAAGCCAGTCTGCCTAAAGGCCAGAACCTATCCTTTGCTTTCTTTCTCTGAGGGTTATGAACAGTGTATTACCAGCAGTTTCAAGTTACCACAAATCTCTTTCTAAGTAAGCACAATTATTCTTAGGGTTAAAGCATTACAGCGAAAGCATAATAAAAACAATAAACAGCTTTAAACACACACTAAACATAGCAGGAACCTCTCATCAGTCTTATGGGCCCCTAGTAGGTCAAAGTTTTTCCAAACTTTCCACAGGAGTTGGAGGCTCCTTGGACAGATGTCCCAATATGTTTGCTGAGTCAGAAAGGAGAGCACAAGTCAGTTCAAGGTCATCCTTTTATACCAAAAGCACTTTCTTTGTTTTCTAGTCTCTGAAATCCCCAGCCTTAGCCCAGAATAAGCAAACCACTCCAAGGGGTGGAACTTTCCTGGTGTCATTTACAATCTCAGGGGTAATCAACCCCTATTGATCTGAGTTTCTGTAAAAGCTGTGGTAACCTTCCCCTGTTGAGTAGAACATAGTCGTGCATAAGCCCTTCAAAAAGTTAATATAATGGTTCCTAAAGACGTATGGGATTAGAATATTTGTCACAATCTTGACATATTGATTTCATTCTGATTACATCAAAGTAACTGAGGGGAGATTTTGGCCTTACATTTTTAAAGAAAATATTCAGAAATTTAAAAGTAGACCTCACTGAAAATGATCTCTCTGTGTAAGCATTGTTATTCTGAAAATCTCATTAATTAGTTGAAATAAATACTGATATTTTTATATAGTTATTCAGCTATAACTGAAACTTGCTATCCTTGGCCAAGCAACACAAATGATCAGTTAATTCATATTACAGCATCAGAGAAATATTATCACACCTGAATAATTTATTTCATGATATTTTCCATTCAAGTTTAATCTTTGTCATTAAATAAAAGTGAGACTGAAAATATGTCAAGACTTACACCTCTCAGATTTCTCTGTTCCAATTTTAATGAAAACAGAGAGGAAAATATAATGTCTCCATTCTGTTGACAAAGTTGGTAACCAGAAGACAAACAGTAGAAGAATAAAACACTTTCTGACAAATTTAGGATCATAATCATTTGGTCCTTCTCAGATGCTTACCCATAATATTACCTTTATTGTAAATATCGGAAGAAATGACATCCAGGGAAACACAACTCAGGTGCAGCATGGAAAACTGTCAGGAAAAAATGCAGTATTGTAGCAGGACATTTATTTATTGAGAATTAACCATAACCATCTTCCTAAATGCCCTAAACCAAAACTTTAGTGCTCTGATTGGGAACACTGAACTGTTGGAGCAGTTTGGAGCAGAAGTGTAAATGTTTAAAAATATTCAGATAGAATTGTGTAGGCCAATAGACTATCCTAATGTGAAATGTTTGATTTATTTTTAGTTGAAAATAATAGACTGCGACATCTTTGTTGTACTTTGATTTGGTATCATTATTTAACACTGAGAAAAACATTTTCCAGCTTTCTGGCTAAGTGAATCTTCGGAGGACTTCTATGCAGTATGTCCTAACTTCTTTAGCCAAAATGAAGCTCTCTTGAAAATGGTCATTCAGTTATGGACACAATACCATTAAAACTGATATATTCTGTTGA
Source organism: Mesoclemmys tuberculata (assembly GCA_007922155.1). Lineage (NCBI taxonomy): Eukaryota > Metazoa > Chordata > Testudines > Chelidae > Mesoclemmys > Mesoclemmys tuberculata. The sequence continues at coordinate 37,052,092 of ML675618.1, read as the reverse complement.
AAAATATACATTTAAGTGATTATATAGTCATTCATTCTCTTGATAGATGTCCTATCATCAGGCTGATCACCAAACTTTGCTTCAAAAGCTAGTTTTCACATCTAAGGCCCGATCATACCAGCTGCTCCATACGAGCAGACTCCTGCAACCACATGGAACCCCTACCGATAAGATTCTGTGTACATGAAGCAGTTTTCAGCATAAGGACCTAGACATGAAAAACAAATGGGAGAAAAGAAAGATGCCCAATAAGTGTATGTGTGTTTTATTATTATTTTACTCCTGTTGGAACATTTGTAAGAGGGAATCATTTGATCTGATCTGAAATTGTGTAAGTCAGTTTTCAAAGCAGAGCCTATTTTTACAGTGCACCTTCTGAAATGAAGGCCTTGGGAGCCAAACCCAGTACTTACTAGCAGAAGTAATCCCCCTCCAAGCTCAGCAGTGTTTGCAGGCTCAGGGACTTAGAATGTTCACAGATTCTACACTATAATTTTATTCTGCATTTTATTTTAATTAAATTAAGTTTACACCAACAAACCAGTGCAGCCATCAGACCCCAAGTTAAATTCAGTAGCTGCACGTAGCAATTTTGTTCAAAATGATTTTCTCAACAAAAACCAAAAAATCATTGATTGCAATGGAGCACAAGCCCAGCAAATGCTATTACAGTAAAAGCTAAGCATTATTTCCATCTGGCTTTTGAGCACACAAGATGTTGTATACACTACCAGAAGAGCCCTATTTCATTATAATTAAAATTTAGTGTTACATTTAAGCAATAAGGCAACTCCAGGAGATGTGATTATCATGAGATAATGACCTTTGGGTGTTACCAGGCATGCAAGTAACCAAATGCCTCTAAACCTCTAGGGGGTATGATTATTTCAGAATAACCACACCCCCGGAGGTTGTATATTAATAGGAAAGGCAAAGTCTGTACTGAAAATACAAAGATGATTTTGCTGGAGGCTTGGTATAAGATAAAGCTGGCAATATGGAATGCTGAACCCAGCAGTTTCAGCGAGTTGTGTTGTTCGTGTGATAATTCTAAAATGGCTTTAGAATTCTCTGGATGCATATAGAACTGTCAGTGATGTCATCCACCTATAAGTAATCCTCCATAAATACACAGATCTAATGCACAGATCTAATCTTTTCCCCTATTTTGGTTTCATAATTTCTAATTCACAATAGCAATAAAACATGACAAGCAATGCATTTCTGGAGGATTATTCCACTTCTCAGGTGGCTGAAGTCACTCAACCTTTAGCCTCATACCTTTCAAGGCATCTGAGATGTACAATAATTCCCCAGAAATGTACTGCCTGTCATGTCTTATTGCTTAATTACTTTGTACTTACCAAGTAGTTGCTCTTTAAATGAATGCAGAAGCACAGTATGTTTTACAATTACGGAGTCTATAGGAGCAGTATAACACTGTTAGAGCAAAACATAAAATACGTAATTGTTGCAGCGTAAGTACAAACTAGGGCTAAAGTACAAACTATCTATAGTACAAACTATGCTAAGGGCTGGACATTGCATTGTTCTAATAAGTACCTTTTAGGTGATTAAATAATAAGACACTCTTAACCACAGTAAAGATTCAAAAAAAAAAAGGCCCAGAAGGAGTAGAGAGTGGCAGATAACACAAATGCTGACCTGTTTTTACATAAAGGTCCACATTAAAAAATTCCAAAGCATATCATAGCAAAATGATACAAAATTTCTGAAGCCGAATAGAAACCTGTTTGTAAAAGGAAATGTTTTTGTGGGAGAATAAGCTGATCTGTAGAGGAATGGAGAGCTTAGGGCCACTTATTGCCATTGTACAACCAACGTAACAAAAAGAGATCAGAAAGAAGCAGGGAAAAGACCCCATGTTCCCTAGCTCACAGAAAAGTAATTCTTGAGAAGGAAAAGTCGACAGCATCCTGGGAGGCAAAAACATGGGCATCTGCTGCACCAAGTAACTTTTAGTTTCTTTTTGCCAGTGATAAGGGCCACAGGAACAGGATGACTGAGAGGCAGAGTGTGTAGCAAGAGTTACTTTATTTGAAGCAAGGTGTTCACTCGTTCCACCTCCAAGTGCTGGGGATTGAGCCCTGAGACTAGGCAAGATGTATACTCTGGTGCTACACCTGGTGCTAAACTCTCCTTGGCCCCCTGTGTCCTCTGTGCCTGTTCTCTCATTTAGACTGATGCTTTCTCCAGCAGCTGGGACAGCCCATCTGCTTGGAGCAGGCCCTCCAACCACACCCAGACATCCTCAGGCATAATCATAACCCAAGCCTCCATCAGTTGGGTTCCCCTACTCGCTGCCAGAGTCTTTTCCCATGTGTCTTTTAGGGGGTCCCCCCATGCCCTCACCCATGCCTGTATTCGTCCAATACCAGCCCTGGGATGTTCCCCTGGTATGGGCCCCAACCTACTGATTTCCAAGCTAATGGAGTTCACCGAGAACAGAACCCAGCCTTGTCAGTTACGATGTTCTGATAGGTTTTACCCCTGGTCCCCAAGGAAGGGGCCACAGGCCCCAAAATAGTATCTCATATTTTCCTCTGGTCCTCCGGGTCATATCCTCTCATCCTAGTTTCTGTCTTTTGCAGCCATCAAAGGATCCGGTTCCACTCCCTCCGGGATGGCCCCAGTTCCCTCAAGAGAGTCTCTCTATTTTTTGAGGTGAGAGCTCTGATTATCACTTCCTGATGAACCTCCATCTCCCTTAATGGGTTCCCATCTGGACCCACAGGAAGAGTCACTCCCAAATGGCGGAGAACATCCTTGGGTGGCGTAACCCTCGGTGTCCCAGTGATGGTCCTGGTCTCAAGTGCAGCAATGGGGGCCACTTCACGCTTTCCCTCAAGGGAATAAGGAGGGGGGCTGAAGGAGATGGACAATCGTATTCAGATGTTCCATCTGTTCTACGACGACTATGCAGGAGATGAGCCACCTGTGCTCACAAGGATCGATTCTCCTCTAATTGCTGGTAATCCCTCATCTCCGGCTTTGTTATATAAATAGCCATGACAGATTGGTGAGCCACCAATTTATGCTGGTCCACCAAATCCTCCAGTTCCCTAACACAGACCATCAGCCCATGGTTCTGATTCCAAAGGGTTATAATTCCCAGGCTCAAGGCTTTCTTTTTATCAGTACTGACTTTACCGGCTACTGTGCCCCCCACCCATCCCTGCAAATCCTCCCAGTTGGATCCTCCCCTGGCTTCAGGCTTTGAAAATGGGCCACCCCACTTAGCTACCTGTTTATCTATGAATTCTATCCAACCCTTCTTGGTAAAGAGGCCATTTAGCTTACGCAAATCCATGGTGAGTGGTGTTGTTCAAGCATCGGTCTTCCTCCGTATCCTGTTCATGATGCCAAGAATGTTGGTAATGGTAAGGGCTGCAGGAACAGGATGACTCGTTCTACCTCCCAGTGCCGGGGAGTGAACCCTAAGTCTAGGTAAAGTGAGTTCATATATACCCATTTACATACATCTTGGCCCTCCCTGAGGAAGGTAGTGTGTCCCTGTATTTTTATCTTATAAGGTCTTGTCCTATGCATACTCTTCGACCACCTCTAATATTATTTACCTTTTTATGCTGACACTCTGGGCTTCAGTGTTGCCTTTCTGCTGCATGTTTGTGGTTATGGCAGTTCCCTTGGCCTCTAGCTAGACCATTGCATGTGGCTGTATATTGGTACACCCACTAGCCCTGTCACTGGCCTATAGTTTCAATAAAAGAAAGGCTCATTTTATTTTGGTGAAACTCCTAAAACTGATTTGCTGAACAGTGTGGTTTTGGTGTGGTTGGGAAATCAGGAAAATTGATTGTTTTCAGTAGCTGTCCTTAATTAGCAAAGCTTTCCACACTATGGATAATATTTCTACCTACCTCATACATTTCCACATATTCCAAAACCCCACCTCACTAGATGAGGTCATAGAGTACATTAATAATGGAACAGACAATCTCTAGCCTGTGTGATATGAATCAGATCTGCAATATACAAAGTGTTGGTCAGTTTAATATGCAGAGTTGTATATTATGTTATATAAACAGACCTCCATTTGATGATGAAGGAAATGTTTTCTCAAAAAGGATGTCGAAAGCCATATAAAAACTAATGTAATTTCATAAATACTCCCAAACCTATCTAGGATATGTTTACACAGAAGCTGGGGGCAAGTCTTGCAGCCAGAATGGTTTTAGCAGTGCTCGTGCTAGCCTGCTAAAAATAGCAATGTAGACACTCTGGCTTGGGCTGAAGCTCAGGCACTGAAGCCTAAGGAGCAGGATGGGCTTCAGAGCTTGAGCTCCAGCATGAGCCAAGACATCAAAGCAACATCTACACAGTTATTTTTAGCATGTTATCTTGAGCCATACTTGTGTAATTCTGTTGCTCCAGGCTGAGAGACTCGCTCCCAGCAGCTGGTCTCAGTTTCCAATTACACTGTTGTCAGGAAAAAGGGGTGGTGACCTTTACTAATTTGCATTAGTATCAGGTCAATGCTGAAACAGGTTAAAAATGAGAAAATAGTATAAAAACACATAGCCCAAATTAAGGCTAGATTAAAGCCAGTTTGCACCATGCCAGTGTGCAAAGGGGCCTTAACATAGCTGGCCATAGGAGGATCTCACTAATGTCTAGGGATCCTTCAGTGGTTTAGAGCCACCAGAACACCTCGTATGCCTTCCACTCTTTTCCTTGTGATTGGAATGTAACTGGATTTTCCCTGCACTATGGTGTTCCCCAGCTTCCTGAACAAACAGGGAACTGGCATAATTTAGAACGGACTTTAGGCTGCCCTAAGTTCTTCCAGGCAACTGGCCTGGCACAGAAACTACCCAGGGAGCTCAATAATGATTTTCTACTCCAAACCCATTTCAAAGTTGTACTATGTGCACTTGGCTGAAGCAGAGGATCTGGGCCTATGAGAGGAACAAACACAATTTATATGAAAGTTAACTTTATCAAGTTGGTTATAAAACGGGAAGAAATATGTGGTATTATTACATGACCTCCAGCGTACTAATTGGTGGGTTAACACAGAAGGCAGAGTCACCAGAATGATAACAGTCTTGAGTTCAGTAACCCAACAGCTCCCCTCCTCCTGCTGGTAAAAAACAGTTTCCCTCTTTTCCCAAGGCAGGAAACATACACACTTCAACTTCCTCTTAGGATTACTTCCTGAGACAGGTCCTGCCTGTCTGGAAAGAGCCACATTTTTGAGGGTTGTCAATGGATGAGACAGACAGAGACACACACACAGCACAGTAACTGTGTTACAATAGCACAATATAACTTAATGATGTATTGAGTAGGGTGAACTTCCATCAAAAGAAACAGGACTATGTCCTCTCTTGCTTTAAGCTGACAAAACCCTACTATCTGGGACAATACATAGTGACCTCATGATGGGATTCTAATGCACAGCCTGAAGAACAACCTAACAACCTGAAAGGGAGACATATGGCTAGGCAATATTGTTCTGTTCTAGTTTATTTTATATAGGTTCTGATAGTAAGCTATGACATGCTACTGAGCACCTTCCAGTAGTGTGTTAAGCAACATGACTAAATATTTATTACCCATTGTTTGTTCTCTTATTCTCTTCTCAGAGATAGAAGTGTTTGCAGTGGAGTGTATTGGCTGGGTAGAGCTTTTCGTAAGCTCTTTCACAATGCTTCCTTGAAGGAAAAACGTTGTTCAAAATGAAATTTTACTTTATGTCTATCAAATATCTTCTTTACATAGTCTTCCTCAACTGGCTTACTGGAGAAATTAATGCTGGCTCCTCCCATAGAGGTCAGTGGCAAAACTCCTTTTGACTTCAGTGGAAACCTGGCTGTCTAAGGCAATATTGCAAAGGGTTCCAAGTGGTTTGACTCTGACACCTGTGCGTAGTCTCACTGCCTTCAGAGGAAAAATGCCCAAGTGTAAAAATCTACACAAGCAAATCACTGTGCAGGTTGGGGCTGGCTCAAGGAAGATGAAATAAAATCCAACAACTTCTTCATGACCATTATATCACAGAGCTCCAGCAAATTAGTACATACAAAAAACCAGTATCTATTAATCTTTAGCTTTCAAGTGTGGTCTCACATGTTGTTGCATTAGAAAAACTGACTTGAAAACATCCATCTAGACTCAGAATCCAGCAATATCTCAGTGCATTGTTGGGCAAAACTGTTCAAATTTTACCCAGTTCCTCCAGTCTCTGCATTCACACTGACACCAAGAATTTATCTATTAATGTGGAACACTTGCAGAGAGAAATTTTAATACTTTGCCATGGTACAAAAAGACTTCCCATGCCAGCATCCTAATCTTCTCAAGAGCTACTGTCACTGCAAGCTTTAATTTAGAACAGCAAATTGGCACGATGGTAAATTACAGTGCTACTAAAAAACTTCACTTTCCAACCCTGGCACTGTGATCATGTCAAAATTTGAAAGAACTAGAGTTTGTTTCTTAGTTAGTATGATGTCATGTTGAGCAAGAAGTAACATATGAAGTGAAGAGATTTTCAGTGCCAGTGAACTGGCTCAGAGCTTGTCAGTCACATCTTAATTTCAGGGGTATTGCTCTTGGCAATGCTTTTTTTGACCTGTCTCTTCTCCGCTTCTTGAAACATGAATATGCCAGCCATGATTGGATTCTTTTTACCTTAAATGCTTTAAAAATGCATCAGCTTCTTCCAGAAAGGATAGTAATATCTGTGATCCTTGAAGTTTCCTCAGCAGTTTTAAAATATTATGGTGATGCAGAATAGAAAAGGCAGTGAAGAGGGAATTTCCTCTGATGTAATTATACGTAGGGTCCGTTCTGGCATAATATTACTTCAGTTCTGTCTAGCTGCATATGTTCATGCTTCAGGTAAAGTATGGAGAGCATAGGATTCCAACCAGGCAAATTTAGGTAAAAAATGCAAATAATTTTTTCAATGATTGACACAAAAATTGTCATTTTCCTATACCAGCTATGGACTGGCTACAGAGCTTGCTTATACACACCAGATGTGTTCATCATAAGATCCTTTAATTCTCTGCCAGGCATTGCTGAGGTTCATTTAAATAAGATATTTTATACATAGTGCCACCTAATAATTAAACAGTATACTACAATTTATCATTCCGTTGCCTGCTTTTAATTCTATATTCCTACCATTTACAATATTTAGACTATCAAGCTGTCTTTGAAGTTCACTACAGACCAGTCGTTAAGTGTTTCTGAGTCATACTGCTTTTTTAATTACACGATTCCAACAGTTAACTTGGTCATCAGTTGTCCATCAGTTGCAATGACTGACTTTGGTCAGTTTGGAATCCTTGAGTCTTCTTGTTGGTGTACTGCATTTGCCATGTGTAGAGTTTGTTCCTTTGATTGTTTTTTTGAGGAACAAACTGTAGATGTTGATAGTTTCTGATGAACTCTGCACTTTTGATCTTGATCACATGGATTTTTTTCTTTACGACAGCTAGAGTTGTCCATCCTTTTTCTCCATCCAATTTGACATGAATATGGTCACCAGGTTCTAGATCTGACAGTTCTCTAACTGAGTGACATCTATTTTAAAACTGTTCATAAACTCTTTTAGCCTTTTTATCTGATTTGGCTACTCTCCACATGTCTGGTCACTTTAGAGGTAGATTCTTTTTGAAAGTCAGAACAGTTCTTCTGAGCTGTCTTCCCACAAGGAGTTGTGATGAACTGTAACCAGTAGCTACTACTGGTGTTCATCTGTGACTCAGAAAAGCAAGGAATGGATCTTTCTGTTGTAGGATTTTCTTGGCTTTCTGTACAGTTCTCTGAGCCTATCCATTCACTTCAGGGTAATTTGGGCTGTTAGTAATATGATCACAATCATATTTCATGCGGAATGACTTAAATTCTGCTGTGGTGAATTGTGGTCCATTGTCCATCACTAATTGTCCTGGAATACTGAAATGAGCAAAAGTGCACTTCAGTTCCTTGATAACACTGTGACATGTTATGTTTTTTAAGTACATTATTTCTACATATCTGGTAAAATAGTCCACAATGACCAGGTTATGATGTCCTCTGAATTTGCATAAATATGCCGCTAATCTCTCCAAGGTCTCATTGGTAAAGATGTTTGTGCACTGTATGGTTCAGCATTGTCTCTTAAGTTCATTCATATTGGACCTCCTTTCAAAATTCAAGTATCATCAAATCCTCTGTCAGGTTCTTCCATCTTTCACTTTTCAGGCAGACTCCGTGTGGCACTCGATTGTCTGTAACATGAGTTGACTTTCTGATTGCTTTGGTGTGGCAAACAGCTGGAAAAAGTCCATATTTCATTAATCTATTGAACTGTATGCCTCTGGCTATCATCAGAAGATCCTTTAATGCTCTGCTGGGTATGGCAGAGTTTTATTTCAATAAGGTGTTTTATACACCATGTCTCCTAGTGGCTGATCTGTATAATACAGTTTAGCATTCTGTTACAAAACTATCAATAATCTGATTAATATTGTTTGATCAATTTATAGAACTTGTTGACTAATATGAAAAATTGGTCATTACATAATTTAAAATAGAAAAACACCAAAATCAATTAAACTGTTTAGGATTATACTCTGCCTAGCTTTGGTACCTTGCAGAAGTGAGAGGAAAGTGCTAAGACAGTTTCTTCCGAGGACCAGTTGTCTGGGGTTGGCTGAGTGCCCCGGACCAGTAGTATCATCCAATGGTAATATCATGGACACAATGCCTACTGAAGAGGCTTCAAAGGGGTCACTTCACCTAGTGGCAATGTCAGGGAAGTGTCACACAGTGGCAAGAGGAGGAGGGGAAACTGAGCCCTTCCTACTCCACTGAGTTCCAACCCAGGGCCCTTCAAAGCAAGGTACCCTGACTCAGGGTTTAGATCCCAATACCCCCAAATGCATTCCCTGGGTCACTTCCTTCCCTCATTCCAGTCCTTCCAGTGTTGTCTCCAGGGTTGGACATGGGATCCCTCTCGCATCTCATCTGCTTCATCTCTGGCAGCTCCTCTGCTGGCAACACCAAGTCGTGCCTTTCAGTGCCCATGGTCAGCTGGCTTACCGCAGTACCACTAGAAAGCTTGCAGTCCCTGTTGCTTCCCAGCAGGAGGCTGCTTCACACAACCAGTCTCCTCAGTCAGCCCAGACTGAGCTGAGCTTCTCCCTGTTGAATACTCCCTTCACTGGTAGCATACCTAGGGTGACCATATTTTCCTAAATGGAAAACGGGACATGTAGGGCTGGCCCAAGCCACCTGGCATTGCCAATCATCCCCCGAACCTTCGCAAGTGTCATTCCATGCCTTCAATTGAGCCAAGTAACCGAGATGGGGGTAGGGGAGAAGAGGAACGGGTATGGGCTGGAATCTGGGCAGCAAAGCCGGGTGCGAGTACTTTTGGGCTTGGAGCCAAGTGGGGAAGCTATTGGACTATGATTCAGTTAGCAGTGTGATGCCCATTTTGGGGATTGGCATAGCAGACAGGCAGGAAGGAGGCTCTGGGTAGTGGAGGGACCAAGGAAACTCCAGAGAGCAGCCCTGGGGAGGTGGGGGAAGGCCAGGATGCAGGGCAACCATTTCAGATTTTGATATGGGGTGCTGCTCTTTGCTAATGAGGGGAGGGGGAAAAGTGTGAGAAACGGGAAATGGGGGATATTGCTCCCAGGTGATAAGTGGAGGAGGGATAGGAGTGAGCAATGGGAGACCAGGGGTTTCACTCCTGGCTGGTGGTATGAAATTCAGGGGGCAGGTGCCCCCCACAGCCCTTCCAAAATGGCGTTTCTGCTGGGATGTGAAAGAAGTGGGCAACTGTAGGCAGACAGGTAGGGAAAGAAACCAATTTGGAGGAGGGGAACTGGAGAGGGTCCGGGGACTGGTCCTGATGGACGGTGAGTGGGGAGGACATGAGATGAGGGTGGGGGATCCAGAGACCGCTTTGGGGGTTAGGATGTGCCATGCTTGTGCCCCAGCACAAGTGGATGCTGCAGGACTATGTTGGGCATTTACCGACTGGTAATGCTGGGTTGCTCATGAATCACAGTTCCATGGCCTGGCTGGAAAAGAGTTGAATTAGGGCCTGACCATGTTGCCTTCTGATTGGGCTACCGAGTGAGTACATGACACCCCATTCCTCCCTGATTGAAGGGGCAGGGCATAGCAGAGACACATCGGCCAGGTTCCTGCCAATCTGCAAATGCTGCTGCTCACCCCGTTGAATGACCCCCAAAGGGGCATTATCCATTTTTTTGGGAAAACTGGGCACATGTGTCCCATTTGCTATTGCCAACTGAGCAGTTGTCAGAGAGAAAATGGGACAAATGCCCAATTTTGCCCAAAAAAGTCAGGATGCCTTAAAAAGGAGATTGTCTGAGCCAAAACAGGATGTTTGGTCACCCTAAGCATGTCCAGCAGGGGTGAGGAGACATGGCCTCTTGGGCCAAAACTGCTCTTTAACTCTTTCTTTGACAGTGTGGGGTTGATATACCCCATCACACCAATGGCCATGCAAACACTCTGAAGGACAGAGGGAGGCACAGGCCAGCACAGATAGGTAGTCACAGAAAGAGAACCACCCAAGAAGATACAATTTACATGCTGTCCATGAACCAGGGAGTTCTGTGAGGGCTTGTACCTCTCAGTGTGCAAATTTTCTCTCATTGCCTCTGACTCAGGGTTGGGCCTTAATGGTATAAATGAAACTTTAATACTATTCAAGTATTTCTGCTGGGAATTTTGACAGTATCAGAAGTAGGCAAAAGTAGAACAAGGGTAGCAGATATTTCTAAGCATAGAGACCCTCTCTGTTATCTTTTCCATCTGAATGGAGGAAGAAATCCTCTCTGAATAAATGCATGCTTTGAAAGGCGAATTAGATTCCCAAGATGAAAATCTTGAGAAAATCTTCTCTAAGATGATACAGGAAGGAAGTTGCATCAGTAAAGTTAAATGTTGAAGCACTCAGAGGAAACAAATAATTGAAGAGGAAAAATGGAAAACTTGACACATTTTTTAAAATAGAATAATCTGAACATCTTAAAATGTCTAAGACATGAAAGGAACTATCCTTCAATCCACTCACCGATGATATGTTTATGGGCTCCTTTACCAGGCCAGGAAGAACTCACTGCCACACCTATATCTCTTTCAGGCCCATCCCAATCGGCACAGTTTTAATTCAGACATGCTATTCCAAACAAAGCTATTCCCCAGAGCAAAAAAGAGTGCAGGGGTCCCCAGGCCATTCCCTTTGTACCTCCTTCTCTGCTCCCCAGACAAGAGATGCACTTCTTCCTGCAAAGCTCTGTTGAACCACTTGACAGGCAGCTAGCCTTCACTTTTTCCCGGTTGTCCAATATCGTCACACTGATCTGAATTTCAGAGAAAGTTTTCTACTTCTTGTAGCACATTTTTATTTATTTATTTTTTGCCTGATCAACACACTTGCAAAATAGGATGAAAGCAGCTCAGTGATAAATTAGAGAACTCTATCTGTTGAATTCCACAGACTAGGGCCACGCCCCAAGTCAATACAGTATCTTTTGTTTTTTCTGTGAGAAACGGAAGGAAATTTTGGTAGTATATTCAGTTTTTAGGGGTGAAAACATATTTATGTTTCTAATGTTTCCAGGTCAGTGCAATTCATGCTTTATAAACAAAACACGTTAGGTCTCATTTCTCTATTGCTTTTCTGCAAATGCCAGGTAAAAACCCAAGGGATTTCCTACAATACATCTTTTCTGACACGGGACAATTGACTGTTTTATTAGACGGAAATCAAACCAGATGTAACTTTATTCCTCATTACCTTCCACTAGAGTTGGTCTTTGGAGTCCGGTATGCATGGAACTTGGAGAAAACACATTGTAGACTTCAGAGAACATAAGACAGACAGAATCCTTAGTTAAGTCTTTTAATACTTTTAAGGCTTATAGAGAGGCACCTTACCATATTTCACTTCATTTAAAATTTGGGTCCAAACTTTCCAAACTATTCACTTATACTTGTAAATTGAGCATTTTGTTTGGGTACTGGCTGAACTTTATAAAGGGGTGGAGGAATATTATCTGGTCAAGTAAATGCCATGTATCACTTTTCTTTCCCTTTTGATAGGCCTACATGTACCATCTGTTTTCTTTACCTTGTCTTCCCTGCTTTATTTTTAATTAAGGGCCTATAGCAAGAAAGTAGATATGAAAAATCAAATGATGTTTAACGAGTAATGGCTGATTTACCATGCACTAGCTGATGTTACTTAGGATGATGTGAAAAGAAAACGTAATACACTTGAAATTGGATTAAAGGAAAAAGATCTAATTTTTATTAAAATACAATAACAAACAGCATTACCTGGAAGGCAATGTTCCCAGCAATAATAAGTTCTCATAGAGCCTGAGGGCGCACACTCTGTGCTTTGGACCCCATAGATATGCGATCCCCAAACTTCAACTCCAAATCATCCCAATATTGGAGAGGAACAGGTTGTCTCATGGTGGACCTTTTATCTGTGCATGGTCAAAAGGCCTCCCATGATACACGCTGGGTGACACACCCTGGCTTCAAGTCCTGGCTCCATTGGGAATTTTGCCATTGACTTCAATGGGGCCAGAATTTCATCTGTCTTCCTCCCTCCACCCACCCACCCTGTTCGCAAAGCAGTATAGCAGTTATGCAAAAGGAGTCCATGAAGGCTAACTTCTACTACAAGGCACTTGACAGTAATCGATCAAGTAAATACTTTAATAACCAATGTTCAGGCTTTGTCACCCCAGCATGCCCTTAAAAAGAATTTATCTTTAAGTGAGCAAATGTCCATGCCATTTTTCACTTACAGCTACTACCGGCCACTCTGCAACCATTGTGTCCCATCTCATGCAATTTGCTTTTTAAGCTAGCAGCAAGCAGCAGAAGACAATAGAAAGAATGACCATGGAACTCACAGAGTACCACATGTGCCTTGTGAGTTAGCAGGAAAAACTGAAATTAATGAATGCACGACAGACTAACAAGGACAAGAGGACTAGTTTTAATGGAATGGAGTAACAACTTCAGCTTAGAAAATGGGTTTCCAGTGTCCATAATACCTAGGTAATGGCAATGATTAGAACTTCTGAAAAGTCCCAAAGTATTGAGCCTTTATAGCTGAGGCAGAGTAAGGTCTAACTATAAAATATTCTCCCTGCCTCCATATCTAAAAGCCATACAAGAATTATGTCTGTCCACATCTGAAGATTTCTTACCTTGAGCTGTCAAAACTAACAAACGCTACCTAGACTATCCCTTAATGTCTGTTCATTTCAAATTCATTCAGCAGGAGCTGCTTACTTGCAGAAAAACCTGCCAAAGCAGGTGCCAGATTACGAGGGGGGCGATGGAGAGGAGGTGTCACTTTTGTATTTATAATACTATTTGGTCCTTGAAAACACCATTAGCTTTGGGATTTCTATTGGTTAATGGTTAATAGATGGAAGCAAAATTCTTAATAGGTGAGTCATTGAGTAATTAAAATACTGTGGTTTTTTTCAACAAAAATAGCAGATAGGCATGATTTCTGCAGATTTTAAATGAGCACTCATCCAGTTGCTTGATTATAAAAAACATCAGCTACATTCAGTAGTTTTGCTAACTGTAATATAAACTAGATGGGCAATCTGCCAGTTGGTTCAAAGTCCATGCAGGGTAGTGGCATCTCTCTGGGTTGTTGTGGGATTTTCTTTGCTTGTTTGTTTTTATTGACCAAAGACTTCTCATTCTATCTGTCAGCATGAAAATCCTTGATGTAATAATGAATTCAGAGCTATATTTTGCCAGCCACCTTCATACAGCATTCAAAACTTATTTTACATCATCATAGATATACTACCACACCGAGATCTTTGCTTGCTGTCTATGGAGAACATGGAAAAGTTGATTCATGCTTTTGGCATCTCCAGGTTGGGCTACTGCATTTTCCTATTTATAAGTGTAACTAAAATGCCAGCTTCGGCATCTTCAGTTTTATCAAAACATCAGTTGTTCCAAAGCTACCCCAACTCAGTACTGTTTATCAGTCCATTAATTAAGGGTTCCTATTTGCTTCCAGTAAAATATTGCATTTATTTTAAAGGAATGCTTTCAACTACTAAAACTGCTAATCATATCAGTCCTTTTTATGCCCATGTTTATTTAATAGATCCAATTTTCAAAGGGGCTTTTACCTGAGCATGCATAAGCTGCTGCATATATAAGTGATAGAGCTTACACTTGCAAAACCATTTTGACAAAGGAGGTTTGCATGAGAAAATGTGATCACCTCTTCTTGCAAGTGCTAGATCTATCACATGGATGGGCAGGTGATAGTACTTTGAAAATGCACATACAGATTTTTTTCATGAGGAAAGTTATATGCACCCACATATATGCACGGACAGGCTTTTCAGAATTTAACCTAATATCTAGCTTGATGTTTTAAATGCATCAATCACTGAGTGTGGCAATATAACAGCAATATTCTCAATCATGTTTTCCTAGGTGTGGCTCTGGAAGGACCAGGGTTGGCGTCTGTTCACTTTTCTCATTCCTTTTTTTCTTGCCTTCTTATAGATTCATAGACTAAGGATATAAGGAACCATTGTGATAACCTAGACTCATCCCCTACATAATACACCATAGGTTTTATCCACTGATTCCAGCATGTTGCTTAACAACTTGTGGTTGAAGTAGATCATATCTTTTAGAAAGACCTCCAGTTTTGATATAAAGACACCAAAAGATGGAGAATTTACCACATCTTTTAGTACTCTGTTCCAATGGTTAATTACCCTCAGTGTTAAAAATGTGTATGTTGCAGCTACCTCTTCCACTGAGATCATCTGCATCTGTAGGTTAATCCAAGTAAGATGGAATGACTTGGGAAAATACTTAGCATGTCCCTAGCTGCTCTACATTCTGACAATACAAAATTGGTAATTTTTCTGCAAGCAACAGATCAAATACAATTATCTTCTTATTTATGCATAGGATTTTAGCCATTCCGTTTCACTGAACATAATGGTAAGTGCATGACCACATGCCTCACAAACTGCATTGAAAGTGTGTGTGTTAGGCACTAATAAATTAATGTGCAATTTGTACAAATGACTCAGTATCCTTTGCTTTTTTAAAATTAATGTAAGGTGTGGTTACATTATACGGCTTCCAATTCAACATTTGAGAAGATTTACTGAAGTAAAAGACCAATTTTGGTGAATTTATAGTTTTGTTATTGTTAATCTTGTAAAATTAGAGATGACCCAAAATCTCTAATCTGAACCCCCTCAAATGTTAAAATGACAGATTTTAATGTCTAGATCTCAACCAATCATTACAGTTTTGGTCACAGTCAGATCCAAACAGGTCATTGACATATCCTTGTTCTGGTTCAATTATGGCCAACATCTCATTTCCTCTAATCAAGATAGCCACTGTTAGTTGAAAACTTGTAAAGTCAGTTTGAAACATTTTAACATCCTCTAATGCAGATGCAGGTGTCAGGGAGAACCTGTAATGGTGAGGAAAAAACGGGTTAGGCCACATGTTGTAACTCATTCTGTGTCAGGCAGATGTCCAGTGCAGATACTCCATAAGGAAGGCATCCAGTGACCAGATAAATGGTGCTCATTAAAGAAATGGAACAGGGGTGGGGAGGTATTTGGGGCTCCTATGATTGGTATGACAGGGAGCCAATCCTGCCTTTCTTATACCCCACCTCAACCCTATTAGGGGAGGTGGGTGTCAAGGTCCAAGCCATGAGTTGTATAGAAAATGAAGGGGGGCTGGTGGAAGTTATTTGAATGAACATGGAGTTGTCTGCACTGTACACTTCTATCTGCCAGGTAGTTCCAAACAACTAAGAATAAAGTTGCAGCCTGATTACATTCATATCAAGTGTCTCCTGTTCTTCTTTCAGTATAGTTGGACAAGGAAAGCTGAACCACAGTCATTAATGTTAGGTTTGAAGTGTGGGACTCAGAAAGTTTATAAGCCATTAGGAAGAGAAATATTCAGTTAATGTTTATTTCTTTACATGATTTATAAAATCTCTTACTTTAAATAAAGTTAATAATGGACAAATCTTTCAAGTATAGTATACTTCAATATAGCACTGGCAGAGAGATACCCCCTGAGGAATATGGACTTTGGAACCACTGTGTTCCACTTTACAGTCTTGACATTCTAAAAAGTCCTCATAGGGCATGGCTCAGCTGATATTAAAGATTCCTAAAGTAACTATAAAAATACATATACAAGAAACTAAATAAATCATCGGTACTTTATGAGGGAGGAACAATCTCTATAATATTCTTGGGAAAGAAACCTCAAATAGTACCTTCAAAAATTCTCAGTATTACAAACCTCAAATAGTACCTTCAAAAATTCTCAGTATTACAAAAATTTTCAGTATTACATTGCATGCCAGCTGAGGGGCCTCTCTCTCTCTTTTAATAATCTAACAAAGCATTTTTTGTGTCTCTCAGCATTTAATATTCAATTTGTTAAATGTCACTGAAGAAAAATAAAATGAAAAAGACATCAGTTAATAATGTACTCTTTTATGTTTCATCATCCCATGACTCCGTGTTTCGCCATGTTGACCTAATTTGCCATGACAGCAACATGGTCCTTGTTTCAGAATATTCCAAGTGTAGAAATGACTAAATCTTTGTGGGAATCTTATACTACCAAAGCAAACAGAATCAGGTTAATATTACCTGCACTACTTGAAACAGTTCATAAGAAAAATAAAGTCCTCTATATTTTAAAAGTGCTTAAATATAGTAAGCAGGGCGTGGTTTACTGAGCTACTCAATCTTTTAATGGCCAAACCTGGGGCCTGATCCTTCAACCTACTAAGTACCCTGAAATCCTCTTCACTTTGGTGCAGATTAAGGGCATTTAGCATCTAGCAACATCAGATCCTTGGTCTAGAAACATATTTTTGGTAGAGGTGTCTGACGCTTATCTTACCTCAAATGTTACGGCTATACTACACAGTTAACCCAGCTGACTGGCATCCATATCTGAACAACCTGGTTATCCTAGCTTGGGTGTAAGTATTCACACAATAAACCCAATCATGCAGTATTTTGTCCTCAGTGCATTTCTCTACTTACCCAGGGGTATCGAGGGGCATAGTCTATGTTTTTTTTTTCTGCTGAGATGATCTAGGATTCTTTCAGTTGTGTGAATTACAGGAGAACTTGTCTGTTTTTCGGGAATAGTGGAAAGGATATCAGCACTAGAGTGAAATTGTAATCTGATAACACAAATCCTCAGACTAGGAGAGACCAGATGGGTTAGGAAATTAAAATTGATAGAGCGCCTTTTATTTCTTGATCACTTCCATAAATTCATCTAAAGTTCTTAGTGACTGAAAATCCTTACAATTTAGTGTATTTTCATTGGCTTTTGGGGAGTGAATTAACAATCTAATGGATATCACAAAAGCACCATCAAAAGTGGTACATTTTGGCAACCATTAACAAGCACAGGAGGGATGTGATTTAAAAGTCATTAAGATTAAACTTCGTTTTTACGTTCAAAGATAGTTTTTCCAGAAAAGGATTGAGATACATTGTCAGTGCATTGAGAGAAAGTTCTCATTGCTCATTGATCAAGAGAGGCTTGCAGTGTCAAGCGCTATTAAGAAGCAACTCTCACAAACACTAGAATTCAGAAAATTTAAAAGAAAATGTTTAGGCTAGATGTTTGGCTAGAACACTCAGATGGAAGTATTCCAAAATATTTTCTGGCAGAGAGAATGACAAATCCTGAAATCTGAAAAAATATTCCAAATATTCTTTTCTCCACAGATTTTTTTAATTAAAAATACTTGCCTTCCAGCTATTTAAAGACTACAGATGTTTTGGGTTTTTTCCTAGAAACTTAATTATTTGAACTCCCATAATGTGAACCATTTTCTCTTCCTTTTGCTCTACAACCTGCTGTAATTTGTATAATCAAATGAATATGTAATGAGTTCTCTACACTTAAATAGAAGAATTGTACACATTAACACATTATGCTAGTGTTCACAGGGTCATCTGATGACAAATATTTTTACTCATATACACATGCTTTATACATCTAGCTATTTATACTATATACATTTTTATAAAAGTGTATGTTATTTATTCCTAGAAGAGATAACTCTGAACTACTTTCTGGAGCAACCACTGGTATTGAAAAGCTTCTGTTGAAGATGATCAACTGTGAAAACATCACAAGTTATGGTAAATTCAGATATTTCTGGCAATCCTTAACCAGAAGGCCTTGCACCTGACCCTGTACTTTTCTTCCATCTCTCTGACCCAGAACTAATTCGGATACACTGTTGCACCCTCCCTCTGCCTGGAAGACCTTATGGCACTGAGGCAGGCTGGTATCCTATTTCCCAGGTCGTGGAATATCAAAAGCTTGAAAATATGTTTAAATCTTCCTCACTAGAGCTTCCCTATTATTAGACTTCTGCCAAGGGTTAAACATGATGAGAAGCAAACATTTATGTCCTTTCCATGCTTAAACTTACAATTGTTTTAATTAAGACATGACTAAAAGTTTAAGTATAGACAAACTCCAAGTGTTACTTTGTTTAGAACTTGTTTCCTTCTTGGTATACCAGTGCCTGGATTTGATTACCTTCAGAAAATTAGATAACTGAAATTTTCTTCCATGCTTTTTAAAGCGAAGTGTTCATGGGGTGATGAGGAACATACCAAGAGGATTGAATGGAGTTCTTTTGAGGTTGAAAGGTTTTAAAGAGGACCATCTTTTTCATGTTTATTTTTATCTGATCTTGCTTAAACTGTGATTTTAAATTCCATACTGTGCATGGAAAATTAGAAGGTTTTTATAGAAAAATCCTAAATAAACAAATATCCCATGAAAGCTAAATTTCCTTGAGTCTTAATATATGATCATTTGAAATCCTGGATGTGGTCCAACTTGGTGGCTAGTTATTCTGTAATATTACAATTTCTATAATTCACAATTATTGTTCTTATACAAGTTAGGATTTAAATTTCTGTAAAGCCAAAAATCAAACATTAATATTTACCATAAACCTACTCATATTACATTACATCACCTCTTGTCCTGTCAATCAATTCCTAATTCAATGTTAGCCTAATGATATACCATACTGAACACACAATGTAATCATTTTGTAAATAGAATCCTTCATGTAAGATATCACAAAGCTTCAGAGATAGGTAGACTAGAGGAATAATGCTCTACAGAGTTGTGTACAATGATTCTCTTCTAGACAAACAGAGTTGAAATAAGATAAGAAGATGGAGTACAATAGGACACTGAGAAGTCAGTCTTTTGTTCTAGTTAGTGTATCGTATGTCACCATTATCAACTTTATGGTGCACTGTAAATACAAGAAATGTGGTCCTGAATGATAGCAGAAGATTTATGTTAAATATATTTTTTTTGTTGACATAACCAGTTTAAATATTACTTTTTTATGAGGAAACTTGTCTGTACCTTACAATGCTTCTAAGCTGTGGAACAAGTTCCTTTATTTTTTCACCTTTAGTTATTTATGAAAGTAAAGATAAAGTGCAGATAAAAACCAGGCATAATGAAAGAAGGGGACTTCCTCATCTAGCAAGTCTTACATTGCTACTGTGTATCAGAAAGGGACAGACACACATCAGTTGTCCTTTACCAATAACAAGATGAACATCTTTATTAAGGTGGAATATATTTATTAAGAGGAACCATGCATAGAAATGATGACTCGCTGTCTATCCGATCACTGTCCAGGAGGAACTTCCTGTAACTGCAGAGCTAGAGGAAGACACACAGGAAGGTCACAGAGAAGTCAACTAAAAAGAGTTAAATACCTCAGGTAATATACACAATTTGCTATAGTAACACCCCTGCTTTTTTAACTTCATTTGAGAGCAAAGTAACATGTAGTACTAATCCCCATATAAAGTGTCCTGTTGGCATTATTGCCAACCCTAAAAATTCAGAAATTGTAAGTCAGACTTGCTCAGAAAACCATGTTTTTTCTTAATGATTAAATCCTATTTAATCTGTCTGTCTTCAGTGTTTTGGACTCCCTTCTGTACACCCACAAGGTGCTTGTTGATTACAATGGTGCTAACTCTCACAAATTTATCAAAAAATAATGCAATTTTGGTCACTGCTGCAGAAGGTCTTGCTAGAGAACTCAACTGAGACTGGGATACCATTGTGCTAGGCTATTTATGAACACAGCATGTGTGGAATCCACGGCCCTCTTCCTACTTTTACATTTGTTGTTTGAGGCATGTCACCCTGACGACCCCACGAGCACTTTTTCCTGCACTCCCCTAGTTTTATTGAAGTTCTGTGAACGTGGACGTGCCTATCTTTTGTGCTTTTAGGTGCGGAACCATCTTGCGTGGCCTTGTTGCCTGCAGCCAGTTCCCAAGATCAGATGAATCCCATGCTTTCTTCCTTTTCAACCTCTAGTGATTGTCTCATTCCATTTGCAGAATGCTTCCACAAAATGGGATCTGGCCCATGGTTATTGCTGGCTCTTCATATGCACATATGGGAGGGTAAAGATCTCATAGTTGGGGAAGGTGGGGACAAAATCACAAAGGCTGAGGCACAAATATATTACATCTAGCAAGGGACATAGAAGGCAATAATAAGAGGTTCTTAAAATACATTAGGAGCAAGCAACAGACAAAGAAACGTGTATGTCCTCTGCTTAGAGGGAAGGTGAGATAATAACTGATGCCATCCAGAAGACAGAGGTATTTAATGCCTATTTTGCTTCAGGCTTCTCTAAAAAGTTTAATGGTGACCAGATACTCAACACAAAATATGGAAAGAACAGGTTAAAGAATATCTAGATAAATTAGATGTATTCTGGTTGGAAGAGCCTGATAAAATTCATCTAGAGTTCTTAAGGAATGTAGCTAAAGCAATCCTGGAACCATTAGCAATTATCTTTAATAACTCATGGAGGATAGGTGAGGTCCTAGAGAACTGGAGAAGGGCAAACATATTTTTAAAAAGGAGAATAAGGAGGACCTGAGAAATTTTAGATAATCCAGCCTAACTTTGATACCTGGAAAGATACTGGAACACATAATTAAGAATCTGTTTGTAGGAACCTAGAGGATAATAATTTAAAAGGAATAGCCAGAATCCATTTGTCAAAAACAAATCATACCAGACTAACTTAATTTCCTTCTTGACAGGGTTCCTGGTCTAGTGGACATGGGGGAAGCAGTAGATATGATATATCTTGATTTTAGTAAAGTTTTTGATACAGTTCCATGTGACAGTCTCATAAACAAATTAGGGAAATGTGATCTAGATGAAATTACTATGAGGTGGTGTCACAGGGCAGACCACACACTGCTGGTCTGGCACTGCCTCCCAGTCACTCTGGAGTTTAGCTCTTGAGGTCAATGCCTCTTTCTGCAGTTTGCACACCCTCTGTTTCTCTGCCTCTGGTCTGGAGCCCCTGTTTCTTTCCAGAAGCTGCAGTGTCCTCTTCAGGACTAAGCCCTCCAGCCAGGTCACTCAGTGTTCCCCCTTCCAAGGTTGCAAAGTCCCTTCTCCCTAGAAATTCTAGGCAGTCTTCCCTTCCACAGCCCCAGTACCACTCCCTCACTGGCAGGTAGTGAAACGCAGGCCCACCCTCTACTCTGGGTTCCAGTCCCAGGACCCTCAGCTTAACAGTTCTGGCTTTCCTCTTCCAGCCCCCACTGGTCCTTCCCTGGACTGCTTCCTACCACTCCTGATTCCCCTTCTCTCTCTGGGTGTGCTAGTTCCAAATCCCCTTCCCTCTTCACAGGAAGTGGATGCCACATGCCTTCCTGCAGCCTTTCCCAACAGCCGATCTCTGTAGCCAGCTTCCTGGCTTTATAGGCCTTGCCTGTTCCTCCACACAGGTGACCCTGCTTCCCATCTTTTCTTCCAGATGCAGCCTGTGGAGTTAATAGAGCCGCTTGAGCACTTTATCCCCTTTCAGTCCTGTGTGGGGTGAACACCCCATCACAAGTGGGTGTAGAACTATTTCAAAGACCATGCTCAAAGAGTACATATCATTGGTTCACTATCCAACTGAGAAGGTGTTTCTAGTGGAGTTGCATAGGGGTCAGTCCTGAGGCCAGTGTTAATGAGTATTTTCATTAATGACTTGGATAATGGAGTCAAAAGTATGCTTACAATATCTATGGATGATGCCAAGCTCAGAAGTTCAGAGAACTTTGGAGGACAGGATTAGAATTCCAAACCACCTTGACAAATTGGAGAATTCAACTGATTTGAAATCAACAAGTTGAAATTATATAATGAAAAGTGCAAAGTATTTCACTTAGGAAGGAAAAATATAATGTATAACTCCAAAATAGGGAATAACTGGCTAGGTGGTAGTACTTTTGAAAATGATCTGCAGATTATAATGCATCTCAAACTGCAGGAATCAACAATCTGATGTAGTTTCAAAAAAAGGCTAATGTCATTCTGGTGTATATTAACAGGAGTTTAAGACGTAAAAATAATTGTACCGATCTACTTGGCATTGGTGAGGCCTCCTCTGGAGTACTGTGTCAAATTCTGGGCACCACATTTTAGGATAGACGTGGACAAATTTGAGAGAGTCCAGAGGATAGCAACAAAAATGATAAAAGGTTTAGAAAGCCTGACTTATGAGGAAAAGTTAAAAAAAATGATCAGGTTTAGTCCTAAGAACAAAAGATGGAGGGGGAGGGGAAGATAACAGTCTCCAAATGTATTAAGGGCTGTTATAAAGAGGACTGGGATCAATTGTTCTCCATGTCCACTGAAAGTAGGACAAAAAATAATGGGCTTAATCTGCAGCAAGGGAGATTGATGTTAGCTATTAGGAAAAACTTGCCAACTACGAGGTATAATGTAGTTAAGATCAGGAATAGGCTTCTCAGAGAGGTTGTGGAATCCCCATCACATGCTCAGGTTTTTAAGAACAGATTGGACAGACACCTGTCAAGGATGGTCTAGATTTACTTAGTGCTGCCTGAGCACAGGAGGCTGGACTTGATGACTTCTCCCTACATTTCTGTAATTCTGTGAAGATATTTATGCCTCACTGCTCAGCGATCCCTCCTAAATGAAAGTGAGCCTTGCATCCCACTATTGGTATCAGATGTAATGGGTGCTTGCTTGGATAACCATACATCCTATTTTGGCTGGGCCAGTCCCTTTTTTAAACCCTACCCCAGCTGTCCCGATTTTTTTTGGCAAAAATGGGCATTTGTCCTGTTTGCTAGAAATGGGACAAATGCCCAGATTTGCAAGAAAAGCAGGGTGTGACCTCAGCTGGGCGTGGAGGAAAATGGGGGGAGAAAGTGGCTTGGGCCATCTGAAAGTGAGTGGGAGGCAGGAAGGTCTGGGTCTGGGGCAGCTTGAGTGGCAGGGAAGGTTGGGGATGGGGGCTGACCCTGAGCAACAGGGAGGTCTAGGGCCAGCCACGCATGAAGGGAAGAGAGCGGGATCAGGTTGGTCCTGTGTTGTGTCCCGTTTTCCCTATGGGAAAATATGGTCACACTAGGCCTTGCCCTTGAGCATGCCCCCTTGTGGTGTCTCATGGTCCTAGAGATGCATTGCCCTAGCACCCACACACATTATTACAGTCTGTTGTTCAGACACTATCAGTTCAAAACACCTACCTTTTGCATAGAATCATAGACTCATAGAAGAATGGGGTTGGAAGGGACATCTAGTCCAACCCCCTTCTCAAAGCAGGACTAATCTCAGCTAAAGCATCCCAACCAGGGCTTCCTCAAGCCAGGCCTTAAAAACCTCTAAAGATAGAGATTCCACCCCCTCCTTAGGTAACCCATTCCAGTGCTTCACCACCCTCTTAGTGAATAACTAAGTGAATTTTCCTAATATCCAACCTAGACTTCCCCCACTGCAACTTTTCCTTCAAGGTCTGGTTTATTAATTCTTACTACAGCGTGTACCTCACTTGTTTAGTCATTCATGTTCACACCCACTCTGGGTCCATTCAAGATTCCTGGCAGTCCCTCTTCAGGAAGCCCAGCCACCTTCTTGGAACTGGGATTGTATCTTTTAACAATCACTTCTTCAAGACAGGAGTCCCCAGCTCTCCTCCTTGGAGCTGGTTTATAACTAAGGCCAGCTGTAGGGCTTCAGAAAGCTTTTGTTTCAGCTGGCCCCTTTCTCTTCATTAGCGTCAGGCTCAGAGGGATCAGCAGGCAGCCTTCTGCTGGGGTTGGTCCCACTATGAAAGAGGAGGTAGAATATATGCCTTTCCCCGCTCCTTAAAGGTGGACCAGATTGGTTAGATGAGAGGGGAGCCTTGTCCCACCCACTCTGCTAGGCTCCTGGTGCTAGACACACAAAGAAACAATGATGGGATTGCCTCCCAAATGCCATTTATTCCCAGGACTTCTTCCTCTCTACCAGTATCTCTTAGGTCCTTGTATATATCAGACCTTTCAAAATCTTCAGCAGGCCACGCCACATGATAGGGCTCAGCCCATTGTAAGAGCTAAATCCTCATATAGCTATTGTCTTTGCCAACTGGTGGGCAGCAGTAGAATAGATGTCCCTCCCATCCATTGGCTGAACTCACTTTACTCATCATTGAGGCTCTAATTAGAACCTCTGTGATCCCTCAGATCTGAGCACTGGTGCATATCGTCAGCTCTCATTCATGTCCTCAACACTCTGTATCCTCAGAGAACTGATTGCACTCACCATCTTGCAAGATCAAGTGCTAAGGGAGCAGTTCTAACCAGCTGAGCCAAAAGGAATCCTCTTTCTTGGCTGTGCTATGTTTGTCTCAGATGGAAGTCACTCACAGAATATAGTCACACACTGCTTTGAAAATTTACCCCTACATTTTCCAAATGAGTGGAATTTCTAAGTACAACTGAAGCAAGATTTGGAAATGCATATCAATGAAGCTGCCTCTCTTCAGATATAAAAAGAGATTGTTTAGACTTCAGAATAATCAAGTGTTATTCTAGTTTCATTCTTACATGACTAAAACTCATTGGCAAGCTCTTATTATGTTAATTTCAAATTTACAAAGCCACAAACTCAGTAAACTAAAGGTACCAAAGAGGCTGTTTGGTAGAGACAGAAATGAACTGTCTTTTTTGAAGTGTTCCAAACGAAATGTGTTTGGAATATTTGAGTTTCAAGTGAGTTACAAAGGTTATTCATTCACAAGTGAGATAAATTCATATCTGTCAAATCATCTGGATCCTCTGTGTGATCACTGGGGCTTCCAATCATTTATATTTTTCCCCCACTGGAAGTACAAGACTTCCACAAATCCAAATTTGCTTGCACTTCCTATGTCTGGAAGTAAATTTATTCATTTCCCCTTCCTGTCTCACTTTTTCTACTTCACTATAGCAGTACAGGAAAAAAGGATTTAAAATCCAGCGTTACTGACATACATTTTATCTGTAGCAAAGCAATTCAAATTACAACTCCAATAGTCTAAAGAGCCTATATCCTCCTAAAGATGGATATTATATTAGTAAATAGAGTCTATTTAATAATCATTATGGTTTTACTTGCATGTTAGGTAAAAAAATCAACCTTTCAACTTCACCCCAACCATTTTTGAACCTCTCTCAAATGACTCAATTCGTGTCACATATAGAGATAACTGTTTCGGAGCTCTCTTTACAAACTGTTGAGTCTGTGACTCTAAATTTGGTGGAAAAATATGTAGGGGGTTCCTCTTGTGTCTGATATCTAAACTGATGCGCCATTGCTTCTTCAGGGCTTTTGCAGTGGATAGTTTCTTGGTATTGAATTCCTTTTCAGCACTAATCAACTTTGAAAGCTGTATGTCTCACACTGACTACTATGGGATTACTACTACAAACACCAATCATTGTTTCCATAGTGAAAAACCTGAGCTGAGACAGGTAATAATCTTGTGAGTGGTTGAGATTGCACAGGTCAGTGCAAACCAATAGGAGCGGAGGAGACAGGAAGCTTTCAGAGCTCCCACACTTTAAAGGACACTGGTAGTCAAGGACCACATGTAGCTCATGAGTGCTGTAAGCAGTGCAAAGTAGGGGGAGCTAGCATATGAACACCTCCTAAATGCCACACTGCAGAGAGAGCCCAACACTGATTCTGTGGAGTTATACTTACATATATTGTCCCTTAGCTGTTCTTCTCGTACTCAAAAATGATTTTTAAGAAACCCTAACATTCCTTAGTAATCACACATGGATGATTTGTGTGTGTCAAATAACAGTCACTGAATAGTCCAGTTACTGTAAACAGTATCTTTTTTTTTTTTTTTTAGATTCTTCATTTACATTTTTTGTATAGAAAGAAAAGGAAAAAACCAAATTCCTTTTATCGTATACATTATACTAACTCGATAGTGTAGATGGATCCTATAGTAAAAGCTACAGTTAAGATTGGCCATGCATTTCCATTCTAAAAGGTCAAACTTTCACCTTTCAAATAGAAATGTTCTGAAATCACTATATTTTTGCTTGTTTGTTTTTAATAATGATGCCCCAACAATCTTATGGCAGTGAGCATAGGTGTAATAAAATTAGGTGAAATTTTGAAAGATAAGACAAAATTTGGGAAACCTTTTTATACTCTCTCTCTCTTTCTCTGCCTAAATAAACAATGAGGAGTTCGTGTATTCCCAGAAGATATCATCATAAACGGAAGCTTGTAAGATACCTCCTTGGTGCCATTTAATATACAGGAGTCTAGAGAAAGCTGTAAATGCAGTCAGACAAACTCATTGACAGCAACGAATATTTTTCTCCACATTAGGCCATGTCACACAACGAGCACTATCATGGCATAGCTACAGCGTACAGCACTGTAGCCTTGCCATGATAACCTCCCACTGTAGACCCAGACTACAGTGATAGAAGGGGGTTTTCCAGCACTGTAGGAACTCCACCTCCTCAAGCAATGGTAGTTAGGTCAACAGAAGAATTCTTCTATTGATCTAGTTGCATCTACACAGGGATTAGGTCAGCATAGCTGCAGTGCTCAGGGCTGCAGATTTTTTATACCCCGAGCGCCACTATAATTTCAATCTAAGTATTAAGTGTAGGCCAGGCATCAGCATATGATTTCACAGCTCCAAAACATATGTATTACACTTGCAATTTAAATTTGAATCTCTCATTTCTAAACAATATGGTTAAAGTGGTGTCCAGTATATCAAATGGCGACTGGTCAGGATATGGATTCATTGTTCAATATAATGAAAGAAGTGAAATGCCAAAGTCCTCCGAGATGGAGAATGAATAATTCTATATGTACATCTGAAGTAAGACAATGCAGTTTCATTGAATATCACTTATTTGTGTATTTACATGTACGGACTCTGATATATTAATAAGTGATATATAGAAATATTTTTACTATATATTTGTAGTTTCCTGTCTGGTATTATAAAAGGCTTTTGTCTTAAGTTTTGGTGATAACCTCAGAAAACCAGATGAGCTATAAGATTTAATAACCATGGGCCTGATTGTACTTTCATTTACACCAATGTAATTCAGGAGCAACTTCAGCAACTTCAGTGGAATTATTCCTAATTTATTCTGGTATAGCTGAGAGCAAAATCTAGCCCAATGAGTTTAGATGTGGATGTAATAGCATATGTATATTATATAAATACAAATAAAATAGATCACAAGGTAGTCAGAAAATGACAGCTACTTTAATTCTTAGGAACATAGGCTTCCAACCCCTCTAGAAATTATGAAATGAACAAAAAACAACCCCCTATTATTATCCAAGTACAAGTGGTATAAGATCATTTATCTTGATGGATGTCACCTTAGAGCACATATTATCCCTATCTCTCAAAGTGTTTTTTCCCTCTTATTTCATCTTTGACATTCATTGTAAATTTAATGATCCACATACGATTTGCTGGTGTCTTAGTCTGGTGTTTTGAATCATGAAACTAGTGCTAAATTTATGGCACTGCAGTACCACTTAGTGAATCATTAAGCAGTACAATGATTTTAATTATTTGGATCATACCGGACCTCATCACTATATAATGAGGTTCCATTTAGTGTAAATTTTATGTAAAAATTCAATTTGCTAACCAACAACATGAAACTACAACATTTTTTCTAACTTGACATTGTATTTATTTATCATGATTTCTGCTGTAACCCAGTGTTTCACACGAAAAAGAAAATGATAGTTCATTACAAAGGTATTTTATGGTCCTTAAACCAAATGCATTCATTCTGATTGGCATTTCTGTAAAAGCCTATATTTCTAAATTTAACCCACAAAAGGTAATTATTACAGTATGTTGAATTAGTTTGTAGTATTACTGATATAGCTAACCATTCAAAGATGTAATCATTCACATGGCTTACAGAACCCATCTTCAGCCATCCACAGAATCCATGGACACAAAAGGAAACATTTATTACTGCCCAACCCTCTAGCTCTGGGTCAGTCAGTTGCCATTTCATTATAAATCTTGATTTTCAAACTGAAGGTTTTCCATATGCAAAGTTCAGAACTTTTTTCTTTAAATTAAGTAAACAAATATGTGTTGTCAGGCCAGAATAGGGTTCACCATATAATGGAATGAAAATAATGGATCTGATGTACTTTTTGATTGACTAATGTTGTATATAAAAGTATTTTACAATTGATCAAATATTGTAAAAACACAAATTTGTATTAATTTTTGTTTTCTCTTTTTATTTTATTTTTATTTGATAATAACACTTTCTAGCTTAGGACCTCAAATATTAATGGAATGAACTTTCCAGTACTCCAATGCCTGCAAAAAAAAGCAACAAGAGTGATCCTGGCAATTACCATGCAGGAAATCAAACTTGATTCCCCAGTAATAAACAGAATAATTAAGATCCCATGTGGGGGCATTGCAAAGGGGCCCTGCATAAGAAGAACTTCAAGAAGTAATTATGTTTCCCCAAACCTTTAAGATAATGCAGCTTGCTCTTGTTCCCTGCCTGCCCAATTTAGCTGGCAGGTAGAATGTATGCCAGATATGCCTTCTTCCTATACCATTTTGCTAACATCTGAGTGGGACTAGGAGGGTGTATTCAATGGCTTGTAGTCAAGGTGAGGGAAAATAAGGTAAACAAGCTCTTTGTATCTTCTTCCTCCTTTTGCACCTGCAGTTACAGGCATAATGTAGCCTATAGATAATGGAACTATGAGAACTCAGCAATATTGGTTTGATAAAGAACAAATCTTGCTAGACACATCTAATTTTAATACAAAATTAAATGAGGTTGTAGAAGGATGTAATAGAACAAATGTAACATATTTGGATTTTTAGTGACACATTTGGCATATAGCATCTTACAAAATTTTACTCTCAAAATTAATCTAAATTTGTTTGGAATCCGTCATAATGTTGGACTGTTAGTTCTGCAGGGTAAAAACCATGTCTTTATCTGTATGTACAGTGTCTAGCACATTTTCAGTACTCCATAAATAATGAATAGTAAGGTAATAATAATGGATTGAAACCTGGCTGAAGGAATCCACACTTTCACACTTCCACATATGTCAGATTTACTGTTAACGTAATTCAGACCTTCCAAAGCAACAGGTAACAGACAACATGAGCAGCAGTCACAGCAAATAGTAGTTTGACTTTTAACAGTTCTTCAGCAGAAGCTAGCTGATTGACAAAATAGTACAGCAGCTTTACTCATGTTTCCTGAACAGACTAAGGATGTACTGTTTGTACCAGCTGATACAGAGTGCATAGTTCAACTTACACTAAGGTGCTCTTTAAAGGCTATTTTTAAATATAAACATGTACAGCATAAATCTACAAAGTAAATAACACCACAGTAGTTATGATCAGAAAAAAATATGTCGAAGACTGTCAAAATGACTAGTGATTTTGGATGGCTCAACTGTTGGGTACACATCTTGAGATGCCTTAAAGGGACCTGATTTTTCAAAGTGCTTTCTGGAAAATAGACCACTTTAAAGGCATCTCAAATTACGCACCCAAAAATCAGTAATTTTTAAATATCTTGGCCTATATCTGTAGGATACTTGGTTTGGTTTAGACAATATATAGGTTTCTCTTGTAAATATGAATATACAATTTTGTTCACACAATGATTTGAACCTGCAAACAAACAAAAAATGTTATACCTCCTTGGTACAGTTGAATGGAAGGGTAGTATTTGAATACTTGGAAGTCTGTGCACTCTCTGATTTCAGACAGCTCTGTTTTGCCAGCTGAATTTCCAAAAGTCAAGGACAATAATAATAATAGACATAGAAACTAGAGCACTTGCTTTGGTAGCTTACCCATACCGTAGCCAGATAAAGCTGTACTTTACTAATGTTGTATCAATGTCTTCTCATTTGCTGCATTGAGAATGAATTCCTTTGCTTTAATTTTAAGGATTCTTAAGCCTGTACTTTTTTTTTTAACTATTCCATTATGTAACATGCTACATTCTAGTTGTCTGAGAACTTATGCTATCTATATATCCATCTGTTGTCATCTCCAATTAATTTCTATTTGCTAGTCTTATGCAAGATTGTTATATACGGTGGCATGACCTGAATGTTTTTATTCAAAGCTTAATTGATGTGTAATAAAAATCAATATAATAAAAACAAAGAATTTTCTCTTGGGAAGAATTCTCATCTCTGTGGCTCTTTACATTTCTCATAGTAATCCTCCATCCAACTGATAAAAACAGCTCACACTCCACTTCCTATGCTACCACTTTTTAAATGGTCTTGATTTTATTGGTTGGTAGCAACAAAACCCATGAAACCCAAGTAATGAATAGAGACATATCTGACATGAGCTGCGAGGTAATACATGGATAGCAAAGTACATCAGGATGACTAATATCAGGAGAAAGCCTGAACTAACAAGTAGGACAATGACAACCAGGATGCTACTTGATGCTACTTTTGTACAAATTACAAAATAGTTGAATAGAGATTGCAGTCTTGGGAGGACATGAATAAAGCAAAGTAATTAAAGAAGTTGTTAAACTGACAGTCAATTTTGAAAGGTTTTATTAAAAAAATTTATAAGCTTGAAAATAAATTGCCTTTACTTACAGATTTTGTTCTTTCTCATTAGGCCAACATTTGCATTTTATTATGTGTTCAGTTCTGTGAAGGCAAGCATGGCTACTTTTGCTTGTTTTTTCCTCTCTGTATCACCCTCTGTGATCTTAAAAAGAAAGAGCACTACACAAATGTATGAGACTAGGGGTGGCGTGCGCACACAAGATATGCTATGTCAAAACGATGATGATGATAGGAAAGCTTTAGGTGTGGACAGAACCCAACTTTTATGCAAGTCTGAAAATGGGACCTTGGGGGTTTCAGGGACACATTCATGTAGTCAAATAAGTTGTTTTCAATAATGTTGCTAGTTATTTACTTTAATACTGAGCCATAGAGTAGTCAAGGTTCAGAAATCTGAGACGCACAATGATTTGTTCCAAACCTCTGAAATTGTTTGTAGTCTATTGTTGATCTTATCATTCAGATTTAAAAATATCTGATCAGGGATTTTTTCTGCTCCAATAGTTTTAATTTTGCAGGCCACTGGACCTTAATGTGAACTAATCTCATTGCCTATATGAGAAAAAAAAATGTAAGGAAGCTTTTTTGTTTAAAATAACAAGTTTATGTGCATGCACAGCAATTACTGACATTTCATAAAGTTCATATTGCTGTTCAGTATTTTGTAAGGGTCTCTATCAGGGCATCCAGGGAAAAAAACACTTAGAAAGCAGAAACCTAATCAGATGCTAGGGTTAACACAGGACTGAGTTCATTTTAATAGATCATTTACTTCATTACGTTTTAAAGAGGCATGAATAGATTCAGCTTGCTTTTGCATCAGATTCTACCAGTATAAAACCTGATACTGGGATAGTCTGTCATGGAAGGCAGACACAACCTCTCCTTCACTAGGGACAGAATCTGTAGGAAACAATGCAGCCCAAAAGGTGGGTAATATTTGACCAGGAAATAGGAATGTACAGACCTAGAAATAAATGAAAACAAGGAATTCCGACAACACCAGTTGTATGAAAAGATGGGGGGATACTTTCACAAATAGCTAATTCTGCAATAGCTTTTAGACTTAATTTACTAGGCTATACTTGGAGTCTTTGCTTATTCTTTACTCATTCAAAACTCTCAATGACATTTTTGCTTGGACAAAGACTTCAAGATTCAACCCAATGTTAATCAAAGTATTATCTGAACTGTAAGCTCCTTGGGGCAGGAACTGTATCTGCTTTCATGTATTGCTCAGCACTGAGCAAAGAGTCAGCATTATCAAAGAAGGATCTGAATCCAGCAACTTGAAGTTGACATTGATTTAAATCATAGAAGGACTGGGACCTAAATGAAGAACAATAGAAAAACTTCAAAAAGTTTGGGTTCATGGGATAAGCCCCCCAAAATCTTAATGCTTAGCTAACCTGTTGGAACTTTGTGGGTCTGCAAAAATAGCCTGGAAGTTTCACGCAATAATGCTGTCCTGATATTTCTGGTACTTTCTGATTCTGATTCTGATTCTGATTCTGTCTAGAAAGGGGAAATTAGAAGTGCATGCAATCAAAATATAGCAAAACACCCCACAAAGTTAACCAAACCTTTTGGAACTTCAAAAGAAATCTAGCATAAGTTCAATGCAAGTGTTTAGTAAAGGTTCCAAGAAATCTGATTATGCCTGACCCAGCTTGCCATTCCTTAACAAAAAGGTCCATTTTCTAGTTTTATCAGTTTCCCTAGAGAACCAAAATAGTTGCAAACATTTCCTACATTCAAAAGTAGTTCTGATAGAAAACCAGAAATGCAAGGAAGTTCCTACTTCTGCTTGAAAAGCACCATATGTCCTCTAATACCTCTGCACAATGCGGTGCAAGTTTAATGACTTTCTTATTGTGCATCTGTTGTAATTAGATATGAAAAGGCCTTCAGCATTGTAGGGGAAAAACCTCCATATTGATGCAAAAATGATACTAATAAATTAAACCTTTTTTTAGGTACTTACAAATTTCTTTGCACATTTGCTGAATATTAAGAGATACCCACAACTATTTTATAGCCAGGATGTTTGGAGCTATAACAATATCTATGTTTAGCTAGTTAGAAAATGTTAAAGCTAATAAAAAATATTAGAAGGTTTCTGCTCCTATCTCTCAAGAACAGCATAACAAAAAGGTAAAGCATGTAAAACATTCATGTTTTCGGTAGATGCCTAATTGAACAAAGAAATGTAGGGTTTATCAGAGCCATAAATCTAGGTTGTTAAGTAGCCGTACCAACCCCTTTTCTTTTCAAAGTAAAATCTCTTCTCGTACTTTTGAAATTAGAGGAAAAACATGTGTAGTTGGAAATTTTTAAAACTTTTGTTTATGTCTTGAATGTTGAAATGATAAACCCCTTTGTGTAATGCAGACTTGCAAGTATGTTAGTTAAATGCAAAGCTTCTAATATAGCTCCTAATATCATATATATATATAAATGATATTAGGAGCTTTCCATTTTATATATTTTATATAATTTCTATTTAAATATTTTATATAATATTTATAAATAGTGATTATATATTAATATATAATAC
Source organism: Mesoclemmys tuberculata (assembly GCA_007922155.1). Taxonomy (NCBI): domain Eukaryota; kingdom Metazoa; phylum Chordata; order Testudines; family Chelidae; genus Mesoclemmys; species Mesoclemmys tuberculata. The sequence goes on along the minus strand of ML675618.1, from coordinate 37,018,446 downwards.
AATGATATTTACCATATTTTATATAAATATATAAATGTAATAAATATATAAATTATATATAAATATATAATATGGTAAAATATCATTGTATTATATATTAATATTTCATTGATCTGTATATATATATATTATATATTAGATTAATATTCATTGATCTGTATATATATATATATTATATATTAGATTAGCCAGTATATTAGATGCCATACAGTAAAAAGCTTTTTTACTATTTGGAATATAATATACTGGCTAAGCTAATTACTAATGTAAGTAGCAATTTAAGTAAAATATATTTATATTAATGAGGAATTAAGTATTAACAGGGCATAAGTGAACCCTCATCCAAATCAGGAAGACAAGGAAAATAATCTTTCCAAAACTGTCATATAGAGTCAACAACTTAACCTAAAGACTTAAAAGACTGTTTTGAGAACTAAATCTTTAATATAAAGAACAGGAATTTTTGGACTTTTTAAAAACAGATTTTCATTTTCTGTAAAACTAATACAATTGAAAGGATATCTCAAAGAATGGACTGAATAAAAAGAAAGAGTTGAAACTAGCTTTGAAAGTTATCTGATGCTTTTCTGTCAGAAGAATAACAAAAACAATTAAAGAAATGTTGCATATTAATTATGAAACTATGTATTCATAAGATGAAGAGGTTCCTAAAGACTACCATGAAGTCATGGAGCAAATGGAAGAGTGACAGCAACTACCTTGAATCTAAACATACCAGAAACAGGTGTGTTTTCCTATAATTTTCATGAAAATTGAAAGGCTATAAAAGACTAAAGTGAGCACTCAAGCATTCCCACACACACCCTGCTACTTTGTATAGACAGCAAGCACCACACAACTCATTCTGTCCATCTCTACTGGGAAACTACACAGATAGATAAGAAAAACAGAGAAGACTCAAGAAGAAACCAGCTCAAGGAAAAGCTCCCCACAACTTCAACATGGAAAGGTGAGAGAAAGTAAAATAAAACACTACCAAGGGATTAGATTTAAAAACTCTTCTATGGATTTTATTGGCCTATGAAACTGCTGTAATTTAAGTTAATATGCTTAAATTACTAACTGTTTCTCCCGTTAATCACCAAATGCTTATTCCTGGAGAGGAGAAAGGACCTAAGCATTGGGAAACAGAGAATTAATGGGATTTAATTGGATTTAAGATTCTTAATATTTGTAGTTGGCCTGTTTTAAGACAGTTCCTTAAATGGCTTCTTTTAAGTATCTAATTTAAATATATTCATAGGATTTAGTTGAGATTGCTTACTTTGCCCAATTATAAACTGTTGAAGCTATTATTAATAACTAGACAGGCTTCACTTTCCTGTCTATATGCATTTGAATAAGTAAGTTATCAAGAAAAAATAATATCATTTGGATAATATACTGTATACTGCTGTTATTATACTGGATAGTATGGACACAGTTCAGCATTTACTCTCACGACTATAGTCTATCCGCTCTTCTGTCCCCTTGGTCATGTCTCTGAGTGAACCCCTCAGGTGTCAGTCTTCATGCCTTTATCTCCCCTGTGGTGTAATTCTGTAATTCACCCACTCTTAGACCAGATCCTGGACTACAGCACTCTGTATATCAACTGTGCATACCCAACAGGTCCAGTTGAGTTCAAACACCTGTGGTTTTTCCCTTTGGAGTCTGTGACCAGTGGTATACAGTTATCAGACAACCTTCTAAAAAAAAAAATTATTTTGTAGTAGAAATGCAGCATTTAGGAAAAAAGTATTTTAATACAACACCCGCCTGTCTCGTCAAATGATTTACATCTCCTGATTGTAACCTGGGCAGATCTAGTTTCTTCAGACACCTTCAGGTGCCCTAATTTTAGTCTGGTTCCCCTGAATAACTCCTCTCATTCTTGAAACTGTTGTCCTTTTCATCTCATAGCTTCCTGTTCTTCTACTGGCATTATATCTTAATTAGCCTAAAGTCTTTGCAGAGAAGTGACTTAGCTTGAACCATTCTGTTTCATTCCCTCTTGATTTTTCCGCACAGCTCCCTATCAAACTAAACCAATATGTACATATAGTAAACATCCCAATAACGAGGCCAACAACAGAGTATTCATAAATTTACTACAAATCCAGTTCTGTCATGCTTACATCTTGTATATCTCATTGAAGTCAATGGAATTCAGGTCAATGGGAATTGGTGGCATTCAGCACCTTGCAGAAGAATGTCAGTTCTAAGTGCTATTGCATTTTTTAAACAACAAATGAAGCATATTGTTAAATGTAAACAACATAACCTTTATAAACAAACAATCCATCATTAATATACATTTTTAAAGTACCTAATATAGAACTTGACTGAGTCAGATTCTTTTTTCGTTTTTGTTTTTCAGGCAATGGAAGAATTTGCCAAGCGTTTCAGTTCAGTATATGATACCTCACTTTCTTTTTCAGTTGCATCTACATACACAGTTAAATCAAGCATGTTAGTCTAAGTGTCTTGACTGTTCAAAAGCTAAGGAAAAAGCATTGCACAGGTGTATGAAAGTACCAGGCATATTTGATAACTACACATCTGAAGCAAATGAGCTTTACCCAAAGAAGGCATGGAAGGTCAAAACCAGGGGACTGGACTGTTGGATTTGTTATGAGATAGGTATTGGCTTTATTTAAAGCTTGCCACATAATATGTCACATGGAAGTGATTATTGAGGTTCCTTAGGGGAATTGTAAAAAAAGGGTGCCTAGACTTAAGACAGTGGTTTGGTGCATTAAACACACCTTTAAACAGAGTGACTTGTTGTGCACTTTAACGAGCAAATTTTGCAAGGCAACTTGTCACCTTACATACAGAGTGATGATGTTGGAGAGAACCATCAGCCAGGCCAGGTTGGTCAGTCTCAGGGTACCTGTTATTATATTCATGTTTTCATTCAGATGAGCTTCTGCTAGTCCTGCGTGAAAAGAGCTGAGGCCACACCAAACAGCAATATTCTGGTACTGAACAGCACAAGTAAAACCCAGAGTTTCTTAATATCTGCACACTGGATCCTCAGGTAGAACTAGCTAGTTTGCTGATCAGGTTGTTTCTTGTCTTTATTTTCAGTGAGGTCTTACTAAGGTGTTACACTGAACCATAGCATAACTTTCAAGGAACATTTAGATACTTAGGCTTTGGGTCATTGTTCAGCCTGCATCCATTCAGGAAGATGTCAAGTTGTCAGTTGGCCTTTATGTGGTGTAGACAAAAGCCACTGGAAACTGTCTTTTTGATACATGGTTTAAATCACCATCTGTTACAATAACAGGCCATCTCTTTCACATTAAAATTCAGTACTTCTTCTAAATGTTTGGAATCCTGGTCCCGTACTGCCAGACAGATGTCATCAGTGTAAATAAAACACGCAGCAGAGGTGGCAGGAAGGTCATTTGTGAAGAAGTTGAAAAGTGTCATTGCTAGGTTTGAGCCCTGAGGTAGAGCATATTTTTTGGGACCAAGAGATGTTGTTTGTTCAAGTGAAACTTGCAACCGACGGCCTCTCAGCAACAATTCCATGGCCATAACCCACTTTGGTAGGACCCAGAAAAGTTGGTACAGTAGGCCTGTATGCCAAGTCCTGACATATGATCCAGGAATACTGCACCTGCTTTCTGCTTGGTCTGAAAGCCATTTTTAATGTAGGTAGTAAGTGCCAGCACTTGAGCACAGGTACCACAGTTTGATCTGAAACCTGCTTGATCTAAACTCAGGATGTCATCAGTGGTAGGGGAAATTCTTTGAACAATAAGCTTTTCAAATAATTTTTACACTCAGCTTAGCAAATAGTTGCGGAAATAACTTGTTGCAAGTCCGTGGTCTTTCTCAGGTTTTGGCAAGGCTATTACTTTTATTCAGAACCAAATCGTAGTTATTTTATTTTTATAGAAAGATGTCTACTAGTTTTTCCCAGGTTCTTCAGGAATTAGAATTTCTATAGGCTTTACCTGTTTTTGAGTGTTTTGATCACCCTTTGTATTTCATCTGCACTGAAAAGCTTGAAGTCTTCTTTGATAGCAGGTGTGCACTATTTGGATTGCTGCCATTTCATCTTCACCTTTCCTTCAAACTTTTTGTCCTTCTCTGCTATTGTGACATTTATCAGGTGGGTAGCAATGCTGTGTGGAGAGACTTGGTAATGGCACTGTGTTAGAGGCTACTGAGCAGCTCCAAGTTTTCTAATTAGCACCTAGGGTTTGTGGCTAGATCATGACATGTTTAGTTCTGCAGTAGCCTGCTCCAATCTTGGTCTTCTAGAAGCATTTAAAGTGTCTAGAAGATGTGTGACAATGTCTGAATCAACACTTTATTCATATTATTTGAGAAGTTCTGCACACTCCTCATTTAGGCAGGGAATATAAATCTTATAAATACAAATCTATTAGAATTGACTTGGTGGCAGCTTTGTAAATGGCTTTTGTGAATCAAAAAGCTTTTGTGAATCAAAAAGCTTTTGGCTTTTGTGAATCACAAGCTTCTTCAGTAGAGCTGTTGTGTGGGATACAAGTGATGTAACAGTTGGTGAATTATGTAAAACAGGGAGAGTTTGCTTTCTGATAGTTCCAGTGAAAGGTTTTATTTGTGCTCACAACAGGTATGGTTACTCTAACTTTGGTGATGATCAGACAATGTTGACTATGCAGGAAGTTTTTCAACACCTGCTTACAGTTTGAAGTGGATGATTTCCTGTGCTGGAGTTCTATATAATATCAATAATAAAATCTTATTTCCATTTGGCAGAATGAAAGGTACCATGTTGTACTGGGTCATCAATGAGATGAAGGTCATGAGCAAGGCCCAGTCCAAAAGGTCCATTTTAATCTAATTCTTTGTATCCCCATTTGGTCTGTGTTATGCCAGGCACTGATGCTCACAGCTGTCTGCAAGGTTCTGGATACCAGATGAGGAATAAAAACACGCCCAACCAGTTAGGTGCGCTTATCTTACGCTCCAACAGCAATGGGAGACTCTAGGGTACACTGTGAAGCGGGCTGCTGCGGGATTTTGCCACACAATCCAAGTGGATTCATGGCCGAGTCTCATTGCGCAGCTTGCATTGCAAGCTTTTATGTACAGCATAACATATCAGCTCTAAGGTACAGCTAGCATTGGCAAATTTACAGCATGTGACCTTGCTTCCTAAAGTTTCTCCTCCTTTGGCAGTGCAACCAATTTCATATGGCCTTGCACAGACTGTTTACCAGACCGAGCTATGCCACTTATCAAACCGGTTCTGACCAAACCTGTCAAGCCCTTATCTCTACAACGTGTCTCTTCCGTGACCCTACAGTCTGGTGGCTATTAAAATCTGCAACATAGATGGCAAAGTGTGGGAGTTTAGGAAAAATATTTAGGGTAGGCTAGAGTGGTTAGGGGGCTGCAAATCAATAAAACACTAAAATTAAAAGGAAAGAATTAAATCACAGCATGTTGTCCTAAGTTACAAAACAAATAAATAAATAAATATAAAGAAAAAAACCCAACACACACCTCCAGCCACACGTGGTGGAGTGTGGGAGGGCAAAGCCAAGAAACAAATTCTCTAAAATATATATTGCTGCTATTTCTTCTGGCTGATGATACAGTTTAAAGAGAGATATTAATGTTTGCACCCCAGTGCTGCCATATTTCTCATGATTAAATTGTACAAGTACATAATTTAAGGGGAACAGAAATCCTACAGAACTTAGTTAAATATCGCACAAGATTCCTACCCTTCTCTTAGAAATCGTTACTTATATGCTGCAGAATTCCTGGCACCATGTTTATATTCTTGACAAAGAGCAGATTATTTGATCCTGTAGAACTTCTGCAAGTCTCTGCTCTTAAAAGTATGCGTGGCTATTCACCCTATCCCAGCAAGCACTGGGTGTAGAGCACAGCACAGTGAGCTTCCCAAATCAGCCTGAAAGATTGATAAAATACAATCACAAGTAGCTGCTAGCACCTCCCTGTCAAGCTTACTAATGAGTGCTGTGTTACTGCTAGAGTCAACTGTCACATTATCTCTAGGCTAATAAACGGATCCTATGACAAATAATATACAAGTAAAAAGAAGTTGATAGAGGATCTTTTCTTTTAACTCAGACTCTGCATATCCCCAGGATATTATCAAATTTTCAGCAAAGAAGATCTTGAAGTTCTACTGGGATTTTTGCTGTTGTTATGTTTGTTTATTTTTTAGGAATGAGCAAATCTATTTGGATAAATTAAACAATGATACAATTTTTTTCATAAAACTCAAATCAAACTGAACTTTTGAGGTCTGAGAAAGTTTACGTTTTTTTCCAAATTAATCTGCATGCTTCTGTACTTTTTGGTTCCAGCAATGATGGTTGACAGGTGTGTTAAGTCTCATAAGAAAGACTTTATTCAAGGCATTTCCAGCACTATGAGAAACAACAACAACATACAAAAATTCAGTTAAAGGAACATGAAAGCTGCAAAGTCAGGCAATCAGAACTTAGGAAATGGCAGAATTAACATTGCCCATGCAAATATAACTTGCCCTCCTTGTGGATATACGTTATGATTGTCTCTATATGTTCACATACTACTCTTTCTAGTATATAATCATGTAATTAAAGAACCTAAAAAATCTTTTAATGTCATTTTTATATGTAATTTCCTATGTTTTTATATAACTAAATATGTTGTATAAATGACACAAAGGCAATGAAGATGCTGTCATATATGCAAATGGCTTAAAGAACACTTAAGTGCACTTGCTAGTCACAACGTCCCAAACTCACACACAGCATTATATATATGTTATGCACTAAAAACAAAAATGAAATAGTCCAGTATTCGAATCATACATATATAAAGCAATTTTACACATTTTTATCACTTATACTTAATCCATCAATGGAAAGCATGGAAAAAAAAAACTTTTGGTTTGTTTCCAGTGCTGAGACCACAGTGTGTTTGTATTATTTTATTTCTACAAAGAATCCTATAGTGTACATGGTGTCATGGACACAGATTCAAAAAGTGAAGTGTTGCTTATGCTCCCTTGTTCTAACTTAGTCAATTATATTCAGCACATCTGAAAAACAGGCCATTTATTTAAGTGCCTAAATACGGACTAAAATGCCAAGTTTGTAAATGGAAAAAATCTGTTTATTTTTATTTGGATTTTGCCAGAAGTACCTGTGAAAAAGAAAGACAAGGGAGGGTGAGGTAATATCTTTCATTGGACCAACATCTGTTGGTGAAAGAGATAAGCTTTCAAGTTTAAACCTGGCCTATACTACAGAGTTAGTGCAGCTTATGTTGACCTAACTCTGTAAGTGTCTACACTAAAATGTGGCTCGCACCAATGTAATTCACCCACAACACTGTCTTAATAACTCCATCTCTTCCAGAGGCATGGCTCTTAAATCTATGCAGTTAGGTTGATGTAGTGTCAGTGTAGACACTGCATTGCTCACATCAACTGTTGATGCCTTTCAAAAACCATCCCACAATGCCCCACACTGGCAGTTAAACTGGAGCAAGTGCTCCTAGTGAGGACACATACTGCCAACATGCGTAGTGTGGATGCATAAAACTAATTTAATTACTATTGTGGCTGTATGTCAACGTAACTTAGGTTGACTTAATTTCGTATTTTATACTTGTCCTTACACAGAGCTCTTCCTGATGTCTGGGAAAGGTACTCAGTGTTGTAGCTAAACACAAGGTAGAACAGACTGTTTCACATAAGTAGTTAAGACATATTGTAAGAGACCTTTCAAGATGAAAGACCAGTTAACACCTTTGCAGTCATCAGACAAAAAAAAAGGAGGGAGGGTTACAGATTATTGTAATAAGCCATAAATCTAGTCACCATGTTTTTAGTGTCTTGCAAAGTTATGAATTTAAGCTCCCTGGCTCATCTTTTGATAATATTGTGCAGGTTTCCTTTGAGGATGAGGTCTAAGAGGTCAGGTATAGTGTGATCATTTGGGGAGAAGTTTTCACCCACAGATGATATGGCGTTTTTGTCTTTTCTCATTTTCCTGGAACAGTTCATTCAAGGGCATAGTGATTGTCTTGTTTCACCCACATAGTTGTTTGGGGGGCATTCAGTGCACTGGATGAGGTATACCACATCTTGTGATAGCCATAGGTAGGACCCAAGGATCAGTAGATCATTGTAGCAGTTGGAGATATGTCTACAGGTCCTGGTCTGTGGGGAACTTGCTTCTGATGATGAGCTTGGATAGGTGTGAGGCTGTTTGAAGGCCAGAAGAGGGGAGTTGGGAAAGATTTCTTTTAGGATGTGGTCCCCATCAATCATGGGTTGTAATTGTTTAATGATATATTATGAGTTTCAGTGTGGAATGGTAGGTGACAACTAGGGCTGTGTGGTCCGAGACACCCCCACTTACCCCAAATTGAAGCAGGTTCTCTTAGGTATCAGGGTGGCCTATTCCATGATGCAACCTATTTCTTTGTTGGAGTGTCCTTGTTTGGTGAAGGCAGTTTTAATGGGTTAAGGCATGTATCCTGAATGTTCCCCTCAGAGCATATTCTATGATGAGTGCCTGGCTATAGATAAGAAATTTCTTCGTGTGTTTGGGAAAGTTATTGGCTTTGTGAAGGTAAGTGTGCTGATCTATGGGTTTCTTATATATAGTTGTCTGTAAGGTTCTGTTGTTGAATCTGATCATGGAGTCTGGGAAATGGAGGCGTGTGCTTGCTGACTGGGTGGTGGTTGTTGAAGTTGTGCTGGAAATCTATAAAAGAATTTAGGTAGTCTGAACAGAGGATGAAAATATCACTGGTATATAAATGGTTTTGTGATGAATTTGTCCAGAAATTCTTCCTTAATGTGATCCATGAAGAGGCTGGCACATTGGGAACACAATCTAATAGCCTGGGGTATTCCCATGGTTTCCAGAAAGCATTTCTTGTTGAATATAAAATTGTTATGAGGAGGATGAAATGGATGAGGCTGGTGACATATTTGGAGTAGGTATCTGAGTGTTGTCCATTGTCTTGTAGATATTTCAGGTATTTGTTAGCTGTTAGACCTCTGACTGAACTCATCAATCTCAGTTCAGTTCCTACTGTCCATATAAGAAAAAAGTGATCACAGTGGTCCCTAATTAAAATCTTTGTTCGATGCCTCAACATAGTGAATCTATTACCCTTTCAATTAAAAGGAGGATGAGTCAAAAACAGCATAAAAGCAAATTTGTGAAGCAGTATGGAAACAAGAATCATATAGACTTCAGCTTCTAGCAATCTCCTTTCTTTCATGAGTAATAAATTCTCTAAAACAAATAAACAAACAAACAAATATAAACAAATTATAACTTTTTATTTTTTAAGTCTGAAGAGTTTGCTTTTATTCTATAGCTAGCTATATCTAATTTTTTTTGTATAACAGAGAATAACATCTGTGTTAAAATTAACAACAGACTCACGTGAACTAGCTGTGAGAGTAATGCTTGAAAGATTTGGGAATTCACCTACAGAACAATGCAGACAATAATGAAGTAATTCAATTCAATCTTAAATTATTCTTATTACTTTATTAGTGTTATATATGAACATTAATTATTACAGAATCAATTTTATCATTAGAAGGGAAGAAACTCACAAACTCAGTGTCAAAGTTTTAACAACATCACACCATTTAGAATACAGTCTATTTATATTCACAGAGAAAAACTTCATTGAGAAGCAAGGCTGAGAAAGAATATACTTTCCTTTAAAATAACATTAATATAATTTTGTGTTTGTAGTGAACATGCTAGAAACTTGGAGAATGTAGCATAAAGGTTCCCACATCATTGTTAAGCTGACCTCCATAATCCTGGCCATTTTCCACCAACAGAGTATGGAGAGCTTCATCGGGTACCAGAAAAAAAGTAAGACTGCCATATTGTGCATCTGAATTCCAATTATATGAGCTTTAGCTGTTGAATGATATCTCATATCCACCCTTCTAAGTTATATTGGGTACTATCAGGGTTTGTGTGAGAGGGTGTGATGTCTCTACTTTGTATTAGGAAAGAGTGAAGGCAGTTCTCTGTATTTTTAGGATATAGGACCCATGGTGAAAAGGACCCTGAAATTAGTCATTGTGCAGAGCACAGCTGACTTCCACTGTTTAGCTGCATTGCCTGTGTAATGTGCAAAATGCAGATGTGTGGACAAAGGCACATAAGGTGCAATAGATGCAATCGCAGAGGTCTAAAGTTGTATCATATAACTCGGCAATTGCCCTCAGAAATTAGGGGCTAGAAAGGGTCAAAGCTGACAGTCACATATTGCCTGAAGTGCAAAGAAACTTCCAAACTGGAGCCACACACATGCCAGGTTTTACTGCATGGTAATAGGAGCATAACAAGGAAGTCCATATGGAGAATCGGTGAGGCAGAGTTGAGTCTGATGGTAGAATCATAAGTGAATTTCTAATATTTATGATATTTTAAACCATAACAGTATTGGGTATCCTTATATTTAAGTTGCTTAACACTTTCCTACCTTGTGGAAGCTCTAACAACTCCATTGTCTACAGAAAGCCTCTGAAATTCATACGGGAAAAATCTCTGGGCCTTCCACTTCTCCAGTGAATTCCATTCTGGTTGGACTGAGTTGTAAATTGTTACAAATTCCCATTTCCCTTCCCTTGCTTGTATTCCCCAGGAAACTGTTGGCAGCCTGCCAAAACTAAACATACAGGCATTCTAAAGAGCTGGGTTCATGCCACTGCGAAAGCAGCCGCAACACACTGCAGTGGGAACTGTTGGAACAGCTGTAGTGGCAGGGGGCTCCCTTCTCATCACATGCCCCAAGACCTGCACCCTCAGCCCCAGAGTCTCATCCTCCCTCTCGGGACACCAGATGGGCCCCAACTCTTGGGTGGGGGGGGCGAGAGAGATAGGATTTCTGTTTATAGGTGTAGTTTTTAAATGTATTAGGGGATTCCAACGAAGAGCCCTGCATGTCCCAGCCCTGAAGCAAGGGTTGAGAAAGGGAGAACAGCCACAGTAGGATGGAGCCCAGGAAAGCAACAGGATACATCGGACTGCAAAGACTATGGTTGCTACTTATGCTGCAATCCTCTGTAGTGAATGGTCCAGGCTTCCCCTATCACCCATTGGTATGTGGCATGAGGCCAAAGAAGAGATGCAAGGACTATGAGGCCCAGAGCTGGGGCCAGAGACCAGATATAAAGGACAATGAACTTTTATTTTGTTGGACTTTCTGTTCTCGTGGAAGGGATGAACTAAATCGTGATCTGGCCAGAGAGCCAAATTACAGGAACAGACACCACAATGCCACAGTGACTGCCAGATGATGAGAGAAGTGCGAGGCCACATCCAGCCACAAGGTGGTGATCTAGCAGTGAATGAACTTATTCATATATCAGAATAACGAAGAAGGGCTCAGCCCAAAAGATAGGATTGTACAAGTGAAAATCAGGCAGAATTTGATTCCAAAAACCTATACTTAAGAAAACTTTCTATTCTAATGCATTGTTTCATACAGTGTTTTCCTTGTATTTATTTACATCTCCTGCTATGTTTCTTAAATATTTTCTCATATTTTACCCCAATAATTAGCCATGAAATAATTATGTAAAGTAAAGTTCTTTCTGAAAGTGTACCTTCCATTTAATAAATCTGAGCCTTTGATAATTATTAATGTGCACACTCAAGCAGAGGGATGCTTTATTCACCATGTCATGGTACAGCTATTAATGATACTCAAAGGACTGAAAATTAACATTTTGGACGTGTCCAGAGCAGTAAACTGGTAAACAAGCCTGCAGTTAGTGCTATGGATGATTTGAATCAACAAGGGTGAAAAGATTTGGTTACTCTGTGTATTAGTGTTAATAGGAATAGATTATAGAGGAATATTTGTGATGTGACCTTCTGTGCACTAATTGAAATAGTATTCAGAGTCAGCAGTGGAGTAATCAAGTTAAACACTGAATCATAAATCATCATGAAAAGTGCTGTCACAACTTAGCCATTAATGCCCTGTATTGCTGGGCAGCCTCACGAAAATATCTGCTATGCCGATCTTTAGGTTAATAGGAACAGAAATGGCATTTAAAGACTGTTTGGATCAAATCTGCTCTGAGGTTGAAAGTGTTAGTCTGTTAATTTACTGGTAATTTGAAGTGATGTAGTTAGGGTTAGAAGCAGCACAGCTGAGCCCCTTATAGCGAAACAAAGGGCTGTGGGAGTTTCTTCTAATATTGGGTGCAATACTGATTCACTTTTAATAGATGTGTAATTTCCCTTGTTTCAGCGCTATATAACATTTAGCATAGTACTCAGAATTAAAATACATAAAGCATGAGCTGCATGACATGATTATATTCCAAACAGAATTCAAGTGCTCATACTTAGAAAGCAACTTCAAGTTTGAATGCTATTGTGAAAGCTGAGGGCATCTCAACAAAGAATTTAAATGCAACAAAATACCCTTGTATTTTTGTAATGTAAAGTTATCGTTTTTTAACTGGTATTTGAGGAGAAAAATTAAAGTTTTCTGTTCAAAGAGGCAGAGATAAACTGGAATTGAAAAGGCAATATTTTCTTATGGATAATTTTCAGATTTGATCAAAATAACGAGCAGGAATGATGTATACTTTTTCTAATAAAGACTTATGTCTCAACGCTGGGGAAGCTTGTGCTAATTTGATCTGTTACTCATCAGATTACGCAGACAACTAGATGCATAATGTTTAGGGGGGTACCTATTTATCATGATTTGCTTTAAATATTGTTAATTAACATTAACAAATTACAATAGGCATCTGGTTCAAAGGAACTTTCTTTAAATAACCAGTAAAGTTGATCTTAAGAAATATCCTGATTATCAGATACTTATTTTCAAGGAGATCCCATAACAGGTACACTGACATTTGGCTGAATTTGCATCCAATGTATTAAACTGAAACAATGTTACTTCATGAATTATTTATGCATATAAAAAGTGAACAATTTTAGTTTTCATAATTTGTCCATTCAAGGAACAGGGTGTGTGAAAGATTTGCTATTGATTTCAATAATACTTTCATTTTAATTACTTATGTTAAAGTGAATCCAACTGTATAAGTAATATCTTTAAGTTTGTTCATTTTTGTTTTAAATTTGACTCTGCATTTTCAAATGCGTATGGTTTGCTCACAGTTTTTTTAAGGTCAAATTCTGTTCTCAGGTACACTGGTGTAAATCCAGAATAACTAAATTGAAATTGCTAAAGTTCCCCAAGAATTAACTGTCCACAGCATTTAGAACCTAAAGAAATAGTTTTAGTCTTTGTACATGATTCATAAAAAAAGTGAAAAAAGATTTAGAGCAAAGAATTGAAAAAAAATGTTCAAAGTGATTACAAACATACAACATACATACATTGTTTAAGTAACTTACTAAATTAGAACTACAGGTACTGCCCTAGGTTTTGCGAGTACATGTGTCGTTAGCTGTGCAGGGCTCATGGAGGCTTCCATGACAAGCAAATGTAAGGTAAGAAGGATTTGCACGTGGCCATCATATTTCAGACATAAGTGGTAACACATTTTCATTTTCTTTGACGACACCCAGAGACCAAAAATCCATTACCATATAATTGGCAGTACCCACCATAGATCTAATACAACAAAAGTGTATTTATGTAAAGTTTGATTTGTATCTCATGTAAGGAATAGTTGCACTGAAGTCAGAATTACACTGATGTATAACTTGTATGAGGAAATACTCAAGCCTAGTGTGTACCTTTAGAGTTTCTGCCAGAAAAGCTACAGAAGCCAATGGACAAATGGAATCTATTGGCTGCAGGAGTGGATGTCGCCCAAACTGCATACTGAAAGCACCTTTCATGCATGTCTAAAACCAACCTTACACTTCAAAAGGGGTCAAAATTAAAAGTAAACAGAAATTAGTTTGTATTCTGTCTACTGTTTGGGCCTGCTTTGAAAGCAGTTGATTTGCCTACCACTTTAACATTTTAACTACCTTAACCTGTGATAAGGAAAAGGAATTATTTGTGCTTCACTATATGTTATTTAATATGGAATTTCCAAGACTTGCCTTGCTTTAAGAGTATTTAATAAGACCTTTCAGCCAATCAGCTACTGTTAACTTATATTCACCACAAGCTTCACATAGTTATTCAGCACCAGAACCTAAATTCTACTCCTTTGTGGAAAGTAAATGCCAAAATAAAAGCCTGCATGCTATTTCAAAGATAGATACTATATTTCAAGCACTAAAAAAATTCCTTCCAAAATATGCTTTTGTGGGAAGTTGTAGTGAAGTACTGTACTTACTCTATAAAAAGAATAGAATAACCGTTAGGTTCAATATGTACAGCAGTATGGTAAGAATATACCTCAGAATTACCCTTCATCCTTCTGTTTGGCTCTAGTGGTAGATGAAACAAAACACCACAACATAAATGTCCACTTAACTTTTTTCTCCCATGCTTGGCTGATCCTGGGGTTTTCCCTACAGGGAGATTTCTGTCACAGATGACAGTTCCTTTTGCCCAAAAAGTCATTTCCAATTCTCTTAAGTACTGGTGGTGTTAACAAAGCACACCTGACACAAACAATACTCATGATTTACTCAGAACTTTAAGCGGTAGCACAGCCTAGTCACCTTGTTGCATAGAATTTTACAAGGAATTACAATTTATTGATGTTTCTTGATTATGTTCATTTTTAGCTGTTATTGCCAAATTCAGCCCCGCTATTAAAGGATATAATTCTGTTGATGGCAATGGTATGATGTCAGTGCTGTATATTTCCTAGCTGGCCAATGACACTGTAAATAACAAAATACATTAAAAGTAAAAAATTGATGACTCGACTTTTCTAGAGTGAATAAATGTTATGATTTTGAATGGTCATCATAAAACCATGTTGGGAGGAAGTCAGTCATAAAAACAATACACATAATGGGCCAAATCCAAGAATAATTCCATTAGCTTCCATAGAAATGTGCCAGCTTCCATGGAATTGTGCCCATTTAAGTGGTTGGTTAACTTTAAAAACACAGTGAAAACATGAAAGTGGTTTGCTTTCCTGTCTCCCTGCAAAATGGAACTTCAATTCATGAATAAAGTTAAGTATATTGCTTCTGTGCCCAATCAAAATTAATGTAATACAAAGAGTACATAATAGTAAAATAAACAATGCAAATTTTTAGTACTTGCAACAAAATATACATAGATTAAGAATTACCCATTAAACACATTCAGTGAATGTTTTCAAATAAGAAGTAGATTTGAGAAAAATTGCATTCTGGTCACAGACAATTCACATAGAGAAGAAAAGAAAAGCTACATTTCTAGACTGAGAGGTAGATTTTCAAAGGCACAAAGGGCCAGTTAGGTGCACAACTCCCTTTTAAAGTCACTAGAAGTTGTGTACCTAACTGCCCTTTGGACATTTAATTGTTTGTTTATGTTTACTATTATTCATATTAAGATAGTCTCCAATAGGGGCCTGATTTTTTGAGTGCTGTCCAAACACAAAAGAGAAGCAATCCCTTCCCTGAAGGACTTTGAAATCTACCCCATAAATCATTCATGTAGCTCAAACTAGAAATCATTGTTGTATATTAATACACACATTATATTAACATATATACACACAACTAAAATGTATATGGAAAATGGAAAATAAACATGGATACTTCTCTTTTAATTCAGTAACTTTATATTAAATTATCTTTATTTTACCTGTGTTTGGGGGGAATAAGAGTAAATTATTAATAAAAAATATCACAGCTTCTACTCATTATTGATTACAGTGTCTAGTTTATATCTGCAATTTTACAATATTACATAAACCCATCTTGTCCAAATTTAGCAAGTTGTTTTATATTGTTATATATATACACACACACACTAAATACTCATACATGCTCGGCAATGATAGAGAAAAGGAAAGAGGGGACATTCACAATTTATTAACATCTTAAAACTGTTTTTTAACAGTCCGGATTAAAAATCTTAGTGACCCTGTTTTACATAGTACAATTTGCTAAAACTTCTAAGTCACTCAATGATAAGAGGCTGATCGAAATGCTTCCACTGCATTAATCAAATACCAGGTCTAATTAAAAGAGCCATGCACAAAGCTTTTTCAAAATGTTGCTCAGGTATTGCAATAATTTCTGATCACCCAAGCCTGGAAGACAAATAATTAGAGCTGCCAGAGCATTCTGATGAGTGATGTCAGCATCTCCAAGTGACCTTCCCTCCACTAATTAATTTTCATCTTAAGAAAAGAGACCCTGTTGTTGCACATTATTAATTGAGTTCACTAAAAGATGCGCCTGATTAATTTTTGTTGATAATACTTGTCATTCTAGGCAGTGGCTGTAATCATTCTATTGGGTTTTATTTTTTAAGTTGATCTAGGTCTTTTTCAATGTGACTGATACAGTATCTCTGATACAAAATATTGTGCTTAAGGGCATATTCCATAATGTAACAATTCTGTTTTCATTGTTGTTGATTGTTTAGGTCAAGTGGAACTTTGATGTCTAGTTTGCCAACTTATTTTCAATTTAGTTAACTGAGTTTCCTCCTCTCTCCCCCTGCAGTCTTCCTCCAAGTTCCTATTAAAGCACAAAGAATACTCAGATTTTTATCTACTTTTCATCTCCTGCAAAATGTTTCTATGGCCTTCCTGCCAGCCAAAGAGGACTAGATGGAGCTTGCTCAAAGGCAATACTTTCTAGACTCAGGATGCAAGAGAAATGGGAAGCAGACCCAGCCCTGTAAACTATGGGTAGATGAGGATTTAAAGGTATGTGGTTAAAACATATTAGCTAACATTTTCTAACTCTAGTGTTGATAGGACTGTGTATACCTTAACATGTGTGAAACAGATTGAATAGAAGCATAGACTCCGCTCAAAGCTTTATCTTGACACACTAACAAGTGTTAAAGTCTACACTACCTTGCCTATGCTAGACTCTAAGGACACATTAGCCACACATTCTGACAACATGCTTTTACATCCTAGTTTAGACAAACCTTAAGTTTGAATGCATTTACCTCTATAATGCCTTCAGTCCCCATTGTCCCCTACTAGTCCAGAGAATGGACAATCTAGATTTACTGCAAAAATCTAATTGACTGTAATATGAGAAATGCAAATATTTAAATACATTGCTAACTTAAGTAAGAGGGTTAGCCAGTGATTGATAAATCTGTTACATTATCTTGGGTCATAATTCAGGGATTCATATCAGTCAGATGCAAGCCGGTTCTTTACAAAAAGTACAGTGCTGTGCACTTGAACACACTGGGGAATCTTCACAAGTGCTTGTAGATGAATACAACAACTACAGTATACAATAGTTGTAATTACATGTTTTTCATAAAATGAAACTGGTCTCCAGGTAACAAAAGCCCTGATCTTAAAGCATATATGCAATAAAAGTCGCTAAAATATATCAGGTTTTTCCCCTGCTTTGGAGAGTATTTTAATCAAGTTTTAATCAACATAACAGTGATTATCAATTTATCAAATATCAATTTAGCAACAAAGATTATGGAAATTTTCCCCAAGCCAGTGAACAAAGTATGATTAAAAAAGAGTTCTCCAGCATACTGTGATAAACATACACATACATCTCTTCAATTATGTTCCACAACTGGAAGGGACAAACATGCTGAAAAAAGAGGTATGGGTATCAAATTTAATAGAAATGTTTTTTTCATAAACTGTAATAGTTACTTTGCAAGAGCTTTGAATGTATAGGGAAAGGAAGGAGACTTTCAAACATGGATGGTATTTCCTCTGCCTCAGACTACGTGATTAGAGCCCAGGCTGGATTAGATAGATAGATGTGTTTGGACTGGTAATTGCTAGTTCCTTTTTTAAATTCACAAATACATACTTAAACTAACAAATATTTTAACAGCAGTGGTCATTATCTTCATATGATCTTCCCAAAAACAAAGTTTATGCTCGTGTATTCCTTTTTCTCCCCAAACAAATGCTATTCCTAGAAGTCTGATAACCTTATCAAAATGACACTACTGCATAAGCAAAGAAGTAACACAGAGACCCACTGGCTTTGACTCTCATTTCTTTGGGTTTCTGCCTGGGGGACACACAAAAATCAAGTGTCAAAAAATTATTGTTACATCAACACTCCTTTTATTTAGTTTTCCCACAATTTATTCTTTGAGTCACAAGACCCATACAAACAAACAAAACAATAAATTAATCAAACTAATTGTCCTATCAGCTGGAAAGAAAGAATTCATTGTTATTTCTATTTAAAACCTGTAGAGGTGCTTGGATATTACCATCATGTTGGGGAGGAAGAGTACATAATAGAAAAGGACAAAACTAGCAAGAAATGAATTGTTAATAGGGAAGCCTCTTAGAAAACCATAAGCAATGTCTTTAAACTACAAAAGAAAAACTTGACAGTATCCATTAATTTTTGAAGGGAGAAAATAATGTACCAATATTTAAAGGAGATATAAAGCATGATGAAAATATTTGAGAAATTTTAAATCTGTTTCAAAATTATGCATGAAACAGGTTTCCATCTCTCTCTCTCTCTCTCTCTCTCTCTCTCTCTTTCTCTCTCTGAATTTAAAGATGGACATAAAGCCTTAGAGACTGACATCCCACAAAATAGGCACACCATGATCACAGGAGAATGCAACTTTCCAATCCCAGTACCCTGTCCATGTGCCTCAAACTTAATCTGGCTGATTAACTTTTAGGAGTGAAGTTTAGGTAGTTTCTTACTATTTCTATTAAATCCCTGGCTTCTTTTAGTGAGACTGCTGACAAGACTGTTCATTTTGAACCAGATCCTATTTGCTTACATGCAAAGTTCCTTGACTTAATTAGGATCACTCAGATGAACAAGGCAAGCAGCGTTTGGCTCTTGAATGATGTTTACTAATTATGAATGAAAGCCTGCTCACTAGGAACTGAATGGAGAATATCAGCTCATTTTAAATTGACTACTACAGTTAGACATCACATTTTGACTTCTGTCTTCAACTGACCTGGGCTGGATTGAATCCATGAATTATGGCTGCGAGGTTTTGCAGCCCATTACAAATACTCTGAGACCTCTAGTCCTTCATATTTTCCCCATTTCCAGAACAGAGCTATTTTTGTCAATGACTCTCAGTGATAAAGTTTTATTATTATTGTAGACTTCTTTCCAATTTAGGATGCTCTTAGAGTCATCATTGTGTTTAACGTTATGTCAACTGTGTGTGCGCACACTATATATATATGTAATTGTTTTGGGGTGATATAAATTTCCGCCAGAAGGAAGATAAGCCAAAATTACCAAATGCATTTTCATCAATGACTCCCTATTAGGCTCTAGAGTCACTGGGTTAAATGTCAATGATCCAATATCTATCCAGCCTCAAAGCAATCTCTTCATTCAAAGAATATCTACCATTACAGAGAACACAAATCAGAGCAACTGTGTTTCCATTTACAAGATTTATACAGCCATTTGGAGAAATTTTTCTTTTGATTCCACTGATATTATCACTAGTACTACTAAAGTGAATAGTTCAAATCAGATTTAATCCATGCTAGATATTGGTTTTGTGTGTCAGCATGAACTTTCAGAATATATTGGTTTATATTATCAAGGACAGATATGGGTATTAAAGTCCCCCCATCTCCCCCCCCACAAAAAAAAAAGTTAAATCACAAAGAGCTTTATATTACCTTGGAGATAAAACAGCTTACAAAGCGCACAGCTATAGTAAGAAATTGCTATAATTTATTTAATTTGTTGTTTGCAAACTATTCTGATTGGGGTCCCAAAGGTAAGAGAGTGGTCCAGATCCTCTGGCAGCACAAAACAGACTTGTAGATGACCTAAGTGGCCGGCAAAGGATTCCCACTGTCGAGGGGAATCCTCCAGTGCCATTGAGCCACCTGCTCCTCACAACGGCTGTAGATGGCACAGCCAAAGAAAAGAAAGTTTGGCCAGGGCGCTGGCAGCCCAAAGTACTGTAACAGTCACTTGGGATCCATTGCAGTTGATACAACCCAAAGCAGCTCTGAGGCCACCTTACGTTGCTCCTCAGGGGCAAGCCACCCTTCAGTGAACTCAGAATCACAAAGCAGCACCAACCATCAAATGGCCCTGAGGACTGAGTTCTTTTTTTGTTTGCCTCCACAAAGTCAGCTAGTTTCCAAAACGAAGTTAATAAGAATGGAATTTGATTTTCAGGGAACAAGCAACCAGAAAATGATGTATTTTATACTTTAGTTTTAATTTAGAAAATGTTCCTGTATGCCAGCTATAAAAAATACCAATGTATACCAATTATAAAAATAATAATAAAAATAATAATCATAATTAAAAAATAACAGACACATTTTCACTCAAAAGGACCCCAAAAAGAAAACTCTCCAGACCACAACAGAAACTGGAATTTCCCCCATCCCAAGGAAATAGCCTGAACAGATAGATAGGTCTTGCAATGTACCCTGAAAGACAAACAACTCAGGAGAAATAAGGTACTAAAATTCTAGTCAAGGAAGCACAAGAAGAGCCAGGATAGATGCTGCTCTGCTCACTCCTCCTCTGTCCCCACCAATAAGGTACTGTCAACATCAATCAATCCCCCTTGACCTCTCTTCACCCGCCCTACAACACCATCAGGCTTCCTCCACAATCATTTCCATCCTGAGGTTTGGAAACACTAATCAGCCACTTTCATCCTTCCCAAACCATCCTTACCATCCTCTTAAGTCCATCCTATTCCATCACCAGCCAGTTCCCTTCCTCTACTGTTCATCACCCAGTTGCTGTGAAGCTTATCCTACTCATCCAGCGCATTTTCCTAATTAAAAATAGAATAATACGCTTACTTACTGCCTTCTAGCACTTCCGCTGCTTCTCTCTGCCTACCATTTGTGGTGTGGGCTGTTGTCTGGGGGACTTCTACTCTTCTTGTGTTTTTCTTCATTTCATGTTTTGAATAACCAGGAAACACTATGTTTCAGATGTTCCTAACACTGACTATTCCCTTACCTTTCAGGATCACACCGTGCAGCCCCCCCAAAAAGGTCTATTGGCCTCTATTCTGATCCCCTCATGAGATTTTTCATTATTGCTCTACAGAGGTCATCCTACACAAAATTCCTCTTGTTTTCCCTGCAAGAGATGTTTAATCTTGCTTATCACAGCAATCAAATTCACCCGTCACTATTTAAAGCCATCTCTCTCAGAAACATAGTAATTATATAATTTCAAACAAAATACTTTTAAAAGTTAATCATTAAAATGTATTTCAACAGAGTCCAGCTACCAGTCAACAATATTACAAGAGTTCACAGGTTTGGGGGAAGAAAGCTGAAATGTTAGAAGAAAATGCCTGGAAATGAACAGGTAAGTGCTTCAGCCATGTCTCTTGTTCTACATAATTCTTCATCTCTCACTGTAATTCATTCATACTAGGTGTGAGGGATACAGCTAGTCTCCCCAAATAGGCAACATAGCCATGTAAACATTATAAGAGCTTTAATCATCTTGAGCTTTAGTTTATAACTGTTACTCCTATGACAGTGGGAGGTCCCATAATTCCTTCCCACTCCATCCTATTACCCAGTACATTTGTTTTTCTTGTTTATTGTTTTCATGTTTATTTTTTAAGCAATTTTCATTTAATTTCATTCTCCCCTGACATATCAAGAAGAATCAATCACATAATTAAGAAAGAACTGCAAAATAATTAGAAATTACTATTCAAAGCAAGGGAGAGGGGGAAAATATACATAAGAACATAAGACTGCCCATATGGACCAATGATCCATCTAGCCCAGTATCCTGTCGTCCAACTGTGGCCAATACCAAGACCTTCGGAGGGAATGAACAGAAAAGGTAATCATCAAGTGATCCATCCCATCGCCCATTCCTAGCTTCTGGCAAACAGCAATCTCTTCCCATCTGGCTAATAGTCATTGATAGACCTATCCTCCAGGAACTGATCTGGTTCTTTTTTGAACCTCATTATATTCTTGGCCGTCACAACATTCTCTGGCAAAGAGTTCCACAAGTTGACTATGAGTTGTGTGAAGAAATATTTCCTTTTGTTTGTTTAAAACTTGCTGCCTATTAATTTAATTTGGTGACCCCCTAGTTATGGTGTTATGAGAAGGAGTACATAACACTAACTTATTTATTTTCTCCATGCCAGTCATGATTTTATAGACCTCTATCCTATCCTAGTCTATCCTTAGTCATCTCTTTTCTAAGCTGAAAAGTCCCAATCTTATTAATCTCTTATTAGTCTTAATTAATGGAAGCTGTTCCATACCACTAATTATTTTTGTTGCCCTTTTTTGTACCTTCTCCAATTCCAATCTTTTTTTTTTTTTGAGATGGGGTGACCGGATATGCATGCATTATTCAAGATGTGGGCGTACCATGGGTTTATAAAGAGGCAATATGATATTTTCTGTCTTATTATCTATCCCTTTCCTAATGCTTCCTAACATTCTATTAGTTTAGTTTGACTGCCTTTGCACATAGAGTTGATGTTTTCAGAGAACTATCTACAGTGTCTCCAAGATCTCTTTCTTGAGTGTTGACAGCTAATTTAGACCCCATCATTTTATATGTATAGTTGGGATTATGTTTTCCAGTGTGCAGTACTTTGCATTTACCAGCTTTGATTTTCATCTGCCATTTTGTTGCCCAGTCACCCAGTTTTGTGAGATCCATTTGTAACTCTTCACAGTCTGTTTTGGACCTAATTATCTTGAGTAGTTTTGTAACTTGTGCAAATTTTGCCACATCCTGTTTACCTCTTTATCCAGATCAATTATGAATATGTTGAACAGTACTGGTCCCCGTACAGACCCCCGGGGGACACCACTATTTACCTCTCTCCATTCTGAAAACTGACTGTTTATTCCTACCCTTTGTTTCCTATCTTTTAACCAGTTACTGATCCATGAGAGGACCTTCCCTCTTATCCCATGACTACTTACTTTGCTTCAGAACCTTTGGTGAGGAACCTTGTCAGAGGTTTTCTGCACATCTAAGTATACTATATCCACTGGATCATTCTTTGCCATATGCTTGTTGACCCCTTCAAAAAATTCTAGTAGATGCGTGAGGCATGATTTCCCTTTACAAAAACCATATTGATGCTTCTCCAACAAATTGTGTTTGTCTATCTCTCTGATAATTATTTTCTTTACTATAGTGTTATCCAATTTGCCTGGTACTGAAGTTAGGTTTACTGGCCTGTAATTGCTGAGATCCCCTCTGGAGCCTTTTTTAAAAATTGGTTTCACATTAGCTAACCTCCAGTCATCTGATACAGAAGCTGATTTAAATGATAGATTTCGTACCAGAGTTAGTAATTCTGAAATTTCACATCTGAGTGTCTTTCAAATTATTGAGTGAATACCATCTGGTGCTGGTGACTTCTTACTGTTTAATTTATCAATTTGTTCCAAAACCTCCTCTAATGCCACCTGAATCTGGGACAGTTTCTCACATTTCTGTCTAAAAAGAATGGCTCAGATTTGGGAATCTCTCTCACTGCCTAGGCTATGAAGACTGATTTAAAGTTTTAAAGCTGCCATGCAGAGGGTTGAATGTCCTTTTAACAAAAGGGGCTTAACTAGATAAGCTAGATCTGCTCTTTTTTGACCCAATGTTTAGAGAGTAACTATTCAGTATAACGAAAAACATCAGAAGCCAGGAAATGGATGGTCGCTTGAACAAATGTAACTGTGCCCCTTTGTGTGTATTTATTATGATATAGTCTTTAATTACATGATCACATAATATTTTTCCACTGGACTCTGCCACATTTAATGTACAGTGCTTTGTGAACAAGAGCTGTTTATTATCCTCATAATTCAGTATGTGGTCCCATTCCTCCTTTACTGTAACAAACCCTGCACTGAATAAGGATTTTTTTCTTTATAGTCCTTTCTATGACACTCATCAATGTACTGAGTACCTCACAAGCATTAATGAATTTATTCTTATAATACCTCCGAGGCTGCAAAGTATTATTCTCATTTTCAACTGTTTCCTAGAAAGCAGCAGAGCCCCTGCTTCATTTCAGGCACCCCTGCTATGTCAGATGGAACGAGGTAGAAATAATTCAGAATCCTGCTCTCTACCCTATACATCTTCACTAATCTAATGCATAGATTTGAAGAACTAACAGAACATTATCAGATGGTCAGAGAACCAATTACAAAATTCAGTACACAAGCACAAAGTATATTTTCAAAAATCCTTATAGCCATCCATAGGCCATCAAAAGTCAGATCTGTGACCTTGGGACTGTCTCCCTGTCAAACTTCAAGTTTCTCTCATCAACCACTGACAGGAGAGGAGCCTTGAAATTTTATCACAGGAAAAGTATCTTCTCCACTCTGTTCATGAAGATGGCTGAACCACTTTGGCTTAGACATCCCAAACAATTTTTTTCCTGAACTAAGAATAAACCTACTGAATTTCAGTCATAAACCTAAAAGACTGAAGTGATGACCAACTGGAAGTAACACCTTAGAGTTGATATATTATCAGATACCAATAGCTGCATAGTTAAAAAGTGTGTCCAAAAGAGGGAATGGCATGCGACCTTCTCTACTAATGCATAGGGTGCTAATAATATCAATGAATAATCATTTAATTTATGAGAAAATTATGGACTCCATAAAACATATTCTGTGCAGAAAAATATGAAACTTGTCTCTGCAACAGGTCTGCTTGGTAAAGTACAGCCAGCTGCACAAGCCTGGCAAGGTAACACAAAATCTTTAGAACTGAATTAAGTCACAGAAAATTGCAAACCCAGGAGACAATGATCTGTCCTCATCCCACAGCCCACAATGCTTCGTTAAATTAACATTTTCAACCACCATATGTAGCTATAATGTACATTTTACAGGTGTTGGAATAACTCCCTTGCATCACTGGTGGATAATCGGACTCACTAATCTATTTTCTGAAAAGATCCCATTTTAAAAATCCTTTCCTAAGACTGCCTGTGAAGGAAAACCTGGTGCTCAAAGCTCAGAAAAGGAGTTATACTTTTGTTTCCTTTCTTGAACACTGCACTGAATGCAAAAACTGCAAGATTAGTACATATGCAACTTTAGTAATTTTGATGGCCCATGCTATGTTGCAGTTTTGTAATGCAATTTGACATTGCCAAGTAAATGGTTAAGATTTAAACATTTTTTACCTGACGTGATAACTCAGTGCAAAACAAAAGTGCAGTTAAAAACTCACTTCCACAGCTATTTGTGCATTTCGACTAGTGTTCTGAGCACAACTGCATCACATCGTATGTAAACTAGTATCAACAAGCATTCCCCAGAGCATATAATTTTAATATCATCAATTCAACCTGAAAAGCAACTTATTTAAAAAACAAACAAAACAAAGCCCACTACCCTCCATATTAATTTTCTTGGAGTGAAATCCTTTATTTTGGTTGTCCTTCATGGTGGTTTTATCAGAGTTGAAACTGCCAGTTTCAAAGCTTCATTTTACGTATTCATTATTCTCTCCTCTAGATGATCTTGTTAAGACTATAGGTTTGGTCATGCTGGATCCATCTTATATTTGGATTCTAGCTGCAGTATAAATGCCATTTTTGTAGCTCCCCTATTTTCAAATAGAAAATGGCCATATTCCTTTCTTATGTAAATATCACACAAAAAAAGACTTCAGACTAGAGAGGACTTTAAAAGCACAAGTATGTTTGTTTTCCTGCAGCTGTACTATGGAAATGAATAATACAAGACATCCATATATCATTAAAAGATGTTATTTCAAGTTTCATTATATTTCAATCTAATGTTTATATTCCCATGGATATCTTTTAAAGTAATATTGAAAATCAAATAATAGGTATCCAATTTTAATTTTAGATAAGGTAATGTCCCTAAAACAGTATGAATTGTAATGACTTTCATACATTTCTAATAAGAACCTAAATGAATGATTGTATAATTAAAATTACTTGATTTCATGACTCTAATGCTTTCATTTATTGCCAATGCTATGCATTTACAGCAATATTATAGGCTATTGTATTAGTTTACTAATTTCATTACTGTTTTTGAACCTCTGTGGGTTGTATTAAATTCCATATCTGGACCTAAAGAAGAAGTCCAGTGTAAGGAATGTAATATAAGACAGACATGGCAAGAATCAGGACAAGACTAGCTGGTTGGAGCCCATTTCTCCTCTCCTCAATACAAGTGGACCATTAGAAAACCACCACATGACAGAGAGAGTCAACTCCATGATGTTCTCTCTGGTTGCAGGAATCTGATTTTAAGAAATCAGTATTGGCATCTGACTCAGATAAAACTACCAACAGATGGAGCAAAGGCACGATGTGGGCAAACTTTAAGAGTAAAAGGGAAATGAAATAATCCACAATGGTAGGGGAATAAGGAAGCCCGAAAATGAAAGAGTCACAGTAGGTCCAATGATCCTATATGGACCATTCTCTGGATCAGATGAAATGAAGGACTTTTCATATACTACTTAATAGGGCATCTTTTTTAAAGTATCTACTGCATGATACTTGTTGTTATTCAATGGGGTTGAATCCCTATTTATCCTCCCTTTACACAAAATCCTAAATCTGCCCTACGGAATCTTTTACAGTAAAACAACAATAAACTCTCTTATCAACAGCTTGTTGTAACAGATACAATACATGGGGTACTGAGATAAAAAAAAGCATGAAAAGCATTTCTGCCAACATCGTACAAAATATTGAACATCTGCTATATCTGGGATCCTGGGAGTTGTAATTATAATTTTTGAAATCTGCACACAAGAGTTATAAATATTAGAACTGTAGCCTGTGAAAGCCATGAAATATTTAAGTTGTTTGGCAGGCTTAAGAAAAACTCATAAACTTAATTTAAGCAGCCAAACACTGTGTTTTTATAGATTTTACATCATTCATGTCACTAGTCACATAAATTTAAGCAAACTATGGAGCAGCCCAGAAGTTACAGATGGCAACTCCTGTGGGCAAAAGAAGGTCAGTTTCAGATTTTAATTCTTGCATTAAACTTGTCTTAATTATTTCTAAGGTGCCCATTACCTTGGTCACCTATGAAGTGCCAAAAGAGTGCTTGATGTTGTAGCAACATATATAAAGATATTGGGAACTTGTCCACTGTCCCTGCACCCAGGAACTCTCAGCCTAATATAGATACACAAAATATATTTCATCTGGATGCTGATTTAAACTTGAAACAGGACAGTCTGCAGAGATGAATGATGAAAAGCTTTGCAAAAAATGTTGCAAGGAGGGAGCTGAGTTAAAGAGGAGGTAGTTTGGCACATGAGAAGAGGAAGGTAATTTCATGCCTAAAGAACAACATGTAAGACATCACCGTGATGAGAGAGGGAGAAGGATACCATGGGGATTTTGAAGAGTGAGAGGTTTTTGAACAGGGTTTTGTTTTCAGGTTGGTGCCATTCTAAAATCTCTCATAAAGATAGAAAATGCTCTTGATCAAAGATGAGTAAAATAATTTAGGACAGCAAATACCACAGCCAAATTCACAGAAGCTACAATACGAAAGAGACCCAAAGGCAAATTCTCACTTGTATAAGTGTCTGTTCAACCTGTTAGGTATCCATATGCCACCATCAAAAAACTCAACTCTGCATATTGGTCTGGGGATGGCCAAATGTGCCTACTGAATGCTTGTAGCAAGAGTAAACTTGAATGGATAAGGGAGGGAAAAGAGAAGATATGAGAGGATGTAAAGTGATTTTAAATAGAGCTGTCCAAATTCTGCTCAAAATGATCTAGTATTAATTTGGAAAATGCCACTGTCTTGATAAGAAATTCATTTGTAAATCAATGTAGAAACAATAGATTATCACTCATGTAGACGGGCAGAATTTGACTCCAGAGGCTCAGATACACACTCCTTATTCAGGAAAAATTCCCTTTGATCTACTGAACTGATAGTGAACAGTGAAACATATCCCAACCATTGAACCGACTAGTAAAACTTGTGCCTAAATGTCAGGTGTCATGAGAGTAATCAGAGTAGTCATTAGTTAATTGAAGTGGCCTACTAATATACATATTTTATATATGTTTTACACCAGTATCATTCCATCGCATTCAGTGGAGCCACTCATGAACTACACCTTTGTCTGCACTGCCAGTAGGTTCTGGTTGTAGACCTGACATATCTGGATCAAGATAGATAAGAGCAAGTGCAAGGCGGGTCTTTCTGAGACAAATATAAGACAATCTGATTATGAACGGGCTACATTTAAACAGTATTTACATGTTTTGTTAAATTAGCACCAATTAGCCTAAAATGATCTTTTCAACTAATTTAGTCAGTTCTGTTGCCCACCACATACACAAATAGCAATCATTGTGCTACAGGTACTGTTTCCCCTGCCCACATTGCTCCTTTCCCCCAGACCTCAGAAAGACCAGCCACAGGTGTTTCATCAGAGTTGAGTTGGAAAAAGCAGGTCTGAGGAGATAGACACACTCTGTAGTGTCATCCTTCCACACCTGTGAAGATTCCATGCTAAGTTAACATATTCTCTCGATTCGGTTTAGGTTGGGGTGGGAAGGTAAGCAGAGCCAACAAGGGTCTCCATGGCAGCATAGCTCCTGCAGAGAAACCTACAGGAACTGGGAATGAGTACAGAAGCACAGAGCCTCCATGCAGACTGTTCTGTGCCTCTATGAATCCTGTCAACATCCATACAAATCTTACATTTTTATAATAAATCAAACACCTTAATTGTTCCATAGAGTGTCAGGAGCCAAAGCCAATGTTCCATAAGGAGAACGTAAAGGGAGATTGTTTTACATACCTGGCAGACAGCACTCACAGGTTACTACGCTAAGTTACTAATATAGTTTATATATATATATAGTTACTTAGTACAGAATCCAACCTAACAAGAGTTCTAAGCAGTTTAGTACTTTGGTGAGTATCATGTTCATGAGCCACTGCTAATTTTTTTAAGGATGGAGCCTTTTGTTAGACAGAAACAAAAGAAGGGCTTTTTATTTTGATTTTTTATTTAGTTATTTGTAAATAACTGAAGCTTGCAGGTCATTCAAGTTTCCCCAATCTTAAATCTCAAACTACATGCATTTGTTAGCGTCCTAATTTTTGCCTTTAGTTTTTGTGCTAACAGATTTCTTCAGCAGCATTTAAGGTAAAAGTAAAAGATTTGATGATTAATCAGATATTAGGAATATTTCTAATATATTTCTGAGGATAGGTGGAGCAAAACCACCAAAAGAACAAAGCATCTTCCTGTTTGGCTTCAGATTTTTGTCCCCAAAGTGCACAAGAAATTGGAATCTTTATTGCAAGACAACATTTGAGCATGCTTTATATCAGGTGGTTGAGGACTCTCCTTTTGGAAAACAGAGTCTTCAAATTCTGCCTCAGACAGTTTAGCTGTTAGCTAAGATATGTAGAATGGTCACTATTAAAATATTGACAATTTTTTCTTTTGTCTCACCAACATTACTGCAATATTTCAGAAATACTATGCCAATGCTAGGTGCCAGGAAACAGTAATTGTAAACATTTAACGGTGACCAATAATAACCTGCTGTGGGTAATAGCCAAAGATGCAGGGTGAAATCCTGGTCATAGTGAAATAAATGGCAAAGTGAATTTGATTTCAGTAGGGCCAAGACTTCCTTCCCCACTAAAATCTAGCAATAAGATCTAGGAGTTGGCATGTTGGTGAATTATAAAATATAAAAACTAGCACCTAAGAATTCAAATTTTCACTTCAGTGAGTCAGAGTACATTGCTACAGAGCCTCAAACCTCACTGAGCAGAACTGTCTGTCCATAATGCAAGATCTATTTGGATTCAGAATTTGCTTTGCTTTGATAGCTTTGCTCTAAGTTTAATTGGTGATATCCCTGCATTATTTTGAAGCAGTTGAAACTGTCATAATGGTTAAAATCATTTTTGGAAACTAATTGCAATTCCACAAGAAAATATAATCAAATAATCTCATGGTTGCTACTGTCACTGAAGAAAATGTGCACAGATTAGTGGCGCTAGGTTTTCAATGAACTCAGTGTCAATATCTAGTGTTATAAAGTGAAAGTGTTTCTAGTCTTATAAAATGAAAAATATTTTAATGCTTTAAAAATAAAAGCAGGTTTCTTTGCCTCAGTATTATCTGAACACAGATAATTAATAACTTGTGATGCCAAAGTCATAGGTCAAATCCCAGAATTTATTGCAAATCTCTGGAAAATTACCTTTCCAATGACATATGTCAAACATAATCTACTAATAATTTAGGAGTTCAGCTCTAATTATTTATGAAGAATCCTCAAGTTATCTGTAGTGATTTATGTATCAAATATATTAAATGGTTTACATTTTAGAGAAAGAAAACACTATCAACTTCTGTCTCTGCCAATTCCTCCAACTACATGAACAGCACACAGTACTTAAGAAACAAGAGCTTTCATTTTAGTGAAAATTACAGTACATCTCTTTCTTCAAAAAATGGAAAAGCACAACAATGGATACTCAGTATGCATGGAAATATCTAAGTTCTAGGGTGCAAATGTCATGGCCCAAATAGTTTTTGAGTTGAGAAACCTGGGAGCAGGTGAGGAGATGCAAATAGCAATAGGTTTTCACCACCGTACAATTTACAGTTAATGCAGAAGAACCCGTGATGAGCTATCTAAGGTCAGAATTCAATGAATTATCAGTTCAGCCACCCAGATTCTCAAACTAACATTACTTTAGAGATCTGTGCTGCACAGCTATGTATCTGCACAAAACTATTCCAGCAGTACCTTATTCTCATAGCAAAATATTTTGTGATAATTACCTGATCTCCAGCATTTGTTGAAACACTTTTAATTAGACCCTTTTTTATCACATGCAAAAAAAATGTCAGGGCTAGTTCCGTCTCCTGCTTCATTCTCTCATGAATCAATTTGTAGAGACATTTAGAAGTCAATAATCCACTGCATCTTTGATGACAGGTGATTAATTTCTATATTTTAGAGACATAATAAGATTTAGCAATAAAAAGGCCTTGAAGTAACCTACCAAACAGCTTTAATCTCAGTCTTGGGACTGTTGCTAAATATGAATACTTACACACAAATGTGGATAATTTAAGTTAGTAGGTTTTATTGCAGACTTCTTACCTTTCCATATTAATCTTGTTTTACAATCAGACTATCTATAAAATCAGTTTATTCTGAATAATTTTTCTAACATCCTATTTGGAGGACAGGAAGTAAATTATTTACCTGCAAGGGCTCTATTCTTGTAAAAAAAAGTATTTTTACATGCTTTCCGTTGTGTGACTTCAGTGGTTCTCAGTGGGCAGGGGAGTGGAAAATGGGACAATGGCTCTTATAATTAAAGCGGACTCAGATTTACACCAGAAGACTGAAAACCCTGGGCTGCACTCAGGTCTCAATGCATCTCATACTGAAATTAATCAGAGTCTTTCTGTTAGCTTTGGTGGGGCCCTTTTCAGCTTTCCAATCCACTGCTTCAATCATTTTACTTCATACGCCATTTCATGTTGAACATACTACATACAACTCCTGACCATGGTGTACTCCAGGGAAGGAAAAATCATCAGAAATCCTAACCTTCTGCATTTTCTCTGGTAAATTATCATGTAACTTTTTTTCTTCTGGAAGTAATCCAGTTTGAAGTTTGTGACACCCACTAGGTTGCATTGAATCCCCGCTAACCAGAACTGTTAAGACACTTCCATTAAATTATACTACAGCCTGTTGCCCACAGCTAAAGAAAAGAAAGGACAAAGTTTACACACAGGGCTTGTAAGATCTACTTGCTAATGCTCATTGGGAAGACTTTCCTAGAGAAACTAGGATCTCAGTTACCAATTACTGTAGAATTTCAGCTTTCAGTGTTAAAAAATGTGTAAGATTATAGTTGTGAATAAAACCTAGCAAAAGTAAATTGAAGAAGTGCCTCCTTCCTGCGTCTTTAGTGTTTTGACAGAGCCCCACTCTCTCCCCTGCTGCTTGTAGCTTTGCACAGAATGGCACTTGGGAGACGTGGGCAGGAGTAAGCTGAAATTAAGACTGAGTTTCAGTTCTCTCATATAGAATCTGCAGACAACAGTGAAGCTCTCAAGAATACTATCACTATCATGGTGCAGCTGCTGGTTCTTGGGAAAGCTATGAGCAACAGTGGAGCAAACAAAAGAGAACAACAAACAACGCAAAAATCAAAGGCTGGGGGAGCAGAAATGTTGCAGAGATGTTTTCTTCCTCTCAACAACCAGGAGGCTACAGCAGTAAAATGATGAGATTCCCGTCCCTTGCAGCAGCTGGAAGGTTTTAGGGGAAGATGAACATTCTAGTCTCATATCATTCAGATATGCCCCAGCAGGCAAAGATGATACCGAAAATATGTAACAGGAGGAAATGTAAAAGACTTTCAAAGGAAGGAATGGGGGCTTGATAGTGACTTGGAAAGGTGGTGTAGGAATAAACAAAACAAATGGGGGTATATTGCCTGCCCCATGCATTCGACAATCATGCATCCAGCTGTTGTCTTTAAAATGATGTGATTTATAACATAATATAATATATTTTAGGTTCTTTTATTTGCCTTCGGGATGTTGAGCCTTTATGGTTCATGTTTTCAAGTTTCTCTCTGCATCCATGAGGACTAGAAACTTATTTCTTTAGTTTCTTAAATGAAAACTGAAATTCTATCATAATCACCTTACTCTAGAAACTAGGCCTTTAAGAAAAAAACACCAAATAGCACAAGACTCATGATAAAAACCATGACAAGGCTGGGGAAAAGAGGTGAAAATCAGGATGCTGAATGCAGGGGACTTGGTGAGAAAAGGGAGGCAGCAAAATTGTGTGATAAAAGTGAGTCAATCAAAAGGGAATAAAATGTTAACAAGATATTGAAAATGAATTGCAGACCAAATGTTAATCCATGATGTAAAGACGAAGGAGGAAGTGAAGGCTTCAGGCCTTTTTTAAATAGAATCTAAGAGACAGAGACAAACAGATATTTACACTACACCAACAGTTCTAATGAACAAGTGTGTATGCTCACCAGTTTCACTGTTTTAGAAAATGATTTTTTTAAACCCAAGTGTTGCTGTATTTAGATCCTACTAGGAGGAACAGCTGTGTCTTTATGTAAAGTAGAAAATTTGAATATGAGAACAAAACCATTTTAGGAAAATTAATTACAGTGAGAGACTGGACACATGAGGAGGACTAGGCTTATCTGATAGTAAATGATAGGTTGAGGTACAGCAATGAATTTGCGTGCACTGTATTCATTTTCATTTCTGCAGGTGGAGGACCTGCAGGTTCATAGGTTAGAATTGCATAGCTAATCCAATTTTGCCTAGACACAGTTGATGTACTTCTAAGTTTTCAAAGATGAGCTCAAGACATGCTTAAATCTATTCATTGTCCTAACAAAATACACTTTAAGTTTGAACCACTTGTGAATTGACCAGTTATTTCAACATATCCCATGTGCCAAACACTGCATTTTATTCTCAGTTTCTGAAATTACTTTATCTGTATAAACAATGCTCTGTAGTTGTTCTGCACACCCCTTATCTAGAACTCCAGGATCAAAGAGATTCTTTGAATTGATGTGTAAGTGCCTGTTTTATTAATTACACTGCTCAATTAGGTGACTCATTATGACACAAGCTGTCCCAACATTCTTTTTTTAAGATCAAAGGGATGAATTCTGCCCTCAGTCAGTATAGTTCCCACTAGGGAGTCGTACATGTAAGTGATCGCAGAATTGGTCCTTAAGTATTTAATTTACCCTTCTATACTAGAGGTTAACAACATAGTTCAAGATGAAGTCTTGAAGTCTTCAGGTCCCTACCATCGCTAATATGCTACGATTCTATGAATGGCATTTCAGCAGTAGCTAATGTTATAATATGCTGCACAGAACTGAATAAAGTATTTTAGGTCTGATCCCTCTTAGCAAAGCGGCTGTTATTCAGTAACTTGATGTTTCTGCATATGTAGCTCCATATTGCACTTGTGTTTTCCTCTACCATGTCAAACTGCAAATGCTATGTCCAATTGATTGTCTTAACACCAGGTCTGTTTGAGAATGACTTTTCAGGAGTGAAATCCTGTCTCTATTGAAGTCAATGGCAAACCTCTGATTGACTTCAATGGGACCAGGATTTCACCCTAGATGTCTTCTTCCCAGTGCGTTTTGGATTATTTGCCTCTTCCAAGTAGATCTATTGAAGATATTTTTCAAGGTTAATTCTCACTTTATTTCCTACCCATGTTTTTAAACTTGGTAAGTTTCTTCTCACTATTTCTCAGTGAATACTGGATTTTTCACCATCTCCCTGTTTAATATTGTCAGTGAAATTAACGAGCGTTCATACTTTCAGGAGCACCAAAATTCCTAGGGAAAAATAAACGAAAGAAAAACAGCAGAGCCAAAACCATGCCATACATGCATCTCATTGATCAATGAGGAGCAAACTGCTAAAATATTCTACATGCTGGATCACCATGAAGGGGCGGCACAAGAATTTTAATTTTCTGTTCAACATATTAGCAGATGGCACTAGTCTCTGGGTGCTATAGCAGAACTGGTTAGACTTAGAAGGAACTACTGTATTCTGAGAAATTGCTATATGAAGAAACGTAATATATACATCTACTGCTGAAGCCAATGACATTAAATTCTCTACAGGCCTAGTATGGAAAAGCTAATGCTAACAAGATGTTCAAGACTAAATAAAATCAGGGTCATGTATCAGGGTCATGTATCCTATTAAAATCAGTATTTTAAAAACTGCTTGCTTAAAGCATTTACCTTGACATTGTACATTATCTTTAATACCAAGCCAGCTCTTATATAGTCAACTCTATTTGATGTAACTAAATCTCAGATATATGATTGATTTTCAGGCTTCTTTATCCATACAAAAATATGAAGCAAAATCAAATTTCAGTATGTTTAAAATTTATGCTTGCAGAGACAGTCTATGGTAAGAGGCAACATATTGTGTGCAATAGCATTATGGAAAATTGGGTAGCACTGTTAGAAAGTGTTCTTCATCAGTAGGTAACTATGGATAGTGCTTTGTCTCCCACTTCCATTCATAAATTCAGGGATCTTGTGGAGTGGATAGATATTTCAAAGAAGTTGATGTTTTTTGTACTGTGTGTATGTGAGTTCAGTTTTATTTCTTGGCAATGTTAAAACACACAGGCAGTTCAAACAAACTTTTTGCAGCTATTCATTCATTTGAATTAATACTTATTTGTCCAGAGTAATGATAGAACTAGCTCTATTGAAGATAAAATGTTGTCTCTATCCCAAAGAGTTTGCTGTCTAAAAGAGACCAAGTGAAATGTGCTGGATGGGATGGGAACTGAGTTACTGCAGAGAAATCTTTTTTG
>ML675618.1:36960247-36982568 GCA_007922155.1 Mesoclemmys tuberculata | reverse complement strand
TCATATTGGTCCCTTCTGACCTATGAGTCTATGAGTCTATGAAATCCTCTCTCCCCTGAAACCAATGGGAGTTTTGCCATTGTGTTTAAAGGAGTCACAATTCCACTCAGAAATGGAACATGCTAGGAAGTCCAAAAGATAGGAACAAAAAATATTTATTTATTCAGATTTATACACACACACACACACACACACACTCACAAAGAACACTCTATCCATATATTCTAGCCACTGTAGACATAACTTGAAAATATATCCAAACATAAACAAAGTGAAGCTATGCAATTTACTCTCAACTGCTACTGGCAACTCAAAAGCTCAAGTTACATTTCCCTTTCAGCAGCCCCTCCACCCTCATAAATAAAAGAATATTTTACTGCAAAAGAAAGTGAATGGCAACCAGTTTGAGAGTCTAAGCATATTTTTTAAAAGTTTGCTTTTTCTCTTCTTAGATTATGTTGACTGCTACAGAGTTCCTGATGTTCACTAATAAAACTTCAGGAATATTAGCACTAAAGTTTCGTTTTACCTGTCAGCAGATAAGTAACAATTTAGTAGTGCCTCAGGGTGATTGATGACCAAGCAGCAAAAAAACCCCTAGTACTATAAACCCTATTTACAACATCTGAGAAGAACCTTAAAAAGATAATACTATGGGTTAGCTTTGTGTTATTTTCTATACTTGTTATAAAATTTGTCATGGGGTCTTTAATTGTCTCATTTGCCATTTTTTATGATCTTTGTCATGACAATAAGTTTTCATATCATTCAGTGCCTGTTAAATTGCTTCACACTTTTCTCCAGAAGTCTGAGAATACTTTAGAGATGCTGTAGTGTGATCATTGGATTCTTCAACCCTATTTATATAGGGATAGAACTTGTGAAAGAGCAGCTATCGAGCTGTTCTTTTCTTATACATCAGATGAGCCACTATTCCCTGCCTATTACTTTACACAGCCTTTATGCAATCCAGACTAGCTGTGTCACCCCTGCTGACTGACCTGGGGTATCCTTTACACTACTTTGCTGCTGTTGCCTCCACTCTTGGATTGCTCACAAACAGCTTCTAGCATGTAAGTCACTCCCAGCTACATCTGTGTGCGCTTGCAAACTGCCAGTCACACTTAGGCTTTCACTAGCCTGAATTAAACTGCAGGGTTACCGCAACACACTCCCAATCCTAGACTTTCCCCAGAAACGTACATCTTGTCCTGGACAAACAATCTCATATACAGTCCGTCATTTCATTAATAGAAATGATTTGCACAAATCCTGCTCTAACAAATGTAGTTTCCCGAGCACTTCAGTTCAAACACACTGGTTTAGCTAAAAACAAGTTTATTAATTAGAAAGAGGTAGATTTTAAGGGAGTACAAGTAATGAGGCCCAAAAGTCAGAATTGGTTACAAGAGCACAAACTATGATAAAATCACAGCAAAGTTTCTCTCACCACATGCATTCAACCTTGGTGGCCAAATGTCTAGGCCAGGACCCCTTCTGATTAGTGGCTGTTGCTGTTGTTTCTTTTGGTGCAGTGAGTTGATGGACAGTGAAGAGGAGGAGTGGGTGGCTTGGAGTGTTTGTTCCTCATTTTTATAGTGTCAGTCCCTCTCTTAGAAAACATTTCTTGCTGATATTCAGGAGACAAAAAGTCTACAGGAGAGGATATCTCCTGCTGGTCCCCCACCTCTTGGAACTCCCTTTGTGCTTGATGACTTGGTTTATTGCTTACATGACAACTAACAGAGTACACATTCTTTTGTTTGAGACAGACCTGTTTGGGCAGGGCTGTCATATGGAACAGATGTTAATAATACCATACAGTGGAATCTCATAACTTCACATACAATGTTACCACACATTTTATCAGGACAATATTGACCAGCAAATTATGAGGTTTCATATGATACCTCACAAGGCATACTTTGCACAAAAGAATATTGCAATAGTGTGTAAGAGGTGAATCCAGAGGTACAGTCTGTAACACTTGTTTCTTCTCTTTCACAAGGCTGGCTACTCAAAGACTCACAAAGATCTCACTACGATGTAATTGGTGAGATCACTATGATGAGACCAATTGCATCATCTTTGAGACTCCTTTAATTGTGTTAGCTCCTAGATGCATACAATTACCTGAGAATTTCAGCTTTCATTTAAAATTAAATAAATAAAAAGAAAAGAAAATCTCTAGCCCTCACAATTGCAGGAGAAAAACTTAAAAATATGAAGTAAGTGGGATGAAATTTAATAGTGCAAAGTGAAAGGTCATTTAGGGACTAACAAGAAGAATTTTTGCTATAAGCTGTGAACAGATCAGTTGGAAATGACAGAGATGGAGAAAGACCTGGGTGTTTTGGTTGATCACGTCAATGTGATACAGCCATGAAAAAAGCTAATGCAGTCCTAGGATGCATCAAGTAAGGTATTTTCAGTAGAGACAGAGAAGTGTTAGTACTATTATACAAGGAACTGGTGAGACCTCATCTGGAATACTATGTGCTATTCTGGTCTCCCATGTTTAAGAAAGATGAATTCAAACTGGAACAGGTGCAGAGAAGGGCAACTAGGATGATCAGAGGAATGGGAAACCTAACTTCTGAGAGGAGACTGTAAGAGTTTGGCTTATTTAGCCTAACCAAAAAAAGGCTGAAGGGAGATATAATTGCTCTCTATAAATACATTAGAGGAATAAATACCAGGAGGGAGAGGAGTTATTTAAGTTAAGCCTCAATGTGGGCATAAGAAGAAATAGATATAAACTGGCTATCATCAAATTTAGGCTCAAAACTAGGCAGAGCTTTCAAACCAACAAAGAACTGAAGTTCTGAAACAGTGTTCCAAGGGCATCAGTGAGGGAAAAATACCTAACTCTTTTCAAGGATGAGCTTGATAAATTTATGGAGGGGTAGTATGATGGACTGCCTACAATGGCATCAGTGACTGCCAGTAGAAAAAGTCTCCAAAGGCTGGAAATTGGACACTAGATGGGCAGGGCTCTGAGTTATTAGACAGAATTATTTCTCAGGTAAAAACCTGGTGGGTTTTGCCCTCATGCTCAGGAGCTAACTGAGCTCCACATTTGAGATCGGGAAGGAATTTTCCCTTGGGTCAGATTGGGAGAGACTCTGGGTGGTTTCTCCTTCCTCTGCAGCATGGTGCACAGGTCACTTGCAGGTTTTAACTATTGTAAATGGTGGGTTCTCTGTAACCTGAAGTCCTTAAACCATGATTTGAGGACTTCAATAATTCAGCCAAAGGTTAAGGATTTATTTCAGGAATAGGTGGCTGAGATTCTGTAGCCTGCAAAGTGCAGGAGGTCATCTTAGATGATCATAATGGTCCCTTCTGACCTTAAAGTCTATGAGTCTATGAGTATCACAAAGGCTCAGGTGCCAGAAAGAAAACACTGCATCAGAGTGACAGTTGGTATCCCTTGCCTTCTGGTATGCCTGCCTCAGCTCCTGGATTTTTAGCATGACACTTCTGAGTGTCCCTCTCATGCCCTTTTTCATGCATACCACTTGCAATTAACTCATAGGTATCATATGTGACTGCACAGCCTCCTCTCCTCATATACTCAGCAGATCGAACAGGTCTGGTGTGTTCCATGTGGGAGAGCGTCTGATGTGTAAAGTTAGCATGGTCAACTGGGAAGATGCTGTGTGAACTGTGCATGCAGAGCAAACAGGAAAAGGAGTTTCAAAAATTCCTGGGACTTTAAACAGGCGAGGGGAGCATACCTGTGTATCTTCCGGGCAGCTGAGTTCAAACTGCTGACCAGAGTGGTCATGATGGGCATTGTGGAACACCTCCTGGAGGACAATTAGGGCAATTTAACCAAGCACGGTGTCTACACTGATGCTGCATAGCTCTAACTATGTCTCAAAAAGCTATATACCGCTAGTCAAGGGGTTTTTATTTTGTTGGAGTAGCATGGGAGTTATACGAGCTGAATGAGCATTTCAGTATGTACACCTTCACTGTTTTGTCTATGAAAGCTAATTTTTGCCAACAAAATGGTGTAATGTAGACAAGACATTATTAGACAGAAGGCAAAAGGAGAGGACTAGGAAAGAGAACAAAATAGATAGGGAAGGAAAGGGACACATGGGGATGGGATACCGAAGTCTCACATCCAAGGTGATCTTCAGGATGTAGCCAGAGCTGATGGAGGTGATGATGTCATCTGGGTCCCTCCCTGTTGCCAGTCTAGTTAGGAACTCTTTCAGGATCAGGACAACAAAGGCTGAGAGGTGTCAAGATGGATCTCAGGGTTTCAAGAGATATGTTGGGGAGTGGCAACCATCACTCCTTTGTCTTCCAGCCAGAAGTTGTCAGACAGCTGCTTGCAGTTTTCTCCAAAATCTCTTAAGGACCCCAGAAGGAAGTGATGGGTGGAATAACCTATCCCTTTGTTATTTTGTTCACCAAGTAGGCCTAATTTCTGACACACCAACTGTGGTCCAGTGATTCACAGTCCCACACTTTTCTTGACTACCAAACCTAATCTTAACGCAGCCCATGAGTTATATTAGCAGGCCTTTTTGTTTGGACTAATTTAATCAGTCTCCTTTTTGCACCTTTTCCCATCAACATTTATTTTTATTAGATTATTGCAGCATTTTATGAACTTTCACTCACTTTTGACAACTGAGTTCACAATTAGGATAAATGTGTAGGCTCAATAATTACAACAGAAGGGAGAAGCACCTAGCAGCCAGTCAGCTGGGCCCTTCTGCCCTACTCATCCAGCCAAAAGCTAAGAGGAGGACCAAAGGAAGAGGAAGTAGCACCCTTCCTGACACACATGCACTTTGGGTTTCTCTCATTCCCTGACATCTGGTCAAAAGTCCTCCCCAATGGAGGCAGTAATAGAGTACCTTGAAATCTTTAAATCATTATTTGAGGATTTCAGTAACTTAGTCTTATGTTATGGATATATTACAGGAGTAGGTGGGTGAAGTTCTGTGGCCTGCATTGTGCAAGAGGTCAGACTAGATGATCATAAAGGTCCCTTCTGACCTTATAGTCTATGAGTCCATTTGTGCTTCATGTAATAGAAACAGAGGAACCAGTGGAAGAATGCAAAGCCATGAGTGATGTAGTCAAACCCATGAGCTACTTCACTATTGATTTTATGAGATTCATTACCCCAGAGGACCGCAGCTGTCCTAGCAGGTCCTGGATGTTGATTCAGCTTCTGCTGTAGCTGGTTCCTAACCTATTGATGGCTTTGAAAATCAGCACCAAGGCCTTGAAGTATCAATGGAAGAGGTCTTTGAATCAGCAGAAAGACTGAAGCACAGGCCTTTTGTGCTCATCAGGGCCTGTCTCACTGGACATACAACCTCTGGTTTGCCTTCACCTTTTCCCCAGATACACTTGGATACAATATTCCAGTCTAGAGGGGATGAATGCACTAGGATGGCCAGATCGCTCTCTGAGAGGCAGTGCTGAAAGTCTTCTAGCAAGGTGAAGGAAGCCATTTCTCAACACTCTGATTTCTTTATAATTAACTTCAACAGGAATTACAGGTATTTAGCATCTGATCCTTCAAGGCACTGAGGTCATTGAAGTCAATGGTAAGCAAGGACCTTGAAGGATAAGAACCTTGATAATAATTTTGCCTGTATTTTAATCCATTGTTTGTCATCCATTTTTCCTGTCAAATGATTATTCGCATTTTCTTTCGCTGTAATAATTTGCAGCCGGAGATAGCAAAGGAACTTTGCTGTGTCATCCAAACTGGAAATAGGCAGTGCTAATTCTATCACTCAAGATGGGAAAATATATTAGGAACTTTGTAGGCATTAGACTACTTATTGTATTTTGAAAAGTATATGCTGCAGTACAAGGACATCTGACTGAAAGACTATAGGAAAGGCAGCTCGGTTGCAAGAGATAGGATAGTGTTTAAGAGATATTATTTACAATATGATACAGAGTAAAAAGATGCTAGAAGTTGGCAAGTCTAAGAATGTGTTTTGGGCACAAGAATCAACATGCATGCCTTTCTTCCCACTTAGATTGGTGTAAATCAGCAGTAAGTCAACGAGTTATACATAGATACTGATTTTACACCAGTAAGATAAAAATCAGGATCATTCTATTCAGAGACGTTAGAAAGATATTCAGAAGACATTGCTAAGGAGTCATCTGACAACCTAAAAGCTATAAAATAGTTTGCCAAGAGAAATCTGAATTTGGATTTCATTGTCTGCTGGACACGTAGGAGGTGCAACATAATTATCTGATACAAAACAAGAAACTGCATTGAAGAAGCCTTTGAAAAGGAAATCAAAGAGAGATATTCAGGGTGTTAATAAGAGTGTGGAAGACCCTTCCAAAAGGGAAAAATAAAAGACATTGCTCTAGGGATTTTAATATTTGTTCAGTGATTCTGGATGTTCCAAAGAGGACTGATATCCTTAACACCACCTGCAGCAAAGACCATAAACTCTGACTACAATTTAGTATCCTTTCTGACACAGAGGTAAAAAACTAGACAGCCCAATCTTTTTTTTTTTTAAAGTTAATCTCTGCCTCCTAAAGTGTTACCAGATTAAAAGTAGTA
Source organism: Mesoclemmys tuberculata (assembly GCA_007922155.1). Classification (NCBI taxonomy): domain Eukaryota; kingdom Metazoa; phylum Chordata; order Testudines; family Chelidae; genus Mesoclemmys; species Mesoclemmys tuberculata. The sequence continues at coordinate 36,975,994 of ML675618.1, read as the reverse complement.
ATCCAGCCATATAATTAAAACAATAAAGACAAGGGAAACATGTAGATAATGAAGTACACAAGTGCTTGTATCATTTATATTGTATTTTCAAGAATCAAGAGGAAAATCTTTGGGGTTTTTTTCATGTTGTAAGTAGCACTGTCTATTTCATTAGTGATGTTCATTCAGGATTAGTTTATTAAATGAATCATTCAAACAAACAAACCCTTCATTTTGATACTGTCTCAGCTGCTAGTTGGTGATTTTGTTTCTAAAACAAATAAAGGGAAAAATGTTTTGATGCAGTGTACATTTCATATTAGTGTTCTGTCATACTGTGCAGAAAAGGATCTGTTTGTTGTTGTTTTAAAGTATTTACCACTAAAGGAAAATGTCTTTAAAGTGATACAATGAACCATTGTTCCTTCTGTGTTGTTGAATATGGGCCAGCTATGCCATTCAGAGGTAAACACACAGACCTGACATTTAACTCTGATATTATAAAATGTTTCCAAAGAGTCATATGTATAATAACTGCATCACATTTACAATTGTCTTTGAAGTTTTAATCTTAGTTCTTGCTACTAAATCACCATGAAGGTTTATTTTTAACTTTTTATATAAAAGCTTTTAAAAAATGCAAGGAACCATCTTTGAGTATGAAACATGTCAAACTGAAAGCTGTTAATTGTAGAACTTCCGTATACTGATTTATTTTTTTAAATTAGTCCTTTTGAAGTTTTATAGCTTTTCAACTAGCTGTAAAGAAAAGCAGAAAATACCTTGTTTTAATAGTTTTAAGATTTTAGTTTTAAATTGTGTTTTGGAAGAATGACTTTGGGGTATATTTATTGTAAAATATGGATTGCACTAGTCATAAATTGTCCCACTATGTCTAAGTTCTCCTATAAAGTTCTAGAAATATATAATTGTTTTTTGTGATAGCTGTGGTGGCCAGAATCTAAACAGCACTATAACCAGTTAGCAATCCTATCTCCAGTTGCTAGACCTGCTGTGTGCAGAACTTGAATTTATCAAATCTGAGATTTGAACTGGACTTCTTGTGACCATAAGCAGAAGCTCTATCAAATGAAATAAAAGGGAGACTTTGTGACTAACCAACCCAGTAAAAGCCATGTTTCAGTCAGGTCGTTCTTTGCATATGTTACAGTGAACATTATCCCCTCTCTCACACAGTCATTTTTTTCCAGGAAAGATGTGTTTGTCATCTCATTTGATTAATAATGGATATTAACAATGGTTAAATGCATCGCAATTTTTCACATACAGTAGATATCAAATTTTAGTGCTGCTTGTTAATTGTAAATCCTTCCATTTGGGTTGGCATTATATACCAATTTGTATCTTTTGCTCCTACCCAAGAGAGAGAGTTTCAATTTTAATTCACACTTAGTCTTTGACACTTTGAACATCTTATTCTTGGATTACAAAAAAGAAATGATACCATCTCTGGGGGTGGAAAGCAGATTGAAACATCAGTCTCTTGATTTAACTTTGTATCTTGGTGAGCCATCCTACTTGTTAAATTTGTAGGATTGCTAATAAAAGTCATAACACACCACATGGAGGTGATTTAGATTAAACAAGCATATCAATCACTGAGGAATGGGATCAGAGCTCTTTATCCAAGCAGAATCATTAAATAGAATTATGGTATATAACATATACTGTTAAGCAGCTGCCATTGAACTTGGCGGCAAAACTTATTCTACAGAGGTAGATTTTTTTGAAACAAGTTGTGTGCAAGAGTGCCACCTATAGTGGAATTTCCAGATTTATTTCACAATTGGTAAGAGCATAATTTCTCAATGAAAATGAAGATTTGGGGTTCATAATAATAAAAGTAATTTATTAACACAAAAAGATAATAGAAATATCCCTTATGAATCTACAGGTACTATTTTATTCATGATAAATGCTCTCTGATATCTTTGGCCTAAGAAATTGTTATATGTTTATATTTATATATAAGGTTAAAATGAACTGTAGCTTCCAATATATGTTAGCTAAAACTTCAATTTTTCTCTTAGTTTTTCATTTTTGTCTAATAGTGATTCAATACTGGTTTTGTTAATTTTCAGGTTCTTTAAATTATATTCCTAGTTCTTAACATTCAACATGTACTGAAATTTGTTTCAGCACTTCTTGTCTAAGACTTATGATTCTTAAAAAACCTGGTGTGTGAGTATATGCGTGTGTGTGCACATGTGAATGCGTACACACACACACACACCAGTGTTGTCGGAGCTATGTTGGCCACAGGATATTAGAGAGACAAGGTGGGTGAGGTAAGAAGTTAGTCCAATAAAAGATATTACCTCACCCACCTTATCTCTGTGAATAACTTTAAGTTGAGAAAGGCATTTTCAACTTAACTTCGTCTAAAAGATAATGTGTAAGCACCTCCAGGATGCTGGGGAAATGGTTAATCAAACTACCATGAGATAAGGATTGGATATCCCCCAGAAACATAGACCTAAATATTGTAAATCTGATGCAGAAGTTAATTATGAGAGATAAGGACCAAAAACGGTGAGAAGGAGAAGAAAAAATATCACTGGTATGACAATGATAGTTGTTAGAAACAACTTGCAAATCACGAAACTATGCATGGACAAAAAGTTGCCTCTAAATTACGGTGAAAGTGGGTTTCTTAACCAATGGGGAGCAAAAGTTATTTATGTGAACCTTTAATTTTTGGTTACTGAAAGTCAACGTGGTGGCATGCCGTGGCAATGTTTTACTAAAGACATCATGAAAGTATTTTATTTTTTCATTTTTCCATGAAGTTTTTAAACATAAGCCAAGATCAATCATTTTACCAATCACACAAAAAGCAACTCCTTTCCCAAGTAAAGTATAAATTAGCATAATGTTCTGAGATGATGCCTGGGTAATGAATTAGTAGAAGCACCAAGGTATCAACCCAAAATACCCAGGCACATCTATTGCATCCTCCAGCCAAGTATTCCCAATGCTGTACCAGTCATTAATTTAGCTTCCTATTGCAGGGCCAGGGATGGAATGACAGAATAAGAAAGTTCACCAAAGGCTCCAGTTCTGAACTCAAAATCACACTCCAGATAGGGTTTTTGTGTGAGTTAATACAAATTGACATTATTTGTTAAGTCTACAACTGGATTCTCTCTCTGAAGTTTAATAGGCAGTAAATGCAAACCAAAAAGTGAAAAACCTTGCAGGACGGTTTCTAGGTTTTCTCAGAGCTCCCTTAGTTTATGGTCAAGGCAAGTCTTTACTCTCTCTCTCTCCTTTCTGCCAATAACTCTACATTTAACTCTTAAATGTGTCCAGCCGCAATTAAATTTCCAGGTGGCAATGCCTTTCTGAGCTGCCTCTGATATCTGTCTGGAACCAACTTTCAGGCCAACTGATGGTTCAGAGAGGCCTTCTGATAGGGACCCCGCTAAGACAGAATGTAGCAGGGATTTTGGGTTCCTGCTTCCCTAGCAGTGTTGCCAAAAACCTGTATACATTGGGTATGTCTACATTGCAAAATAAAACTTGCTGCAGTCAGTCTCAGAGCCCAGTTCAAAGGATTCGGACTCACCAGGTTCAGGCTTCAGAGCTAAAAGTACCAGTGTAGATGTTCAGGTTCAGGCTGGAGCCCAGGTTCCAAGACACTGCTTTTTTTAACCCCATAGTGAGAGCCCTGCAAGCCTAACTCAGTTGACATGGGCTGAGATGCAGCACCCCAGGCATTTATTGCAATGTAGACATCCCTTAGTCACTCCTCCTACCTGGGTAGTGTAGTAAGTAGTAGTGTAGTGTAGTGTAGTATTCTTGTCTCTAATTTACAGATGAGGTAACTGAAGAACAAAAATATTAAGTAGCTTCGTCAAGATCACACAAACAATCTCTGGTAGAATCCAAAAGTTCATTCTCCTTCTCTGTAATTTCCATTGGCTCACTTCCTCTTCCTCTCTTGGCACATTGCTCTTTCTTTGAAAGGCTATTTTCTTTTTCTAGTAGGTGACCTTAGCATTCATGAAGGTTGCCAAAATCAAAGCCCTGCAGACTGAAGTCCTATATTTGCAGACCAGGCACAGTATGGATCATGATAGCACAGCTTTCTTCACATTCCACTGCCAAAATGCTTTAGCCTCCTTCTGGAAGAATCTCTTAAGGATGACTTCAGTCTTCCTATTCATTCACTCCTGCCAAAACTAGTTTGAATTAATACCAATGCTCACATGTTTTGAGGCTGTAAATATCTGCTTATTTGGAAATGGACTGATACCTCTAGCTGATACTGGCCCTCAATCAACTGTCATAAGAAAATAATTTTTAATCACTGCCAATTTGGGTTGGATTTGAACCTATGACAGTATCCATTACCCATTCACAAAGACATGAACTTGCCCTGTGTTCTGAATTGTATTCTCATATTTGAACAGGGCATTAGCTACGTTACTTGACAGCAAAAACTGCTAAAAAAAACACTGAAAGCAGAAATCCTGTTAATAATTGTCATTTAGCTTCAATGCTAAGTTCTGTTCTAAACACTTGTGTTCACTACGTAGTCAGGTCAATGCAAGGTATGCCAGTTACATTACATAAGTAACATATATGAAGTTGACTTATCTTACATCGAGTAGCTGCTCTGTCTTCGCTACACTAAGTCAATAGAAGACACTCTCCCTTTGACATAGTTTATGCTTCTCATTCCGGTGGAGTACCGTAGTTGACAGGAGAGTACTCGGCAATCCACTGAACGTGTCTTCATCAGACTTGCTCAATTGATGAGCATCATCAATTGCTGAAGCACCAATGGAGCAGTGTAGTGAAAACAAGCCCTAAGACTTGTGTTCTCTACATTCATATTCTCATTATATAGTCTTTACCTCTTCAATATAGCTCAGCACGACACATATTATAATCACTTTACAGATGTCAAAATGAAGATGGAAAAATTAATGGCATGATTTTCAAAAAAGCAGGCCTGTATGTAAATGACTGTAAAAACACATGAGCAGTTATCATGATTATGCACAAAAACTGGGTATTCAAGCATGGAAATGGCCAATTATGCTTCTAAATAGTCATTTGTACCTAAAATCATGGTAACTATGTGCACAAATTGGAAACTTCCTAGCATATTAACGGATTCCTGGCACCATTTCCGGACTATTACACCATATCACGTCACGAAGGCTTGGTGGTGGCATACCTAAAAATGCAAAGTATTGCATTTTTATTTTTATTACTTCTCAGTTATATAGACTTTTATAAAAAACCAACAATCATCTTGTATGATTACAATGTTGCCATATACCTCCTTCATCTATGTGTAGTTTTCCATGGGAATGAATGTAGTATTTTTATGGACAAAAGACAGACAAATAATACCCACAGTGAAATGAAGCAAGCAATAAAATAAAGAATTCATCGTTCATTTCCTTTTCAGAGAACTTCAACAGAAACAAATCCATTAACACCACTTCTTATGAAAAAGGCATTATCCCTGCATCATAGATAGGAAATGGAGGCAGAAAGGTTATGTATGTAAATAAAGGCCACAGATAATCAGAACCAGAGCCAAATGTACTGATTTCCAAGTCTCTGCAGACCACATTGCTTTGATACATGATGTAACAATGAGTTTTCATGTAATAGATGTGATAATATTAGCAATGTTTGATACAAGTTCCTCTTTTGCCAGGCACTTATACTGTTAAGGACAATATACTCTTAGAGTTAGGATATTCTATTCAACGGAAAGCTACATGCATCCAAAATTGATTACCTGGAGTTATCTAATCTCTGTCTTCCAGGAAATAAATCAATGAGGGACACAGCTCCTCTATCTCATAAATGATTGGTACAAACAGGAGTGCTTTCACCTAAAGCTCCTTCTTTATTGAGTATCAAGTGTACACACATATGCAACATCAATAGTCTAGAGCACCCGAGATATAGTTACCCAAAGTCTGAGATGGTTTCAAGTGTTCAGCAGCAGGTTTCTGATGATCAGCCTTCCTTCCAGCTGCTGGAGAGTAAGATGTTAGTCTCCTAGCTTGTAGAAAAACTTCTTCAAACTGCACCATATTGCATACTCTTACTTATTTTTTATAGGTTAGTCTAATAAAGCACATGATCTTTAGTAACCTCCAGTGGGCTGCCAGTTTTCATAGCAACAGCAAAAGTAACTAATAATTCTACCTCAGTAAAACAATTCCCAAAAAATCCTCATAGTCAGAGACACCCAGATTCAAGATCAGCTAGCCACACTTCCTCCCATTCCCATGAATCTGTCACTTTATCTATTCTTGTTAGCAATACTGAAGCTGTGCAGCTGTTTTGTCTGCTTTGCTTAGACAAAGGCCAAATTATTCCTGAATATGCAAAATGGTTGCAGTTGTGTCAAGTTCAGTTCTCTCAAAACAGAAATTCTAAATGGATCATTATAAGGAGAAAATATCAGAAAATCTCAAGATACCTTTTTAACTCAAACTACAGAGCTCTTTTAGATTTCCGAGAGGGTCAATAAAAATGCAGAGAGGGCATTTAGTAAACACGCAGAACTCAAAAGTGACAAAATGAAACATCCCTAAGAAATAACAGCAACATGACAATTATAACAATGAAAACTCTCAGCAACCTATTAATTCCCCTTAATAATTGAAACTTTGTAATTTATTTAAAAAGTATTAACAGGGTTGGCCTTGGCAAGAAAACATTCTTTAACATGAAAAATCCTTCCCCTTGATGTTAGGAATCTTCAATGGGGATAGCCTTAATGGAAAATGAGGGTATTTGAGATCAAATTCAGGCAAGTGAGTCAAATATGATTAACACAGTAAGGTTGCAGCTAAAGAATATTTATTGCTAAGAGCATTAGAGGGTTTTAAATGAAGTAATGAAGATACAATGTGTACTAGAAAAAAGCAAATATTGTGACTTTAGGATGGGAAGTTGATGAGAATGCAGTATGGTATAGGGAATATCAATATGAATTCCACAATATAGGTTAAATCTACTACCCAAAATTCAGAAACATTCAGAAAAAGGTACAACTGCTCTAGCAAAAAGACAACAGAAACCACTGGAGATAATGTGAAAGTTATCCTTAATCCACTACCAGATAGTAATTGATTCTTCTTAATTAATTAATTGTTGTATTTGGTGCCTGAATGCAAAGATGATGGGCATGCTAGAGAAGATAATTAAGGTAAGAAAAGTTGCTTGTAATAAGTGATATATGTTCTAATAAAACATCTCTAGGCCCTTAACATGGTTGGCTTTAGCATATATATAAAAATTGTCATTGCAATAAGCTATAATTGCTAAGCTTACTAAACGTTCTAATATCTCACAGAGGTTCACTATCTCAAATATCTAAACAAATATATTCTATGTAGGAGCCAAATTCACTCTATAGGAAACTGATATAGCCAACAAATTATTTATTTATAATAATTGAGAAGTTTTTAAAATAAATCCTCCTAAAAAATAAATCCTCCTTCTAGTAAATGACAAACCTGATTCCATAATGAAGTGAAAGTATTAAAAAGGTAAATTGGCAAAAGCTTTGCTGATGAATGGAGATTACTAACACAGTTTGCTACTATCAAATATCAATTCAGTGACGTTAGTACTATCGGGCCAAATCCTAAGGAGTGTTGAGCATCTAAAGAGTATGTGGGAGTTGTGGGTGCTCAGCATCCCTCAGGATTTGGCTTTTCATCTTTAATGAAACGAAGACTCAAATTAGCTATATAAGGAAAAAAATCTCCTGTTCATTTTAATCTTCATCTTACATTTGATGGTGCTAGCAGCAGTACTGATGAAAACACCTCCACAGGAAACTAATGATCATAACGAATCTACTTGTCACTGAAGTGCAAAGACGCAGGCACATAAATCTGAAGAAAAAAAAACAGCAAAAGGCAAACAAGTTATCAGCACCAACAAATGATTGTTTTATCATTGTTTTTATGCCTGCTACATTTATTTATGATCTTTCCCCTCTAAATAAATAAAATTTCCACAAACTATCTTTAAAACTTTGTGTATTTTTACCCTTCACTTTCTCCCTTTCACCAAGCTTTCCAAGTTTTCCAAATTTCTACTAGTTCTGTTTAATCGTCATTGTGGGATGTCTGATTAATCTTTTCCTTTCCTTTTCATCTAAAGATAATCGGTGGTTAACTAGTATATAATATTGGTTCCTGCTGTAGTTAATGCTCTGTCAAACCTAGTTTTAGAAGTTTTAACTTGGCCATGAATTATTACCCTGCACTGAAATGTAAAAACTAGATTTATGCATAGTATTCAATTTAATATGAAATTATATGAAATTTTCTCTTTTTAGAATTTAAGAAGCTTCTGTGAAGATACAAACATTTTATGGAAAATGCTGCAACAAAAATGTTAGCAAAATTATGTACAATATTTTTTCCCCAGGTCTGTATGCTGGCCAAATTATAATTCAGGTTTCCATTGTGCATGTCCAAGTACTGAGCTAAGTTGGTTGGGACCAACCATGGCATATCTCATAGCATTTTTTCATTTCCTTCTTTGCTTGACCCTGTTACATTGGCTCATAAGCAGTGGCCATTTTGACTTGTTATTTATTATGTGTTTCCAGTAGCACCTATATTGGACTTAGTCACTTTCCAAGCATAAAAGACAACAAGGCCCTTACCCAAAGCACTCACATGCTAAAAGGCAGACTATGGGTTAGATCCAAAAAGGATTTAGGCAACTAAAGAGGCAGTTAGGAGCCTAAGTTCAACATTTAAGCACCACTGACATCTTTAAAACCTCTGTTAAGTTGCCAGTGAACCCTGTAACCTCCTAAATTTCTGCTACTAGACATGCACAAAGCCTCCAACATCCTGAAGCCAGTCTACATCTAAGGAGCTGTTTGGAGTCCTGCCTCATAGCTGACCCTTGGTAGCATTCTTAAACTAGGTTTTCTCCTTCCTCTGTCCATAACAGAGCATAATCCAGTAGGTGTTCTCAGAGCATACCTACCCAATCAAGCCTTACAGGCTGTGGTGAGGAGAAGACAAGAGTGTAGGTACACACATACATCCTGAATACCAGTTGTTAGGGCACTCATCTCAGCTGTGTAAGACTCAACTTCAAATCTCTCATCTGCCCAATTCAGGGACTTGAACCCAGTTAAGTACCCTAACAACCAGGCTCTAGAGTATTCTGGGCTTTTGCTCTCAATCTCTCCTGTTGAAGTTGTTCCACTTTGTATAAATAATTAATTGGAGTAGGGACAAGAAAGAGAAAGATTGACTTGATATCATAGTGGTTCAGGTACTCACATCTAAAGTGGGAAAGCCAGGCTCAAGTCCCTGCTCCAATAAATATTCAATTATTTATACAAAGTGCAACAGCTCCAACAGGAGAGTTGAAAGACATCTACTCCAGGATACCCAATAGCCCAGTGGTTAGGGCACTTATATGGGAGACCAGGGTTCAACTCCAGGCTCCAAATCAGACAGAGCAGCAATCTGAATTTGGGTCTCCCACTTCCCAGGTAGGTGCCCTAACCTCTGGTATAATTGAAGGGTGGGTCTCTCTTCCCATTTTTTTGCAAAACATAGCTGGCCTGCCTCATACATCTAACTCCAGAAGAAGCTTCACATCTGAGAATCCTGATCAGAGACAGGCACCTCCTTCTGGCCCAACAGTCAGGTGCCTAATCCCCAGATTGATGAGAGTTAGGCACCTAAATACAATTGCACCCCTTTCCTCTGCATTTCACTCCTAGCTACCTTAGACCACTCCCCTTTCAGCTTGCCAGATTCTGAGGATCCCTTTTTAGGGATGAGGCATGAGAAGCCTGGCACTTAATTCCCAATGCCACTGGTGGCACGGTGCCTAGGAGTTAGATATTAGGCACTACGGTGCGTAGCATTGTAAGTCACTTTGCAGATCTGGGCCTAAACACAGAAGGGCAGAGTAAAGCACCAGAAGTGGCCAAGACCTTTATTGGCCATGTATTGACAATACAATGTTTTACTAACAATTATTTTTATTACTGGTGGTTTGGTCTCTGTGTGTAAAGTATATTTTAGTTTCTCTTCCCCCTAGAGTATCCATAACTTTACCAAAAATCATCTGGTTAGCTCTTTCTTGGCCATTCATCAGGAGTCGGTCTTCCAGCATCAGTTCAGTTCAAGAAATGTGTTACTCTTGTAAAAGACTGCCCCAAAGTAGGCAGAGAAGTACTTAGAAAAGGAGACAATAAAGGCATCAAAGCTAGTGTCACTGGAGCAGCAGTTAATTAGGGAGGGACAGATTTATACAAGGCATTGAAGGTGAGGAACCAAAACATTAACATGATGCTACAAAGGATAGTGAACCAGTGGATAAATTAAAAGAGGGAGATGACATGGCCAATATGATGAGCAAGGAATATGATCTGGGGGGGCAGCAGCGTGTATGGATTGGAGGGGTCAATGTAGATACCAAGGAGGTCAGAGAGGAGCAAGTCAGAACAATTAAGACGAAGGCTTGAGTGAGACTTTTTGCTGTAGGGAGAAATGGACAAAGGGATGATGAAATATTTTGTGGGGTGAAAGTGGCAGGATTTGGATATGACTTGGATGTGTGGGGCAAGGGAGAGGACCAAGTCAGAGATGATCCCAAGATTCTGGGCTTGAGGAGAGCTAGGAAAGAACAGAGTCAAGAAATCCCAGGGTGGATAAATGTATGATCAACAATGTCAAAATAAGCAGGGAGATCCAGGGGAATGAGAATGGGGTAGAGATATTCAGGCTATGAAGAAAGTAAAATGGTAAGTGGGGGTTAGAGTGTTAGTAGATTTTTATTTATTTAATTTAATATGGATCTCCCAGAGCTTACATATACTGTGAAAGGAAGGAACTAGAGGAAGACATTAAAGCTGAGACAGACGAGAGGGGTAAGGCACAGGTATAAGATGTTTAGCAATAGGAAAGAATGCAGTCATTAGATCAGGAGAACAGATGAGAAACATTACTATTGATTAAAAGGAAGGAGGAGAACAATTTAGATAAGGAGGGAGAGGAGAGTGGATCTTGTCAACTTATATTCTGAGGCATCTGTTGGGAGAAAGAGAGGAGATATATTACCAAAGGTCCCAGTGGGAAAGAGTAGACCTGTGATCCATTAAAGACGTCAAGCCTTTTGATGCTTTCCCCAGCCTCCAACAAGAGCACAAAACCAGGCGGTTTTGGAAGTTAGTTACTGTTCCATGTTTTCTTGGCACTTTCGTAGTATGGAAAACTGGGCTGAAGTTTAGTTTCTTAGCCATCATCTTTGAATGTTTTTATTTTGTGAGTCAGAGGGAAGGTGGCAATCTCCCTTCTTTGGTTTGAAATTCTGAGAAAACAACATTTCATGTAATTTTTGCCCCCAAAAGTCTCAAAAAATTAATGGAGACTTTTTTCCATGCAAAAAATTTATGTCCAAAATTTAAAAACCTTCTGAGTCACATGTGAGCATAAAAAGGAGAAAATGAGTATGTCCAGACAGCCAGAGAATTAGGGGCACATTGCACTTTTAAGAGGTGCAAACATGTACACTCATGTATGCACAACTATTTCTGCAGGTCACAAAAACAAGGTGATGATGAAGAGATGCTGTCACAATTATTGAATAAGCATTGTTGAAGAAAAATTGTGAGAGCATTTTCTACAATTCCTGGGCAGAGTTAGATGAATGAAAGCACAAACTGAGTAATTTTTTATAATACATATGTGTATAAACCAAAGCAAAAAAACCTTCATTCGCGCCTTTGAGCTGGTTAGATGCCTCTAGGTTATTGCATTAGAAGACTGAGGTCCCTTAGAAGGATCAGAAGGCAATATTCCATAGGGAAGCAAGCTGATATCTAGTAATATGCACTTTTTTTTTAACTATACATAGGAATACGTTTAAATATAAAAACACGTAAGATAAGCAGACCATTTTAGATCAATCAGAAGATTTGCAAAGTCAAATACACAAGATGTGTTTTATCTGAAATAATGCAAACTATTTTACATTTAAGACAGATTTAGTTCACACAAAAGCAATTTTAAAAACTCTCTGCTAAACCCTCCCAACTAACCCCAATATTATAACCATGATTTTTCTAAAAAAAATTTCAACTTATCTGATGATACTTGTAGCCATGTCTAGAACACATATGAGTAGAAATATCCATATACTTCAGCAGATCTTATTGTTATTTCCTTATTCTTGTGAGTTGAAATAACAAAATTAAAAGAATTCTTAACTATATAAATCTATATAAAACATAGAATGTTCTGAAGTTCCTGAAGACTTCCTAGGTGTTTTAACATATCTTTTCCATTTTTAAAGCATCAGAGGAATATATTGTACAAAATTCTACAATATAGGCCCAAAATAAGTGAGTACCAACATGTCAGGCATGGTCAGGGAGTAAATATGAGTTTGGAGTCTGCAGCACATAGGAGAGAGTGTCAAAAGTAGTGCAATACTGACAAGCCAGGTTTACTGGTCATTCAGAAACAGAGCATACAGAAGCTGCTTCTGACTAGGTTGACTGCTCAGAAGAACCTACAAATAGTTCAATAACTTCCAGTTCCTACCATAATACCTAGTGTGCCCTACCTGAATTTTTCAATACTGTCCAACAGGGTTAAAATGCTGTGGAAAAAAAGTAGTGGTAATCTCCCAAGGCCCACGCACAACACAAGCTCCACCCACTCATGATACTAAAATGAGGTGCTAATCACAGCATATTGTGCAGTGTTTCATGATATGATCATATCCCTTTGCCTGTTTTGATCAATACTAATATAGTTCATTTTAACTCTGATGCTTGAAAAGCTAAAATAAGAAGGAGGCAGATCCCACCTCTTGGAGCTATTGTTTCAAGATGTCTTCAATCTCAAGTAGCCATCACTTCATCATTTTATATTTGTGTCACTGTGTTGCTCCACAAAGTTGCATTGCAGATTTCAAATATTGGCATGTTTTTAAACAGGCTGAAGATGCCGCCTGTATGCTGATGGCATGCACATTTGCATTCAAGAGAGCCTCACCAGCTAAGTGACAACAGTTGGAGATACAGTGTGTAGTCCATTTAGAGATTCCCTGTGATGAGATGGCTTGACCTTTCAATGAGTCAGATATAGCCACAAAGAGGCAGGGAGACAGTCTAAAAGGTAAAAGAGTGAGGTCCCTGAAACATCTACAGTATGTAGTTTCTATTCTTGTGGTGTCATACGTGGTTTCAGGAAGAAAACTGTAGATTAATTGACTGATTTAGATTAAATTTAAGGATGCCTTTATCCTGGATTGTGCATATGGAGAGCCATCACCATTTGGAGGAGCATGTCTTTCTAGAAGATGGCTTCCTGCTCTGTATGAGGATTTCCAGTCCCATGTCATCATCCCTGTTGTGGATGCTCAACCAGATGCAACAGCTGCTGGTCTGGGTACAATATCTGACTGTGATTCTGAGATGTCATGTCCTGGCAGATAAGTAGATAGATGAGAGGCCAAATGGACATGTTGAAGACTTCTAACATCCAAAATTGCCTCAGCCATTAGGGAGCTATTAGGATCAGAATGGCCTTGTCCCATTTGACTTTGGATATTACCCTAAGGATCAGAGAAATTGGGAGAAAGGTGTATAGGAAGGCCTACAGACCACTTAATAGGAAGATATCTGTGATGGAGTGAGAGAATTTTCTTACATTCTTAAAGGTTTGAGTGAAGAGGGTGTGAGATTCAGCTTTCCTGTGTGTTGCTTGTTTAATGAGGTGGTGGGAGAGGATGTTTGTTGTTGCAAAGGATCACATGTGACCTCATCTAGCAGGCTGGACCGCGGAAAATGGCCTAGACACTGTGGAAATTAGCAACCAGTGACACAGAGGCCACCCATCTTGGAAGTCAGATGGTTCTAGCCAGTGAGAGGACAAAGGAGATGAAGAGAAAGGATCCCAGTGATCTGGAAGGCAGCCGCAGCTAGTTCTGGCCAGTGGGGCCACAAAAAATGAAAGAAAGGAGTCCCAGGTGCTCTGTTTACCCAAGAAAGAAGGACAGAGGAGAGGCTTTTGAGAGGAGGTGATAAAAGGGTGGTCAGCAAGAAGGAGGGGGGCTGGACTGAGTTAAAAAGAGCAGTCTGGGCAAATTGGGACTGTGCTGAGACTTTCTGGGCTGAGAGGCCCTGAGAACGTCCTGTGAAGTGTTCAGACATTCAAAAAATCTTTCTGTTTTACACTGACTGATAGTCAATGCAGTTTAGAGATCAGAGTTGCATTGTTCCCTCTGGGTGTGGAGGCCCCGAGGATCCAGAGCAAGTGGACCTCTGAGGGGGCCCATGAGAAGAAATAGGCATGCTGAAGGGTCAGAGAGGTGCAGCTGCAGGAGGTGGAGGATTAATCCCAACAGAGTGTGTGACCACCGAGAAGGTCCATCATACTGAAGAGGGACCTTACTCCCAGGGACCTTACTCCCAGGGACCTTACTGCACTGCTTGAACAGAAGTTCTGTGAGTCCATGACAGCCTCTGACAAGGAACCTGAACCCATGACCCCACTGTAATAGAACTTCAGGCACTTGTTTTTGTCCTCTGTGGTTCTATAATGTGGGTGACCTTCACTGGTGAAATATCAGTGTTATGATGGATGTCTGCAGTTAACAGTTGTGGCTGGACACTACATGCCTACTTAAGAAGTCTGCCAGGTTGTTGCTGACTCCTAGGAGATGCAGAATCTAGGGATCACCCTGATGTGACAACACCAAGGAAGGTGATAACTTCCTTGCTTGTTTCTACAGTGCACCATAGATGTGTTGTCTGTCAATGCTATGTCATGCTATGGGCAGGAATGCTCTGCAGGCCGCTGGGTTGCCCTGAGTTCCTGGATATTCATATGCACTTTCAAATTATACTGGACTGGGTCCTTTGCACCTGCAGATGACTCAAGCAGTCCTCAATCTGTCGCTGAGGCATCTATGATGAGTGTCATCAGAGAGGGAGCTCTGAAAGGAACCCTTTCTGTACATTCTCTGAGACCAGCCACCAAGTTTTCATAAGACTTGGGTTGAGATTGTGATTCTCTTGTTCATGAAATGCTTGGAAAGGAAGTACACCAACCCTTACAAAGGTGTAAGAGTGTAGGTGAACTAAGAGTTTTGATAGAAAGGGTGTCACTCTAACTCAGGTCAAAAACAGATGAGCCTGTTAGTTTGCACCTATAGCTACCTGGAGGGAGAGGAGTAGGATTTTCTTCCAAACATATGGAGCTTCTTTGGGTCCTTGGCCTTGGGAATGCTTTTATTGAACTTAGATTTCTTCTGCACTGCTGAAATGACCAAGGAACCTAGATTGGGATGGACAAAGAAGTACTCAAATGCTTTTTGAGGGACTTGGTAAAACTTCACTACCCTTTCTGCAGTGGGTGGTATCATGGCAGGTGTTTGGCATGGGCCAGCATTCCTTCATTTATTTGGAAGGCAATCCTGGATGGACCAGAAGTTGTCAAGGGATGCCACTGGAGAAAATAATCTCTTTCTTTTCCTAGAGCATGATAGATAGACTCCAAAAGCATGAGGGCCACAGCAGCATGCCATAAGGATATGGCTGAATCATCTGACATTGGCTAGTCAGATGCCAAACAGGATATGATGCCAGCTGAGCCTGGTAGGGAGACCTAACCGGTCTTTCAGTGTTGTTGCCATGGATTTAGACTCATAGACTCATACACTCATAGGTCAGAAGGGACCAATATGATCATCTAGTCTGACCTC
>ML675618.1:36884779-36944355 GCA_007922155.1 Mesoclemmys tuberculata | reverse complement strand
CTATGAGTCTATGAGTCTATGAGTCTATAAGGTACAACAATCAGGGGGGTAGGTAATAGCAAAGTCCATACAGTTAGAGTAGCTGAGGCCTATTCACAACCATTGATTAGAAGGTGAGAATGTGTGAACATTGACAATTACTTCTTGTAATGAGATAAACATTCCAAGTCCCTATTCAGACTCAGTCTGATAGTTTCAAGTTTGCAGATCAGTGCTAGCTCTGCAGTTTCTCTTTAAAGTCTGTTTTTGAAGGTTTTTGTTGCAGTATGACAACTTTCAAGTTGTCCTGGGAGATTGAAGTGCTCTCCAACTGGCTTATGGGTGTTTCCATTTTTTATGTCTGATTTGTGTCCTTTTATTCTTTTGCGTAGTGACAGTCCGGTTTGGCCAATGTACATGGCAGAGGGCATTGCTGGCACATGATGGCATATATTACATTAGTAGATGTGCAGGTGAATGAGCTCCTGATGGTGTGGCTGATGTGGTTAGGACTTGTGATGGTGTCACTAGAGACGATGTGTGGGCAGAGCTGGCAACTGGGTTTGTTGCAGAGATAGGTTCCTCGCTTATTGTTCTTGTTGTACGATGTATGGTTGCCGGTGAGTATTTGCTTCAGGTTGGGAAGCTGTCTGTAAGCAAGATATAAATGTTAGTCTTTAAAGTGCTACAGAACTCTCATTGTTTTTGCTGTATACAAACCAACATGGCTACCCCCTGGAACTTTTTAACTATCCTTAGTTTTGACTCAGCTTTCAGCATACCACGGCACAGACAGACACGTCATAAACATTTCATAAAGTAATATTAAAAGCTCTTCAACTAAAAAAGCATTTGTTCAATTTCCTTCAAATTCTCAAGAAATACTCCAATCTAGCCTGAAAGTCAGCTTTTAAATGTTAAACATAAAAAACCTCTCTCTCTAACACCTCCTCTCCTGATTTTAAAAGGTGTTTTTTGTACCTGTCTCATGAAAATAGGATAGAAGGTTGCCAATTTGGGAACGATCCCTTCTTCAAAATGGCCACCTTCTATTATTGCCAATGGGGCTGATGGCCACCATTTCTTTGCAGCCTATCTGCTGTGGTAAAGTCAGACCAGAGGCCTACCAAAGGGTATACCAGGGCCACTATATGGGCCCAAAAGGGTTAAAGGCCCTTTGCCCACTATTTGAAACCGGGGGACGTGGGTGGGCGCAAGCCCACCCACTGCTAAAGGTTCCTCTCCCAGCCTAGGGGAGGAACCACTGGACCCGGGTCCAACAAATTACGGAGGACAACAAATGAACAAAACAGGAAAGGGCGTGAAGGTCACAGGATCAAATGTGGGAGACCAGAAGGGGACACCGAGCAGAGAACCCCGGACAGTGCCCACTGATCCTCAAAGGTGTCCAGGGAGCCAGCAGACACTGCCCAGAGGAACTCCGCCCGGAGGCGTGAATTAACAAGGGAACGGAAATAGGCCCCACAGCTGCAGGGAGCCTCCCCTGCCAACCTCCTCTCCCAGGACTTGTAGATGGTTAATTCGGCCAGGGCTAGGAGAAGGTTGACGAGGAGGTCCCGCGACTTCGTGGCGCCATGGATGGGGTGTGCATGGATGAACAGGTGCGGGGAGAAGTGCAGCCAGAACTTCAACAAGTGGTTCTGGAGGAGCCGGAAGAGGGGCTGCAACCTGGCGCACTCCAGATACATATGCGCCAGGGTCTCCCTCATGCCGCAGAAGGGGCAGGTGTCAGGGTGGGAGGTGAACCGCGCCAAGTACACGCCCGTGCTCACGGCTCCGTGAAGGAGCCGCCAACTGATGTCCCCAGCGGGCCGCGAGGTCAAGGTGGAATACAGACTGGCCCACCAGGGGTCCTCTCCCTCCAAGGGTGTTAAGAGGTCCCGCCACTTGGTGTCCGGGCGGGACACGAGGGCAAGGAAGTGAAGGGTGTGGAGCACGTGCGCGTACAGATGTTTACTAGGCGCGGTCTGGAAAAGGACCGGCTGCAGATCGAACAGCCAGCTTGGGGCGTGAGGATGGGGGGGCCGAGGGGGTTCGCGGGGCCGAGGCCTCATGGTAAGCACCGGAGGGCTGGGGCTGAGGGGGAACGGGGAGCACCCTCCTGCAAGACCCGCTCGAGGTATATCAAAGCAGTAGGGGGCAAGGCTGCCCTCACCTCCTGGAGTACGCGTCAGGAGTTTCGAGGGGTGGAGAGCACCATACGCTGAGCCAGAACATGGGGGTCCACCCAGGTCCCCCGAGCGTAGTCCAGGAGGTCTCCGACCCTGGTGACTCTTCCCAGGACCAACCACCGTCGCACCGAGAGGGTCTCCGCCACCTGCACACGTAGCTGGGGATTGTGTAGCAGGGGCTCTGCGAGGACATCCTCCCCCTCGGTGACTGCAAGGGGCCTAGAGGCGGAGACGAGCCTCCAGGTCCGGAGGAGGTCCTGGTGGAAGACCGGCAGCTCAGAGACGAAGAACATTCGGGCCCCCCACACCCATTAAAAACCCATGCCTGTCCACCTTTTAATATGGGCATAGTTTGGAGGACAGGAGACCATGTTAGCCCCCCGCAAACTGCAAACCTCAGCCAGATGTGGAGTAGTGCCAGAAAGGGCTGTGCTTTTGGGTGAGGGGTGCTGAAGGGAGTCTTAGCTGCTCATCATCACGAGGCCTGGTGACTCTTAGTGGCCCTACCCCTGCTCCTCCTTCTCTCCCCTCCAAGTCCCTGGCTACCTAGCCAGACCAGAAGCCAGAGCTGGGCTGTGGTCAGAGCCTTCCAGGGAGCCTGGGCCACTGTGGGGAGTCCCAGAACCTCCATCTGCCCTGGGTAGTGCACCCAAAGGGGTGGGGATATGGACATGGGGCTTCTCTCAGGTACCCTGGCCCCATACCCAGGGCAGGTGGAGGGCTCCCCACAGAGGCCTCGGTTCCTTGGGTGGCTTTCACCATGGCCCAGCTCCAGCTTCTGGCCTGGTGAGGGACTGGGACCTCGGGGCCAAAGGAGGAGCAGGGGCAGGGCCATGGTGGGGGGCGGGACCCTGTGTCCCCTCCCACTTCTACCAAAGTTTCAGCTGTCTTGGTGGGGGCTATCAAATTGGCTGAGGCCCCTGAGCATGGGCCCTAAGGGGCCCGTGTTTTAATCTGCCACTAGCTGCGAGGACACAAGTAGCTCCTCCAATCCCACTATTTCAGAGTGGCAGAACTCTGTGTTCTGTTGGCAGAACTCTGTGTGAGAACCTCAGAGCAGAGGACACAGAGCTGCCTTCATGCAAGGTCCTATAGCAAAGAGAAAATCCTGGAGCAGTGGGAGGCAGGGGAGTGATTCCTAGAGAACTGGTGCTGCTGGGACACTGGCAGAGGAGACGCCTCAGGCCAAGGGGATTAAACATAAATGATAGTTACTTCCTATCTAGGAGAAATGGAGATGCAGCAAGTCACCAAATGGCCACATTTAGGACTGCTGCTGCTCCTGGTCTCTGCCAACTTTAAGCAGCCAGACCCCAGAGAAGAATGCTCGGGAAAAAGTTCCTATAAGGTGGCAAACTACACTATAGCATAGTTAACAAGGAATGGATAGTTATTATGGGAAGCAAATTTTGTGTGTGTATCATGTATAATCTGTTATGCTGCTGGCACTCCATAGGGCTCTTTGTATTTTTTCTTAATCTGGTGCTTAATGAGGCATGAAAAAGATTCTCTTTTGTTTGTTTGTTTTTCCATTTGTTTGTTTGTAGATGAGGAAATATCAGCTGACAGCATCTCCGAGAAGCTGTGCTAATTCCTATGGCTAGATAGCTTGAATGTTATAATAGCTTCATGAAAGATGTTACCTTGACTTAAAAATGTCATAACTATTTTACATTACAGAACCAAAGAGGCCAGTCACTCTGTATGAATTTGATTTTGTCACATGGGAGATGGAACAATAGCCATTAGTGGCCTTCTTAGACTGCTGTTGTCTATATAGAACTCTAACTCAGCTACATACTTCTCAAATACACTCATTTCACCCACAAGTCAAAGTGGCAAAGGCCCAGTTATGGGGTTGGGTGCCAGACTGGATGCAAAATATCTCATTTTGCATATGACTGCAATTAAAGACTTAGACCAGGGGTGGGCAAAATTTTTGACTCACGGGCCACAATGCATTCTAAAATTTGACAGAGGGGCCGGGCAAGGATCAGATGAACCAGCAGATGCACAGCACCCAGCAGCCAGCACTTCAGACCACTCTCCGCCGTGAAATTGACTCGCCCTTGTCAATTTCAGCGGTGGAGCTGGAGAGTGGGGCTCACAGCGCAGAATTTCCTTTTTAAGAACCGGTTCGCGCGAACCGCTGCGAACCGGTTGGATGTGCAGAAGAGCCACATAGCCGCGGCTGAAGAGCCGCAAGCGGCTTGGGAGCCGCGGGTTGCTGACCCCTGACTTAGACCATCTCCAATAACCACATCAACTGCTAAAGACTTCTTTTTTTCAGTGTAAGTCACAATTCATTTACCCTATTCTTAATCATGTCAGAATCTAGTTCTAAAACTTATTTATTATTTTAAACCCCTGCACAGATTTTCCCCAGCCTCCTTCAGAGAACGTTTCTTTTTACTTTCTTCCTTGTTCATCAAGTCTTTTTTTTTCTGCCCCTTTCCACTATTCCTCACTCTTACTGTGAGCATCTTCTCTGTAGCACCAAACATCTGAAACAGCTTCCCTGTATTTCTCCACCTCGTAATCCTTCAGTTCATGAAGCTAAATTCTGTCCTTACACCTGAACAAAACTGCTGAAGGAATTCTTTTCAAATTTTGCCCATCTGCACATATTTTCAAGTAAGCAGGTGCTTAAAATTATTATTTAAAATACCTATGGAAAATAGTGAGCATGCGCCTATTTGCAAACTTACCATATTAGGCACGGAGACAGGGAACTTTGAAAATTCTGGCATAAGTTTCAGTGCTTCTGAAATCATCTCAGGATAAAATGTATTGTGTATGTGTTACAAAACTCACTTCAAACACTGTGCCAGATAAAGGCTGCCATTCTAAATCTAAGCAAACAGTGGTCACCTGTTGAGTCCAACGTTAGTCTAAAGTTTGTCATTTAAAAGTAGTCTCTTGATTTAAATGTAAAATCAGTAGCTTACACAGTGAATCAGTATAAATCTCTTGCTAGCTTTTAAATCAATCAGTCAAGCTTAGAATGATTTGGAGAATCATCGCTCTGAGGCTTTGGGGCCTCACTGTGCAAGGGTAATAAATGTAAATGATTTTGTAGCTTGTAGGAACAGTGGTTAGTTTGCTTTTTACCTCACAAGGAGCAACCAGGTTTGACTAAGGAGGTTTGCCAAAATCCTTGGGGGGAGGGGAAAAATCTGTTGTGTGATATTATTTCTGAATCCTAAGAGGAAAAAATAACTCAGGAAAACATAGTTAATCTGTGAATTATAAAACCAGATCTAAAATAGTCATACAAAAGACTGACTTTTTTGGCTAATGCTAAAGGCTAAAAATTATAATTTTAAATCAGTGCATGGTTGGATAGAAAATTACTATATATTATTATTATGGGTGGCATAATGAATTTAAGATTGCCCAACACTTTCCATTAAAATACTGTTTTCAGTTGTGTATAACTTGGCTAAATTTAAATCATTCTGGCTGAAGTATTCCATGCCTGTTTACCTCAGGCTGAATTTTTTGGAAAGTTTCAGCTAAAGAATTCAGCCATTTCTTTTAACAAAGTTAGGAAAAAATGTTTTTTCCCCCATGCTGAAAAAATTCTTCCAACTGTTTCATTGAGAAGCTCTTATGCCTCAATCCAATTGGATCAGGGACTTGAACAATGGTGGAGGGAGGGCAATGGTTAAACCTCGGTCTCAGGAATGTGTCTTTTGCCATCTCCATGAAAAGGCTGTTCCAATTTAGCCAGGTTATAAACCCCTGAAAAATCTAGGTGTACATGCTCAAAAGAGACTCATTAGAATTTGGCAGATACATTTTTTGAAGATTCTGTCTGCTCGGCGCATCCTCCAACCCCTAGAAGCTCTTGTGGGCTGTCGAGGCTGTGCATGGGCTGACCTCACAGAGTGAAGGAGCATTCTTCAACCCTGGGCAACAGCTGCTGCAATTGCTACTCCCAGCTCTGGGGCACTGGAGGTGAGATTAAAAAGACTGGCTCTCCTGTGTTCTCAGTGCTCCCCTGGCTGGTGCAAAGACAGAGTGGAGGAGAAGGAAGGAGGAAGCCACCTAACTCAGATGCAGAGGGACAGGAGGAAAAAGATTCACGGCAGGGGGACAGGACAGGAGCTCACTGAGAAGGGGGAGAATAGGAGCATGGGCCATGCTGGGAGCTGGGGTAAAGTACAGGGGCAGGAGCCCTTGGAAGCAGAAGATGGGTAGGGATAAGAATGAGAGGGGAAATGGGCAGGAACCAGGGATGGGTAAAATAGGAGTGGTGGATATGAACATGGACTGGAACAAAGGGAGGGGAAGGATAGGAGCACGGAGGGGATGTGGGCATGAGTTGGGGGAAGATGGATAGGAACCAGAGGGATAACAGCCAGAGAGAGAGTGGGGCAGGATCTGGGGAGCAGAAACAGAGCAGAAGGGAAACTAGAATTCTAAAAGGCTGTGGGGGAGGGGTGTTGGGGCAGCAGAAGATGGGTCTCTAACCACTAAAGAGCACAGAACTGGACTGAGTCTCAACATTCCTTTGCTGTCTGGCAAATAGCTGTGAAACCTGCAAATGAAGTATTTGTCTCCATCCCTTCTAGTGGCAGGGCCACACAGAGAATAACAGTTTTCTTGTGTTAACAGCTACTGCATTAGCTCAAGGAGTGGAGACGAGTATGCTGGGGATCTAAAGATCCCACACTGATGCTGACCCACATTGGGAGTCAATATGGTTCCATGACATAAGCTTTTTAATATAGATACATACATTTTAAAATAATACTAAACCCTTGACCTTGTTAAATGTCTTATAGAAATGAGTTTCACATGTTAATTATGCATTGTGTAAATAGTTTTCCTTTTATCTGTTTTAAATTGTTGCCATTTGACCTAATTGAATTTGCCCTTGTTCTTGTATTACGATGGTGTGTCAGTAGCAGTACACAATTTATGTGCAACCCATTGACTTCAATGGGATTAGTGGTCCTCAGCTTTTTAAAAATCAGGCCAATTAGATTTAGGTACCTAACTGTGTCTTAATCAGAATCTGCATGTCAACATTTAGCCAGCTAGATATAGCTCCAAGCACATTGTTCTGTACCATGAAGGAATCCTGCCTGCTTATGCACACAAAAGTAAGAGGCTCCCTATGTTTTATCCTTCTATTCAAAGCCTGTTGCAAACTACTGGACAGTATTTAGTGCTTGTTAATTAATACATTAATCTTAGCATGTCAAGTAGTATGAAGCATGTCATGTGCACAAGGGGCCTGAGCTCAAAGCCCACTGAATTCAGTGGAAAGAGGTCCACTTTGGATTAGGCCTAAAGTAGGCAAGATATGTTTGCTCTGGGAACTCTTACGTAGAATTGCCTGAGTTTTACGCCCTTAAATTCGCTGCCCTAGTACTGCACTGTCTTTTTTTATTATTGAATTATATTTTTCATTCATGTTAAACTGAAAAATTAAAAGCTCACAGAAAACTAAATTCAGGTAGCTTAACATCATAGAAGCACTGTTTCAGTGGAAACATGAATCAGGTAATAAATAGCACACTTTGATCATTGTTTTTAAAATCGCTTGAACCATACTTTGATTAGTTCTATTTAATATTTAACAACTGGTTAGTCAATTTCAATCTGCAACGAATACTGCTGGAAGAATTCTGTGCTGACTAAATTCATTTATAATATTACAAAGCTGACATGTAATTGATTTTAGTTCCCATAAAAGGATTATGTTAACTTTTCTTAATCCATATATTAGTGTTTCGTGAAGTCCAGTGAATTCACACCAGGGATGCTAAGTGTTTATACCTTATCAATATTTTATGTAAAACTGGTAGGATTATGTTTTAGCCTAAATGCCGCTTTCTAGTTCTAGTGGAAAATAGCTGAAGTATAGAAAAACATTAGAGTGCTTCAGTAGCAGTGCTACACTGCGAGACAACTTGGTGTTTGCTGGTTTTACATTAGCCATCTAAAACCATATTGGACTGAAACTTGGTGTACATGTTATCAGTTCACAGAGATGTTCTTTTCTATTACTAAAAAATTGTAATAGACTTACCTGTTTTATGTTTTCGTAATTTAAAACTTAAAAATTAGTTTAACCTAGTTAATATCTCAATTTAATAAACACAATTGTCCAGACTAGATATGGGTTTATGAAGTTATGAACACTTAAGGTACCCTTTAAGCATGGCAATACCCTCTTACCCATGCTTACATCAGATATTTTGGTTACCTGACTGTAATGAGTGGGGGTGGCCTCCGTCAGTGACTGCCAGGGAGAAACAGGCCAGACCTGTGGAGGTGGAGCCAGAGACTGCCTGTCCACACACCTGGAAACAAGGGGGCAGGACAGGAAGTATAAAAAAGAAGTCCAGGAGCTCAGTCAGGGTTCAGCTCCCAGAAAGGAAGGACGTGCCTCCCCCTGCTCCAGAGCTGCCTGCTGACTGGTACCCAGACAAGCAGGCCGGGACCCAGTACCTGGATGAGCAAACCAGAGCCGGGACCCGGGCACCAGTGCCCAGCCCACCACCCGCCGGGTTCCCCGCGGTACCCCCGGAGCCAGACACCCCACCAGACTGGGGGTCCCACAGGGGCCAGGACTTGGAGGAGCTGCCTGGTGCATATAAGGAGGATGTGGCCATTCCAGGGCCCGACCTGGAGAAGCTGCCTCTGGCCTTGCCAGAGGATGATGATGCGGAGTCCCTGACTGGGCCCAACCTGGAGGAACTGACCCCCGCTGACCTTCCAGAGGAGTTGCCGGACCTGCCATTCCCAGACGAGATTGAAGGGTTCTACAACCTGCCCCTCGCCAATTACCCCGACGAGCTGCTGGAACTGCTTCCCCCCCAACGAGGATGAGTGGACAGCGGCAGAGCAGAAGCCCGAGGGAAAGGGGGCAGGAAGTTGCCCAGGGGAGGTTTTATCTGATCTTGTGGTTGAAGGACCAGACCGAGAGTCAGTGTGTTGCGGTTGGGACCCACACTGACTCCGTGGCATACCCCTCTGCTATGGATAGGGACCTCGGCTGGGACACAGTAGGGTCGGGTGGGCCTGCATCTCCCTCCCCCTTCCCTGAGCCCCCTGAGTGGCTGTGAGCTGCGCACGCCCCACCGGGGGCCTTTGGGACTGTGTGCTGCCCCGCCGGGGGCCTTTGGGATGGAGTATTGCCTTAGGGCTACCCTGCCTGAGCCCGGGGACTGTTCCCCTATCCTGGGCTGGGTCAACCCCTGCCAAAGCAGGGTAAGGAGTGGGTGTGGCCTCCCTCAGTGACTGACCAGCCAACCCCCCTACACTGACCTATCCCCAAAATAACAGCATGATTACTTGTATTAATTATGTATTGGGTGTCCTATGACTAAGCATTTGCAGAACTCATAAAAGGCAAAATTATGGATCCCTTGGTATCTCTTGACAAAATCCTACTGTCCTTGTGCATGAAAGCAGCCCTGTTAATGATTCAGACCACTTGGAGCAGTAAGTCAAACAGAATTCAGTCCAAATATGAGATATGGGACTACAATTCAGATGGCAGAAGAACAGTCATTTGTTGAGAAGATAACTGTAAAAAAGTGTAGTGAAAGAAATAGGTTTCAATATGGAATTTGAAGATGTGGAAGAGCATTTGGCACATGTGAAATAAGAAGCTATTTCAAAGTTAGGGAGTGGCATGGAAGAAGACAACAGTGGAAGGAAACAGAGTGAAATCCTGGTCCCATTAAAATCAATGGCAAAACTCCCATTGACTTTAACGAGGCAGGATTTCACCAAAAAGGAGGAGTTAGGAGAGAAGATGTAGAGAGCATGATGCCTTTATTAGGTGCTCATTCTGACAGGTACCACATCTATAACAGTATATCTGAAAGCGACTTCATGATGCTGGAATGCAGATTACCTCATCACTTTCAAGGCCCTTCATGACCTACCTCTACTCTACCTATTATCTCTCATTCAGTATCGAAAGGTTTACTCCCTCCTCGAGTTGGCCCATAATGTCAGCCTCCCATACCCACTTGTTACATTTTCAAGCAAGCACCTTTGTGCTTTCTTCCATGCTGCCCCTCACACTTAGGCTGGATCTACACTGATGGTGGCAATCCAGCAAGAGACGCAGGAAAACCACCCCAGTAAGTGGCGTAGGGCTGAGTCGAAGGGAACGCTGTTCCCTTTGATGCCGCACAGTGTGGACGCCACGTGGAGGAGATGCTGCAAAGTCGACGGGAGATACGCAAGTGATTTATGTCACTTGCGTATCTCCTATCGACTGCCGCCGAATCGCAAAGGTAAGTGTAAACTGGGCCTTAGAAGGAGCTCCCCATAAGCATCCACAAAATTAACTCATAATCCTCCTTCAAAACTCTCCTTAAAACTTTCCTTTGGCACGATGCCTATAAAAACTTCTCAATGGATAGGCTCCTGGTGTGCTGAGATACCTATAATGCTGACCAACATTGTTTCATTGTTTGCTTGTACTCCTCCATTGGTTTCTCTGTAATCATCTGTTGTCTCATTTTATATTTAGATTATAAGCTTCTTGGGGGCAAGAACCATCTTGTTTTTCTGTGCTTGCACAGCTTGCACAATGAGGTCCTGGTCCATGACTGGGTCTCCTAAGCACTACAATAATACAAGTAATTAATAATAATCACTCCTAGAAATGCTACCTCAAAAGGAGCAAGTAGTGTTGTTATGAACAAATCCTTCCTGTCATCTTCTTGTGGTTATTATCACAGTGAATAAACCAGGTTGACTAGTATTTTATGAAAATATCTTTGTCTATATTATTTATTTATCCATGGCAGTGCCCGTTAAGTGCTACTTGCTTTCTGAACGTATAAGGACAGTTCTCCAAAGAGCGCACAGGCTAAATTATCAATATATAATCTATATGCCATTCATTTGTCAAATGTGCATAAAGTCAGACCCTAAATACGCACATCACTTTACAGTTTACATTTTAAAACCAAAGTGAAAATTCTGTATCCCATTATATGAATTTCAGATTAATTTTACTGCCAGGATAGTTGTTAAATACCTCTCACCAGAGTGAAAAAATTCAATGCAAAATTACAGACATTTTTGCAAGTCAGTTCCATGAACAAATGGAATGAAATTCTCTTTTCTTTTACACCAGAGCACCTACAGGTAAGTCCCTGGAATTCTAACAGTGTTAATGAGAGGAGAATTTAATCCATTTTGGTTTTGCTGATTATATTACTGGGCTGTTTCTACACTGTTCTAGTCATGGTGAAGTTTAAGGCATAGGTTTCCAGTCAAGACAATGAATTGCTGAGGAAGAAAGCTAAAAGGTAGTAATGATAATCTAAAAACTAGGCCACAAATCAACATATTTAGCTCATTTTGTGTTTCTTTATATTCTTCTCTTTCTTCTAATCTTCACTAGCATATATGTCTAAGGCATAGTAATACTATGCACATTACCCTTTAAAGAATTGCCTTCTAATATCCTTATCAATATAAGGTGGGGTCATCGCTGCCAGTAATGGAAAGAAGGTCCTTTTAGGTTAAAGTTGGTGAAAAAACAAAGAAGAGTGGCTCTGCCTCCTACCCATAATGACTGAGTAACTCTTTACTCATTTGGGCCATACACTGAGTGTGTTAGAGAGAAAGGACACAAATGTCATTGCCATGAAGCAAACACTGACATGCAAAATGTATGTTCTCCACCTCTTTTCAGGACATTCGTTTGCCCTTGGACTTTGTCAAGGTATTAGAAACACTTGATAAACAATGACACATTCATTTTGGAATCAAGCTGTTATTATGGCTAAAAGTAGTTGTGGTAACTGCTGAGACTGAAGGTTATGTTTTCAAAATTAACATGTAGTGTGTCAATTACATACAAATGTAATATCTATACAATATACAAATTTCCATGTAAAAGCTATTCTAGTTTCCATTGTGATCATATGGTGCAATGTCTCCTATCTTTCTTTATACGTATTGAATTACATGCTACTTAGTCCCATATATCTACTATTATCAACCCCTCCAATACAGACTATATGGTATGAACAAATTGTTCTGTACTTATGGTTGTACAGAAAACATCCAAATGCTCTGATTAAACAAGAAGACTACATTTTCTTACTGTGCAAGATGTCAGAAATGCTTGCTAGCTAAATAGTTAAGTCTTTCTCTGGTGAGTCTGAAAAATTGACCTGAACTGACAGTAAAACCCTAGGTGGGATATTTAAATTTTAAATGAGTGGTCAGTAAAGTGCCTACAGAGGTAAAAGGACAGCTAGCATATTTGGTATGCTAATGGAAACCTATTTACTGAAGGAAGTGACAAAAACATCAATCAAATCAGAAGAGGCTATTAAGGACTGTTAACTCCCTTTCAGATGAGCAATGATTTCCATTGGGATGTGAATAAATATTCAGGACAAGGACCAGTGACAGAAATTTCACCAAAATTACAATATGGCAAGGATTCCAAACAAGACAAATCCTGACAAGAGGTGGCTGGCTTTCAGCTTAAAGTGGGACATTGAATATTTGCAGAACAATACAAAAGTTCTGAAAGACATTTTCTCTTTCCCCCTCTGAAATTCACTGTAGATGTTCTATTTCAATGACTACAAGTAAAATAATTGTTTTAAAAAAAGCTTTCTCTTTCATTTAAATGTAATTAAAGGCCTTTTTCTACAAATATTTGTTTTAATGACTTTTCATAAAAAACATTATCTCCAAATCACATTGGAAGAAATCTTGCAAGAACTAAGATAATGTTTCCAGTTACTATAGATTCTAGAGTTTAAGGTCAGAAGGGACCATCATGATCATCTAGTGATTCTAGTCTGACCTCCTTCACATTGCGGGCCACAGAACTTTACCCACCCACTCTAAAAATAGACCCAAAACCTCTGGCTGAATTATTGAAGCCCTCAAATTATGTTTTAAAGACTTCAAGTTACAGAGAATCTGCCATTTACTCTAGTTTAAAGCTGAAAGTGACCTGTGCTCCATGCTGCAGGGGAAGGCAAAAAACCCCTCAGTTTCTCTGCCAATCTGAGATGGGGAAAAATTCCTTCCTGACCCCACATATGGCAATAAGTTGGACCCTGTGCATGTGAGCAAGACTCACCAGCCAAACACCTTGAAAAGAATACCCTGTAGTAACTCAGAGACTTCCCCAAATTGGCCCCATGCCATTTCAGGCAATCCCATCATACTACCACCTCCTTAAACTTATCAAGCTCAATCTTGAAGCAAGTAAGATATTTTACCCCCACTGCTCATCTTGGAAGGTTGTTCTACAGCTTCACTCCTCTGATGGTTAGAAATTTTTGTCTTATTTCAAGCCTAAACTTATTGATAACCAGTTTATATCCATTTGTTCTTGTGTCATCATTGGCATTTAACTTAAATAACGCCTCTCCCTCCCTGATATTTATCCCCCTGATGTGTTTATATAGAGCTACCATAAATCCCCTTAGTCACCTTTTGATTAGGCTAAATAAGCCAAGCTCTTTGAGTCTCCTGTCAGAAGGTAGGTTTTCCATTTCTCTGATTATTCTAGTAGCCCTTCTCTGCACATGTTCCAGTCTGAATTCATCTTTCTTAAACATGCAAGATCAGAATTGCACACAGTATTCCAGATGGGGTCTCACCAGTACTATAATGGTACTAACACTTTCCTGTTTCTACTGGAACTACCTCACCTGATGCATCTAGGACTCCATCAGACTTTTCCACCACCATATCACATTGGCACCTCATAATCATCCTATGATCAACCAGCACACACAAAGTTGGTCTCCTCCTCTCATTTCCAACTGCTAAGTCCCCAGCTTATAACAAAAAAAAACTATTTTAAGAATATCCTTTCAGGACAAAATATTATTTTATTTATTTATTTGCTAATGTTGTTCTTTGTTCTGATGAAGACATGGTCCCCAAGGACTTACATACTTGGAGACAATACACAAGGTCCATGATGACCAAGACATGCAGCATCTCTTTCAGCAATTAGTAATAGTAGATAGTATATTATCTTGCTCTATTAAGGTTTTTATACTGATTCCATCACTGTGATTTTGTACTGCACAACATTTTGATTAAAACACTAGAAAGATATAAAATTAACATGGCACAAGTTAAATGATGGCTAACTGATAGATCTCAAAATATAATTGTAAATGGGGAATCATCAAATGGGTGTGTTTCAAGTAGGGTTCTGCAGAAATTGGTTCTTGGTCCTACACTATTTACCATTTTTATCAGTGACCTTGAAGAAAATATCATCACTGTTAAAGTTTGCAGATGCCACAAAAATTGGGGGAATGGTAAATAATGAGGAGAACAGGTCACTGATACAGAGTGAACTGGATCACTTGGGAAGCTGGGAGTAAGCAAATGATATGCATTTTAATATGGCTAAAAATGTAAATATATACATCTAGAAACAAACAATGTAGGCCATACTTAAAGGATGGGGGACTCTGTCCTCAGAAGCAGTGACTCTGAAAAAGACTTAGGGGTAGTAGTGGCTAATCAGCTGAACATGAGCTCCCAGTGCAATGCTGAGGCTAAAATGGATAATGTGATCCTTGGATAAACAGGAGAATCTCAAGTAGGAGTAGAGAGGTTATTTTACTTCTGTATTTGGCACTTGTGCTAGAATACTGGGTCCAGTTCTGGTGCCTACAGTTCAAGAAGGATAGTGATAAACTGGAGAGGCTTCAGAAAAGACCCACAAAATTAGAAAATGCTAAAGAATGACTTGATTATAGCCGATAGTATTTACATGGGGAACAAATAATGGGCTCTTCAATCTATCGGAGAAAGGTATAACATGATCCAATGGCTCAAAGTTGAAACTAGACATATTCAGTCTGGAAATAAGGCATATTTTTTAACAGGGAGAGTAATTAACCATTGGGAGAACTTACCTAGAGGCATACGTGGATTTTCCATCTCTGACAGATTTTAAATAAAGATTGCATGTTTTTTCTAAAATATCTGCTCTAGGAATTATTTCGGTGAAGTTCTATGGCCTGTGTTACACAGAAAGTCAGACTAGATTATCCCTTTAGGCCTTGGAATCAGTGAATCTATGAACTGTATTACTCTTAGCATCTTCTAAAGTTCCAAAAATATACAAAATAGCTTCTGTGATGAACGGTGGTGAAAGTGTACTCTGCAGTCCAACCCTAGGAGTGATTAAATCACATGAGAATTTGGCCTGAGTTTTTGTAAGCCAGAGCTGCTGCCTATTAGGACCTAAATACCAGATTTATCTCAACAACTGCATGGAGTAAGGGACAGGATGCAACTGTATTTCCCCAGGCATTGATCAATAACTAAATTGTAACTGGGTCTTCTCTTACTACTGTGGAAAGAAATCTGCACCCCTTTATCTGGTGGAGATAACTTTCTCCACTGTGCTGTTTCTTTGGGAGCAGAGTCAAAACTCTGTGTACCCCCTGCCCATCTGTATGGGAAGGGGAATGCTGAAGCATGTCTTGTCCTTTTTCTTTTTTTTCTTTTAGAAAAAAAGCAAAGCAGGTTAATAAATATATAAGCTCACAATATATTAGTATATTAACTATGTAACCTAAAATTAAGTAACCTACTTACAAAAACAGCAGCCTTCCATGCCAAGTTTCAGCCAGGAGCCAATTTTTATGGCTAGGTTATAAACCTCTAAAATACTGACACAGCCTTAATATCTTTCTTATATGTTGTCATCTTTATCATTCATATGTGTGTGTGTGAGTGAAAAATATGGGACAGTTTTCAATGCAACACTTACCTTGTGTGTGCAGTTACTGCAATGGCGTGAACAAATGCCCATCCACCACCTTAGTAGGGGAGGGGGCATTTTATTGGAGGGCCCGAAGCTACTGGCACCGTATCACCTGAGCCTGCCCCCGTAGAGGACCCCTTTCCCTCCCGCTCCCTCAGTCCCTGGCCCCGATCAGGAGACATTGCACTCCGCTGGCCCGGCTGCCGGGGCCGCAGAACCTGCCCCCACTCTTTGTCCCGATCCCTCCCCTGTCCCAGCTCCCACCCCCCCTCCCCGTTTCCACCCCACTCCTGCTTCCCACTCCCAACCCCAACCCTGCCCTTCCTCCCCCTGCCACCTGCACCCCTGCTGCACCTGGAGTCGTCTCTTTCCCCCTCGGGAGCTCCCAAGAAGCGGCCTTTTCATTCACCGCTCCCGGCCCCCATGGGGCCACCATCTTCCCTCCACCACCGCCCCCAGCCCCAGCCCCAACATGCTGCGGGGCTTCTGCGGGGGCCGAGCTGGAAGATGGACCCCCGCAGTGCCGCGAGAGGAGCTGCATGCTTTCCTCCAGGATACGCGCGGTTCCCGGAACCAGGTACAGCTCTCTCTGCAACGCTGGAAGGACTTCAACCAGATCCTCCGGGCCGCGAGCGCCACATTGAAGGAGGGAAAAGGGACCGGGCGGCAGGGCACCGCAGCATATCAGTGGACCCACATCTTCCGTAACACCCTGATGGCCTATGGACTCAGCCACGGGTTGCTGCGGAGCCCGACGAGGACTGCCGGTGCTCCTGCTCCTGAGGATTTCCTCCAGCCCCCTTCATAATGCCACCTTAAACACCAGGGGCTGCAGGACGGGTCTCTGCAGGAGCCAGGTGCTCTCCTTCCTTCGGGTCGGGGGTACTTTGCAGTGTTCCTGCAGGAGACCCACACGGACCCAACCACCGAGGCCAGCTGACGGCTGGAGTGGAGAGACGGGGTGCACTTCAGTCACCTCTCTGCCCGCGCGGGTGGGGTGGCCACCCTGTTCTCCCCAGATCTGCGGCCCGATGTACTGGGGGTTACCGAGGTCGTGCCAAGCCATCTGCTGCACCTTCGGGTCTGCGTGGAGGGGCTGGCACTGAATCTCATCAACGTCTACGCCCCGATCGCGGGCCTGGAGCGGGTGCGGTTCTTCTAGTGGGCGTTCGGCTTCCTTGGCACCTTGGACTCTCGTGAATGCCTGGTCCTGGGCAGGGACTTCAATACCACCCTTGAGGAACAAGATCGCACAGGAACTGAGTACTGCCAGGCCGCCGCAGACGTCCTCCGAGAGATCATAGACCATCACTCCCTGGTGGACATCTGGCGCGACCACCACCATGACGATGCCGTCACCTTCACCTTCGTCTGGGTGGGAGAAAAACGGTCGAGCCACTCCCGGCTGGACTGCATCTACCTTTCTTGCCACCACCTTTCACGGGCCCACTCCTCTGACGTACAGCTGGCCCCATTTTCGGATCACCACCTAGTGACCATGACGGCCTCTCTCATTGCAGAGAGGCCAGGGCCAGCCTCCTGGCACTTCAACTACAGCCTGTTGGAGGATGTGGGCTTCGTGGCATCCTTCCGGGAGTTATGGCTGGCCTGGCAGGAGCAGAGGCATGCCTTTCCCTCGGCATTGCGCTGGTGTGATGTAGGGAAGGTGTGTGCCCACCTCTTCTGCCGTGACTACACTCAGGGGGCCAGCCGGCGGCAGGACGCGGGGATGGAGCAGCTGGAGCGGGAGGTTCTAGCGCTGGATAGGCGCCTCGCCACCACCCCCAAGGATCCATCCCTCTGCGGGGCATGCCGGGAGAAGCAGGAGGAGCTCCGAGCCCTCCAAGTCCTTCAGGCTCGGGGAGCCTTCGTTCGATCCCGCATCCATCTCCTTCGGGAGGTGGACCGCGGCTCCCGCTTCTTCTATGCCTTGGAGAAAAGGAAGGGGGCCCGGAAGCAAATCACCTGCCTCCTGGTGGAGGATGGCACCCCTCTCACAGACCCGGTGGAGATGCGTGGGAGGGCCAGGACCTTCTACACTAGCTTCTTTTTGCCGGATCCGACCGAATCCGCCACATGCCGAGTGCTCTGGGAGGAACTTCCCACAGTCGGCGTGGGCAACCAGGACTGGCTGGAGCTACCTCTCACTCTGGCTGAACTCTCGGGAGCCCTCCACCTCATCCCCACCAATAAATCCCCGGGCATTGACGGGCTGACCGTGGAGTTCTACCGTGTGTTCTGGGACATCCTCGGCCCAGACTTTGCCATCGTCTGGGCTGAGTCCGAGGCCAGCGGAGAGCTCCCCCTCTCATGCAGACAGGCCGTGTTCACCTTGCTGCCCAAGAAGGGGGACCTCCGCGACCTTCGGAACTGGCATCCCATCTCGCTCCTCGTCATGGACTACAAAATTAATTCCAAGGCCCTCTCGCTGCAACTGGGGTACATGCTGCAGGACGTGGTCCACCCCGACCAGACCTACACCATCCCGGGCCGTACCATTTTTGATAATCTCTATTTGGTCTGGGATCTCTTGGAGCTTGGGTGCAGGGATGGCCTGTCGTTCGCCCTCCTGTCCTTGGACCAGGAGAAGGCGTTCGACAGGATGGACCTGGGCACTCTGCGGGCGTTTGGCCTCGGACCCTGTTTTGTGGGTTTTCTCTGGGTGCTGTATGCCTACACTGAGTGCCTGGTCAAGCTCAACTGGACCCTGACCGAACCGGTCAGCTTTGTGCGGGGGATGCGCCATGGATGCCCGCTGTCGGGCCAGCTGTACGCCTTGGCCATCAAGCCCTTCCTCTGTCTCCTCCATTGGAGGCTGACAGGGCTGGTGCTCCATGAGCCAGAGCTGAGGCTGGTCCTGTCAGTGTATGCCGATGATGTGCTCCTCGTGGTCCAGGACCCAGGTGACCTGGTGCGGCTGGAGGCCTGCCTGGCTATCTACTCGGCGGCCTCCTCCGCCCGGGTCAGCTGGACCAAGAGCTCTGGCCTGATGGTAGGGGCAGGGTGGCGGACGGGCCCCCTCCCACCTGCGCTTCAAGCCGTCCAGTGGAGCACGGGCCCGCTGCTCTATCTGGGCTTCTACCTTTCTGCCACCCATCCCTCCCTGGTAGAGAACTGGCAAGATTTGCACGACCAGGTGTCTGGGCGGCTGCGGAAGTGGACAGGATTTCTCTGGTGCCTCTCCCTTTGAGGAAGGGCACTGGTGCTCAACCAGCTGGTCCTATCCATGCTCTGGAACCGGCTCAGCACCCTGGTCCTGACCCTGAGCTTCTTGGCCTACCTCCAGAAGATAGCCCTGGAGTTCTTTTGGCCAGGACTGCACTGGGTCTCTGCAGGGATCCTGAGTCTCCCCCTGGAGGAGGGGGGGCAGGGCCTATGCTGTATCCGCAGAGACTCCTTTATGGTGCAGGTAGTCTGGTGTGGTGCCACTTGGGGCACACCTTCCTCCGCTGCCTCCGGGGGCTCCGATACGACCGGCAGCTCTTTTTTCTCCATCCGAGAGGTCTTCCGTGAGACCTCTCCGAGCTGCCGGTCTTCTGCCAGGACCTCCTCCAGACCTGGAGGCTGGTCTCAGCCTCCAGACCCCTTGCAGTCACTGAGGGGGAGGATCTCCTAGCGGATCCCCTGCTGCACAACCCCCAGTTGCGTGTGCAGGTGGTGGAGACCCTCTTTGTGCAACGGTGGTTGGTCCTGGCAGGAGTCACCAGGATCGGAGACCTTCTGGACTGGCCCAGCGCATGGGGCTCTCCACCCGTCGGACCCCCCGACGCATACTCCAGGAGGTGAGGGCAGCCTTGCCCCCCGCCACTGAGGCTTACCTCAAGCGGGTCTTGTGAGAGGGTGCCCCCCGCCCTCCCCTTAGCCCCAGCCCTCCGGCGCTCACTATTGGGCCCTGGCCCCACGAGCCCCCCCAGCCTCTCCCTCCCCATGCCCCGAGTCGGCTGCGTGATCTGCAGCCAGTTATTTTTCGAACTGCGCCTAGGAACCACCTGTACACACTCATGCTCCACACCCTTCATATCCTCACCCTTGCGTCCTGCCCAGACACCAAATGGCGGAACCTAATGCCACCTGTGGAGGGAGAGGACCCCCGGTGGGCCAGCCTCTATTCCACCAGGGACATCAGTTGGCGGCTCCTTCATGGAGCTGTGAGCATGGCTCGGTTCACCCCTCGCCCCGACACCTGCCCTTTTTGCGGTGAGAGGGAGACCCTGGTGCTCGCCTATCTGGAGTGCGTCAGGCTGCAGCCCCTTTTCCGGCTCCTCCAGAACCTCCTGTTGAGGTTCTGGCTGCACTTTTCCCCCCAACTGTTCATCCATGCACACCCCATCCGAAGCCCCACGAGGTCGCAGGACCTCCTCGTCAACCTCCTCCTAGCCCTGGCCAAAGTGGCCACCTACAACACCAGGGAGAGGAGGTTGGCCGTGGGGGAGCTCTGCGACTGTGGGGCCTATTTTCATTCCTCCATTCATTCACGCATCCAGGCGGAGTTCCTCTGGGCAGAGTCCGCTGGCTCCCTAGACACGTTCTGGGAGCAGTGGGTGCTGTCCAGGGTCCTCTGTTCGGTGTCCCCCTTTGGTTCCCTTTGTTTAAACCTGTGACCCCCACACCCTTTCCTGTTTTTTCATTTGTTGTCCCCCGGAATCAGTTGAGCCCCAGGTCCCTTGGCTCCCCCCTTAAGTGAGAGAGGGGCCTCGAGCAGTGGGTGGGCACAAGGTCCTCTCCTGGTCCTCAAATAGTCACACCCTTTTAAAGCCATCCAACTTGACTTTATCACAATTACTGTAGTTCATTTTACCACAATGGATAGGCAGATGACCACACGATTCAAGCAATACCATATTTTCCCTTTTGTGTTCACTTTTTGGTTCTCAAAGTAAGTTGTGTCAGACGTGTAGAACTGCTAAATCGTTAGTCAATGGTACCGAATATTCTGATAACTGTTCATTTGTTCTTATTGATGTTCACTCTCAGGCAAGGGGATATCGTTACTTGACATCAGCTATATCAGTACCATGTCACATAACAGAGTTTCTAACTACGGTGCTGAATCTCACCAATATGGAACGTTTGATTCATTTCTTTGAGCAATGTATTAGGAACTCCCCCCAAAATAAAGTAATATTTTATTAAATTACCAGCCATCTTCATTTTCTAAGTACTAGGTGTTCTTCATCCTATGACTATTAATATGTGACATTGCAGGAATTAGAACTGGTGCCCCTTCACATACAGACACTGTTATCATAATCATTATTGTTGCTAGGTACCTCTGTTCCTTGCACAGTAACAGCCTCTAGCAAGACTTTCTAGCTTTGGATCCCTTAGTGTGCAAAGATAGTCTTTGGGGAAGTGATTATTCCCCTCTAATTGGGATTGGTGAGGCCACATTTGGAGTATTGTGTCCAGTTTGGGACCTCCACTACAGCAAGGATGTGGACAATTAGGGGAATGGGGCACATGATTTATGAGGAGAGGCTGAGGAAACTGGCTTATTTAGTTTGCAGAAGAGTAGAGTAAGGAGGGATTTGGCAGCAACCTTCAACTACCTGAAGGGAGGTTCCAAGGAGGATGGAGGTAGGCTGTTCTCAATAGTAGTAGATGACAGAACAAGGAGCAATGGTCTCAAGTTGCACTGGGGGAGGTCTAGGTTGGATATTAGGAAAAACGTTTTCACTAGGAGAGTGGTGAAGCACTGGAATGGTTACCTAGGGAGGTGGTGGAATCTCCATCCTGGGAGGTTTTTAAGGCCCAGCTTCACCAAGCTCTGGCTGCGTTGATTTAGTTGAGGTTAGTCCTGCTTTGAGCAGGGGGTTGGACTAGATGACTCCTGAAGTCCCTTCCAACCCTCATATTCCAAGATTCTATCTCAGAGCCTGTAGCTGCAGGCCATTTCCCTTCATTTAGGCAATCAGGAAATATCAGAATTATTCTCAGCTTCCAATTTTGAATACATTTTCTAGACTTTTCCTTGCAAATTCATATCCTTAAAAAGGCAAAGTGATATAAATAAATTGATAGGGTTGAAGGTTTGTCCCTGTTTTTGCTTAAAATCATCAGTTATTCCATGAATTCCGTTACAGCCAACCAGGGCTAGCCTCCGTGTTCCACAAAAACAATAGACATGTCACTTGATTTTTTTTGGGATGACTTCATAAAAATCACAGCAATAGGCCATACTGTCACCTAGGCTGCTGCTGATGACAGTACAGCCCTTGCAAGCTGCCTATACTCTACTAGAGTCTTCTGCTTAATAGCCAATGAGACCTCAGGCTTCAAAGAGTTACAGCTCAATAGTGTGAAAAGCAGCATGGTACTGGGGACAAAACATAGAACTGAAAGCAAAAGACTTCTATATTCTAACTCTGGTTTGGGCACTGAATCTTTCTGTGGCCTCAGTAAAATCATTTATTTAAATTCTCTACCTATACCTTACCATATGTAAAATGAGGCTGATTCTTACAGAAATGTTAAAAAGACTTAATGAGGGCAATGTATGACCAGACATGGACAGGATGGCTCAGCTATTTGGTAAAAGTTCCGTGTTTCATTTCAAAAGAATAATGATACAATAAGATGAGAGAAGAAATTCTGCTTTCCTATTACTTACAATTATGACAATATGCTTAGATATTGCACTTGCTTTTAAAGATCACTATTTCTAGGAGTCCAGGGAATATAAAGAATTAGTTCTTTGGAAAGAAAAATGTAAAAAAGCTGATGTCGGTGTTATATAAAGCATTATGAGATATTTCTTAAATTAAAAATTAAATGCCTTGTCTATTG
Organism: Mesoclemmys tuberculata; assembly: GCA_007922155.1. Classification (NCBI taxonomy): domain Eukaryota; kingdom Metazoa; phylum Chordata; order Testudines; family Chelidae; genus Mesoclemmys; species Mesoclemmys tuberculata. The sequence goes on along the minus strand of ML675618.1, from coordinate 36,921,639 downwards.
CCAAAGATAACTGCCAGAGAAACCCAGCCAGAGAAAATTAGAACAAAATTTTGGCAATACACAACAAAATGTTCATATGCAAATTTAGAGATACACAGATTAAAATAATGCGGGGACAGACTCACTCTCATTGGCACAGAGCATATGAGGGAGGAATGCCCATATATTAATATTAACACTCACTGAGATATTATTAGATAATAAAGACTTTAGTAGGGTTGCATTCACATCGCTGAGAACAAAAGTTGTCATGTATAAAATAGATTCGATTGGATAGATATTTACAAAACATTTCTTGTGGAATTTTTTCAATATATGAGAATGATTTCAGAGATTTGTCCTTTTTTATCTTTATGGCAAAAAAAAATGCAATTGCACAGTTTTGGAGGAGAAATATTCCTCTGAAGGAGGACGAATGGATTAATAAAGCCTGGCAAATTACAGACATTGACAAATTAACATTCCTCTAAAGAGATCAATATCAAGATTATGTTGCAACTTGGGCTCCATTCCATGCTCCCCACAAAAGAATAAAAACTGCAAAACCAGTCTTTTTTTCTGATCATTTAAAATAAATGAATATTATTCAGAGGGTCGGGGACTGGTTAGTAGCTTTGTACATTTTTTCTTTTGCTTGTTGTATTTAACATGTATGTGTTTTATTGTGCACACACACACTAAAATACAAACATATACACATATATACATATAAATAACTACACTATATATATATATATATAAAATACACAATATATATAAATACATAATAGATATAAATAAAATACACGTATACATATACGATTAAATTAGAAAACATTTACTATTTCAATAACAATAAACACATTAGTGCACAAGGGTTATGATAGTGTAGACGACATGTACTGGTTGTTTGCTGAGCCTTGCCAGACTTGTCTATGTTAGGGAATTGTAGAAAATATTTTTACAGCACTCAAGTTCATCTCTATTAGTGTTGGCATCAGTGTAAGCCTTAATGTGGATGGCTCCAAATGCTTCTGGTGTTTCTATCACCGCATCAGTTAGGGTTAACTAACATAATGGTAAGAACACCAGAAGCTTCTAGACCCTCATCTACCCTAGGGTTCACACTGGTGCTAACTCCTTTGCTGGTGAACTAGTGGGAAATTGTGTTTAAGATTCACTAATGTAGACACAATGACAGTCACCTGTGGAGTTTTTTTGCTATTTCATTTTAAACAGCCCACCATGCTGGAGTGATTTACAAACACTCATCAAGATAAAAATCCAGAAAAAAAACCATCACCAAACATCTCCATCACCAAAACAGTGCAAAGTGGATGCTGCATACAAGTGAATCTGGTCCCAGATTTAAATAATACTAAATCTTTGCACTGCTGAAGTGCCTTCCACATGAACGTCGCAAGACACCTTACAGACTTTAAAGAATTAAGCTTCACAACAGTCCCGTAAAGTAGGTAAGTATTATTATCTGTATTATACACATACAGAAGTAAAGATGTAAAATGATTTGTTTAAATAGATTAGGGACTAGAACCCAGATGACCTGATTCCCAACCCCCTACTGTGGTAACAGAACCATCTTTAATTGTAGCTGTTCGTGAAAGTGCCAAATTGACAGCCCCCAGGATTGAAGTGCTGTGTTAAACCACAGAGCAAGGTCAGCACAAGAACACTCCAACAAATGGAACACTTTATCCCATACTAACTCAACTCAACATCCACATTCAGCCCTATAGATGAATATAAAATAATTCCAACAATTACTCCAGGGTCTTACACTAAGTTATATATATATATATAAACAGACCTCTCAAGTAGGGTTATTGTGTTATAATTTGAAATACATCCGATGATCACTCCCTCGCAAAACCACTGACCAAGATTCAGTAATGGTCTGTCACAGTAGTGGTATAATTTACCCAGCAGCTGAAAGCTGGGGGGGGGGGATGTTATACTGTGATAAAAGGTTATTTAATGGTAGCCAAGATAATACAACTGGTTGTCAAAAAAATAACATAATGGGGATTTTACTTAAACTGGAACAACATGAAATTGATGAAGAATATACATAACAAAAAGCATAACAATTTGAATATATACACATATACCACAACTTACTAGTAAGTATACTTAACTGAATAGAACCCTCTAAAGTAAAAAATTATATCTCTCCATATGCATATGCACAGCTACTATCTTTTTTTTTTTTAATTGAACATCCCTGTGGGCAGAGCAGGGCTTCCTAACCAGGTCCAAATGTTCAGCATTTACCCTGTTTTCTACCCCAGATAGGGACACTTGGATATAGCTGGGATGAGGGCCAGTCTATCAGCCCCTGATGTTTGGTTCATCAGCTTAGTCTCTCAAAGTGTAATGCCCCTTCATAGGGTTTACCTCCTACCCTTCTTCCTGGGGTGTATGACTTTGCTGACAGCCAGGGTGGCTCTGGCCACAGTGTGTCCTGCAGCTGGATTGCCTCCATTGTCCTCAGTCTCTGGGTGGAGCAGTCTTCTTCTTGTTCACCATTCCTTCCTGTGGCAAATTTCCCCTTTTGTACTCCTCCTCCTCCAGGCTGAACAAGATTTCCAGGTGTGCCTTGTTAGCGCATCACAGGCCCAAAAGAGCTCATTAGCCTCCTCCCACCCAGTGTAAGGGCATGTCCCTTCAAAGTCCTCTTTTCCCCCAAATATCTCACTGGATACTGTCTAACACCCAGATCAGTCTTTGAGCCTCAAGTGCCTCTCATGACTCTCTGAAGCGATGGTCTTGACTCTAGTGATGCTTACTTGCAAACGTTCACGTTAGACTGACCTGCTAGATCTAAAGGACCTTTGGTGCTCTGTTCTGGATCTCTGAGACAACACAAATCAACAATAGGAAATGACCAGAATCGATGTCAGGAACAAACAGGAACTGACACTCAGGAACATGCCATCAAACATGGACTGATTTGACCAGCCATCTTAAATTGTTATCCTCTATGTGGAACAATCCACTGAGGGAGACACAGTACACAATTTGCTGGTGGGGATAATTGTTTCTAATACAGCAGTAAAAAATGTTGTCCTCAGAATTCCTGACTTCTAGCCTTGTTGCAAACAGCCTAACAACTATAATACCTCTCATGTTTGGATCATCTGCAGGGATTGAACCCAAGACTTTTAGCTGTAAGATCACAAGCCTTTAATGATACCCTAGGAGTTGCCTATCATAACTCTGTGCACCAAATTCTCCTCATTCCTGCAATATCCCTTATTCCAAGATCAACAGCACAACCCCATGCTACCCAGTCTTCTACCCCCAACTAATCTCCCTCTGCTCTTACTGCCTCCATCTCCTATCACCATCATACATCTATACATGCAGACAGTAGCAGGTCAATAAATAATTTTAAAAATTTTAAATATTGCTCTGTGTACACATAAAAACAGATCTGCATGACTGGGGACCAGGCTGTAGCCACAGGTAATATCAAAAGAAAGAAAAAAAGGCAAAAAAAAGGAAAGAAGCAGGACAATGTAATCATAACTAATAGTGATAATGAAATACTTTCTATTCCATCAGTAACTAGAAAGCTTATTAACCAGCAACTATTAGAGTTAAACATTTTTAAATCTGCAGGACCAGAAAACTTTTACCAGGTAAATGGTAATGGTCGGGTGCAGGCTCAGGCCCCAGCACCAAGGAAGAGACAAACTTCTCCCTTGGCCGCCTTCCCCTTACTGAGCAGGGAGGCCTGCCTTTTATACTTCCTGCTCCACCTACCTGCTTCCGCTTATGTGGTGCTGTATTTCCAGGCTCTGACCCTCAAAGGGGGTTTAGTCCTCCCTCACCGTCAATCTCCGAGGGACACCACACCTCCCAGCTACAGTTTGGTCTAGATAATACTTAGTCCTGCCTGAGTGCAGGAGACTGGACTAGAGGACTTCTTCCTTTAATCATCCTCGTTGCTCTTCTCTGAAGCCTCTCCAGTTGATCACTATCCTTCTTAACTGTGGGCACCAGAACTGAACACAAGATTCCTACAGTAGTTTCACCAGTGCCAAATACAGAGGTAAAATAACCTCTTTGTTCCTACTTGAAATTCCCTTTTTATGCGTCTCATGAACACATTAGCTCACACTGTCACACTGGGAGCTCATGTTCAGTTGATTATCCACCACAATGCCCAAACCTTTTTCAGAGTTATTGTTTCCCAGGATACAGTCCCCTGTCCTATAAATATGGCCTATGTTGTTTGTTCCTAGATGTATACATTTACATTTCCCTGTTTACAATTTATTTTTTAGACCTATCCATTAGCCAGTTCTTAATGTAGTTAAAGTGTGCCATGTAAATGTTGTATTGTTCTAATTTTTTAATCAAAATATTGTCTAGTACCAAGTGAAATGCTTTGGAGAAGTCTATGTATATTACATCAACACTACTACCTTTATCAATCAAATTGTAATTTCATCAAAGATATCAAGTTAGTTTGATAGGATCTATTTTCCATAAACCAATGTTCATTCGCTTAATTACATTACCCCCCTTTAATATTGTGTTAACTGAGTCATGTATCAGCTGCTTCATTATCTTGCCTGGGATCGATGTCATGCAATCACCAGGACACTGAGAAGTTCCAGGAGATTGGAAAAAAACTAATATTGTGCAATTTTTTAAAAGAGAGAGATAATAAGGGAAGCTATAAGCCAGTTAACATGACATCAATCCAAGGTAAAATTATGGACAGGCTAATATAGGACATAATCAGTGAAGAATTAAAGGAAGGATGGTAGCAGAATTAATGCCAATCAACTTAAGTGTATACAAAAATACATCTTGTCAAACAAACTTGATTTTTTTATGATAAGGACAAAAATTTGGTTGATAAACATAATAGTATTGACATAATATACTTAGACATCTGTAAAGTTTTTGACTGAGTCCCACATGATATTCTGATAAAATAATGTGCACTATACACATCAATATAGCCCATGTTAAATGGATTAAAAAACAGGTTAACTGATAAATCTCAAAAAGTAATTGGAAATGGGGAACTGTCATCTAATGTGGATGTTTCTAGTGGGCTTCCACAGTCTTCTGTGCTCTGCCCAATGTTATCCAATATATTTATCAATGGGCTGGAAGAAAATATAAAATCGTTGCTGGTAAAATTTGCAGGTGACACAAAAATTGGTGGAATGGTAAATACTGGCAGGGTGAGGTCAATTATACAGACCAACCAGGATAACTTAGTAAGGTGGCCTCCTTTAAATATCTGTTTTAATCCAGCCAAATGTAAGATCATACATCTAGGAGCAAAGACTCTAGGTCACACTCATAAGATAGGGGACTTCATCCTGGAAAGTGGTGACTCTGAAAAAGACTTAAGGGTCATGGTAGATTCTTATTGGCACACAAGTTCCCAGTGTGCTGGTGTAGCTCAAAGCGTGAAGGTGATCCTACAATGTATTTTCAGAGGAATATAAAATAGGATGATGGAGGCAGAATTACCTCTCCATGCCTTAGTGGAATACTACATCCATTCCTGGTTATCACACTTCAAAAAAGGATATTGAGTAAATGGAAATGGTTCAGAAAAGAACAAGAAGAATGATTCAAGATCTAGAAAAAAATGCTGCATAGCGAGAGATTAAAAAGCTCAATCTATTTAGTTTATCTGAAAGAAGGTTAAAAGATGACTTGATCACAGTCTACAAGTACCAATACAAGGAAGAGACTTTGCATATTAGGTAACTTATTAACAATATTTATTGTTTGGAAATTGATGCTTGACAAATACAGACTAGAAATAAAATACACATATTTCATAGGGAGAATAATTAACCCATTGGGACAACTTGCCTAGAGATGTGGCAAATTCTCTCTCACTTGAACTCTTTAAATCAAGACTGGAAATATTTCTAAAAATATATTATAGTTCAAATTGAAGTTATGAGTTGATGCAGAAATTATTAGGTGAGGTTCTTTGGCCTTTATTATGCAAGAGGTCAGACTAGATTATTATAATGGTTCCTCTGGGCCTAGCCCTAAAAGCTATCAATACCCCACTTCTAATTAGCCTCTAACTACTTCTTTATCTATCACAGGAGTTTTCTTCATTGGGAATTTGCCCCCAATTCAAGCAATCAATAGTTAGCCCAAGCACAGACTAGCAAAGATGCACTTTGCATTTATGACGTTTATACCTGCTTGAAACCAGGGTAAACTCCACTGGTGCATATCACAGCTTTCCTTGACTTCACTTGGGGTTTACAGTACTGCAGCTACATCGGTGGCCAGCATCAATTACTGGAATTGGGGCAAATTCCCAAAGAAGCCTTAGCCTTTTTGCTGTGGTAAATACTGGATTTATAAATATACATAATGTAGGCACCTTTATAAATATAAACTCCACTCTAAAGCCTTGTCTACATTTTGAATTTGCCCCAGTTCCAGTAACTGATGTCAGCCACCAGCATATGTGCTTCCATAGTACACTTTAAAGTTTATTAAGCTAAAGCGCACAAAGTTATTTGTAGTATGCAGAAGGAGAGTGCAAATGGGGAGTTAGTGTGGAGTAGCTGTGGGCAGTAAATTCATACCTAGGTTGCTATGCACTAACATCTCCCTGTAGACAAGCCCTAAAATTCACTTCTCAGCCAGGCCAGCAAAACGGAACTAACATGGAGTTTGTCAGCCAATCCTACAAGAACTGATAAGCCAAAAATAGCTTTGGACAATTTTCAAAAAGTCAGCAAACGGAAAATTTTTACATAGTCTGGGCCTCCACTTGAAATCAATGTAACTATGTCAGTTTACATTAGCTGAGTGTCTGGCCTTACAATGAAAATTCTTCCTGTATTTTTGGTTTTTTGGATTTATTTTTAAATCTTTTCCCAGAGAAGCTCTACTATGAGATGAGATATGGCATGTGAAATTTCAGGAAGACTAGCTTTCCCAAAGGGAAGCTAATGGGTGGATGAAGAAAATTGATCTAAGAGTGGGAAGCTAACTTCAACTTTAATTATTGAGTAGTTACTGCAGCTTCATAATATATAATTAAGAGTGGAGGCAAATGCAACCAAAATTTTAAAAGAATTCCATGAATTCATGCAGTTTAAACATGAATTTTTCTTTGTCACTGCTCACATCCTTTTTGTATATTCACGGAAAGAAAATGAATGTGAGTAATATGGTTCAAATCATGTAAGTGCTTGAGGAAAGTGAATTTTAAGCTTGCATGCTTGAGTATTCATAACAGAAGTGATATATAATTGATAGGATGGGACATTACTTGATACAGCAGGGGTACAGTGTTCTCAAAACTCTGTGTCAGAACACTGGCACAGAGGCAAGTAAATAAGCTATACAAGGATCTGAACACGTCCTTCATAGGTAGAACCAAGCACACACATGCACAGTGAATCTGCAACAATAACTGGTCGGAAAATTGTAGACTGGTAAATCCAATGCATTTGTTTTATTTGATATAGGATGGAATGCTGCTTGAAACAGCAAGAGATCTGTGTTCCCCAAAACCTTCTCCACAGCCTTGCCACAATGACAATTAAAACACCTAACAGCACCCTTGACAGCTAGGATCATGCATGCACAGATAACGACTTTGTACGAATGTGATCAGAGAATATTATGGTTAAATTTCTGCACCCAGCCAGTACATTTTATAATGGTCTATTTTTTCTAAAAATGGTACCTTTAGTAAGATCTATGTGGCCCAGAAAGGAAAAGGCTTAACATTTTCTAAAAGCCCTTAATCCTGCTCAGTCCCTGTGAGATTCAAAACCCCGGTGGCTTCCTCAAACCCTTTGCCTGATGCTAGGACTTACCCAGTTAAGGAAGGAAAATATAATATCATAAAATTTATGTGGCCAATCAATGTAAACCACCACAGCTGAATTCAGATGATCAGGTAGCAAATTCTTTTTTCAATTAATCCATAGAGTTTAATAAAAATCAGCAAATTCAAATGAGAACATGTGAAGAAACCAGAATCTAATTTTCAATGTTCTGTTAACAGAAAAACAGGTTAAATTCATAAAGTAGATTATTTGCTGCCAATTATTTGCTTAATCCTAGTTGAGATTTTCTCTAGATAGGGAATGAGATTTATGCAGACACTATTCCTAACTCCTCTTTGTTTTCGTGAGGAATTAAAGAGGTCTTCTTTTATCCAGCTCTGGTTATTTCTTTAGCAAAAGTGTAGCTGACTGAAAGAAGTTGTTGCCACCATATCTCTGAGGCAGAAAGAAAATGAGAAAATGTAAGGCACTGCTCTCTGATCTTCATGTACATCAACTGCATGCAATAAATTCCTTACCATTTGAGCACAGACAGAATCTCAAATGCACATATACTTTGGCTATTAGAATGTATAAACCAAACAGTGATAAACAGTGACTATTTGTTGTTTAGATTTATTCTGTGAGCAATATAACTGAAAAAAACAGCATTGAAGGATGTATCACTTTTAATCTCTCTGCTTTAGCTACTGTGAACACCAGATAGTGTCAGATTACAATAATTCAAAGATCTCTCTATTAGTTTCTCTAAACCCTTAAAGTATATGAAGCTGTTACAAAGGGAGATGTTAGACACATTCAGTAATTCTCCTCTGGTCTGGAACCTAAATGCATTTCAAAGAGGAATTGAAAATAAACACAATTTTACTTAGCTTACATTAGTATTTTTATCCACGAGTGTTTGGTACTCAGCTATTTTTTTCCAATGAATGTAATAAAGAAAATTCTATTTCCTTTCACTCTTCAAAAACATTAGAAGCAGCCTATTAAGGTTCTGTAAGCTAATACTTAATATTTCCAACTTTGGTAAGTAATATTCTGATTACTTAAGTCTTAACATTTTTTAAAATACACCATATACTTAGAAAGGGTTAACCAGCTGAATCAGTTAGTAATAGTGTTTCCTAAAGAACAATAGAAAAATCATTAGTGTGTTAACTGAAACAATACCATACTTTTCTCTCTATTGTTTAACCTTTTGTCCACATTACACACATCTCGATGTAGTTCTTATCTTTGACCTTGGGAGATTGCAGCTTTATCAGTGCTTCCTTTTAGATCACAGATGACCTTCAGCTGATATCATTGAGCCCTGACCTGCCTCAGTGATCTGCTCACTCCGAATACATATGCTGAACAGTGCTGGTGTGTGCAGTAGGGGTAAGTGAATTATTTACAAAAATTTGAGTTGACACCTTTTATCAAATGTGGAAAGATGAAGACAAAACAGCTGCTATTGCTGTCGTAAGCAATCTGCTGGTGATTGAATAAAAGTGTCAGGAAAATGGCTGCTTGATGGCCTTTTGTTCTCTCTCATCCAGCTTGATGTTAGTTTGAGCTGTCAGTTAGGAATCACGGCAGTGTGATTTATCAATAGACTGAGTGACCTTCTATTTCAACTTGTGATAGAATGAGAAGACAGCACCCTCTATTGAGGGCACACTGCATTTCCACATACAGAGCCATTATTCCTCGGAACGGGTTATCACTTTCTCGCAGCAATGTGAATCTAACTTAAGAATCACCCATTTTGATTTTGTTTTGTTTTTAACAAGTCTAAAATGCCTCGCTGTGAAAGTTTGAAAAAGCTACAAACTGCGATGCAGATTTGCAGACCTTCTGGCAAATGTGAAAATAATAAGTAAATTAATCACCAGTATTCAGTCAAAATAAACTTGCTGTAATTAGACAATAGAATGTGGAAATGTATAGGGTGTGACACAAAACTGATTTATGGCTTTTATTTGAAATGCTGTGGTTTTATCGAACTTGGGTGCTCTTGGCATTATTGCATTTGTTTTATAGTTTCCATCGAAATAAAAATATTTTTTCTTCAGATATTCTCACATAGTGATGTACTATCTTCCCACGCAGCCATATGTATACACTTTGTTAAACATCAGGAACCAAATAAAGTTATAAGTATTTGGGAATGGTAAGGTGGTGATGGGGGAAAGGCAAGGTTCTTTATTTTTCCAATCAACTGGGATTCTTCCCCACCAAATATCAACTAAGTGTTATGTTAAGAAGGTTCTAATTTCCTGGGTGGGGGGGAGTGATTTACTTGGACAGTTGATCCCAGCAGATTTTATGGACTTTTACCCATCACTTCAGGCTATGCTGCTTATCCAAGTACAATCCCTGTTTCTTCCTCACAGCCAGCAAATGAAGATTGCCTCCTCTGAAGCGGCAGCACATGTGGGCACCTGAGAGTAGTCTGACTGAATTCCCTCTTCTCCTGTGACATTTGCAATATTTCAGCCTCCACTACCCCAAGCTGTGAAAGACCCAAGGCTCCCCACAGCTGAGGTGCGCAGTAAACCTCATTATTAGTAGCCTTCAAAAACGTTTCCATTAGAAGCAGTTTTTTGGATCATTACTTACTTCCTGAGCTCGCTTGCCTTCCTGGATTTGTGTTAAATTTTCATTTTGCTCAGTTTTCTTTTCATTTGTTATTAGACATTTTTCTCTCTTGCAGCCTGTAAAATGGAACTTCCTCTGGAGGAGCTAGGTACCGTAAATCCCTATGACTGATTGGGATCTCTCCTACTATTCTCAGCCTGGGATGGTAATAGTTGATGCAATGATTAAAGTAATGAATGGCTTCTCTCTTCTGTCTCTTTTTGTTTTTCTTTGATAGGCTGGATAGCCACTTTTCCCTAAAGTAAGGCTATATCTTGCACTCTAAGCCCATCACTGACTCAGGTTTGAGCCCAGATACCCCTTCTGTCCACACATAAATCAATCTGACTCGAGTAAGCAAGCACGCAGGACCTGGGTCCTAGGACCTTGCCAGGAGGATCATTCAGTGCCCGAGTCCCATTGGGACTTGGTGCCAAACCCTGTCATTTTGGAGTGTGGATGCAGGTCAAGTCACAGTGCATACAGTCTGCATACTGCAGTATGGGCATGTTAGCACAGCTGTGAAACCAAGTGCAGCAATTGTAAATCCAGGTTTACAACGCAGTGTGAATGCTCAAGCATGGTCTTGGAAACACCAAGTCCACAAGCCCAGGTCCCACAGACTTGGGTTTACAATACAGTGTAGACATATCCTAAGAGTTTGAATTTTTTTTAACTGAGGACAAGGAGTCTAGCGACTGGAATAATTTCTTCTGAAAAAGTTCAATTTAAAGTTCCTTAGTTATTATTTTACAGACTTTCACTATAAGTAACAAAGTCCCGGCAACTGAAAGAGATTAGAGAGAAACGTTTTTTCCATTCTTTTTCAGTGTGCTTACATTGTGCAATGACAGTCTCTTTTGTGCAGTCAGTCTCATTGTTTTCCCCATTAGGATAAGCAAGTTAGTTTCCTAGCTGCTGAGTTTGGCTCAGCTCCATGTGTGACATCTCTCACTAGTGAAAATAAGACACAGAGGGAACAGCTGTGGGCCGGGGCATCCATCAGAAGCATAAGCAGGTAAGTGAGGCTGAGGGAAATAGCCAAGTGTGGCTGACAAATGAGGGAAGTCAGGGGTTACTGGAGAGGACAAGATTGGAGGTGCTGGGGTGGCTCTGGAGCCTGGAGGAGATGGTGGGACCAACATGCTGGAGCAAATTTGGTTCTCAGGGGCTGCAGTGAAGCAGGGGGATGTTTGATGTGTGGCAATTGGATCCCCAGGGTCACATGTACCTCGCAAAGACTCTTGCACCTGTGCCAAGCCCCACTGACTTCAGGGGCTTTGGCTCCTTGATTCCTTCAATAACAATTTCCTTCCCCTCTAGGAGTGAGGGGACCCCTGCAGATAGTGAATAAAGAACGGGATTGTACCAGATTGGGGAAGGTTGTAACATACAGTAGCCTGAGAAATATATACTTTGTCCAAAGTTAGATGTGAGTACAGACAGTAGAATAATGGGAAATAGTTCCTTTACAGATCAGGTTTCTAGGAGTCTCTGTCCTAATCTGACTGCTGGAGAAAGCAGTTTGTGACGTAATGAGGAGGCTTTGTACTCCATCATTATTTCATCACTTTGCTTTCCTAGTTTTCAAGATCTGACACGTTATCCTTTTTTTCTTTCATAATTAAAAAATGACATATGGGCCTGTTTTCCCTTTCTCCTTGATGTAAATCAGCAGCTCCACTGAAGTCAGAGAGTCACGCTCGTATCAAATTGATGTAAGTGAAATCAGAATCAGGCCCTATATTTGCACAAAAAATTAAAAAATCTTGACTGAAATAATCCTTTGCACACAGCCTTGCTGCCAGAGCAGCACTTTGATGGCTTGTGTGAAGGTTATAGAACTGCAAACTGTTCATAGGATTTAAAGCAAACTTCTCTGGATCACAAGAGCCTTTAGTAGGAGAACAAATATGGGCATTTCATTTACTAAATGTTTGCACATACTTTGGCCTGATACGATGACTGAAGCATCAAAATCAGAAGGGGGTTCTCTCTGTCAATTTATTTTCCTGTTCACCAAAAATCTGCTGAATTATCAATTGTTTTAGTGTAGTATTTATATGTTCCACTAAGATGTCATACAGACTTGTATTGTGAGATTTATTCTTTGTTATGTTGTTTCAATTCAAATGTGGTATGATAATCTATTTTTTTCCTGTCTAAATGATGATTTCTTTTATTTTCTAGTTTTTTCAAGTGCTCTTTGTATTTCCTTAGCTCTTAAAAATATTGCAGCTGAAAGAATGCATGGTGAGAGTTCTGTTGGCTAGAATTGTATAGGTCTTTGTTTCTTGCCTGGGGTTATTTTGCTGTAGTAGGAAGTTCAAATTTTAAACGACAGTAAATAATAGTAGTGAAAGTCTAAGTAATATATATAAATAATAAAATTATAACAAACACTTTGTACTAACACAATGTCTTTCGTTCAGAGATCTGAAATTATTTTACAGATGTTAATGAGTGAAGCACAAAAGCCCACAATACCTGTAAGGTAAGCACTGTTATATGTGGGGCTGGTAGCACTATCTATTATTATTAAAGCTGCCGAACACTTCTCATTATAAGATCCTGTTTTCAATTGCTTATTACTTTGCCAAACTTTAACTATTTGAGGTGAAATTCTCCCTATCCAGTATCTGCCTTGGGCTGAATTCTTTGGGGAAAATTTCAGCCAAAACAGTTCAGCTGTTTCTGAGAATGAGGCTAGGAAAAACACACTGTTTAGCCTGTGTTAAAATTGTTGTTGCTCTTTTCTCAGAAAAGATATAGTGCCCCCCATCCTTTAGAGCAAGGACTTGAAATTTGGCCAAGGGAGCGCTTTGTATCAAGGATATGCCTTTTGCCACCAAATCTGCCCAAATTTGGCCTCGTTATAGGCCTTTGGAAAATTGCAGTTTGAACATTCTCAGTAGAGCCTTTGATAATTTTAGCAGTTAAATTCACCAAAGATTCTGTCCACACTGGGCAGGCTCCAGCCCAGAGTTGAGCAAGACTATCCTGAAATTACAATCATGGGCTGTTATGTCCATCTCTGGGGCACCTGAACTGATACCAGGAAGCCTGTCTCTCTTGTTCTCTCAGTGAATTGCAGTTAGGCTCAGGCTTCATATAGGAGGCAGATGCCTGATTCAAATACAAAGGAGACAAGAACTGGATCTATGTGGGTTTCAGGGAGGAGGAAACTGGGACCAGGACCTCAGGGGTAGAAACTGTGAATGCATGCTGGCATGCTGGAGAAAGAAACTGGGACAGGGAGTTAGCGTGGGAGAAAGACTAGGTCTGGCTGGCCAAGGAGCTGGGATCTGGAGGTTGGGAGATTGGTACTGGCTTGGCAAGGAAGCTGGGGTGGGAGTCAGGGAGGGAAATGGGGATAACACCAACATCTCACAGGCACTTGGGAAGATAAAATTAATCAATGTTTGTGAAGCATTCAGATATTGTTGTGTGGGGGTGCCATAGAAAAGCCCATGAGTAAGTCAATAATTCTATATTCAGAGCAGGGTTTGAAATAGTGCAGTAAATTAGGCCTAGGGCTAAACACTAAGGAATGATAATAAAACAAAATATTGAATAGCTGCTCATTAATTGAGCACCCTCTACTCCATGCACTGGATGAGCCAGGGATTGTGTGGAGAAAATAATATATGATCATATATTTCAAAGTGTATCATAATGCATATGCATAAGGGGGCTAAATTAAAGTTGCATCTCAACTTTCATCCCATTGCGTATTTACAGACACTGGAAGCAGTATAGCATCACCATTTATTCCTGTCCCTGGCTCATTCCTCCATTAAGCTGGCCTGGCCATGTCCCTACGTATGATGTCCCACCACGTAGTCAGATGGACCTTGGTCATGTTTGCATTATTCTCTTCGGCACCCTATCATCCTTTGTCTTCTGCAGTGTCCCCACTATCATGATCTTTTTTGATTGTAGCCCATTCCATACCCTGATTTCACATTCTGCTCTCCTTTTAAGTTCATTTGTCTTTTAACCATTCCTCTTTACCCTTACCACCTTTCGAAAGTAATAATTCTGCCAGGTGGAGTCAGCAGCAACAAGGACTAGAGGTTCCTTTCGACAATACAAAACGGAACTGACTTGAGTGCCCACCTAGTAATCTATGAAAACTGCACAACACAGGAGCAATACTTCCCCTCTCACAAGCACTGAGTGCATATGCGGAAAAGAAAATTTTTAATGAAACGGGATAGGAACCCGGCATTAATTTGGGAAAACATCACAAGCATGGTTAGAAAACATGACCATGAGAAAAACACCCACGCCAGAGCACGCTGGGCAATGTCCTCTTCCTCAGTATCTCCCTTGGGGTGTGAAAGTCTGACGAACAAATGTCCCTTTGACACGTCATTCCCTTCTTCCTCTCCTGGACCCAGGGGGAAGGAGGCATGTCAAGGAACGCCTCAGCTGCTGTTGCTGCACTACCTGCTGCTGCTCCATCTGCTCCCATGTCGGCTGCTCCACCATCACCAGCCACTTCACTGATGCCAGATGCTCAGCTGTCGGCTGCTCGGCTGCCACTCATTCCACTGTCACCAACCACTTTGCCATTGGCCACTCTGCCGTCCCTCACGCCACCATCGCCTGCTCTGCCTTCAATTGCTCCACTGTTGCTCACTCCCCCGCCAACTGCTCCACTGCCAGCTGCTCCGCCACCAGCCACTTCAACACTGCCTTCTCTACTGCAGCTGGATGTCTTGGGTCCCACCACCTACCACAGCTCTCAGGGATTTCATCGATTAGTGCAGACTGGGCAGTCTTTCAGTGGGGACACTGCCCCAGAAGAAGGTCTAAGGGTTAGCAGTTAGATCTGGTTACTAGGGATTTCAGTGATCCACAGCAAAGGACTCCTCATAGACTCATAGACTCATAGACTCCTAATTCAGTCTTTTTCACATCTATCCTTAAACAGTGGAGAAGAGGAGAGTCAAATGGTGTCTGGAGCTCTTGGGCAGAGCCCACATCAGCAGGCACAAACACCTGCTCCCTTCTCTCTATTCCACTGTTTATTACCCCTGCACCCAATAACAAAGTGACTTGCAATCTGACACCAGCCAAAAGCAATCATTTGGACAAAGCAGCCCAACATGCTGCGCATATAGGCAGAGTGGGCATGTCTATGCAAACAAGTATCGTTCCTGAAGTCTTCTCCCCCAGCTCATCACAAAAGGTAAGGGGAGGGCTCATTCAGACCCCAATTATACAAAGAATTCTCCCCTCGACCTCCTCCACAATTCTGATGTCAGTTTCATTCGATGCAGCTACTTCCAGACTATAGAGTAATAGTAATATAGAGTACACTTGTTTGATACGTTTTTTCTTTGGCACCAAACATAATGTTTTACATAAAGTTCACAGGCAAGCTTAATTCTGGCATTTCCTAACTGTTGAGTGCTTGACTTAATGTTCTTTTAACCAAGATTTTTATGTTTGGTTTTATCGACGGGTAAAGTGAGAGACTGAGATGTTAAGACAGCAAGGCCAAGTTGGGGTGGAAATAGAATGCAAAAGCATTGTTCTGACCCAGACCATATTGTCCCTGCTGAGTTCTAATTTTCCTAACTCTGCACAAAAGGTGCTACCAGCATTTGTTTGAGTAATCATTTCATGGGTTAAAAAGTGAGACATCCCAACCTACTATATTTTTTATTTCATACTGTTTTCAGTCTCTTTATGTCCAAGTATACTTGTCCATCTTAAATCTCATGTACGTATGCCCCATGACTTCTTCATAAAAGGTCTGCTGGAATGTTAAATAATATGTAAATTTTATGTTGTAATGAATTGGGTCCTAAGATCTTTAAAGGTCAGACACCTGATATAATACATCATGTTCTTTAATATCAACTACAAAATAACTGTAATAAATTTTGCCACCACCACATCCTCACACACTGTTACCCACAAGGAAGCACCAAAGGAAATGTGTCATTTGTCAAAACGTGTAGGAAAACTGGCATGTGTACAAGTAATTTAAAAAGTATTGCTAAGGTTAGGCAGAGCTATGAAACTGAATATTACAAGGTTAACTTCGGAAAGAAGCAAAGCATTAACAATACACATTTTGAGAGAGAAAAACACCTACCTAGGGCCCATTGCCTTATACAATGCACAAACCTCCCAAAAAATCCATAAAGCTCTATCCTCCTTCAAATCCTTTCTTAAGGTTCACATCTAATGTGATGATCATGAAAGAATGCCAGGTAATAATTTTATTGATGAAGATTAAGCAAAACAAAAATCTATTCCCAAAAACTGATTAATTTCGGTCCTGATTCTGAAAAGTGCTTAAACCCATATTTAAATCCCAAAAGTTAAGTGCATGTTTAAGTGCTGTGCTGAATTGGGACCTAAGATTGTAAACTTTCTGGGAGCAGGGACTATCTTTTATTGTAGGTAAGTCTACAATGCAATCTCCTTGTAGTGTACATACACTACATGCCCCCCAGCATGTATATGAGTAGCAGTGTAGATAGCGAGGCATTACTTAAGCAAGTAAAGTCATACCTGAACCCTGTGGGTATGCACTTAGGTATATACCAAATAGGGCCCTCTACTTGCCCAAGCAGTGTCTCCCCCAACTACACCGCTATTTTTAGCAATGTAGTGTCCCACTGCCTCCCTGTTGCTGGAGTCTTTCCTCACTTCAGAGAAAAATTCCAGCAGAGGGAAAGGCTCTGGCAGAGAGGAGGCAGTGGGGAACTGCCAGAGCTTTTCCCGCTGCCTCCCCCTGCCAGGGCTTTCACTGACAGATGCAGCCTGCTTTTCACTGTGGCATGTAGCTACACAGACCCTGCAGTATGGACATAGCCTGTGTGTCTTTAAAATGCCAGTTATAATAGGATCAAAGCCGGCTGAGGTCTCTAGGCACTCCCCTAATGCAAATTATAACTGATAGTAATAATAGTGCGCGAACAACACTCTAAAAAAAGATGAACGACATATATCAAAATAAATGAGCTACTATGACCCCACTCCTATGAGATCCCAAGGGCACACTGTTATACTGTTCAGCTTCTGCACTCTGTCACACAGCATGCCAAAAGGAGGTATGACCTTGGTAAAAATAGGTATGGCCAGCTGGCAAAGTCTTAAGTTCCTGAGATTTTTCATTTCCCCACAAATTTTACACCTAAAGAAGAAGACCAGATACAAGCAATGTATTAAATAAAGCAGCCCTCTGACTACGTCACCCTCTACACAGATTTGTGCCTATCAGTGTGGACATAACAGTACAGGGACAGTGAGCAGGCAACAAGATGTGTGAGCGGGAGACTCGAAGGGAAATACCTCGTATGAGTGATGAAAGATCAGAAGATGCACTGAACTTTAGGGGAGAAGGCGAAAGAGAACTCAGGAAAGGGGGATAGAATGTAACCATGATGCAAGCTGTGTTTTAGAATGGCCAGCATCACTGGGTAAGTTGCTGACAAACGACTAAATGAAGCTGCGTAGTTGAGAGCATAAAGGGATTGCTGTGGTACTGCCACCAGCACAGCACAACACATTTCACCTGTCCTCTGTGACCAGTTATAATAACTCCTTGCAGCCTATAAACAGGCCTGCCGGTCCATGCAGAGCTACTCTCCCACTGCACCTTCTCTCTCTTTGGGGAATGGCACTTTGATGAGTTTGTTTATCCAAGGCCAGTACCACAGAGGCTCTCACACGTCCTACAATACCTTCGTCTCCCCACACCATTCATCTGTTCGTACTTTGCAGTAGTTTGGTAAATATTTATGAGCGTGCTGCACATAAGCAAGGCATTTCTCTTGATGCTTGCACTCAGCATTGTGTGTGCTCCTTTGTGCGGGGGCAAGGAATACACATAGCACCCTTCTGCCTCAGTAAGTATTCTCTCTGTGCTATTTGGGAGGACAAGACCCTACCTAAATGAGGGCGGGTGATAGAGGGTTTTCAGGTAGGGCTAGGTTGTGTCTTAAGGAATAACCCTGAGAGATACCATGCCCTCTGAGGCACAATTCCCTTCCCAATTTCCCCAATACATTGGTGGGAATAGAGAATTACTGTTGGCCTGTGTAAGAACCAAATTACAACACCTTCTGTGCCAATTCATCTCCACCCATTCCCTACTCTGAGTATGCTTATTAACATGCATAGGAAAGATCAGAAACCCAGGAAGGGGTAGTCAAACATCTTGCAGGAACACAGAGCAGAGATCAACAACACACCCACCACTAGTGATTGTTATGTTTCAAATGCTAAATAAAAATCCTTTGTATAAAACAGCATACACTTCATAGAGCAGCAGAACAACCCCCTCTCTTTCACTTGCTCTTCGAGAGTAGCAGCAGGAAGGATATTTCCCATTTTCCCATTTTGTTCTTTTCCTTTCCAGGCCCCTCCTTCATTACAGCTGTGAAAAGCCTCCAAAAAGCTGACCACCTGCTGAGAATAGGCAGCACACCATCACTGGGATATGGTTTAGGAACTGGCTACGCTAACTGAGGATTGCCCAATTCTCAGATGATAAGACCCAGACAGTTTCCGACTCCTTTTCACTGCCAGAGTGGCCCAAAGGGGCCAGAGAATCTTGCCCATAATTAACTACTTCCCACAAAGGTTATATATTCAGTTTTTCTGCTGGAAGAACACAGTCTGTAGGTTCAGGAATATAAAGAATAGATAGAAGAATGCGTTATGCAAAAATTCAGAACTGTCCAAGTTTTGTGGAGTTTTTTAATGAAAAAACTTGACTTATTTTTATAGGAGTGTTAGCTAGCACTACCATTATACTTACATTGGTGCCATGTTGTGATATTACTGGTATGGGTCTAAGAAAATGCAATTTTTGTTAATGTCAGATAAATATGATAGTTGCACTTGTCCATCCAGCAGTAAGAACAGAGAGACTTGCATAGAATCAGCCTGAGAATCAGGGAGCTGCAACTAGATTTCACAGCCTGTATAATGGGTAAATTACACTTATCTCACAACAATCTTGTAAAAATTAATTATTTTAACGTTTTCACAGCACTTTTCAGCAGATGAAATGTGCACGGGATTATTTTTATACATCTTTGCTATGGCGTTGATTCTTCCCTTGACACAGGCACATGACTAAAATGTATTAAAAGAAGAAGTTTCCCCATTAGCATAAAACAGATGTACAATATAGGGCTAGCGTGTGAAGAATATAATTGTAATTTTGCCATTTCATAAAGAAGCATAATTCATAAATATTAATGACACAGGGAAATAACAGGCTTTCCTCCTGAGAAAGACTAGACCCTATACTGAATTGTATGTATGTCAGACACAATCACATCCAGTGTTTATTATCATGCCTATTTAATGATTTTTAAAGTTGATTTAACTCCTCTTACAACAAATATGGAAACTTGGGATTTTAAGATACATGACACAAGGATAATATTTTAACCATTACATTTCTTACTAACTATTTCCTCTAATGTACCATATTTCACCATTTTTGAGAATGTGTACATGGCAAATATTTTCGCTTCTACAATAGTGATGTTTACCACAATGTGTGACACGTATTCACCTAAAATATTTTTCAACATTTTAAATTAATTTTAATATAGGTTTATCAGTTCCTTGTTATGGTGCAGAACTTATATTAAATTCTGTGATCCATAAAACCTTTTTTTGAATGACACATAGTTTAGTTTTTCATTTAGAGGCTATAAAAGTGTTCACAAAAGTTATGTAGAAAAAAATGATTGAAAGTGCTAAAACACTGTACAGAATATAAAATCCTTTCATAGACTTTTTATGACACATGAAACATGAGTCTTAAAGGTTTAATGTTACTGACTTTTATACAAGGCTTTTTAATTCTTGATTCCAGTTATAGGTCTGCAAATGAACTGTGACATTAAAAAGAATCAGGCTGGAACTGCCTTAGCTCTTTTTCTCGATGAGTTTCTAGTGGCTATGAAGGGTTCACATAATTTGCCCCACCCTGCCCACAGCTGGATAGCACTAACTTGCTTCAGTAGCACTGAAGTGTAAATCCTGAACTGCATTAAAACTGCTTAACACATCACATCCTACTCAAACTCATCATTAAGGTTAGGTGGGTAGATACATTATTAAGAAGGATTACGAGTTACTTTATTTCCCTTTCACTTGATGTTCAGCAACAATTGGGCACATGGTTTAAGGGAATGAATACAGAACCACTACTGATACATGCTCCAGCTAAAGATTTGCTCAGAAAAGAGACAAACCAGTGGTTCTACTATTTGGACTGGAACAAAGACGTTGATCTGCCCTTGGTACCAAATTGAAAATGGAGGTAGTTACACTAAACTACAGTTGAGGATTTACCCAGTGTTGGTAACCCCTCGGCTGGAATAAAGCAAGAGGGATGTGCTGGGCTGTCCGAATTCAATTTTACACCAATTCCAAGGTTCCTTGCTGGTGGAACAGTCCTTAGAGGACTTTACTGGACAGTTCTGGTGCATGTGAAAACATGGCATTTTGCTATAAAACATGGTTAGACAATATTTTCTAAAGGGTTATATTGAAAAGTTGTTTATTTAGCTTCATATCATACAAAAATAATAAGTAACAGAAATAATAAAATAGCCAGTTCTTTTAATTTTCAAAGCACTTTGCATGCACTAATTATTCCTTACAACTCTTCTGAAGGTTGTACCATATTAGTCCCATTAGCAGCAGGGAAATGAGACACAGAAGGTCTGATTCTGATCTCACTGACACTGATTTCAAACCCATATAGTTCTGCTAGCTTCAGTGGAGTTGCACATATTTACACAGGTGTAAATGAGATCAGATTCAAGCCTAAGAGGTTTACAAGGCCACTCTGTTACTTGGTAATGAATCAGTGGGATTAGAATGCATGTGTTTCTGGCTTTCAGTCCAGTGCCCAGACCACTACTCTGTGCCATCTCTCTCATTTTTGGATAAAGCAAGTCAAAAAAGGCGAGTGGGAGACTGACAACAAAATCACTAAAATGATTCCCCCCTCCCCACCCCTCATTTCTTAGTCAAAATTTCAAATTTTAAATTTAAAAAAAAATTTTTTCATTCTAATGTCCAGGACTGGACAGAAAATCACTATTCCAATCGTTCCAGAGGGGTAGCCATGTTAGTCTGTTTTTTAGCAAAACAGCGAGAGTCCTGTGGCACCTTAAAGACTAACAAATTTATTTGGGAATAAGCTTTCGTGGGCAGAAACCCACTTCATCAGATGCATGAAGTGGAAACTTCAGTTTGGTAGGTATATGTACACATGCAAGGATGGGTGAGTTACATCTCAGTGAGGAGGGCAAGTGCTAACAAGGTAAATTCAATCAGGGTGGTTGAGGCCATTCACAACAGTTGATGAGAAGGTGTGATGTTAAAAGAGGGAACATTACTTTTGTAGTGGGCAAGCCACTCCCAGTCTCTATTCAGACCTAGTCTGCTAGTGTCAAGGACTATCAGGACTATAAGACTATCAGCCAAGGACTATAAGTCTATCAGTCTTGACACTGTCAAGTACCACGTTTTACAGTATCATTACTGAAAAGCAAGTGGTTTCTATTGACAAAATACTGTGCTATACCCTAATTTGTAAAATGACCAACAGATGGCATGATGCACTGTGATTAGGCACCAATCACTTTATTTGCATGATGGGATCACAAAACATTCTTCTGCATGCTGTACATTCTGATCATCACTCTGATCACTTTGTATTTCTATCACAGATCTATTATCTCTGAATCTATGAGCTCTTCACTGATTTCGGTGCATCCCAGATCTCCAGTCCCTTATGTGCCCATGCTCTTGGCGGGGAATTTCTCTATTCTCAATATTATTATAGTTATTTTAAACAACTGACTGATTCACAAACACACATTTACAGAAAACATTGACAGTGCAGGACAGCGGAACAACAATACAGGTCACGAGGATTATGTCTAGCAAATCCAGTGGATCATGTGGATTGAGTTGACAATGAAAGAAAAATCCTTTCAGTTTGTATTCTATATTGTTCCATCCCTTGACAACTTTAGTTGTTGAAAGTTTTCATATTATCCTGACCTAGGAGATTTGCTGAGCTTACCACTGTGTTTCGAAGGAGAAATACAATCTGTATGTCATGTATCAGCAATAGTATGTCATCTGATTCTGTCCCCTTAATAATTTTGCTTTATGAAGTTTTCCATCTTGCCCTTGTCTAGAGGACGTACTAAGGTTTGTGTGTGTGAGAAGAAACACAAGTATTACATTCTGAAGGGAAAAAATCTGTGATGTGTCATGAAAAGTTGTCTTCTAGAAGGGCAGTTTTTCTCTGTGCATCTCCATGTTCCCTTTTCAAAACCAGTGATTAAACTCAAATGCATTGATCCAGGTATTTCTGTTGCTACCTTGCTCCACAGATGGATTACAAACTCCATGAAAACACTAAGGTGTTGTAAGTCTTCCAACAAGGAAACAGCACATTGCTTGTTCATGCCTTGCATTTACCAGAAGAGCATTTTGATTTCTCCTTTCTTCCCACCCACCTGCCATTCCCATTCCCAATGACAGGACTCAATGCTCTTTAAAAGTAGCATCTAATTTCTGAGGGCCTGCCAAAACAACCCATTCTCATTATAATTAGCAGTTCTCTTTATCAAAGGCCCACAAAACGTGACAAAACCAGGGTTCACAATAACTTTGATTCAGCAACGTCAGAATCTTTCTTTTTACCATCAATTCTTTTACAAAACACTGGGCCAGATTTATTCTTGGTGTAATTCTTGCAACTCAACTCTTTCACTATTTCATTCAGGCTTCACTAAGGTTGTTGTTGGGAAGTCGGCATACTACATTCCAGCCTATTCATGTTGTTGGGCAGTTCAGTTTCCCCATTTCAAGATCCTCTGTCCCCTTTGACCTCCATTTTGCCATTCCCTCAATTTATTCCCTGTAACGGACGGCACCCCTGTATTCACACCCCACACACTACTGTAATAATTAATCTTTGTACACCATATGCCTTGTGAGGTATCATTTGAAAACTAATAACTCACTGATCAAAGATATCATGATGATGTGTGTAGCAACATTATATGTAAAGTTACAAATTCCCCCTCAATAATGCTGGTAGCACATACTCAAACCCATGTAGCCCAGATTAGGCAGGATTGGTCTAGCAGGTGTTAAACAAAGGAATGTGTGTTGACTTCAATTTACGTATAGGTTGCAAACAGCATTCTCAGAGCGAGAGGGAAAAATAGGATACAAGAAAAATCTGCATTTCAGCAAACAGAGGTGAGAAGAAACAGCGTGCAACCTCTTTCACCACCAGACACCATGCCACCTTCTTTACTGTTTGCATGAACTTTAACTATTGATAACCCTCAATAAAATGCATTTCAAAGGGTAACATAACTATAAAAGTGGTGGACAAAACACCCCCAAGTTATCTCTCCCTGTCTATTTCTCACCTTTTCACCTAAGAAGACAAAAGAAACAGCTCTTGGACTTTGGGAACAGATCCTGGCCTGAGAGTTTGGTCAGCAATGTTACTGGAAACATGTGGTAAGGGACTTCACCTTGAACTAAGTCTAATTTGTTAAGTCATAGTACTAGGAAGTGTCTTATCTTTATTTCTCTTGTACCCATTTCTGACTTTAATGTTTTATACTTGTACTCAGTTAAAACCTATTTCCTTGTAGTTAAATACACTTGTTTTATTCTTTAATCAAAACTAATCCCATGTTGTGTTGAAACTGAATTGTGTGGATAACTCCATTTAAGGTAGCAAACTGTTGTATATGGATCCCCTTAGAGGATTTCCTTAGATGATCCCCTTAATATATCTGGACTGTCCAGGAGGCAGCAGGACAATGCAGAACACATATTTTGGGGTGAAAATCCAGGCTTGGGCGTGTGTTGGGGTCAGCCTGAAAATAGTAACAAACAGCTACTGGAAGCAAGTGTGTAGCTGGTGTTTGCTGCCAGGCTCCTGGGGTCATAGTTGGTGGACCAGGGCTGTGGCTATACACAGATATTCAGAGTGTAACCTGGATGCTGTCTGGCTGTTTGTGAAGAACCCAGATTTATAGCTTCAGCAGCAAAGCATTGTAAGGCATTCCAGGTTGCAGAGCAAGTGATGACATAGCCCCTCACTGGTTTTCACCCCGGAGTGTCATATCCTTCCTACACACACAAACATACCCCAAAGATCTCCCCTCCGAGCTCTTCAGCCAGGACCAGAGCAAAGCTCAGGTGATAACTGTTGTGTGAGAGATGATTGCACAGGTGAAAAAATGGTACTTTCTCAAGCACATTGAGAAAGGAAAGATTAAAAATTGAGTCTCTTAGACATTGTCAGGTTTGAGGGAAAATACAGTTATTTACCCTATAGTAACTAGTTTTTCCGGACAGTGAAATCCCACTCTAGGTCTGCATGCATCCCATGCACATGAGACCAGATTTTTTTAGCTATCAGTGTCTGGCAGGGATGCCCCTGTGCTCTGCGTGTCTCCTTGTGCTTCTGTACCGGGATCGGCTCCACCCCTCCCTTGGTTCCCTTGCACTTCAAATCCCATGGTAGTTGGCCACTCTGAAAATGGGAATGGAGGGTGGGTTGTGAGATTCACACTGACTACAACATCTTGAAAAACTACAGTTACTGTAGGATAAATAACCTTATTTTCTTCTTCAAGAATGTGTTGGTGTGGATCCCATATTAATACCGGTATCCTTCCCAGAAGTGGAAGAGGAGTCTTATCAGTCAAATAATGACTAGAACACAACCCTTTTAAATCTAGCATCTGCTGTGGCCGCTACATCAAGTACACAGTGCTTTACAAAGGTCCTTGAGTTATTCCAGGCAGTTGCCGTAGAGATCTCAGTAGTTGGTACAGTTTTGATGCAGGCCATGGATGTTGTATGAGCCCCATTGGTGTGTGCCCTGACTTATGTAGGAAGGGTTTTACCAGCCAATTGGTAGCAGGTGGAGATACGCTAAGTAATCCACTTTGACAATCATTAAGAAGACATTGCCTAACTGACAGCAATAAAGAGCTGGGGAGAAAGTCTGAAAGGTTTTCTCCTGTTCACGTAATAAACTTCTCTCCCAAGAAGGAGTGTGGTTTTGAGAAGAAGACCAGTAAGGCAATCAATTGGTTCAGATGAAACTCCAACACTTTCTCAGGAATAAACTTAGGATGGGGGTCTCATCACCACCGTATCTCTATGCAAAGTGGCATACAGCAGTACAGCCAGCAGGGCTTGGATATCACTTACTCTCCAAGCTGATCTCATGGCTCCCAGAAAAGCTGCCATGATAGAGGGATGGTACAAAGACCATTCTGAAAGGGGTTCTCTCATAGGGCAATCTTACCAGGACACCCCTGTACGATGTTTTATAGTACAGTGGCTGCTCAGCCTCAGTTTCCCAGAAGATGTTCCATGACTCTGCCCACTCCCATGTCTTCTGGGTTGCAGAGAAGGTTAAGTCTAGAGGGTTAAGTCACTTACAGTTTTGCACCTTCTAAAGCACTCAAATTCCAAAACAATTCTGAAGCAACATAAATGTAAACTCTTCTCTTTCCTCTGAGAGATCTGCTGGGCACCAGTCTTCCCCAGTCCCTGACCATAGCCAGCCTTATCTCACACAATGGGACCTTTACATCTGCTCTCTTTGCCTGCTCCCCCACAACTAAGCAAAACTCTTTTTTTTAAACTCCTCCCTGGAAGCCTGCTCCTGCTCCACGTGTCTTAATTTGAGCTAATTGGGCCTTTGGTAGCCCATTAACCCCTTCCTGTCTTGCATGGAGGCTTGTGTACCCCATTAGAAGCTCAAATTGTGGTTCCAGGAGCTGTAACAGGACACGGTTGAGGTTCCATAGAGGAGCTGGGTCTCTAACTGAGGGAGAAGGGCCACAAATGTTACAGTCTTTTGAGGAACCTTGTCACTGTGTGGCAGACCTAGCGCTAGGCATAAGCAGACTAGGGAATTGCTTAGGGTCCCAAGAAGCTCAAGAGGCTGCCCTATTGTTAGTATGTTATGGGGGTGAGGGGGAATATTCCTGCTTAGGGTGCCCAGTGGGCTAATATTGGCACTGCTGAGGGGTGTGAGAAGACTTGTTGTGACTGAACTGGAGAGTGATATGCAGAGATGGCAGCCCGGTGGACTTCCAGGGAGCTGAATATGAGGCCTTTTTCATTTAAGGATTATATGTAGTCTAGAACCCTTGGTATTGGAGCTTCAACCAAGTTCTTGTTGCCCTGGCCTGCCCATATGGAAAATCTTTTCTATTTTGCGGCAAAGGTTTTCCTGGTGGAGGCCTTTCTATTTTGAGTCAGGATTTCCCGCACCTGTCTAGAGTACTGTCTATCAGTATTGCTCATCCAACCAGCATCAAAGTCATCCGATGTAATGACTGGGGTCCAGATGCAGTATCTGGCTTTGATTCTGAGGCAGTGTTGAGGAAGATAGAGAGACGGATGGGAGGATGAGTGGGAAAATGGCAGGAGGTCCAAAAGTCAAAACTGCCTCAACCAGTGTAGGGTTCTCAAAGTCACTATGGCTTTGGCTCATCTGATCTTTGCTATTGTCCCAGGAATCAGCAGAACTGATGAAAACATACAGGGGAGACCTCTTGACCATTGGAGGAGAAAGGCATCCAGCTGGGATCCAGAACTCATGCATCCTCAGAAATAGAAATCCATGCATTTGGCATTCCCCACTGATGCTAACAGGTCTATAGTCAGGTATCCCTATGTCTGGAAGTTGGGGTGAAATATGGCATTTCACAATGACCATTTATGTATAGATGACGTGTTCCTGCTTAGAAAGTCTGCAGGACTGATGTTGATCTCTGGGACGTAAAGGGCCACTTTTGTCATCACATGTTGTTGGCAACATTCCCATAATTTGATAGCCTCCTGGCATAACTGAGATAAGTGTGTTCTACCCTATTTGTTGATGTAGGTCATTGCTAATGTGTTGTCCCTCATGATGTGCACTACTGAGTTCTTGAGAATGGGTTTGAAAGATATAGAAGCCAGCGTTATGGCTTTTAGCTCCAGGACATTCATATGGAGTTTTAAATCACCTGATGACCACATCCTTGCTGGAGGTGTTACAGATGAGCACGCCAGCCATTTCCTGAGTATCCATCCCCAGTGTTCAGGCTGAGGACAAGATTACAAAGGGTACCCTTTTCTGCACATCTACAAGATTCGTCCACCAGGTGGCTTCCTATAGAACCTGGGAAGGTAGTGCTACCCACTTGGTCATCTGGTGCTTGGATGGGGGGTAAATTGATCTCAGCCATTGTTGTAACAGTCTGAGGTGAAATCTGGCAGGATGTATCATGTAAATACATACTGACATTTGCCCCAGGAGAGCTAAACATGTGCGAACCATGGTTGATAGTTTGTCTGCAATTTGATTATGCGGGACCAAATGGATTCCAACCTGTTATCTGACAAGTAGGCTCTAAAAGCTTCAGAGTCAAGTAAGGCTCCTATGAATTCTGTTGTCTGAGAAGGCTTGAGAGAGAATTTTGTGTAGTTCATCCTGGGTCCATTTATACTGCAATAAAATACCCATGGCATAGACGTGGCTGGCCCAGGTCAGCTGACTTGGCCTTGCATGGCTCAAGCTGCAGGACTATAAAATTGCAGTGCAAATTTTCAGGCTCATCTAGAGCTGGGTCTTTGAGACTCTGCGAATGAGGAGGGTCTCAGAGCCCAGGCTCCAGCCTGAGCCCAGACATCTACATTGCAATTTTTGGCCCTACAGCACAAGGCCTGCGAGCCTTAGTCAGCTGACCTAGGCTCTGAGACTCAGTGCTTCAGGGTTTTTATCACAGTGTAGACATATCCCAGAAGTCCCAGCTGGAAAAAAAGAAATGATACCTGCTGTACTGCTGATTCTGTTTCACTTGAAGACATACCTCTGATTAGCAAATCATCCAAATATGGTAGATGTGTATCCATCCTGTTTCTTGAGATGTGTTGCTACCACCACACATTTGGAAATTACTCTTAGTGCCCTAGAGAGTCCAAATGGTAGCACTTCATATTGGTACTTATTGGATCAACTTTGAATCTGAGCTACTTCCTGTGGGCTGGATGAATGGCAATGTGGAAGTAAACATTTTGTAGGTTGAGAGCTACAAACCATTCCTGGGCTTGGAGTGCCTGAATGAGGGAAGCAAGCAGTACCAACCTGAATATGAGTTGATGTACATACTTGTTGCATATCCTAAGGTCTAGGAGAGGACAAAAGACCCCCTTTCTTCTTCAGAAAGAGAAAGAACAATGAAAAAATCCCTCTTCCTTCTGTGCAACTCCTTCTACTGCTCCTGTTTGGAGCAATAAGATTATGTCTTCTTCTAAAAGGCTTTCATAAAAAGGATCCCTGAATAGGGACAGGCAACAGGAGCAGTTAGAGGGCAGGGAAAGAAATTTGATCGGGTATCTAAGTGTAATGGTGTCTAATTCACACTTGTGCATAGTAACATTTAACAACACACACTACAATGGAGCAAGGTGAACTGGAATAACTGGTTCTGGTGCAACTCTTAACCGATTAGGGTACAAGATTGAGGGGTTAGAGGGCTGAGACCCCCTATTTAACTAGGCCAGTTTTTAGATGCCTATTTTCAGAAGGCGTCTTCTACCTTTGCTCATGCTACCGCTGCTGATGCAGGCAGTATATTTGCTGATACGTTGGAGGTGTGTATGTGCCTAAGAATATCAGGTTTGCCTTAGAGTCTTTAAATGAGTGCAGCACAATGCCTGTTTTCAAAAGCGGAAACTGAGACAAGAGGAAAGTTGGAGAGGAAGACTCAAAGAGGGAGTTGGAGAATAAGAAGGTGTAAGAGGAGTATGGAAAGAATAAGGAAGACAAAGACTTTACTGTGGTTTTCAGTGGAGAATTAAAATAGTCTTGCCCAGCAGAGCAGTCTGTGAGTCAAATAAATCTATAGTCCATAGGGATCTGAGGCTTTGGAGAAAAGCAATAGTGTTTGGAAGCTTACTGAAGGAAGAAGGAGAAAGAAATGCAGAAAACGGCATAAATGCAAGAAATTAACTAAATGACTAGATCACAAGTTTATGGAGACAAGGACGCAGGAATGTGGACATTTTCAGGATTTCCCTGGAACTCTTCTGTCCTGGGGTGGGAGAAGGCTTGACCCTCATAGAGGAGGCTGGCCTTGCAGATCACTGAGATCTGAATGGATGACCTAGCTAACGGCAACAGAGTTTCCACACTTTGACTTTACTGTTGCTCACCTCCCTCCCAACATGGGTCCCCATGGACTATACAATTTTGACATAGTGATGGCATTATTAAATATGATTGAAGAAATAGGTGTTTCCAGATAACAAAGGGTAAGACTCCTGCTGACTTCAACGAACTTTGGAACAGGGCTATGGCGCTGAACTACATTGCTTGCACCGCCGAACTAAGTAAATGTTAAAGATTTTTTATTATCTCCTGGTCCCAATATATATCTATAACATGTGAAACAACAGGGTTATTGTTATATCTGCATTGTACTGACTGCAAAAATATCCTTGGCACTGCTATTATACTAACAAACATAATTGGGGAATTGCTAGAGTCCCTATATTTAATTTTACTGCCTTGGCAAATGATCGTAATAGTCTAATGGCTAAATGCTGCTGTTGCTAATGCTATTCAATTGTCTATGTTTCAAAGTATATCAATGAGTCTTTTAAGTATCCACTAGAGCTGTGAGGTTTCAGATTACAGCTCTTAAACTATATGTGATCTCTAATGAAAAAAGGTGGGGGAAAAGAACTGATAAAGCTAGCTAAAGCAGTGGAGTCAGCAAAAATTATGCAGGCTATCTAACTTCACACTAAACAGGGTGAGCAAATAAATTAGATTTGGTCAGTAAATAACACACCTGGGAAGCTAAGCAACAATGCAAATAATAATCCATTTTCTTAATAATTAAGTCTTAGCTAGAGCATCATTTGGTCACAATGATGATTTTTTATAGAACTATAAATATGATCATGGGATTTGTAAAGAAAATTGCCTTATAGCATTTTTATGAAAATTAATGCACATCCAATATTGATCCTGATTTGTGCATGTTAAACTGAGCCTCCTTGGGTAAAATTCTCTCGAAGAAGTCAATAATATGCCATAATCTCATGCGACACTAATAAAATAACACAAATGACAATTCATTTTTGTTTACTTGTCTCCTCCTTAATGGTTTGATAAATTTGGTTAAAAAAAAGAAAACAAGAACTTGGTGCGTCGTAGGCACATTTATAAAACAATTCTGATTGATTTTTTGGGTCATTTTTTGAAGAAACAATCAATCTCTGGAATTCTTTCTTGAAATGTGTTTTAATAGCTGTTGATATATGTTGTGCATATCTCCAAGGGCTGAAATGCAGTGTTTGCATTTTCAATAAATTCTGAAGGCCCAAATCCTGCAAACACCTAAATGCATGCTTCGCTCTAAGCATGAGAGAAGTCCCCTTGATTTCACTGAAGCTCAGCTGATTTCTGTGGAACTATTCTCACACGTAAAGTTAAGCACACATGTGTTTGCATGATCTGACCCCAAAGAAACTATAATAGTATGCAAAGCAATTCTGTTATAATGAGAGCTTAACTGTGTGCAATACTAACTCTGTTTACTTTAAAATGTCCAAAATTAAAAGGACTAAGGCTGATCTCATTAACTCAGGTGACTACACTTTCTAAATGCATGCAAGTAAAAAAGATGACAAAATAGTGAGAGAGATGTCACAGCAATACCAGGAGAATTTTACACATGCTGAGAAATAAACAACCTTCAGCCTATTTTTCTGCCAAAACCAATTTTGCATCTCATCAGTTATCAGAGTGAGATGTGAAAATAGTTTAGTTTGCCCACCCCTCGGCATGCAGATTGCAAGGACTAGTTTGAAGCAAGAAGACAGCAAGATACTCAAGAGAGTGAAATGCTGCTGTAGTTTGCTGTTTAAAATATTTCTTGGTGCCCACACCATAAATATCCCTTGCTCAGTTAGTGTTCTGATTCGTAACCAGACTAAAGATTGACTGGGCAAAGAAACCAAACTGTGCTCTCAGTACTGGGAGTGGGTCCCTGACATTGTTCAGACACATTGTTGGGTCAACATGGAGAAGGTTTACTAATGATATAGGGTACTTTTTGGGTCTGATCCCAAAAATCCCACTGACGTCAATAGAAGCAGACACTGTGAGTGTCTATCTTTTAAGCTGCAAGCTCTCTGAGAAATGGACTATTCTATGTCTTGCACTGAAGAAAGTACATGGTCAATACTTAACAAGTAATACAGAAAACCAAGTAATAACTGTAACCAACAGACCACAGATTTCCAGCATTGTCATCTTTTGATCCAGCGCCTTTCATGTATACTGAAAATGTATTTTTAAATTTTGACAAAAATGTCTAATGAATTTGACAGCTCCTGGCAGCACTACACTCCATACATCATCCAGGTACATCTTTTATTAGTTTTAAACCAAGTGAAATTCTTTACCACTGAGGGTCAAATCCATCACTGATGTTGGTCTGATGCAATCTGTAGTTACCCCAGGAATGGATTTAGTCATATAGTTTTTGTATAATTGTGGGCAAGCATTCATTGAAATACCTTTCTATCTTTTAGTATGGCACAATTTAAGAAATCTGATCATTTGATTTAACTTTTTTACCTAATGAATTCTTTACATTTCTTTGTTGCCTTAAACATCTAAACTCTTAATCTCAGGTTTCTTCAAATTCCAGTCTGGATCAGCAGTGTTCATTAAAATACCCACTGTCTATTTTATTATTTGTAGTTCTGACATCTTTCCACTGAAACAAAGGAGTAGATTGTCTGCTACAAGGGACACCTGGAAGGTGCATGAAGTACAAAGGCCAGGATTCAAAAGAGTCCTCAGTGTAGTCAACAAGCAATTACTTTTGCATGTGATAGGAGAATGTCAGCTTCAAACACAAGACATTCTTTTGGAAGATTAGGCCAAATTACATTTTATTACATTGGCCTGCCTGGATGGCCTGAACTTCATCTAGTTCTTATTCTAATGAAATTCAATCAAGGGTATTAATATATTGTTTATGACATGTTTGGAGTTCTTGTGTTATCAGCATGCATTCATGAGAAGGGCTTCAAACAGTATCAGATAACAGTGAGCGGGATGTTGGATGTTGTACAGCACAGGGGATTTTATCATCTTGTTGAACCAGTGGCAGTGATTAAATTAAACTGTCTGAACAAAGCTTTTGCATGTCAGACTGTTGAATGGTAAAATGAAAGAGTGACACACTTCAAAGATCAGAGAAAACAAGAGCTGGGAAATCACAATTATGTAACTCCTTATTTACTGTATTGAATAACCGAAACTTTGGTCGCATGGACTGTTACCAACAAATAATCAGAACAAAACGTTTTAATCCATTGCAGCTTTAATGAATTACTTTTGAATGCCAAACAACATGCTATGTCCTCAAGTTCTGTTTCCCTCATGTCTACATTAACTTTTCTCTTTGTGGGTATCACTCAGAACCTTATTTATTTTTCTGAATTTCCCCTAAAACACGTTTTGGAGAAATCTCCAAAAAACATGGCCTGTGCCAATTTTCCTCACACACTAGTCTTCACATGTATAAGATTTAAGGGCCTGATCCTTCAACTAGCACTAACGGAAGAAATACTCACGCAAGTCATCTCATGGATGTTAACAGAACTTTTTGCCTGAGTGAGGTTATTCCTGTGAATAAGGACCACATGGTATCCAAACCCAAACCCATGCAATTCAGGATATAGTGTATTTACACTATACTTTAAATGCAGGATATGAAAGTTTTAATAGAAAAGTCTGATTCAATAATATAGAGAGCAAGCCCTTATATGTGCCAACATCCTGTTGTGTCTGCTTGCTGAAAAGTTAGCAGAAGTCGATTAATAACATTTGGTAAATTTTCTTTGAATAGGTAAGAGCTGCTACACTATAAAACTTCTTTCATAGTATAATGTACAGCTTGCTAATACTTCTGGTAGGCATCCAGATATTTTGCTAATACTTTTAGTAGGAATCCATGTATTTTCTTTCCACAGTATCTTCTATAAACAAAATATTGCTGCCATTTCACTTACTGCACTACAATCTACATAAAAATGGTTTTTCTCTTAAATTCAAAACAAACAGTTAAGGCAGGAGTGCAATTTCTATAACAAGGCTTAGATGGATCTCAGTTGAGGTTAGATTAACGGCTAGACAATTTTCTTTTATTCATGCCTACAGTCTGTCAAATTTTAAGAAACATCACTGTTTCAGAAGAGATTTCCTCTTCATCTCTGTTTGCACAGAACTCAACAGATTAGGTCCTGATCCTGCCTGGGAACTTTGTACATTAGCATAACATAAATTATAATTATTTACAAAAAGCCCTTATTTTTTTCTGCAGGCTTTTCAAAAAACATTAGCACACTATCTTTTATGAACGAATTTCTTTTATTTATATTGGAATTTTGATTTGTTTTCATTTTAAAAAATGAAAGCACTGACTTATCCTATCTTCTTCATAACTTGCAGTGTTTTACTTGATAATAATATTCTTTTGCACAGAGCAATAGTGCAATGACATCCATTAACATTCAAAATTATAGAATGCTTTCTAATTCAAATCAGTTTGAGATGGTACAGTAGTAGAAATGGAAGCTGAGGAGGGAAACATTGAGAATAAACAGTGGATCAATCCATCCGAATACTCCACAGTGCATATAGTTTTATATAATTGGTGATATATATGTATATCTACATGGTTGTGTTTCATTGTAATCCTATGAATAAATCAGAATTTGCTTTATATGACACACAGAATAAAGCTTAGTTTTTTCCAATGCAATACCCTCTTTTTACATCTAGCTCAAAAAGCCGAATTCTGTGATGCCTACATATGTATATGTCCATGTGTGTTTATATACGAAATATACAATAGGTTTTGACTTAATATTTGTCTTAGTTGTTCCAGGAATTCTGTGACATGCTAGAGATGCAGGCACCTCACATTTTTCCATCGCTTTATGCCTTCATCGCCAAAGAGCAGCATATGTGAGATTTCTTTGCACCTGCACCCCATGGAATGATGTACTTGGTTTGGAAAATTATATTTTTACATATTCCAGAGAACATAGAAATTGCATAGGTTTGCTGCAGAAGAGGCAGATTTAATTTTCCCAGAATAAGGTGACCGCTTCACTGAAACGTATATTTTATTATTTTTCTAAGTTATTTCCTTCTTTCATTTTTAAATTAAATTTAAATTAAATTAATCAAAATAAATACAAAAATAACACATGCAGGATCCTAAAACAACCCCCTCAAAAACAAACAAACAAACAAAACCTGAAATAGTAAAAATAATGCCGGTGGAAGTCAGGCTACAGAATGTGAGGTGTCCAATTTGTTGCACTGAATGCAGCATGTATGAATACCTTCCTTGTAGACAAGTGGCATAGGTGTGCATTTGGTGCAAGCAGCTCATGGCCCTCAGAGACCAATCGCAGGCTTTTGAGACCAAAGTGGATGAACTGGAGGAGCTAAGGGAGACTAAAAAGTACACAGAAAAGCCTTTCCTGGATATAGTAGAGTGGTCCCATCTTCCATCTGACAGCGTCCATTATAAGGAGAATGAAAGTCTTAGGGAAGGAGAACATCAAACTGAAGCAGAAAGAAATTATCCTACAGTTGGGACTCTCCTTCGAGATGATATCCTGGTACCTTTTGCACTGAGGATACCTCTCCAGGGGAGGGGACCCTTGATATTAGGAAGAGACAGTTCACAGAAATGAGAGATTCAATCGTTAGAAATATAGCTATTTGGAAGAACTGCCAAGTGAATTGCTTGCTGAGCATGAAGATTGTGAACCTCTTGAGGCATCCACAGCGGCTTATGGGCAGTGCTGGGGAGGAGCTAATATTTGTGGTACACTTAAGTACCAAAGACATATGGCAAGGTAGGAGAGAGAGCCTGGAGGCCAACTTTAGGCTGTTAGGTAAGAAATTAAAGTCCAGGAACTCCATGGTAGCATTCTCTGAAATGCTTCCAGTTCCACACACAGGACTAAATACAGAGGCAGAACTACAGGGTTTCAGTGCATGGATGAGACTGTGGTGTTCAGTGGAGGGCTTTACATTTATTAGGAACTGGGGACTGGTATGTCAAAGCAAAAGCATCCCCGCCGGCCAAGTGGAATGTTGGTCTGGCAGGACGGTCAGTCAGTTCCTCTCATCAAGTCCCGCTGGAGTGTGCCCTTATTCCTTGCTGGGTCAGCTGGTCCTGGTGCCCAGGAGTTCTGAAAACCCCTTCAGTTCTTAAGTGTCTTATGGTGTTGGTAAGGGAACCTGTAGGCTTTTCAGCTAGTTGGTCTGGTCATCCTTTCTCAGGGTGCTGACTCTGAGTGGCTTCTCAGCAATTTGCTGGCAGAGGTTCTCTTTTCCAGCCTTTCCAGCTCTTTTATTTTCCAGCTGATGTGAGGATGCCAGTCAGAACTGGCCAGGAGTACATGTATTCACCCCTTGGTTACTGAGCCAGCATGGGATATATACTCCATGACAGACCTTCCCCTTTTTTGGAGAAGGAATCTGCATTCTTATTTTGGTGGCCATAGCTGTATTCTCCTGAGAAGGAGTATGGTTGTAGGCTGAGTTGCCACCTCATTACTCATGCATTAGTCTCTTTCACATGGTTCAGACAGTTTAGTGGGGTGTGGTCAGTCACCAAAGTAAAGTGTTTGCCTAATAGATCATATCAGAATACTGGGTGTTCGTCACTGTCATATTCTTGGGCTAGTACTTCACCTATGGTGACTTCAGAAATGTATATCTGGTGTATGGAGGGCCTCTTGAAATCTGTGGTTTGTAGTACTGGTTGGCTTCACAGAATCTCTTTAATCTTTTGGAAGACCTCCTGACATTTGGTAGTCCACCACACTTTTCAGGGGCCTGAGGCCTTAGTTAGTTCAGTTAGGGATGCTGCCAATGTTGTTGAACATAGTGTGGCAAGGTGGGGGGCAGGGGAGGGAGAAGTACTCCGCCCTCGTGGGCCCTGCGCTCTTCCGGCTTGGCCGGCAGGCAGCTGGGGGGAGGCCTAGGGAGGGGACGGGGCCCGCTCTGCCCCTGGCTATCACTACCTTCCCTGAGAGTACTCTGTGGCCCACTCTCAGCTTCCCCAGCTGGGTGTTCTGCCTCGGGTGCTGTGGCCACACCTGTGGAAGCTTCAAGCCTCTGTAGATTGCAGGCCGCCGGCTGCAGGCCGCAGCCTGCCAGCTCCAAGCTGCCAACTCCAAACTGCAGGCTTTGGAACTGCAAACCTCCAACTGTAAACTGTAAACTGTAAACTGTAAACTGTAAACTGTAAACTGTAAACT
>ML675618.1:36770283-36875910 GCA_007922155.1 Mesoclemmys tuberculata | reverse complement strand
CTATGAGTCTATGAGCATTCAAGGAAGACAAGGCTGTTGCAGAGAAGCTAAATGAATTCTTTGCTAAATGAATTCCCTGCAGACGATGTAAGGGAGATTCCCACACCTGAACCATTCTTTTTAGATGACAAATCTGAGGAACTCTCCCAGACTGAGATGTCAATAGAAGACGTTTTTGAACACATTGATAAATTAAACAGTAATAAGTCACCAGACCAGATGGCATTCACCCAGGAGTTCTGAAGGAACTTAAACATGAAATTGCAGAACTAATAACTGTGGTATGCAACCTATCACTTAAATCAGCCTCTGTACCAGATGACTGGTGATAGCTAATGTAATGCTAATTTTTTAAAAAGCTCCGTAAGTGATCCCGGCAATTACAGGCCAGTAAGCCTAACTTTAGAACCAGGCAAATTGCTTAAAACTATGGTAAACAACAGAATTATCAGACACAGAGAACAATACGGCATGTTTGGGAAGAGTCAACACAGCTTTTGAAAAGGGAAATCATGCCTCACCAATCTATTAGAATTCTTTGAGGGGTGTCAGCAAACATGGGAACAATGAGAGGATATAGTATACTTGGACTTTCAGAAAATCTTTGACAAGGTCCCTCACAAAGGGCTCTTAAGCAAAGTGAGCAGTCACTTTGACTAAGTCAAAGTGTCTATGAGGGAAAGTCCTTTCATAAATCAGTAACTGGTTAAAAGATAGGGAACAAAAGGTAGGCATAAGTGGTCTATTTTCAAATGGGAAGAGATAAATAGTGGAGGTCCCTCAAGGATCTGTACTGGGACCAGTGCTGTTAAACATATTCATAAATTATATGGAAAAAAGAATAAATACTGAGGTGGCAAATTTGCAAACGATACAAAATCATTCAAGATAGTTAAGTCCAATGCTGACTGGAAAAAGTTACAAAGGGATCTCACAAAATGGGGTGACTGGGCAATAAAATGGCAGTTGAAATTCAGTGTTGGTAATGCAAAGTAATGCACATTGGAAACTTAATCCCAACTGAACATACTGAGGTATAAATTAGCTGTTACCACTCAAGAAAGAAATCTTGGAGTTATGTGGATTGCTTTCTGAAATCATCTGCTCTATGTGCTGCAGCAGTCAAAAAAAGCTAATAAAATGTTAAGAACCATTAGGAAAGGGATAGATAATACAATAGAAAATATAATAATGCCACTATGTAAATCCATGGTACACCCACACTTTGAATACAGCATGCAGTTCTGGTCACCCCATGACAATATATATATATTTGGAAAAAGCACTGAAAAGGGCAACAAAATTCATTAAAGGTATGGAATAGTTTCCTTATGAGGGAGAGATTGAAAAGACTGGGACTGCTCATCCTAAAAAAGAGACTACTAAGTGGGGATACGACTGAGGACTATACAGTCATGAATAGTGTGGAGAAAGTGAAATAGGAAATGTTATTTACCCCTTCACATAACACAAGAACCAGTGGTCATCCAATGAAATTAATAGGCAGCAGCTTTAAAACAAGCATAAGGTAATATTTCTTCATACAACACATAGTCAACCTGTGGAACTCATTGTCAGCAAATGTTGTGAAGGCTAAAAGTATAACTGGATTAAAAAAAGATTTAGATAAATTCAAGGAGGATAGGCCCATTGATGGCTATTAGCCAAGATCATCAGGGATACAATCCTATGTCCTCAATGTCCCTAAATCTCTGACTGCCTGAAGCTGGGACTGGACAACAGGGGATGGATCACTTGATAATTTGCCATGTTCTGTTCATTCTTTCTGAAGCATCTGGCACTGGCCACTGTGGGAAAATAAGATACTTGGCTAGCTGGACCATTGGTCTGATCCAGTAGGGCCATTCTTATGTTCTTATATTAAACTGAAATGCCTGATTTTCTAGTGAAAGAAGCACAAGACTCAGAGCAAGAAACTCTTAGCTTGAATTCCAGCTCTGCTGCTAGCTAGGGTCCACATCCTTCTCTTCTTATGCATACAGGTATTCATATAAGGCAAACAGTATTTGGCCCTCATTGGATATTCAAATTACTTAATCTCTCTGTGTTGCAGTTTCTCCTATCTATAACATAGTGAAAAGAATACACGCATAGAGCCCTGCAAATCCATGGATATAAAGCCCCAGGGCTGTTACCAAACAGCTGATCAGCGGCAGCCCCAAGGTCTTGGAGCAGGTGATCAATAGCCAGCCCTGGGGTTGCCAAACAGCTGTTGTGGGGTTCCTAGGGCTGGCCACCCCATAGCAGTTCTACGGCCGCTGGGACTTGCCACCGATCAGTTGTTCAGCAGTGGACCCTTGGCTGGCTGATCAGCTGTTCAACGGAGGTGGGACTGATTAGTTGATCAGCGGGGGGGCTGGTTGCCAGACAGTTGATTGGTGGCCCTGCAGCTGCGGATATGGATACACCTAAAAGGAGAGTGGATTGTGGGTCAGATATGAATTTATTCTGCTGGATGTGGATCAGACGCAGATCCACATTTTTTAATTCATGCAAGGCTCTATGCATGCATACTTATTGTACTGTGCTGCAAATTTTTTTTTAATGTGGGCATTTATCCACTGGCAAGACTGAAATCCCCAGTCATCAGATGGTAACAATTGTCAGAATTTCAGCTAGTGACATTTTATTATTACATTACCTTTTTGAGCACCACTGAAGTGCACGGCACTTCATACATCAGATAAAGATGGGGACTCCACACTCAAGCACTTACAATCTAAAGTCTTAAGCCTATGAACACTCACACCTCTGAGTAAGTTTCACTGAATTCAGTGGGGTTACACACATGAGTAAAGTTACTCATGACTGTAAGTGTCTGCAGGATTAAGTCCTAATATGAGATCAATGGAACTACATTCTGCACCAGGCAAGTCAATGAGAGTTTTTCCATTGACTTGAATGGGAACAGGAACATGCCCATTAAGAGAAGATGGCAACAAGAGAAGGGAGAGACTACCTACATTCCTGTGTTCATGAATGTGTGAAATAAGCCCTTATCACTCCTCTGACCCATCCAATCCTGCTCATCAGAACATTTTTAGTTGATTTCCTTCAAATAACAGTAATTTATAAGTGATTTTCCAAGAAGAACTACTCACCATATTTTACCCTTTAAATATACAATTGCAATAAGGGAATGTCTCATTAGACATTCTCATGCCTCGCATTCACCCAGAAATGAAATCAGGGAGCATAATACCAGATACCCCACTCTCTAGAATGGAGGAATCAAACTAGGAAGAATGGCTTGATAGCAGTCTTTCCTATTTACTTTATTCAAGTAAAATCACATGCACATGATCACAGCTCAAAATGTTACTCATGACCTAGTTATCTATATTCTATCTAATAATTCATTTATTTAAACAAGCAGATGCATCAAGGGACCTCAAACTAAAATAAAAACTGTAGGGTCCTGTTCACCCAATAAAAATCTCTTTAAAAAGAATGCTGTTTAAATGACATTCTGCATTGAGTGGACACAATACTAGATAGCTCATTAATAAATGTAATATTACTTTAACTAGAATGACCTAATAGACCATTTCCATCCCGAATATTTACGACTGTATTAATTAATTTTAATCACCACTATTAAAGTGTTAACATATCATCTTAAGACTAAGATAAGGGTGTCTTAGACTGATGAAGGGCCAAGGTAATATTTTATAATCTAAACCTTAAGCTTGTGCTAATACCTGTGGTTTGAATCCATCATAATGCATCAGTTCATGCCAGGTCTTATAGGAAGGGCGCACTACTCTAACTGGCAGCCAGAGCATGGATCAAAAGACCAGAGTGATATGCTAATTTGGTTTAAGTTGAATAAGCATGTCAACTGCAGCATTTTATGTAAAACTGAACTTCTGAAGTTTTACAATCAGGTACACACCAGAAAGGAATTACAATAATCTACCTTGGAGGTGACAGAAGTACTACATGGATTAGCATTTCAGCTATGGCCTGAGAAAACATTATCCACAGCCCAGCAACAGCACATGAATGACTAAAAACTGTAGTGATGATGGCAGGTAAATGAGTGTTAAATAAATCAAAGTGTGTGATTACTACAACTATCTCTGGCAAAAGGTACAGGGGAAAAAATGTTGCCACAGACAAAACACATCAAGATTCTAGTCAGGCATTTATATGGCCTCCAACGCCATAGTATCAGACACGCCATTGTACCTTCATTTGGAGGCTTCATTTCAGCAAAGCACAGACTTTGGG
Organism: Mesoclemmys tuberculata; assembly: GCA_007922155.1. Classification (NCBI taxonomy): domain Eukaryota; kingdom Metazoa; phylum Chordata; order Testudines; family Chelidae; genus Mesoclemmys; species Mesoclemmys tuberculata. The sequence goes on along the minus strand of ML675618.1, from coordinate 36,871,656 downwards.
ATACATCCAGAAAAGTTGGCAAAGCTTATATCAGTGCCCTGATCGAGGACATGTAACTGCTATTTGTAAGAAATGTGCAGCTTAGGTGTAACATTAGTTCCTGATGTTTAGATAGCAGCTGTGGCCAAAAGTCTCCCCCTCCACACACACACATACACACACACACGTACCTTGCAAGAGCACTGTGACTTTTTCAGCTTGATGTGGACTTTGCCACAGCTATCTTGGCCTTTGTCATCACAAGGTTGGTTTTCTGTAATGTGTTCTGCATGAGGTGACACACTGAGACCACTAGGAAGTTAAAGCAAATACATATTGCTGCTCCTTGCTTATTAAGTGGAATGTCACAGACTCTGCAGACACTGGTTCAAATGTAGGCAGGTTTGGCCTGTGGTCTGACCCATCTTCAAGTTAGATAAATGGAGTTCCATGAAGTTTTCTGCATAGATTTTTCAAACCTGGATTCACACACTTTGGGCCAGATTCTTAGTTGTACCAATACATGAAAATAATTTTATAGGAAATATGCACTGCATAATCTATCTAAAGCATACTAAAGAGGAAGTATGCTTACCAACGAAAGCAATATATTAACCATATATAAGGGTTTGCCATTAATTTCCAGCAATGAGCCTTTCAATAATTTTTTCACTGTGTAACCACCTAATCTGATTGATGGTGTCTCAGTTCTTCCTCTCCTAATTGCTCTCTTGTTATGCCGCTCATTGTGTCATATTCAAAATTAGCTTGTAAACTCCTCAGAATCTGCAATGGGAGGCAAACATTAAAGTAGCAATCGAATCTCAGCTCTTTTTTCTCTTCAGATGACGCATATATCCAACTATTACAAAAATCTCTACTTTTCTGTCCAACCCAGGTAAACAGATAATAGTAGCATTTTTCCTCCTCACACATATGAATTTCAGGGACCCTGGAAAAGGAGCTCTGGGCTGCTTGAACTTCTTCCAGTCCTCAGAAAGCCTCATGTTTTCCCAATTAATTGTGAACTCCAGCAAACTCTAGAATCCTAGCCAGTTCTTTTCTTTCAGGTTGCTTCCACACTTAATTTCTGACACCGTGCAATGTTTTGTTTGCTTACTGGGTATAAACTATGTGACAGCTGCACCTATAACAAACTATTCAGTTTGAGAGAGATTGAGGTATGAGGCACTCTACTTGTGATTGTTCTACAGACAATAAGCATTCCTTTCAAGACCTAACGCCTGTATAGGCTGCACAATAGAACTAGCAAGATATTTGCAATAGCGCCATCTAGTGATACCCATTCATGTAACACCTGCCAGAAAAATGTATAAACTCCTGGAAGAGAGAAGCTCACTCCTGACGTATTTACAAACCACAGAGGAGAAAGGATCATTGAACTTTCGCCTGTGTAGTTGTAAGACTCCCTTTTGCTAAATTTAAAATCTGCACTCAAGGATAAATATTTTAATAGAGTTGGTTTCCACACTGAAAACTTTCTTTGAATATTTTGGCTATTTTTCTGCTGTTGTGCCACAATTAGTCCAATGTTATCAAAAGTCACATACAATTAGCCAAGGTTTTCAATGGCTAAAACTCAGTACTCTGTTTTGAACATCCCAGTTCTGCAATCACACACAGAAAGCTAATGTAGATGTTTTTCTGTTTTAAACTGTTTTAAAAAATTAATCAAAAGAATAAATTGCATATATCCTTTACCAAAATTACAATAGATCCTATAATACCATTTATTAAAATCCATGCAAATCAAATGGAAGTGTATTTGCTTAAGCCCAGACAACAACATTTGCAAATGTTGTCTGCCATCTAGTGGAGTATTCAATGCAGTTTCCAATTATATTTATATTGCCTCATCTTTTTCATTCTCTCATATTTTTAATTAATCAAAAGGCCTTTTTAAAAACATAGAAAATTAAAAAGAAAACTGAAATTTCCTCCCAATTTTTTAAAAATGTAATGAAAGATGAATATCAAGTTTTGGCGGGTGTCAATGTCTAATGCCATTGAATGAAATGGTGGTACTACACAGCAATGTAATTTAAATTATATTATATCAGTTAATTTTGTGGGGATACGGGATAGGAAAGGATGCACATGTTAAAAAATGGGGTAGGGATAACTACATAAATCTGTTTCTTCTGTATCTGAAATTCTTAAGAAAATAGATCTGTACTTTGACCAATTTAAACTTACAGTAAGACTAACATATGACTCATACCTAGTGTTTAACTCCCTACCAACAGCACAATATAATTAAAAGCCAAAGCAATTAAAAACTTGTCAAAAACCAAAGTTAATAGAAACAAGCACATCTCAACTACTGAGTTACCTCTGACGTGTCCTTTAATGCAATGAGTCTCAGACATATGCAAGTACAATCTCACTCGGACACATGTGGACACTAGGACTGGTCAAAAGCTTTACATCAAAACTATTTTTCAATGGAAAATTGGGTTTTCAGCTAAATAATTTTTTTGAAAAATGTCTGCTTTCCATGGAAAATTTGGTAGATAAAAGGAACACACCATAATTTTTGCCATGTCTTCTGCCCTCACCAAGAAAAAAGAAAGTGGTGTTATCACGGAAGTTGTAATCCATTCAGAGAGCCTGTTCCATAAAAGAGAATAGGAGAACAAATCACACCAACTACAACTCCCATGAGGCCTGGCCGTGTCATTTTGAATGAAAATATTTCAATTTTTGCCCAAAATTTTTTATTTGTTTTATATTTTGAGAAAGCTCAAAAATTTCCTTGGGGAAAACCCCTTATTTTATGACCAGCTCCAGAGACCCCATATGGGGTGGGTGGGAAAAGGGTACACTTTACTATTGCCTGGATGCCTTGGGGGGCTCAGCTCAGGCTGCAACCCCCATGGGTATGTGTGTGGGAGGGAGCCTGTGTTACAAGGTTGTAGAAGGCCCAAAAAAATTATGCTTGGGCCCTGGCTCCAGTGCATATATTTTGGCACAGGAAAAGAGACATTAGGAAAATCTAGGAAATACTATAAATAGTAGCAATGAAAGCATTAATTTATGACAGCAAATGATCTAGATGTCCAGCCTTCGGACCTCACCATCATATAATAGGGAAAAAATGAAAGTGGATTAATTTAATTGATTTTGCACCATGTAGCACATTGAGAAATGGAAATTGTAGAAGCCAGGAGAAAAGGCTAGCAGCACCAGCAGCTTCCAAAGTGCCTTTTTATGAATATGATGAGTCATAGCAACTTCCTGGGGGAGCTGAAACTTCGTATCCAAAATAGCATACATTGGGACATACTCAATGCTGATATATGCCCTATGCTATTTCACTAGCTTTAGCATGGCTGCAAAGAGTGTAAATCAATATTGAATTTGGCCCAACATGACTAAAAATACAGTTATAATTGAAAAGTCATCCAGCTAGGGCAAAGAGTCAACCAGCTGTTGATGGAAATGGATTGGCAGATTTAATTCTGAAGTTCTTCCAGTAGTGAAGTGCACGCTCCATCCTGGGTATTATGTTAATAATATGAGTCATATTATAGGACTGTGTATGTATAATGGATATTTGTATGCCCAATCCATGCACACAATTATTGTTGTGGCATGCAGAAATGTCTAGTTATTTATCTAACTTGAGTCATTACCAAACTGTCCCTGCCTTCACTCAGCACCACAAAAGCAATGAAGCCAGACAAAATGTCCTACTTGAACTGGAAAAGTATTTGATTTGAAAATTACTTTGGTTTGACTTTAAATTTTTTTTAACAAATGAATAGGGATTGGCTAGATGATCTTTTTTCTCTATTATCTATTGAAGATTTATCTGAATATATTTTCTCATACCCTTATTCAAAGAATATGCAAGGCCACAGAATCCTCCTTTAAATCTTTCCTCAAAACCCACCACTACAAAGTACCTGACAATAGTTAGGCAGCTGCTGTGGTGTGACCACTGCTTATTCCACTGTTCATAATTGTTTTACTGTCCTCTCTTGTTCTACCTCCCATCGCTTTGCCATGCTTACTCATTGTCTCTAGGATTAAACTTTGGGTATGTACACACTGTCCTACAGTTCAAACTAGAGCGGTGAACAGCAGTGTGCACCAAAGTGCTGCGTTGTAACTCGCCTGTGTAGATACTGTGGGGGTTAACTAAAAGATTCCTAGTTCACATTAATGTAGTTCTGTTTGATGAGGACTATGTTAACATGTACTGGGAACCTTTTAGTTCATCCCTGCAGCATCCACGTGGGGGAGTTACAGTGCAGCACTTTGGTGCACACTGCTAGTCACCCCTCTGTAGTCTGAACCACAGGACACTATAGACAAGCCCTTAGAGTGTATGGAAAGGCATGCCTTTCTGGTATATTTGTACACTGTCTAATGCACTGCAGTTCTGGCCGCTTTGCAGTACTGCAATACAAATAATAAATAATAATCATTTGTGATGCTGCTTTTCATGGTATATTTTGAGTTTGAGCCAGGTTCTCTGGGATGGGCCTTATGAGAGAAGTTAAGAACATAAGAGTGGCCATGTTGGGTCAGACCAATGGTCCATCTAGCTCAGTATCCTGTTTTCTGACAGTGGCCAATGCCAGGTGCTTCAGAGGGAATGAATAGAACAGGTAATCAAGTGATCCATCCCATCACCCATTCTCAGCCTCTGGCAAACAGCAATCCCTGCCTATCCCGCTAATAGCCATTGATGGACCTACCCTCCATGAACTTGCCTAGTTCTTTTTTGAACCCCAAAGAAAGGTATCAAGGGATTTGTTTAAAAAAAAAAGAAAAAGAAAAAAAGGAAGGCAAGGGGATTTAACAGGCAGGATGTATCCCTGCTAGGCCCTCATTACAAGCTGAAACTGATGCTTATTCACCTTTGCAAAAAATCTACAGCACACTAGCTGGCTGCACAGTAACTGCTACAGCACAGTGAAAGTCCTGGAGTGAGGCTTGGGCCAGCCACCTGAGCTCAGTCCCATCCAAAATCCTATGTACATACTCAGGCAGCTAAGCCACAGCTACATTGCTCTATTTAGTGCACTCGCTCTATCAAAGCTAATGCACGTCCATCTCCGTGAGTTGGAAATTATGCCTCCAGCTACAGTGTGTAGACATATCCTAAGACACCTTTGCACTCTCCAGATTTTGGGGCCAGCTGCTGGCTGGTATTGCCCTAGACACAGTATAGAGCAACCTCAGCTGAAGCTTTACACCCTGGGAATATCTTTATGGCAAGTGTATTCCCTGGGAACACTATAGTTCCCAGCTACTTTTGTGCTTAATCAAGCTAACATCCTTCTGGATTCTTACCCTTAAATTAATTCCTGTGCAGCCCCCAAGATCATTCTCCTCAAGATGAATAATCGGGACATGAGGCAGGTCTGCATCGTCTGTCAATGGGTGCAGAAGTGGAATGAGCTGACCCCAGTGCATGCCTCTTCTGCTGGACCACTGGAAGCAAACAGTTTCAGCCTTGAAGCCCAGCTGAGGTCCATCTGCTGTCCTGCCCACCTGTCTGGGGACCCAATGCACTGCAGAGTCCCTGCAAATCCAAATATTCAGTATGCTGTGGATACGCTTTAAAACAAAAAACACCCTGGGTTCCTGTCATTTTTAAGAACAAGTTAGACACACACTTGTGTCAGGAATGGTCTAGAAAATACTTAGTCCTGCCTCAGTGCAAGGGACTGGACTAGATGATCTATCAAGGTCTCTTCCAGTCCTACAGTTCTATGATTTCGGTGATATTTCCCTAGGTATGGACTTAAGTCCTGTAACACCTTGATATCCAGCACCTTATTGCCTGCACCTTCCATGGTCCAAAATCCACTGCAGCTGCTGATGTCGCTTTCTGATCCTGAAAGAATAAATACCAAATTTACATAGATCAAGATTGCAGTAGTGCAAGGTTTCTCTCAGTACCACAGTAAATTGGTACCTCATCAAGATGATGCCATCACCATGAATGAACAGCACACCTGGCTGTGGCCCTGGATTTCTAGTAAGTCTTTTACTGCTTTTATGGGACACAGACATTCATCTGAACATTACTTCAACACCATATAAATCCTTCCTTTCTCCTCCCCCTCCCTCCCCCACTTCCCTTCTGATCCATTTTAAACTATCTTAAGTGCAAGGACACTTTAGGGCAGCACCCATTAAGTTCAGTGTTGCTGGGAACTGTTCATGGCTGCCAAAGGCACCAACTCACTCAGTAAATACGCTGCAGAAGGCAGCAATGAATGCTGTCCTAAATAAAATGGCCTCCCTTCCGCATTTGTATATCCACAGTAGAGCCTTTAATAATCCTGTCAATGTTTCCACTGTTATGGGTAATCTGTCATTCTTCCTGCAACTACCTGTCCCTCTAAGAGCTTCTGTATGACAAAATGCCTGCATGGGTCTGGGAAACCCACCAGACTACTCCCATAGGACAGGCCCAATAGCCAGCTAAAGATAGTGGAGGGAGTCAACCCACAGTTGGTCAAAGACCGTATATCACACGACCTGGAATGTAGGTATGGGCCATTCATGACAAAGCCCTCCTTGTGTCCTACTTTCCATGAACTCTGTAAGGCTGGCTTTGTAGGCCCTCAGAATCCTGGGCCAACCAAATCCTTGATTAGTCCCACAGTTATTATGAGCATTCCTGAATTGCTGGGGCATTACCCACAAATCCCTGCTGGCAAGGGGGGCAAGTCCCCAGAATCTGTTGTCCTGAAATTGAGATAGCCCATCAGCAATAAATTATCCACTCTCAGGACATGCACTGCATGAAGAATGATGTTAAACTGCAGGCAGTGTCAAACCAAAACCTTCACCGGCTTCCTTACCCAAGCAGCCTTAGCTGACTGTATGTTTACAATAAGAACCATTGTTGCACCAGAAACTTACTTTTTTGTTCTGAAAGTTTTCTCCCCAAATAGTGACTACCATCAGTATAAGGAGAAAAGAAGAATCGAAGAAGGTGATATCTTTTGTAATGCATTGTTTTCTGGCCATCTTTGCAGTTACCCCACATCTTAAAAATAACCCCAAAACCCTATGCCTCCCAACATGTTGGAGTGTACCAGCAACTCAGTCTTGAATGACTAATTCACACTCCATATTGAAGCTCCCTTAAACTGCCAGGAGTCTTTCCCACACTTCTGAATCTTCCCTCATTTCCCTCATCATCCTAATAATGTGGTGAGATTTTGCACTTCAGAGGAGGCCGATACAAGGCCCAACCGGGAGCCACTGCTTGACTTGCAAAGTTTAGATGTGCTATGGCCATCAGTAGGTCCCTCAGTTTAATTTCATTTTTCCCTATTAGTGCCCTGACCACATCCTGCTTCTCTGCAGGTAACTTTGTCCTGAACTGTGTCCAGTTCAATGCCCAAGTATGTTAAACTTTGGGCAGAGCCTTCTGTCTTCTCCATGGAGAGGGGGTCCCCAAGGCACTCAGCTAAGTTCTGGAATGCCTGAAACAAGTACACACAGTTGCCTGTCCCTAATCTTCCTGCAATAAGTTGTTGAGATAGTGCTCCACATGACACAGACCAAGCTTGAACACAATCACCCATTCCAGCATGGAGCTGAATCTTTCAAGAGCGGCAAAGAACACTGATCATCCCATGGCGATGGCTTTATCAAAATAGTGGTGGCCCTCAAACTGAAACCCAAACAAATTAAATGTTCCTGGTATACACTGGTAGTGATCGGAACACAGACCTGATGTCACATCTAGCAAACTTCGTCCCAGGGCCACACTCCTTAACCATAGCTAACCATCAGCATCAAATGAGGAATCTCTCACTGAACACAGTTGGGGATCATTATAGTCATTTACCAATGAGCCCCAAGAATTGGACAAGTGATGGAAAAACCTTTATTCTCCCTTCACATTTTTTGGTATCACACCCAGGGGAATTATATGTAATTCTGGCATTGGAAGGGATGGAAAGAGAACTGTCCATCTCCCTGTTGCCACGTCCATGGTGATCTTTGCCTCACTATATGCTTGAAGCCTTTAATGAACTTTAAGGCACATGAACGGCAGCTTACTCCCTCATATGGGATTTGAAAATAAGCTGAAAATCCATTCCATAAATAAACTGTATCTTTTTTGTTGGGGTAGTTCAATAACAAATTCCTTAACAACGGTATTGGAATTGGAGCAGGAGCCATCCTATTATTACATTATTATCTCGTCCTATGGCATCTTCTGAAGCTGAGTCCTTGCTGACTCCCTTTACTACTGCCCTGCTAGGTGAGGAGACAAGGAGTCATATGCACCCGCTAAAGTTCCTGGTCCATTTTATCCCACAGTAATTCAGGGTCCTCTGCTGCCCTCTGTCTAAAATCTCTGCCACACCTTAACCATGCTAACCTACCACATGTAGCAGAAGCCTCACTATTAAATTCTGGTACTTGAGCAAGGAAATACATCTTTCAGGGTTCCTCACACAAATTATATTTGCATAAACACAATAGGCTGTGGACCAGTTCTCAAGAGTTTGGGGCACCTTAGATCAGCAGAATTTATTGTCGTCTTTTCTGTTCTTTTTGCCCCCCTCCTCTGTCTGGTTTTCCCTAAACAGAGAGGTAAATAAATCTATCAACCCCCTTCCAAATCATTTTCTGAATCTCTTTAGACAGATGATTCCCAAGGGGCTGATTGGATACTGCATAAGATCCATGGGCTTTAGCCTCTAGATCTCTTACCCATGTCCCATTAGGAATGCAGCTGCCTGGTAACAGGGTGTCTCTCCCTAACTGCTCTATATCCCTTTTCTGGATATCGAGCCTGCTCTAACCCTGTGACAGCATTACCACTTTATCTGAGGTACCCACTTTTCTCAGGCAAGCTTCCCAGCCTGTGTCAGGAATAAGCTGCACCAGCTTAGGACTCCTGACACCCTAATGAGTCAATGAGGCTACCTGATAGACCTCCTGGCCTGACTGGCTGAGGAAGCTAGCAGGCTGGTTCTTAAGCCCAGCAGCGGGAGTAGCTCACTGGCTTCCCAACTCACATGCCCATGGATTCTATGCCTTCCTGTGCTTGTCTCTTGCCAAGCCCTGCTCCTGCTTTGTTCCCCCATGGCTCCAGCCCAGAACCTGCCCTGCATGCAGTATTGTTCCAGTCCTCCCGCAGCCTTGCTTCTGCCTTCCCTGACTCCTTGTAATCTGGTTCCAACCTTTGTCTCTGATTTCTGACTCTGCCTCTGTCTTGACCTTGTCTCTGGCATTTGGACTCTGACCACTAGGCCTGACTGTATAGGCCACCAATGCCAGTGAGTTTGCCAGATTAACCAGATTAACCCACATTCCTTGGGTGGTGGAGGGTATTAGATAGAGGAGGACCTGGGCAGCTGACCTTGCCCCTCAGCACCACAGCTTGCAATCTTCTTCTTCATTATCTGCAGGCCCCTGGCAAACACTGCTGACATATCCCAAGGTGACCTACTGGCCTCTTGGTGGTTTACAGGAATGAAGTCCAGGCTCAGTGATGGACACTCACTCCTCATTATCTTTGACCACCTCAATAAGACTTGATCCCCTGCTATCCTCAGGGCTTCTCTACACTTAAAGCACTGCAGCAGCACAACTGTAGCACTTAGTGAAGTTGCTGCCTATGCTGACGGGAGAGCTTCTCCCACTAGTGTAGATACTCCACCTCCCTGACAGGCGGTAACTATGTCAATGGAAGAAGCCCTTCCATCGATATAGCACCACCTACACCAGGAGTTAGGTTGGTATAACTGTGTTGCTCAGGGGTGCAGATTCTTCTCAGGGGTGTGAAGCAATAAGTTTGCAGTATAGATCAGGGCTCAGTTGTGGACACTGAGTCCCTCCCAGAGACCTCCTATACAAAGGGTTTAAGATCCCATTTGGAAAGAATGGACTCCTCTGACTCACCATTATCCACAAAGCAAACTGCCCTAGCCAAGATCCTGGTTCCTACCCATCTGCTTCCCTTGTCCTGTGACTCTTCTTTCATGTAAGTTTCAGGCCATTGATTTTCCCTCATCTCCACTGTGGAGAAGACTGAAGACATCCTTCCTGAAGGAGAAGCAACCCCACAACCATAATTCCTGGGCAAAGCTGCCTGAATGAATCCTCACCCTCCTCTAAGGACACCTCTCTTAATGTCTCTACTAGACCAATGCCTGCTGAAGGGCACCCTTACTACCTACTGTCTTACCTGCAGGAAGGGAGGGGACCAGGCATTGTCTGGCTCCTGTAGCCCACGCATAGGGCTAGCTTGCCTTTAATATATTCACTGCTTTCCATTACATTCAGCAGTTATGCAAGGAACCTACAGGCCTGTGTATACTGTAAGACATTAGGTTCAACAAGTTAGCCTAGGATTCAGGCCTATGAACTTTGAACAGTAACTTTGAACAGATAAGGGCCCAAAGAAAACCCCCAAGTACTGGGGAGCTGAAATAGAGTATTTAAGAAGAATTTCTAACCATAGGTACGTGATCCGACCACAAAAGTGTCATGGCAACAAATTGACCTACATAACACGTACATGAGCTCCATCCTCAGGTACCTAACCACAGGAGGGCCATGGTAACAATTTGACGTATATGATAATAAGTTGAGATCACTGATATACTAACCTACAGGAGAAGAACGCTGCAACATTAGAAAGGTGAGATAATACAAATAAGAAAAAGGGGAAAATCCCCTACTGAATATGCATCAAACATATTGGCATCAGCATATCATAAAAGTTACATCCCAGCCTTGGGGCAGTAGGAGAAAGAGATGTAGTCCTTGGGAGATGCCAGAATGATGGTCATTGGTGACGAGGGGGAAGAAGATGTTGATGAGAAAGATGATGGCTAATATTTCAAGTTGTTTCACAAGGGATGGTGTATGTGGATGTGCAGATGTACATTCTATAGTATCTCTATCTACCTTACTGAGCTGAGGTGTTTGTGACTGTGCTAAATGTATTAATAAAATATTTGTAATTACAGAAGAGTTCCTATTGTGAGTGTTATAACTGTGCACATTGAGGTTTCCAACTATCTAATAGTTTGAATAATACTGGACCTGATATTAAGTCAAGAACCTGTCAACCCTCAAAGTGATAATTGGGGATTCTTAAGTAATCAATATAATCTATAGATCAGACTACACTCCCTCAGAGAGACTTCTGGTACAGGCCTACTGTTTGTACCCTTAGCTGAAGGGGAGCCCTTCCCCTCCCCTCTCCTGAAGTGGGATGAGGAAAGGGCGCAGTTGGACATAAGGAGCCGTGTACTCTTGTGGCAGCTGCGGCATTTCCATGGCATTCCCTTTCCCAAGCGGGGGTGGGATGGGGTGGGGCTGACAGATGCAACCCTCAAAGTCCTGCCCAGAGCCCTTGTCTCATCACGGCTAATGTAGCAGAACCATGCTTCCCCAGCCTCCCTCAACTTGAGCAGGAAGGATGGGGGGAAGAAGGGAGCCAGCATGGGATTCCTCCCTAACGGGGCTCTTCCTCCAGTAGTGGGCAGAGCCCCCAGGGTGTGGGGTTGGGGTGTGATGCCTGCTGGGAGGGACAGAGACACTCCCTTCCCCTGCTGAGGCAGACCTGATACCCCTGAGAAGAGTGGCCCTGGAATCCTTAACTTTAACTTTTCTGCATCCTGACCACAGCTGCTGCTGCTCTTGGAATGGAGCCAAAAGAGGCTGAACATGACCCAGGCTCCAGGTTAAATCCCTGGCGCTGGGAGATGTAGAACAATTGGTACCCCTTTCCCCTCCACTGTATGATTTTTGTGACAGAGATTCTAAAGGGGTAGGGAGGAGCTACCTGATATAACTCAGCTAGTGTCGCTCACTGTAAGGCATGTTCTCTAACTATCTAATCATTCTGGTGGCTCTTCTCTGAACCTTCTCCAATTTTTCAATCTCTTTCTTGAATTGCAGATAACAGAACTGGACACAGTATTGTAGCAGTGGCAAAACAGAGAGGTAAAATAACCTCTCTGCTTCTACTCAAGATTCCCCTGTTTATGCATCCAAGGACTGCATTAGCCCTTTTGGCCACAACATTATACTGGGAGCTCATGTTCAGCTGACATTGGTAAAAATGTTAAATAGCATTGGGCCAACCACATGTAGGAATGTGTGGCTGTCCCTCCCTGTCAATCTCAGAGGGAGGCCATGCCTCCTTGCTGTCCTGCACTTATCACAGCGGTCTGCAAAAAGGGAAAAATTAGCTGTCTCTGGAGCTCAGGCCCTCTGGGTATGGCAGAGCTGTAAATAGTCTTAGGGCCCAGGCCATCAAGCAGGGCAAGGTACCAAACAATCTATGACTTTGACTCTCATGCAGGGCAGAGCAGTAAGAAGTCTATGGGCTCAAGCCCTCAAGCAGGGCAGAGCACCAAATAGTCTAGGAGGCTCTGGCCTTCAGGCAGGGCAGAGCTGATAAGTAGGCCTCCATGGGTAGAGTTGGCAGCAGAGGGTAGGGGTCCCAGGCCCACCCTACTCCACTGGGTCCCAATCCAGGACTCTGCCAGTGCACTGGGTCAGCAGGGATCCAGCCACATGTCGACCTGGATTCAGGGAGCAATACAGCTGAACTATAGTTGGCTGCCACTGGGTTACTTCCTCCCCTCGGGGTGTACTTGTATCCCAGGGTCATCCTCAGTCTCCCTGGGGTATACTGTCAATGGTTGTCCCAGGAGCTCTTCAGCATCTAGTGTGTCTGGCAGCTCTGGTAGATCCTTGGGACAGCAGGTTTCCTTCAGGTTCCTGCTCTGGTAGGAAGCATCTGTCTCCCTTGGCAGAGCTGGCTGAATTGAGCTGCAGGGGCCGCCTTTTGTACTTCCTGTCCTGCCCCTCTTCTTCTGGCAGGGCAGGCCTGACCTATGGTCTGTCCCTGTCAATCTCAGAGGGAGGCCATGCATCCTTACTACACATCTTACTTAGAGAAGTCCAAGTATAGTACATCAACATTACTAGCTTTATCACCTGAATTTGTAAACTCAACAAAAGGATGAGATTACAAGATCTATTTTACATAAGGCCATGTAGTTGGCATTGATTATATTACCCTGTGATGTTCCCCTCTGCAATCTGGACTGGTGTATAGCTGTGTCACCCCCATTCCTCACTCCTGGAGCCCATCTTGCTCTTTCTCGCTGTGTGAACCCCAATCCTGGGTCAGTCCACGCACAGTCCACGCACAGCCTCCTGCAAACAAGGGGCCCTCAACTCAGTGAGTGAGTGAATGATTCTGACCAGCCACTCATGGGATTATGCAAACACAGCCCAGTAAACACCCCCAGTCCCAGAGGCAACCGTAGGAATTTCCATCTTGCAATGTACAGTGCTGCCCACTGAATCTTGCAAGCTCATAATTAGTTTGTCCATTTAACAAAGAAATTGATATGCACCAGCTTTGTCACTTTAAATGGAGTCTCTACACATACCCAAACTACATGCACTGCTTTAGATAAAATAAACAAATTTATTAAGTATAGAAAGATTTTAAGTGATTATAAGTCAGAGGAAAGCAGGTCAGATTTGATCATAAGTAAATAAAAGGCAAATCACATTCTAAACTAAGCTTAACACTTTCAACAACCTTACAGTCTTAGATGATTCTCATATAGGCTAGTTGGTTCACCTCTAACCAGGCCCTCCCCCTGTGGCCAGGTGCTTGATGTTGTTTGTAGACAAAGAAGAGAAAGAGAGCTAACAGCCAAAATGTCCTCCCTTTTCAACGTGTCCCTTCGCCCCACTCTGGGTCCTCCCACCCCAACTCCCACCCCCGCTTCAGGGTCAGGTAACAAACATTCCTGGTTTTCTCCACATCCTAAGACATTGTCATTCTTTGTGGATTAGCTTGTTGATGTTTGGGTTGGTCCTTTGTTCTTGGAATGCTGAGCTGGATTGTTCTATACAAGACTTAATGAGGTATGAATGTCTTCTCAGATCTGTAGAGTTTTGCCTAGATCTACCTCAAGCCATGAGACACATATTTGGGAATATTACATAGCGAAGTCTCATAACAATACACATGACATTGCAACAAACACACTACTATAACAATAAGGTTCAGTATGCCATGAGCATTCCAAAAAACATCTTACATGACATATCTTACATTAAAGGTTAAACAGTTACACTATAAAAGTGAACATGAATGACAAACATAAGGGTACACATAGGGAGTGCAGGGTCACATACGCTTCTTTAATTCTTCATTAATGGAGTCCTGTATCAACCATTCCATTGTCTTTCCTGAGATCAGTGTCAGACTGACAGGCCTATATTTACCCTGGACATTCCGTTTACTCTTTTTAAATATTGGCACATTAGCTTTCTCTCAGTCTTCTGGAATTTCCCCAGAGTTCCAAGACTTATTGAAAATCAACTTAATGGTCCAGTGAGTTCCTCAGTCAGCTCTTTAAAAGCTCCTGAAAATAAGTTATCCAGACTTGCTGGTTTGATGGATCCAGAACTGAGCTTGGGTTTCTCCCACATTCACCCCTCTTTTAATGATCCTCAGAAATCTTGCATCATTTGCAGAATCCTTATTTCGTGCAAAAGAGACCAGAAAAGCGTAATAGAAAAGTGTAAGTGCACTTTATGCAGCAACAGCTTTCTTTATGGCAGGGCACGGATTTACAGCCTCTTGACCAGAAAAACCTATAACCATCCTTCAGTTATCCCATCAGCAAATATTTTTATCCCAGTACCTGAGCAGGCATTTATTTCACCATGAATTATTTCCTCTCGTAACAAAATGAAAGTTCTCTATCAGTTTGAAATATTACCACTAAAATGGTGAAACACTTTGGACAGATGAGATATGTTATACTAAACAAGATACTCAATGTATGTATCTGAAACTGTAGCTTCACAATGTAGCAGTGTATTTAGCCATACTTTATCAACACAGACTGAATGCTGCTTATCTTTACAAGAGTCACGTGCAGACAAACACTTGCAATTTAGAAAAGGGCTACAATGAAAATAAAAATAGAGTAAGGGCTTGAGAACCTTATATCTTTCCTTGCTCTGCTGTGTTTTTTCACTTATGTGAAAATGAGAAGATATTATAAAATATTTTCTTAAAACTGGAATTCATTGTGCATTCTGTCTTTTGAATACGATCACAGTATATAAGTTTGGGTGTGTTTGCTGGGACTCTATCATTTGTGTTCCTTTTTTAAATTTAGAATAAAATCCTTGGCAAGGGGTCAGAGCACGGAAGTCACCAATCCTTCAGAAGCTTAACGTGGAAGTTAACTCACTCTGTATAAACTTAAACACATATATAAGACTTTGTAGGCCTAAAACTTCATAACTTACACTAACACCTACAACAAAAATACATATGGAATAATAATTCTGATTTATTATACTGGGATGTGGTAGAACTTAGCTAAGGAGTAAATCCAGCTCCTTATCTGTGGGGGCTGAAGCCTGAAAGGGGATGAGCACCCTCAACTCCCACTGGTTTCAATGGGTATTAAGGATGTGCAGCACCTAGTATGATTGAACCCTGGCTGCATAGGGTCATAGAATCATAGGTTTAGAAAGGACCACTAATTTAGCCCCCTGCCAAGATGCAGGATTTGTTGTGCCTAAATCATCCCAGACAGATGGCTATCTGGCCTCCTTTTGGAAACCTCCAGTGAAGGGACTTCCACAACCTTCTTAGGCAGTCTGTTCCATTGTCCTACTGTTCTTCAGTTAGAAAGCTTTTCCTGGAATTGAATGTAAATCTGCTATGCTGATTTGCCTTTTGCCCTGCCCTCTGTGGCAAAAGAGAACAACTTTTCTCTATCATTTTTATGGCAGGCTTTCAAGTATTTGAAAACTGTTGTCATGTCCCCACGCAATTTTTTCTTTGCCAAACTAAACATTGCCAGTTCCTTCAGCTTTTGCTCAAGGCCTGTATTCCATCCCTTTGATCATCTTTGTTGCTCACCTCTGGAGCCTTTCCAGTTTCTCTACATCCTTTCTATACATTGGTGACCAAATCTGGACACAGTACTCCAGCTGAGGCCTAACCAGTGCTGAGTGGTACTGTCACCTTCTGTGACTTGCACGCTTTGCCTATGTTAACGCAACTTAAAATTGCATTTTTTTGGGCAACATCATCACATTGCTAATTCATATTGATGCTGTGATCCACCAACTTCCAGATCCTTCTCAGCAGTCCTGCTGCTCAGTCAGTTATCCCCCGTTCTGTATTTGTGTGTTCGTTTTTTCATCTGTACGTGTAGCACCTTAAAAGGGCTACATGGTATATTGTGCAAGATTGCAGGCTAGGGAGAGGCAGAGACATACAGAGAGCTATGTTATGAGCATGTAGGGCTACTTCAATTGAATGGCTTCTCCAGCTAGTTAACCTGCAGATGATCCAAAGGTTTGGGGAAGAATGCCTCTTTCCTGGTCCTAGCCTGAATAACTGGAGTGAGTGCTACATCATAAATATGGTCTTTAATGTCTACAAAGTGCTTTGGAAATGGAAAACACTAACTCTAATTAAAATTGTTGAACTCTGCACAAAACAGAGAAAAGCATTCGTAGATGTAAAATAAAAAATGTACTGCTCAGACTGGGATTTTGAACATCTAACTGACCCCTCTGACAGTCACTCATGCAATGTTGTACTTTTAGTTGTAGATGAGAACTCTGTACTGTTCACAGAACTTGGCATAATACAGATGGAGAGAGACAACAATATAAGTGCAACTCCTACAGACTGAAGTGTCCAAAACTATATGCATGAACAAAATTGTCTTTAATTCATATTACATTCATAAATGTATTGTTTGTTTTAAGCATGCTAGGGACACACCAATTAAAATGTCTCCTTTTTTTGTCTAACTGGTAATGGGAATTTTATTTGCAATACATATGCCACAGTTCAAGGAAACCGCACCTCACCTGCATTTCTCACTCTATCATCCACCAAGAGCACCCATTCCCAGCTCCTCAGCTGTCACTTCTCTTAAGCAGAGATCTTCATCTCTCTTTCCTGACTGAGGTTTTTCCAGGCTACACGGTTCCCTACCAACACTGACATTCCCAGCAAACGAGTCAACCTGAACAGATCAGCCTCTTTACTTTGTAAAAGGATGTCAAAGAGAAAGCAATGTAATGAATAGCAGTTATGAGTTAACACACAGCTCTTTTTAAGCAAGCACATTTATTCTTGAGGTGAATGCATTACAGAGAAAACATATTTGAAAGAACCTACATGCATTCTCAAGCGTACCAGAGATCACTCCCCAGTCGACTAATGGCTTTGGTAGGAGTCAGTCCTTCAAATCCCAGGTGTTTTTCTGTGGTTATAAGTTCATAACAGCAACAGCTCAGAACAACCAACCATGAATAGTCAAGTCTTTCCTTTATACTGTTTAGGCCTTTGATCTGACTCACATAACAAGTGATCAGTAGACACAGGTCCCCTCTTCAGGGCATAGCTTCAAAAGGCCGGTTTTCTACATAACAGAGGGAAAGGGGGGATTTGCATTCACTTCCCTAACTGTTTCCGAGGAAATCCACTTCATATATATTGTCCCAAAAGACCATTCTTGTCTGCCATCTTGTTCCATATAGTCCTTTGATCATCCAGATCCTTAATAATACATAACCTTTGCATTTAAACAACGGACTTCAAAGATTCAACTTAATTCAATAATATTTTCTAAATCCATTGTAGGAAATTGCCACGTCATAATATACACATGGAATTATAGAAATGCAATGAGATACCATTACATGGCTCTGCTGCCCTGTAGGGCCTGAGGATGAAATAATCTGGCAGCAAGGTGGTGGAAAGCACCCGTCCTCTCCACTCCTGACTGCAGATGTGTTGGTGATTTGGGCATGCTGCCATTTTTGTGTGATAAGTTTGTAAGAGTGTAAGCCACAGGGTAGCACACTTCTCAAACTCAGTTTTGAAGGAACTATGTTTATTCACTAAATTACACAGGCATATGTTTGCAACCTAATTAGCTCATTAGAGATCAACTTGTCTTCTCATAAAAGTCCAAAAGTTTGGTGGACACCCATTGGGGCTGTTTGAAACAAACATCAATGCTTTTTCTGTCAAATGTTGCATAAACCAAAAAATATTCATAAAGAAAGATATATGAAAATCAAATCCAAAAATATTTTTGAGAATATATTAAATTTAGATAATATGTACAGAAATGCAATTACATGTTTAGCCCTGAAGGGTTCTGAGTTCTGCCTTTTAATGGGAATAACTATGAATTTGATTGAGAGTACCCTTTCCCCATTGATACCATTATGGAAAAACACATCAGAGTGCTGATTCTAGGCAAATGCATATTTCAATTGTTTTAATTTTATTTTAAATTCACTTGCTTTTTGCTAACAATACCTACCTCTTATATTGCACTTTTCATCAATAGATCTTAAAGTAGTTTATATAGGAGGTCAATATCATATTGGTTTACAGATAGGGAAAATTGGGGCACAGAGAGGTGAATGACTTGCCCAAGGTCACTCAGCATTGAGTATTTTGTGCATTGGGTTCTCCTTAGCTATATGTTCACTCTCACTCACAGAAGATACAAGAGGGGAAGTGGTTCATTGGAGGACAAGGATCAGATTCTGAAGTCAATCTCCTAAAGTAGGCAGATAGAAACTGTTCAGATTAGAGTTGATATTGGAGTGGAAACTTTAATATTTAAATTTAACATATTCTACAGGATCTTCCAATCTAGACATAAATTTCTTCATTTTAGAGACCATCAGGAAAGACCTCAGATGCTAGCTCCTAGAAACTCCATTCCTACAACCTCTCAAGAGATCCCTGCCCACTCCAGTCCCCAGCCAGACAGCAGCTACCCCCCTCAAACAAAACCCATTCATCTCTCCCACTCATTCCCTGACAGCAACAGTCACTTCAGCAGCCTGAGATACCCTTTAGCACCCACCAGCTCAAGTGCTCTAAACACACAACAGCACTCCTAGACATCCAGCTGCCGCACGTGCTCATAGTTGCCAACTGTTGGGCAGCTCCATGTACCATCTCTACTTCTGCTTGGGGAAGGCTACATTCACTGTAAAATGAAGGTTTCCATATGCAAATTAGGTTTATATAATTTTCATAAACTGTCACACATAGTTGTGCAAATCTTGGTGGCCATCAATGAAGGACTCCTGACCTTCATGATGGAACTTGGAAACTGTCTGTCTCCCCCACCCCCAATGTTCAAATGTACTGTTTTACTTTCTTCTTGCCACTCATAAGCAAAAGCATGACAAAAAACCCAAGACAGTAAAAATCTGAAAAAGCAATGTTTTGAAAGTATGATTTTACCTTGGGAATTGAAAGTACTTCAGAAAATTCAAACATCTTAATTTTCATTACTTTTCTTCAAAAACATCCAAGTCAGAACAGCACTAAGTTACAAAAGTCTCATTAAAATGAAATTTCTGTGTCAACTTTCACTATGATGCCACTAATGCACCATGATAATTAGCATACTTCACTAGTTAAGTTTTCCAGGCTTGTAACTAAAATATTTTGTTTCGTTTATGTAAAACAGCAAACCAAAAAGATCATGTTACCAAAATAAACATAAAATTATGCAAATCACCATTAAAACAAATGCATATTTTACATATTGTCTATAATAGGGATGCCAAACATTTGGCCTGCTTGATACATTTCTGTGGTTCTTATGTCCTTCAGATTATACAGAATCTCAATTTCAACTTTAAAAAAGTTTTTTCTGTCTCCAGGTTGCAAAGATAGCCTTCCAAATGTAAGTCAATATAGTATAATCCTCTCAAGTCTGCAGACAACCTGAAACAATAAATCAGAAATGTGATCTCTGCTCCCTATTAATCTATGTTGGGGTGACTTTAAACTCAGTAATGATATCTTCTCTTTGGCACTAATTATTTCATTGTTGATCATTTCAATAAATAAAATGGGGAAAGAAGTGGGAGAAACAGTAAGAAGGAAGAAAATGAAGAAAGGATGATGGAGAGAGAAACAAAGGGGAGAAACAGCAGTTCTCCTGAATGTGAGTATTTTTTCCCTTTGAATGATACTGAATGCTAAAATATAACCAAATACGTGGTTACTATATATTTTACTCTTGATTCCTATGAAAACCTTTTAGACACCAGGAGCTATTCCTCTGTCAACTGAGAGGAACAGTCTTATATCCAAACTCACAAAATTAAAAATGGAATTTGACCCTTTCCTACTCAGTTTGACATCTCTAGTCTATACTTCGACTAGGATAAAGATTACAAATATTCCATAAGCATTTTTATGGTCTGTAATGGACAGGATATAAATCTAACTAAAGCACTACTGAAGTCAGTAAGATATTTCAAATAATGCATAATAAAATACGTACAATGGAATTCAAGTATATATAAATCTGTATGCATGGTAACTGATTGCAGATTAGGTCAGCTTGTTAGGAAAGTCTTGGGGTCTTTTTATTTTAAACAAACATTATCAGTTCTAGGGGAAAAAAACCCATCAAAATGATATATTTCCTTTTGAAATCTTAATCTTTATTTTTTAAGAAGCAAGGAAAATGACATTATTTTCCCTTGCTCTCTAATTAAAAACAAAACCCAGAATGGATTTAAATTATAGCCTGTACATAAAACATTGCATGTGAAGCTGAATGCCAAATTTCAGACCAATGAAAAATAAACTAACCAATCCGTTATGCATACACTGTTTAAAATTAGAGTGTATAATAAAAATCTCAACAAGTTATCTACCATATCAGTGTGATTAAGTTTCACTAAACTTTCAGGTAGATTCAGTGAACGTGCAATATTTGACAGACTATTTATCAAACTAAAGCTCAGATTTATAAGGAATACATATAAAAATCATGCTATTTCCAAAGGACTACAGTCTATTAAAAAACTAGGAAAAAAGTTATTCATTGCTTTATCATTACATAATCCCATAAATATGCCTTTTACATCTCATACCTTTCTTTTTAAAGATTACAGAAATGTTTTGAAACCTGAACATACAGTAATTTCATTCTATATTTCTGAATAGCAGCCAGTCTTCAAACCTTTTGCTAGCTCAACGTTTATCGCATCAAGAGATCTTCTCCAATGAAGTCAGCTTGTCATATTTTCAGCAGCCTAGAAAGAAAAGTACAATTCACTACAATGAAACTACTAAAAATAGACAGTGTGGAGATATAGATTAGCTATGACACTTATGGTCATTTCTTGCAACTATTTTTATTTGGTCAACAATATTTTGACTTCCACTATCCTTTATTAATTTAGCCATCACTTGACAAAATTTGACATGAAAGTCAAGTGCATAATTTTATCAAGGGCTTGTGCACTGGTCTTTTTGCACTTACACATGCAGATGTTGTTCAGACTAGGCATGTTTTACTACAGAGCACACGTGGTCACACATGTCTGTCACACTATAAAGAAAAAAAAAGTGTGAAATGTATAGGAATCCTTATTCTGATCCCTTCCATATTTTTGCTATATAATATGGAATACATAATGATGTAGCATAAACATTTTATCTACATGAATTTGGGACACTGGCATTATTCGTAAGTGACACTACAGTGAGTTATGCAGGTCATTTGATTATTATTAGTAGTAGTAATAGTAGCAGCAGTAAATATTTATATAATGGTACCACTGGATACTGTACAAATACAGAAAAGATATCCTTGCCCTGAAAGGCTCAACAGACAAACAGAAAAAAGGCAAGGGATGTAGATATGACATACAAGAAAATTAATGTGGTGAAGAATAGATATTGCCTTCCTAATTACATGTATTTAATTACATTTATGTAGTTTTTTTTAAAATTGGGATTCGATGAAGAGAGATTACACTAGACAACAAAGATTTTGCTTCCTGAATACTTTTGGGTGTATCTTATGGATTTTGGGCTGCTGATTACGAAAATCACCATGAAATTTCCCTATCACGTACCTTTTCTTGAAATCGCCTATATTTGTTATTTAAATTCATAATTTAAGTCCATTAAAATGTTGCTCACAATGTAAGCTGAAAAGTTTTCTACCTTGTGTCCAAGCATGCCTAGGCATGCAGTGACACTGCACCTAGTGCAGGCCACACAATATGCAGTGGGAATGCTAAGGCTTAGGCAGGGCGGATGCTGGCAGGACAGGTTTTAGAAAGGCTATAAAAACATTTTGCACACACCATTCTATGCATTGCATTTATATCAGTTTGCATTCACGTTGATGCGCATAGCATATTGTGTGTACTCACAATAATAAAGCAATTGTATTTTCAGGAGGATTCGTGATAGCAAGATGTCTCGCCAATGTCACAACAGCTGGGATACGTTCTGTTACATTTGTGGCGAATATACGCTTAAACCTCAAAGAAGGAGCATGACTGCATGTATTAAGAAACCGTGTGAGCTCTACTTTGGCTGTAAAATTGGTGATCAGGACAAAGCCTGGCCTCCTCACAGTTGTTGTGCAACATGCGCTGTTGATCTTAGAACTTGGTTCAGAGGTACTCAGAAGTCAATGCCGTTCGCTGTCCTGATGATACGGCGAGAGCAAAAGGATCATGTGACAGATTGTTACTTCCGTCTGACTAATGTGTCTGGGTTCTCTGCTAAAAACAAGAAATCCACTGAATACCCCAATCTCCCTTCAGCCATGAGACCTGTGTCACATGATGACAGTCTTCCAGTACCGAAGCCACCAGAGACATGGAGCCTAGAGGAGGCAGACGAAGATGCCATGGTGCACAAGCCAGGAATGGAAAACGACACTGATCCAGATTTTGAACCATTTATGTCGAGTGAGCCTCATCTGATAACTCAATCTGAGGTAAATTACCTGGTCAGTGGCTTGGGTTTGTCAGAAGCAAAAGCAGAATTACTGGGTTCAAGACTGCAAGGATGGGGTCGCTGTCACCAGGCACAAAAATGTTTGTATTTCACAGCTGCCAAGAAGATTTGACACAATTCTTTGGTCAGGTTGATAATCTGTGTTTCTGCACTGACACTGCTTTGAGTTGCCAGCAAGACCCACAACAATGGCATCTTTTTATTGATTCGTCAGTGTTAAGCCTGAAAGCTGTGTTGTTACACAATGGCAATGTCCACCCTTCAATACCAATCAGCTATGCAGTACACATGAAAGAAACCTATGGAAATATGGAAGTTTAGTTGAACATACAATACAGCAATTACAACTGGAACATCTGTGGTGATCTGAAAGTAGTCGCGCTGCTACTAGGAATGCAGCACAGATACACCAAGTACTGTTGTTTCATTTGTAAATGGGACAGCTGTGCTAAAGAGTCTCATTACATTAAAAAGGACTGGCCACTCCGTAAGCAGTTGGTTCCAGGGCAGAAACGTGTGGCACATAAACCACTTGTAGACCTGACAAAGATATTTTTGCCTCCTCTTCACATAAAACTCAGACCAATGAAAAATTTTGTGAAAGTGATGAACAAGGACGGTGAAGGATTTTGATATTTGAGACAGATGTTTCCCAGAATAACTGATGCCAAGATTAAGGAAGGCATTTTTGTTGGTCCACAAATCAAACAGGTCATCAATGACAGGCAGTTTGAAGAACATCTAGTAGGGCCGGAGAAAATCACATGGAAGGCATTCAAGGATGTTGTTGAAAATTTTTTTGGCAATACAGAGCACTAAACTACGTGCAGCTGGTTGACAACATGCTTCAAGCATACAAAACCATGAAGTGCAACATGTCACTAAAGATTCATTTTCTGCATTCGCATTTATACTTCTTCCCTGCAAATCCTGGTGCAGTCAGTGACAAGCATGGTGAAAGGTTTCACCAGGACATTGCGATCATGGAAAAACAGTATCAGGACAACTGGAATCCATCAATGCTGACTGATTATTGTTGGACATTTAAACGAGAAACCTCAGACACTGAGTACAAATGAAAATCATCAACAAAACATTTTTAGCCCAGTTGAACTATTGCAAATCATGAGTACCATTATGTGATTAAACGCATTGCATTCGATAAAAGTGAATTTCTTGTTTCTCCAAATTCCTACATGATACAAGTAGTCTCAAATTATATTTGTGTTCAGCCTCAAGCAGTCTAGCATAATCAAAAAAAATTTCTGAAAAAACACTTTCAAAAAAAATTGTTGTCCAGTGTTATTAGAGCAGCTAGAAAGTGTAGGGCTCAATTATGGAGATCCTTAAAGATAAAGGATGTGGATGAGAACTGAGAGCCAGTAGAGGAACTCAAGGAGGGGGCTGATGTTGTCAACCACAAATGGAGAAGATGTTTTTAGCAGCAGCATTCCGAATACATGAGGAGAGCAAGGTTGCAGTAGTTAGGGCCAGAAAAGATGAGGCTGAAATAGTCAAGACATGAAATGACTGGAGCTGGACAAGCAAAGAGGACACAGGAGTTGTCAAGATGTGAAATGACGAGGGCTTGGATGAGAGAGAAAATGATTGCTAATTACACCATTATAGTACACAGTCATGTATATACCACATACTACAAAACATGATTTTAGTGATGTTTTTAAAAAAATTAAAATTTTTATTAGGACAATTACTTGGATTCCTTCGCCTATAAAGAATTTTTTTGATACATAAACTGTTGTCATTCCATTGTACATCTAACATAAGGAAACAAAACCCAGTGAAAAAGAATTCCTGACCTTACAAAATGAAAATTCAACATTTGTCCAAGATTATATTTGGTTTAAAAAAAATTAGCATTGAGCTAAACACTTTCCATAAATATACTAATATATGTTAGATTTTGAAATACAATGCAACAGTGTTCTGCCATTCAAAAATGACATACAAAAATTACACTTCAAAACTGCCAAATGACAGCTAGACAGCTAAATGAATAGTGAATTTAAAAGTACATATTCTCTTTTTAAAAGTGAGTTGTTGTGAGTTTACAAGAGTTTATATAAAAAAAGGGACAGTATGTAAAGAAAATTCAAGACAACTCTGTTATTTTAGTATGTCTTTTAATCATTTTAACTGTAGTATTTTTTGTAAAGAAACATGGTTCTGATCTCTCAAAGCTTATGCATGTAAGTAGTCCTATTGAATTTAAGGGAACTACTCGTGCATAAAGTTTCTTATGTATGGTTACTATGTTCATGTACTATGTACATGTTACTAATTTCAAAGTAAGGAGAAAAAAGTTAGTAAAAGTTTGTAAGGTTTGCTATCTGCAGATTCTATGCTTTGGACCAAATCCTATTAGCCATATGACGGCAACAAGATTTATTTCCTTGGATTATTATTTTTTATTTTATTTACAATTCAAGGCAAATGTATAATTTTATATGAAAAGCTGAAAGTGCAGAAATCTGAACTTTGAATAGCTTTCATTTTTAAAACACAAATTCTGCTTGTTTTTCACAAACTACCTTACCTTTAGTGCTTCTGTAGCCTTGCGTAGTTCTTTAATTACAGAGGATAAGGCCTCTGGATTTATCCCTTGTTCACACAACCGCACACAAATAGTCAGGGTTTCCATATCCAAACCAGTGTTTAATATTCTTGAAATCTCAAGCAGAACTGCAACAATTGTTTAAAAAATTACAGTTAATTTCATTTAAACTTTAGCTAAGAAAAACTACTAAAATTTCTCATAAAAATAAAATCGTAAAGATGGGATTTTCAAAATCTCAACCTCTGTGGATGGTGTTGGTGGAAACACTGCCGATCCTCCCCCCAATTTGAACCCCAGCTTCACAATTCAGAATCACCTTTCCTGTGTGAGTCAGAAGCTCCAGCCTCTAAACATAGATCCACATTTATGTTCTCTACTCTAGTGTTCCCCATTCACTGAACCAGGATAGGACATTCCTTGTTTATTGTTGTGGAAGGAAGACTAGTCAACATGTCTATAGAATGTGCTAATCTTTCATGTATAGTCAGTGATTTAAAAAAATTCTAAAGCTGTAATGATGATGATTCAAATCTTTGCCCATCAAGTGGAAGGTAGGAAAGAAAACAGGAGCAGTTTTAATTTTAATTATTACAAATTATAATATTATATATTACTGCATATTTAATTATAATCTTTATTCAATTTTAAGAGTTTTGTCTGACAATGCAGACTTAAACAATAGACTATTTGTTCACAAAAGCAAATACTAACAATTTAATTCTGCTTTTAAAAAGTGCCTTAGGCCCTCCATCCATACCTGGCTTTTCCTTTGACAAAGACAATATCATGTGTCTACAAGAATGGCCATCTTTTGATCCAGTGAACCTGGATACCCATTCTAGACATTTATTGGCTGGTTTCTCCCACCCTCATTACTATTTTGCCCAAGACTCTTCTCATCTGCTAATGATCACCCACTGACTGCCCCTTCACTACAAGCATCTTCATCCAAGCATGTCTGTAATAAAAGGCACCCTCTGACTAGATACTATTCACTTCTGAATCCTATGAAAAGCTTTCATTATTGTAGAGCAATTCAAGGTTCAGTCTCCACCATGAAGCCAAGTTTCTGGCAAGACTCCCTGACAATAGTGATTTATTTCTCTTAAGAAATATTACTCATGTTTCTATAATCACAAAGAAACAAAGCTTTAAAAAATATGATATAGAAATGCTACTTCATTCCTTCCTTTGTTCCACTAGGACAACAAATAACTGTTCTGATATTTATTGTGCTAATCTTGACAAGATATATTGTTCAGAAATACTGAAAATGTTTTACTGCAATATAAATTTATGATATACTGAAGTATAGCTTTTAAAAAAATAAGATCACCCACACATATATCCAGGCCAAGATGTTCAAATATGGGTGCCTAATGTTAGGAATCTATGTCCATAATTAGGCACCTAAGTAAGTGGCCTGATTTTCAGAGATGCTAAGCACCCAGCAGATCTCAATGAAGTGTTCAGCACTTTTGTTTCAGCCAAGTGTTTAGCATTTTGAAGCTTGAACTTTGAGTTCTATTGATATGTACAGAAGATGTTTATAAAATGTAAATGATATGCGTACTAGTGCAGATATCTGTCTATGTAACAGGTACATTAAGAATGCTCAAGCTATTAAAACATCCATGTCATTAGTCAACCGAAAGTCCTTATTACAAGTACCAGGAAAGCTTTCTTCTCCATGATGTGACCTTCAGTTCTGAAAAGTCATGTTCTTACCCTATGTTTATGAATTTCAACGTTTGTCCTAAATAGTTGCATAAAATAAAATGATGCATTCATACTAAAATGTTATTGAACTTTTTTTAATTAAAAAATTAAATGTAATTAAAAGATGTATAAGACTATGCTGAAATAGCTTTTAACATAAGAAAGGATGTTTTTATTTGTTCTCTGCTTAACTAAAGTGGTGTAATTCTTTCATAAAGACCTTGAAAATACTGCAATTATATAAATTCACAGCATATTTTAAGTCAGAACACTACATTTAATTTTTAAATGATCTTTTAGTACATATTTCCTGGTAGACAAAGTTTCTGTTTACTTTGTTCTAATAGATTTTCTCTTAAAATGGAAAAGTAGTGTTTGATAGTTTCAGGCAGAGAATTGCACAGCTTTTCAGTGATTAATTTCAGCTCCTATTCTCTGTAAATTTTCTCCTTTATTAGCACTTGGTCATGATCATTTACAGAAAGATATCTTACTTTCCAGCCTAAGGTAAGTTCATTTACACCTGTAACTTGTCAATTACTTTGTGAAAGCAGTAGCTGTTTTTGAAGTGCTTATAGTTTCACCAATACAATCTCTTCCAAGTACAATTTACTTTTTATGAAGTGAGTCAAATAAGGTACCGTATAATTTAGAATTTCAGATTTCAATCAAACTCTTATAAAGTCTAATGTTGATTTGTTTTTCTATCCATTATAATGTGCCATAACCAAAGGGCAGACTCTATATATCTACCTTAGATACTTATATGGCCCCTATTATCATAGTACCCCCTGTGCCCCTCACACTCTTAATGTATTTATCCTCAACAGCCCTGTGGGATAAGATGATATTCACCTCATTTTCCACATGGAACTGAGGCACAGAGAGACTAAGGGTAAATTTTTCAAAGATGATTAAGTGATTCAGGAGCCTCACAAATGACTAGTGTTCATGATTGTAATCATGGGACGTTAGGCACTTATGTACCTAGGTACTTTTGAAAATCCTAATATCTACATCTTTAGGTACCAAATACCTTCAAAAATCTGGCCCTTAGGAGCCAATGTCCCATTGAAAGACAAAGGGAGG
Organism: Mesoclemmys tuberculata; assembly: GCA_007922155.1. Classification (NCBI taxonomy): domain Eukaryota; kingdom Metazoa; phylum Chordata; order Testudines; family Chelidae; genus Mesoclemmys; species Mesoclemmys tuberculata. The sequence goes on along the minus strand of ML675618.1, from coordinate 36,843,433 downwards.
CTCCTGAGTGCCTACGTCACTTTTGAAAATGAAACTTAGGAACTTTTGAAAATTTTACCCTAAATGACTTGCCCAAGGTAGCACAAGAAACCTGGTCTCCTAAGTCCTGTTGTAACAGGGTAAAACATGTTTGTAAAATGAGTGCCCCGAGTCCATCTTGAGAAAAGTTACAAACCCATGTGTGAGGGACTCAGAAAACAAAAAGAAAATACCTTGACCAAAAACTTCATAACAACAGGAACATGCATGTGTTGCAGTTCCAGACCCAGATATGGGAATTTTGCAGTCGCTGCAAAAATTTGCTTTGCAAGTCAGCAGTAAATTTTTAAGAAGAGGGGCTGCTGATAAGATGGTAATAGGAAGGGTCAGTCATTGGCTTAGCAGACGCATTAGCCAGAGTAGATATAAATGGGTTGTCAGACCAAAGGCAATTCAGAGAGCCACGAATCAAGGAGTGTGCCAAAATTGCGCTGCGTGGAAGGTCTGATCAACCGTCCAGCCTCTCTCCAGCTCGTCACTCAAAGAAATAGGGTAGGCTGTCAAAACTGATAACCCGGGGGGCTCGGTTCCGCAGATGATAACTTGGGTGTGAATGCGATAGAGGTTCCACCTGGATGAAAATATAGCATAAAAGTAAGGAGAACCCGGCCCTGATGTGTTGTGGGATTTTTTTTGCTGCAGCTCAGTTCATTTGTATATGTGGTGAGTGTGAATGTAAAAATAGTAATAATTCTAACTGTTTTGTGTATATGTGTTATTGTAATTAGCTGTTTAAGTTTCATTTGTGTATTAAGAATTTGTAAAAGAATAAGGGAAGACAATTTGTGATAAGGTAAAAACCCCCAATAAATAATGAATTTACATTGGATATAGAATGTGTGTTATTGTGTAAATAAGTGATAGATTTATGAACCGTTGACCAGGTCTTGGACTAGGACAGGTTCTAGCCGCCCTCATCCGTCCACAAGTTGGTCAGGTGAATAGCAAGGGGGGGCCTGTCTGAACCTAGTGACTCAACAGGCAGGCGGAGACTGTGGACTGAAAGATCAATTTTTTTTTTCCTCCAAACATGAGCCGCTGTAGCTCCGTTGCTCAGTAAAGCTCCTGTGACTGCAGAGGACTCCCTATGTGTGTGTTTGTTACCTTTCCACCCCCTCCCGCTAAATAAGCATTCCGTTATCAGGTTCCTTCCCCTGGGCAATATTGCAGGCTGAAGTGAAGAGGTGTGAATCCCTCAATAAGTCAAACCTAAGTTGTATAAGTGTGTGTTTTAAGAATCAATCCCTTTAGAAAAACCCACCGTCTTAAGCAAGGAGTAAAAAACCACGGCAGACTATAAAACTGACACAAAGTAATAAATCAACAAAAGTAAACCAGATAAGGAGCACTCTCTCCTTTCCAAAACCTCCCCGAGATAGGGAGCACTCTCTCCTCTCCAAACTTCCCCCTCCCCGTCTAAAGGCGTGGAACATAGACAAACTGCAAAATTAACACTTTGTCACCTCTAGTCCAAGGCTTGCACCCTAGCCCCAGTTCCATTCTTGGTCTCTCTGAACTGAAGAAGTAACACAAAAATATCTTGTACATTTATCCAATTACACAGAATTGATCAAATAATTTTTTTTCACATATTTGCTAATTTTATAACTATTTTTTTCTTAAACTGTCAATAATTGCTGTAATTTTACTTTATTCTTATTATTGTATGATTGTTCTTGCCCCCCAAAATTTATTCTCTCTAAATGCAGCTATGTAATTTTATATTCTTCTCTCAGATGCTTTTGGACAAATTCTAAAAGGCCAAATCAAAGCTACTGCCAAGATAAACTAACTCTCTAAAGCCAGGATAGTACAAAGTATAGCTATTCTTTTGCTAATAAGGCAAGGAATCAATGACTGTAAGCAGATAAAACGGCACTTAAGATCAAAATGGGGTTAATGAATATGTGGATATTTAATGGTTATTTAAAGGCCTTTGAAACATCAAATTTGCAAACAGTGATCTAAATACCTGATATACAGATAGCTAGATGCAATTTTCTAATTTTAAGACAACTTTTGAAGAGCAGACCATTTTTTATTTTTAAAGTAGTGATAGTGGGTGACATTCACCTCTGTGAGAAAGGCCAGCATAAGACTTAAGTACCACTCAAAAGTGATTTGTGTTCACAATTGAAATCACTGGAAATTAGGTGCCACTTAAGTCTTATGCTAACTGTACATTTTGTACTAATAAGCATTAGCAAAAGAAGAATTTGACTGGATAATAGATAATGATTCTAACTGAGCAGGCATCAGGCATAACTATACAAACCAGGATGTCAGTAAATGTGTCCACCCAGAAAACATTGCATACATCAGAGGGGAAAGTTAATATGAGTAATATAGATTTTGAAAGAATACATGTGAGGAGCTTTTGGGCTTTTTTTCTTTTCTTTTCTTTTTTTTAAAAGGAGCTAGCACTTGTACAGCATGGTAGGCGGAAGCTGAAAACAGTAAGCAAGCAATCTCAGCCAGTAGCCACCCACTGGCATGCCACTTCAATATCACTGAGGGTACCAAGAAATTACTTGTCACTTTCAGCTACTGCACTGAACTGTACAAGCTAAAGCACATTACTGAATTTTAGGAAGCAGTCCTTTTACCAATTTGAGAGATTTTTTTTCAAAAAGAAACTTTGCTACTTATTCTTACAATTAATTTTTTAAAGTTAATTTGATTATCCAAAAGTATTAATTTGTATTAAGAAGCAGTTGAACCAGACTGCCCATCCGATAAATGGTATTGTCACTCTTCTTTACGAACACAACATATTCTCAGGTATAACTGTACTCTTGGTCTTGTGATTTTTTTCTTACATATATTACATACAGGTGAATATGCCCAACAAAGTTACGTGGATGCTAAATCTTCCTTTTTAACCATGCATTTTAAATCCATCACTGGGTTTTGTATGTGCCATAAAAAAAAAATTTAAAAAAAAAATGAGGTGGTGGTAGGGTTTTGGATTTACAGGTTGAAGGTCATCAGGGATATAGCAGCAGAGTTAAGCATGTTTGTAGAGCTTTAATTATGCATTCCCTCACTTTCAATTTTTTAAATAAATTAAGACAGAATAATTTTAAAAGTCAGGCACATTCAACACAGTAATGCCAAATGTGACAATGTTTGACAATCTGTTGTCCATTCATAAATTGGAATGTGAAGTTATTTGGCCCCAAACAAATATTCTCACTCTAATAGTAATGAAAAAATTTGAATTAAAAGGGTATTTAGCAATTTTCTATTTTCATATCAACCTTTACTGCCTTCTTCTCCCACAAAAAAGTTTATAGATCTATTTGTTTCAAGAAAACGTCTATGTTTTATCTATGGACTCTACAAACAGGGTTTCCTATATTTACTGTAATCCTCTTCAATTAATTTCCTAAAAGTAACAAGAGTCCTGTAGCTCCTTCAAAACTAACACATTTCTGCAGGTATAAGCTTTATACCTTTTATAAAGCTGCAACCCACTTTGTCAGATGCATGAAGTGGAAACCACAGATGTGTGTGTGTTTGTGTACGTGTGTACACATGCCCCCTAAGGGAAGGAATGCCTCTCTGCCAAAACTCTGGCCAAACTGGATTGTCACTACGCAAAAGAATAAACGGACACAAATCAGACATAAAAATGGTAACATCCATAAGCCAGTAGGAGAGCACTTCAATCTCCCAGGGCACTCTGTAGCTGACTTAAAAGTTGACATACTTCAACAACAAAAAACTTCAAAATCAGGCTTCACTGAGAAACTGCAGAGCCAGAACTCATATGCAAACTTGACACAATCAGACCCGATATCAATAGGGACTTTGAATGGTTCTCATATTACAAGAATTGTCACTGTTCACACTGTCTCACCTTCTAATCAAAAGTTGTGAATAGGCCTCATCTACCCTACTGAATTGACTTCCTTAGCGCTAGCCCTCCCCATTGTTACGATCCTTACCCTTGATACCCCCCATCGGAGGTTTCCACTTCAAGCACCAGACAAAGTGGGTTGCAGCTCAAGAAAGCTTATGCCTGCAGAAATTTGTTAGTTTTTAAGGTTCTACAGGATTCTCTTTGTTTTTGATGCATACAGACGAACAAGGTTACCCCTCTGGAATTATTTTCCTGTTTTACTTACCACTGCCAGGAAAGAGAGAAATTTTATTTAAAATGTTAGTCTCAGTGCAACATTAAAGTGTAGTTCTACTCTTAAAAAGACTTTGCAAGAAAGGCATCTTCAGATCCCACATTTATTGTATCTAAATTATTTGATTACTTAACTAGACTATTAACTCCATCTAGAAGGATACATTTTCTATCATCCCTAAAAGTACAGCCTGGGAACAGAAAGTTGAACCATGTCCCATGGTGCATTGTCACCAAACTACACAACGCTAGTATTCAGTTTTAGAAAGTTAAACTTATAATTTAGGCCTGATTGTAAACAATTATGTTGCTTATAAAAATCTGCATAATTGAAGTTAAAAATAACCCAGGTGCATCTAAAAGCAACAGAACCCAACTCATCCTCTTTCGGGCTGGCTCTGTAGGGCTTGTGTAGTGAAATGTATTTTTGTCCATGAAGTGAATAGAGGGAACTGAAGACACAAAGTGCAAATCGTGGCCTTGGAAAAAGCCATTTTTATTGTCAATTCCCGCAACGGAACTGGCCCGTCAAGGTGTGCAAGGGGGCTGCCCATACCTGAAAACTCCCCACGGTTTGCCCGGCAGAGTTGACTGGAGCACGGGGCACAAATCTGGTAGCTTGCACCGTTTCATTTAACAGAGAACATAAAATTGACGCAGTTATATCCTCACCCTACAGCCCCACCCGGGCAGGCGGGGGCAGGCACCCTCGCTCGGAGGAACCCGCTCTCCCAGCCCCAGGCAAGTCACCCGAACGCTACCGCGGGCCTTGCAGAGAAGCGAACGGGAGCCCTGTGTCACTGCCGCGCCTGCCTGGCGGCTCGGCCCGCTCGGTCGCACCCTGCCGCCCGCTCGCCCCGCGTCCGTCCGTCTCGTGCAGCGTCCCCGGGCACTCGGCGGGAGATGGCGACGACCGCTGTAGCCCGGGCCGGGGTCCCTGCGCAGGCACGCGCGGTCCCAGGCGGACAGCGGTTAAGCGGGGAGAGGGGCTGTCTCGGCTCGGGCAAAGCGCACGGGGCGGGGGCGCGGGTCTCCCGGGGCGCGTTACCGCGGCAGCCGCCCACAAGGTCACACACCCCCGGCAGCGGCGCGGCTCGGACACCTGAGGCGGCCGCGGCGCAACCCACCGCTCGGGACTCACCGTCCATCGTTTCTCTCACCGCGTTTAAATTGGCTGCGCTCGCCATAGCGACCGCGAGCCGCCACCCACCCACAGCGCCGCGGCGCGAGACGGCTCTAACCCGGAAGCGGAAAGCCTCGCCCTGTCAGTCAAACATTCCCGCCCCAACCGAAAAATCTCACTGCGCACGCGCGTCAGCCCGTCCTCGGCTGACCCTCCCGTCCCATCACCCTCAAGCCCCGCCCAACCTCTCCACTCCACTCTCACGGTGATGTTTTGAACTGACTCTGGCCGCTTACCAACGGGGCGGGAGGGGAAGGAGGAACCCGTTCGAATTTGTGAAGCGGCCCGGTGTTGATTGGGCCATTCGAGAGCGGAGGTGAGCGGCGATTGGCCAGACGTGAGAGTCAGCGCTCGGTGATTGGGCAGCTATGGGGACAGGGGGCGTGGCAGTTAAAGAGCCGCCCGGTCCGGGCTGGGGCCACACGCCAGAGGAAGCGCGTAGCCGTGGCAGCAGCCGCCGGTGAGGCAGCCGGAGCGAACGCGGCGCGGGACACCTGCTGCTGCCCGGCCCGGCCTAACGGTGCGGGAAGGAGGCAGGTCCCCGGGGTCTCGTGTCTGAAGGCGGCGCGGCTCAGCGCAGACGCTGTGACCGGCCCTTGGGGCGGCAACGCGCTGCACCGAGCGGGGGGGACGCTCAGCCTCGAGCCTGCGGGGATCGCGGTGCCTCGGACGGGCTCCCGCCAGGCGGCTGCTTTCCCAGGGCAGCCGAGCTGAGCGGACGGGGCTGTGAGGTTCCCGCTGCGGCCGGCCCAATAGCCCGGCCAGTTCCGGGGGGGGGGGGGCGGCAGCAGAGACCTAACCGCCCGTGGGAGGTGGGACTCGCTGATCTAATGGTCCCTTCTGGCCTTAGACTCTGGGACATCTGCCCCATCGCATCCTCAGAATGACCCTAAACAACCCCGGGAGGCCGGGGGCCAGGGCGAAAAGTGATGGGGGCTCTGACTCCAAGAGCCAGGCAAACTCCCTGCAGGACCACATGCCTGCCCTGAACAAGGGCATGTCTCTGGTAGGAAAGTCCGCATCCTATCCCCTTTCTGCTGGCTTCTCACTGGAGAAGTGCCCTGTGGCCCTCACTAGCCTCTTTCTTGTAGGGGTGCTTGGTGGCTAAGGTTTTTTTTTTTTTTATGGCTTGTAGTTCTTTAGGAAATTGTTCAAGTCCTTAATTTACCTTCTATAACATGAGTAGCCAGTTAGCCATCTATGCTTGATAGGAAGCCTCTGCTACCCAACTCCTGACATCTGTACTACTCTACTTCCCTGCTACTTTCTCCTCTTCGCACTGTTGTAATTATTTTCCTTTCTCTGAAATTCCACACACCAATCTGTCTCTTTCAGCTGATTTATCTGTCTCTTTCACTTAATCATAAAAAAAAAAATCACTTAATCTGAAAAGGTACTGCTCAACATAACACAACCTTTTTTAATGGTATTTCCAAATCTTTAATGCCTTCGGAAACGAACTTTCAGTAAAATAAGAGCTTTGGAAACGAACTTTCAGTAAAATAAGAGCTGTGCTTTAGATACTCAGTCTCTCCTGTTTTCTGTCCTTTCTGTGTGTTCATTAATTCATGTCTCATTTTGGTACGCATTAAGTATTTGCTGTTCATTTTACCTTCTGTGCATTTGCCTGCTTCTCTGTGTATCTGCCTTTCATAGTTGAGCCTGGTAACTCAAATCTGAAAATACTTTTCACATTTCTTTCCAATGTGGCTAGACTTGGAGATGTTAGTGCTCCTTCAAAAATGAAATATTTTCTTGCCTTTTCATAAAAAGAAGTCACTCAAAGTGTAAAATAAAAAATGTAACTTCCTAAATTGTAACTAAAAAAATTATTTTTTCTTTTAGGTGCAGCTCTGTGCTATGGGAGATACAAAAGAAACTAAAATGCAAATAACACCAAAGACTCCTGGACAGGCCACTGTGCTAAATCCTTTTGAAAGCCCAAGTGATTACTATAGTCTGCAGGAGCAGATTGTTTCCAGTCCTTCTGTGTTTAAATCAACGAAATCCTCATCAGTAAGGTTTAATGTCTAGTACAATTTCACAGAGGCAGTATTAATACTTCCAAATACGAATTTGTCATTTCTTAAATGTGCAAATAGTTTTTGCTAGAGTTTAAGCAAGACTAAGTAGCATAGTTCCCTCCAACCTTCTTAATATTAACATAAACATAGTGCTAAAACTCAGATGTTACTTGTGGGTGTGGGAACAAAGGCTGTCTGCACTGGACCACATTGCTGGGGGTCTGGGAGTTGGCCCAGGCTTTAGACACAAATTGTCCTCCACGGGACCCCTGACTTGGGCTAAAAAGGCCATATACTACACAAGCAATAACTATGTGCAAACCATAGCACTTTTCTAGCCTTGAAGTTAGGGAAGGAGGGAGCATATGAGAGCAACTTCCTAGCAATGTCCAGAATAGGGCAAACCTGCCCAATAGGCACCATGGTAATGGGATTGTAATACCAGAAGGCTATGTTGTTCCCCCCCAAACCATTTCTCCCCTCACCACCTGGACAAAGAATGTGGTAAAAGGGTGTTATTTCTTCTTTCCCAGACAGCATGTCTGTTAGGGAAGGCTCGGGATCTCTTCCCCCAGTTCTGCCCTTGTTGCTAGTTTGTTAAGGGACTTCATGGTCATTCCTATTGTTAAAATAAATGTATATGCTATGCAAGTTTTGTAGTAAATAATAAATGGGGCGGGTATAATTTACATGCCTCCCATAGCCACTAATATTCCTCTTATAATAATTTATATTACCAAATAGGGATTTTATGGGGTGTTGTAGAAGTGTGTGTTTACATATTATTTTAAATAAAAAGTTGTAAAGTGAATTCAGGGCTCACTTTGTTGGTCGTGAGGCAAAGGGGAATGAGTGGACTAGAAGCTGTAACTGAATAAATGCTCTTTATTACTCCACCTGGCTCAATCTCTCTCTTCAGTTGACCCTGTAACATCACTTAGCATTATAACTTTGTTTATAAAATCTTAATGATAATATTGCATTAACATCTATATTAAATGCCAAAAATTATTTTTATGCTACTAATCAAAATCTTGAGAAGGGGAGGAATGAAGCCCGCTTGCTAGAGTTAAGCTGGTCTAAACAGGTGCTGTGTCTGCAATCTTGTTCTAGGCTTGTGATGCAAGCAAGTTGGATACAAAATCTTTAGAAATGATGACTTTTTTTATTATATAGCACTTTTTATATCTCATGATCTTGAAGTCCTATATAAATTTATATCTATATACATAGTGTGTGTATATAATGTACATATCTATAGATCCCTTCATTTGTCCATACATTCCAGTACACGGAAGTAAAATCAGCACTTTGCAGAAACAGTATAAGTTTGACAGGCAGTGAAGAAAACTGTTCCATCGAAAAATATTGGTAGGTAGAATGTAATTTCCCGAACTGTAATTTGACTAGGTCCTTGGGGTTATTCCCCACAGTTGTGTGGATGTGGGTGTATCATGAACTTTGATCTACAAGGGATCAGGATCTCTGTTTTACGTATATCTGGAAGATGGCATTGCTAGCAGTGTAGAACTGTTAAACATACTGAAATTCTGGAAGAAACGTGCCTTCTGAATCCCTAATTTCACTTCTATAGCAATTTGAGGTCTTCCTTACAACTGTTGACCAGGCTTTAATCTACTTTTTAAATCTCCTTATGGGCAAAAGTAATATAACTTCAGGTATGCTTGAGCATTGGGAGACAACTTGATCTAGTGGACTGAACATAGGACTAGAAACTAGGGAGTCAGTAGTTTTAATCCTGGCTTGGACACTATGTGATTTTAAACAAGCGATGTCATGTAAATTCTCTTCCTCTTTCCCCCCTCTGTAAAAGTGAGGTAATCTTACAGAAGTCTTGTGATGCTTTAATGTTTGTAAAGTGCTTTGGTGATGTAAAGCACTGTAAAATGCTAAATATAATTCTACGCTTCGTTTCACAATTCCATACAATTGTATTATATTTTAATGCCCATTAAACAAAAATAGATTACAAGGTAAATTGATCTGATTCTGTTACTCAATTTTTTGGGGTTTAAAATTTAAATAGCTCACATAGCTGACTCAACAACTATTGTTGTTTTAGCTCGTGTATAGGGAGGTTATGGCTTCACTGTTCTTTTTATAGATTTGTGTTTCTGGTTCTGTCTGTTTAGAATAGTAAGCACTGCATACTTCACTATGATGTTCGTTTCTTTCACAGACTCCAGGAAAATTTAGGTGGTCTATTGATCAACTTGCTCTAATAAATCCTGTGGAAATTGACTCTGATGATATTCGGCGTCAAGCAATGTATTTAAGTCATGCCAGGTAAGATGCTTTGTTTTATGCGGTGAAGTGAATAGATATTTGTATACCAGAAAGCTGTTCTTATATGCATGGCTGTTTATTCATGTTCATATAAATATTAAACATTCTGTATCTAACACAACATTATATTGTGTTTAAACTGGTGTCCATATAAGGTTACTTTCATCTAAAATTTTGTTTTTAAGTTGCTTTTCATGTCTCTATGCTGTAGTATAATACTTAAGCGGGCTACTTCATTTGCCTGTGTGCAAAGTCCACAGATCTGTTACAATGATACTTCAGTCAGTTTGCCTCTAAAGGGCAGAACCAGACCTGTCAGTCACTAACAGAAGGTGACACTCCTGACCCCTACCCCTCCAAAGTTCCTTCCATTTTTTTTCTGCCTCTTGAGCGGCCAGAGGCTCAGCCATACCCTCTGGCAGAGCTTTTGTGAGGAAAATTGCAAATTTTAATTCAAATTTTCATACTAACCATTCATCTTCATAATTTCAATTCCTAGCTCTTTCCCAGGGCTGTGTTTGCCGTTTGGGCAGATTGTCCCCTCACTCCACTTCCTCTTCTGAGGCATTTGCAGTGGCTGGTTCCCTTGAAGGCTTTAGGAAGGCTTCAGCAAACCAAGAAAAGGAAGAGTCTTTGTCTCCTGTGTCACCCTTGGACTACGTCTATACCACCATGCCACTAGTGGTGGCATATAGTGTACATGTCTACACCTGGCAGTGAAAGCAGTGTGTCAGTGAAAGGCTCTGGCTGAGGGGAAGCAGCAGAGAAAGGCTTCAGCAACTCCCTGCTGTAGGAGCCTTTCACTGTGGCAAAGAAAGACCCTGGTGGGGGAGACAGCCGGGAAAGGCTCTGCCATTTCCAGCTACCTCCCCCTGCCAGAGCCTTTCTTTGCAGATGGGAAATGCTCCAGCAGTCGGGAACTAGTTGTTCCTTTCCCTACCACCAACCCCTGCTTGAGCCTTTCCCCGTTAGGATAATATTTTCATGCAAAGGAGAGAGGCTCCAGCAATGGGAAGGCCCCAAGACACCACTGTTGAAAATAGCAGTGTAGAAGGGGAGGCTGGGAGGCATGATGTGGGTGAATAGAGTGAGTGTGTAGGATATGTATTTGAATACATACCCACACCCTTCAGATGTGGCTTTATTTTACTTACCTAAGCTATTCCTCACCACCTACACTGCTATTTGTATCTGGGCTAGGGGGCTATGCAGGTATGTACTCTGAATGCTGCCAAAAGAAGTGTGCAGTGTAGACACATCCTTATTGAGTATTTTATTGTGGATCTTGAATGACTCTCTGGGAGGAGTTCATATTCTTTCACAGCCCATGCTGCGTGGGATTCATCTCAATTCTCCTTCCCTGGGCAGGAGAGGCACCATAGAGGATTGGATATACCAGCTCTGCAAGGAAAGATGTAGCCCAGGTCAGGTGGGGTTAATCATAGATAAAGGCCTGTGCGGATACACAAATGTGGATCTGAATCTGATCTGCATCACCCCAGTCATCTCACCGCTGACCGTCATCCACTCCTGCAGCTCTGGAGCCCCCAAGAGCTGTTCCGCGGGAGCTCCCCTGATGGCTGCTGATCTGGGTCTAAGAGGTGGGGAAGCAGCCTCAAAGGCTATGAGCTGCAGAGAGTTGCTTCCCTGCTTTTGAGATCCGCATCCGATCCACCATGCACCAAAAATGATCTTCGGATGCAGATATCCACGGATATAAAGTGGATATCTGGGGATTTGCAGGGCTCTAATCATAGAAGATTAGGATTAGAAGGGATCTCAGGAGGTCATCTAGTCCAACCCCCTGCTCAAAGCAGGACCAACCCCAACTAAATCATCCCAGCCAGGGCTTTGTGAAGCCACACCTTAAAAAACCTCTAAGGATGGAGATTCTACCACCTCCCTAAGTAACCCATTCCAGTGCTTCATCACCCTCCTAGTGAAAAAGTTTTTACTAATAGCCAACCTAAACTTTCCCTACTGCGACCTGAGACCATTGCTCCTTGTTATGTCATCTACCACTGAGAACAGCTTAGCTCCATCCCCACCCGGAGTCCCCTTTCAGGTAGTTAAAGGCTGCTGTCAAATCCCTTCTCATTCTTCTTTTCTGCAGACTAAATAAGCTTAGTTCCCTCAGCCTCTCCTCATAAGTCACGTACTCCTGCCCCCTAAATCATTTTTGCTGCCCTCCCCCGGACTCTTTCCAATTTGTCCACATCCTTTCTATAGTGGGAGGCCCAAAACTGGACACAATACTCCAAATGTGGCCTCACCAGTGCTGAAGAGGGGAATAATCACTTCCTACAATCTGCTGGCAATACTCCTACTAATTCAGCCCAATATGCCGTTAGCCTTCTTGGCAATAAGAGCAAACTGTTGACTCATATCCGGCTTCTTGTTCACTGTAACCCCCAGATCCTTTTCTGCAGAACTGCTGCCTAGCTAGTTGGTCCCCAGTCTTTAGCAGTGCATGGGATTCTTCCATCTTAAGTGCAGGAATCTGCACTTGTCCTTGTTGAACCTTATTAGATTTTTTTTTTTTTTTTTTTTTGGCCTAAACCTCCAATTTGTCTAGGTCAGTCTGTATCCTCTCCCTACCCTCTAGACTAGAGAAAGGAATACAGGTCATATAGCAAACTGAATCAGTATAAGAAGCACAACAGAAGGAAATACCCATATCAAGTAGTAGCTAATGCAGGATCAGTAGCTGCATTCTGTTGCCTCAGGGCTAGCTGGGGGATCTGAAAGCAGCTCTCTCAGCAGTTAGACCCTTGACTGGTGCCAGACTCTTGCCTTTTTGCTCCCAAATGGCTACTTACAGCTTTAATCAAATGAGGTCACTGGACATTGTCCAGAGGGGATAAGTTGTGGAAGTGCAAGAATTAGAGTTGGTCTACACTGGCAGCAGTGGTCAACAGTAGATCAAATGCTACGTAACATAGCTTGCATATGTCCCATCCATGTGCTTGCCTTCACTGTGCTGCATTGACAAGAGACGCTCTCTCAATGCAGCCTCACTCCTTTTGGGGAAGTGGATTAATGGAGTCAACCGGAGAGCGCTCTCCGATCAACTGAGCAGACAGTCCTGCTCTATCAACGCCACTGCATCGATCCCTGCTGCCATGGCAGTGAAGACATACCCCAAGAATAACTTTGTCCATTCTCAATCTCAGCAACTCGTTGAAAGGTCAGAACATGAATTAAATCATTCACCACTTATTTTGGATTGGAGAATTGCAGCCTGCTCCCTCTCCTATTTTTAACTACAGAGAATCAGGGACCAGCAAAGCAGGGCCATGTCTGAAACATCTAAATTCATTCATAAAGAAGGTTTGTCTTCAAAGCATTCCCATTTTACAATCCCCAGACCATTCTTATGGTTTGCAGATGGATGGCAGCCCTTTTCTTTTCCTAGCTTCATTACCATTTGATTTTTTTGGCATGTGCTCCCAGGGTGTCTTTCCAGGATACTGTTAGGAATAATACTGGCTTTACGGAAAGATGGAAATTCACTTATCTTTTCTTAGACAGTTTTCTGATCAGGGTTCTGTACTGAGAAAGATAAAAGAAACACAGAGTGATATGGTTCCTAGAGTTTCTTGGGTTCAGGACAAACACAGATCATGGTGCCAGGAAAATTAGTCGTAGCCTTAGCTGAGGATGAGTACTATGAGGTACAAGCATTCATCTTCTGTTAAAATTGTTCCAGAGTGGTCATAATAGAAAGCAAGTAATGTCAAAAACAAATATCTAGTACTTACTGGAACTTGTTGGGAATTCTGCTCTCATTCACAGGAATGTCTCAATAATTCAGAGTTCATATACCTATCCAGTAATTCCAGGTATCCCCTCTGTATTTCATATTATCTCATCCATTGGCAGCTATATATCATATTTTCGATTCCCCAATCTGGTAAATGCAGAGAACCTTTTTGTTCTTTCATTCTTTTTTTAAGGCCCATTCCCTGAACTCAATCAGGAAGTTTCATCAGAAAAGGAGGACGACATCTGGAGTGCAATGGTTGATTAAGGTCTGCTCCTACCATAGCTAAAAAGGCCTCGTCTGCTTGCAAAAGTCTGTGTTTGATAGGGTTTTCGTAATAACTGGGAAAACACACTTGGGCCTACCCCAGAGTCAGATTGAACAGCTCCTATATGCAAAAATATCTCACTAGCATAAGTCTATTTGGTGGGCTGGTCTAGATCAACCTCTTTGCATCTGAAAACAGTAGAAGTGTCCTGTGGGTGTAAAGAACTGGTGGTGAAAAAAATCTCAAAGCTGGGCAAGATTCCTGCTTTTACATCTTACCACCTTTTCCAGAGCTGTCAGGGACAATACAAAATCAGAATGAAGGAGCAGTAGGATTATTGCTTATGCCTTTCTGGATGAAAAGGCTATGGGTCTTAGGCTTGATTAACTTAGCAGAGACATCTGAAGATCCAGTATCTCTCAAGATCTACTGCAAAACTAGCTCTCCATATGGGCCCTGACAGGTTTAAAACAAAATAATTATTGCTGTCATGGACCCTAAAAGAGGAGAAAAGGGGTAAAAACCCATCTATTTTATTGTCTGGTGCAAACAACCTTGGGTTTCTTTAGAGGGGCCTTAATGTGGGTGTATGAGTGTCCATGCAAAAAGATCATGTGTCTATAGTAAAATGTTTTCTGCGTGTTCAAGAGAAGGAAGTTTTGTATAAATCCCAACCTTAAATAGTTCCTTAGGGAATTAACCTTATTTCAGCTCTGTGAGGTCTTAGAACGTGATCTTGAGACCTCATTCTGCTTCTAACAGCACTTCCTGAATTGAACCCCTGCAGAAGGTGGTGTTATACTCCCTATCCATTAGACTAGGCCATTAGCTCCTTCAGATAAAGTTGTTTGTTTGTTGTTTTTGTTTTTAAATTTGAAATGGGGAACCTTCTCTAGTGAGACCCAATGTTGTACATTTAATTCAGACAGGTAGCTGACAGTGACAATTGTAAGAACTTTCGTTTCCTAGAGTAAATTCAGGAACTATTCCATCTTAAGTATCAAAGTCCAGTCCTTAGCAGTGAGAGTCTCTTGGCAGAGTAGCTTATTGGTCATCCAGTACTAACCATTGCCACTTCCTTTCTTTTGGTAACAGTTTTCTCCTTGCTTTGGAGCTGAGGGAAAGGTGGAGGAATGATCCTGCCTCTTGCCCTGGAGGCTCACTGCTACGAAAATCCTATTGTAACAGATCTGTGAATCTTAGCATGCATAATAGGGGAACTTATGCATGCTTTTTCTTGGAAATTTCCTTTTGTTGAGTAATAAGTCCACAGATTTGGCCCAACCTGGAGAAAATTGGATCATTTGGAAGAGAGATGGAAATTGACATTCAAGGATTTGTTTATTATTAGGTGGAATTTACTATATGCTGTATCAGGAGAAATTGTGCTTTTTTTCCCTTAAAGCATAGTTAGCAAAATTCTCTGCTGCTTGTGACTGACAGGTATGGTTTTGTCTTCAAGTTGCTAGAAGGCTAAAATACCATTTTAACAAATATGTAGACCTTATTACCCAAAGAAAGGAAACTTTCAAGTAAGCATGGATACATTTGCCTATTCTGTGCATAGACCGTGACAGGTTTCTGAGATCATTGTTTCATGTTGGCTGCAAAATCCTATATTTCTGAGTGCTAGATACCTTAGGGCCTGATCTATTCTACAGAATTAGGTGACGTAAAACAGCTTATGTCGACCTGAGTCTGTAAGTGCCTACAATATAAAGTTGCTCCCGCTGATGTAAGTCGCCCACTGCGCCACCTAATAACGCCACCTCCACAAAAGGCGTAGCGCTTAGGTCAATGTAGTTTGGTTGCTGCAATGTCTTTTTAGACGCTGTTGCTTACATCATCTATTGTTATTTTGGACGGCTGTTCAGCTCTCCTCAATGTCTCCACTTAAGGTGGTGGAAGCGATGACAAGGTGCACTGCCAACAGAAGGAGAATAGTGTGAACACAAAGCCGATTTAATTACTGCAGTGGCTGTCGGTCGACCTAATTTAACTTGACTTAATTTTGTACTGTAGAGGCGCCCTTAGCAACTTCAATTATTCCCAAGTTCCATTTCAGTATTTGATCAGCTGATGAGTTCAAGCTTAAAAAAACCCCAGAATCCACTTGTTTGTCTCTTTATAATTTTTAATGTGCATTTCATACAAAATGTTTTGCTTAATGTGTCCAAGGCCAGTCTCCTGACTTTGTTCCTCTTCATTGTCCTCAAGTAGAACCAGGATGTTTTCTGATTAGATCAGTGGTCCCCAAGATGTGGGGCACGCCTCCCTGGAGGGGCACAGAGGAACGTTTGGCAGGGGGGCATGGCATGGTATGTCCCTTTCCACCCACAGACCAGCTTTCCTCTGACCCCAGCCCAGCTCTCCTCTCATTACCTCTCTCCCCTCAGGCCGGCTCCACCTCTAGCCCCAGCTCCTTCCCTCCTCCACCTTTAACCCAAGCTCCTTTGCTAAGTCAACTGTGCAGTAATGGAGTGTGGGCATGGACAAATTCCATTACTGGTAAGGAGGGGCACGACTGGAAAAGTTTGGGCATGGCTGGATTAGATGATGTGGTACGAAATATCTGCTGTTCAAAAAGCAACACGTTAACTTGAATAGTGTGCCAGGACTGCATTTAGATCATGGCTTAAAGATGCATACAGGATTGATATTTTAGGTGCCAACTACATACACTATTTTTACTTTTGCACTTTCCAAACTGTGCTGGTCAAAAAAAAAAAAAGCACTTACTCCTGCATTGCATGTTATCAATCTCACACTCGTTTTAACTGGGTGCTGCCTTTCCAGTCCCCTGTGTCAGTTTTGCAGGCTGACCTGCAGCAACGCATGCTTTTGTGATCATTTGTACTTATGAATAAGTGACAAGTGAAGATGCTTGTCCTGTTCTTTTGATATGTTATCTTAATTCTGGACTTGGGCACTATAGCAACCTTAGTTGTATCATAAGTTCTGAGGTATAGATGTCACCTTTTGTATACTGAAGTATTGCAAGTCTAGTCAGAGGCATGACTCATCTTTTGAGGCAGAAAAGAGAGTATTACCATAAATATATGAATATGCTGATTAATTAGCGTCATCAGGACATCTACATATTTTATACTAATTAATAGTTCTATCAGTTATCCTAAGACTGTATCCAGTGCTCTCTAAATATATAAATTACATGGTTTGAAAATGTTATTCACATATAACCACAAATAAATATTTGCATTGCTCTGCTATTCTTCAAAAGTTACGTTAGTAGTATGAAGTTCTTTCGGGCTGTCATTTTATATGTCTTCTAATGACTGATACCTTTTTGTGTCACCATAACTGATAAAGCTTCACTGTAACGGGGTAGCTGTACAAATTATTTGCATATGGGTGAGAAATGTGATTTGAACCAGGGAAAATATCCATTAATATAAGCTTACTTTTGGGATTACTTGTGTTAAAGAACTCAGAAATGTGATGTGATTGTGTTTGGGATGTGATAATATGGATTGACAAACCACTTGAAGAGGGACCCTTGCATTGGGGGAGAAGTAGGTGATGTCAAATAAACCTATACAAGTTCCTTCATTTGTTTTCCATTGTGGTTTTACTTTTTTTGTGTTTAAAGAGCTTTCTTCCTCATGGTCCAATTCCTTGTCCTGCTTGATTCTAGAGTGAGTTTCTATTTGTCTATTTCATAGTAATTTTAAAAGTTGAATGCTTTGGTAAGCAAAATCAGACTTCATTGCAGGAATTTAGGTGGAAAGAGAGGTTATATAATGAGGGAGATGGATTTAATTCAAATGGAAAATATCTTTCATAATAGTAAAAGGGATATACAGAAAATTAGACAGTAAATCGCTTACTGGGTAAAATGTTATTCCAAAATTGTTCAGAGTGGGAGCTCCTTCTTTAAAGTAGCTAGTTATCTGAGTACAGTACACAACAATGTTGAATGCAAAGGAATTGCACACAGCACATTAAGAATGTTTTATATATAGAATACATTGTAATTTATTTTAAAAGGCAGCTAATCTTTTATAAAAATAGTATTTTTCGTTTACTTGAAACACCAAATGTAGTAATGGCACCGGTAATTTATTGTTTTTCATTTGCATTATTTAGAATAGATAAAGAGATGGAAGACAAAAGACAAAAAGCCATTGAAGAGGTAATTAAAACTGTTATTGACATTTAATCAGACCTTAATGTTTTATGTGGATAAAATGAATAATGGTAAAAAGTAAATATTCAGTGTTGCACAGCAACTTTGCAAAGCAACTTTACAAAGTATGATAGGTTTTCACCAAGAACGTGGTATTTTAATGGTTGGTAGAAGATCATGTAGTTTACTGCTTATCTTTTGTAGTTTTAGAATGGGAATAATTATTTGGGGCTTTTATTTGATTTCCCACACCCTACAACCTTAGGCCAAAGAAACAGACTTTGAGACCTTTATGTGATCTTCAATAATTTGGACCTGAAATGTGGCATAATTCTTGTAGAGCACTTCACAGAAATATCAACTGTGATATAAATTCTCCAAAGGAGTCCTAAACAGATGACTCATTTCAAAATGCTCAGGAGTTGAATCTCCATGTTTCTAAGTCCTGTTTGTCATTATCATGGATCCTAGCAATCTTTGCTTTTTTCTGTGAGGGAAGAATCTTATTGGAGAGTTTGGTGTCCTTGTTTACCTCTGACCCAAATTGCCTTTTTAAAAAAAAAAAAAAAGATAACTTTTATTTAAAACAAAACATCCATCTGTTCAGCAGCTGTCACTACCAGAGTTTCACCTTAGGTGTATGGAGGAGAGAACTGCTTTTTGTGGGGATGCCTACACTAGTAATCGTCCCACTATTGAACTAGTGCTGGTTGTAGGAATGGTGGAAGAGCTAGTGAAGCTTATTTTCCCTGCTCCCAACCCGTTATGTAGCCCTGCTCTATTGCACCAACAGTGGGGAAAAGTATTGCAAGTCTGCAGACTTAGATATACCCTTGAAGAATCACTTGTCTTGCATCATTCTCTGTCTGCCTCTCTCTTGTTTTTAGTTGGTAAGTGCCTCATAAACATAACTTTTTTCCTGGATGTCTAGGAATTAGCTGTTCTCATCTACTTTATGTAGGTTTTGGTTTAGTTTGCTAGCCACACTTTTTCATGAAGTGTACTAACTCCTCTTAGGTACTTACCTTAGACTATTGACTGGTATCCAATAAAACACTTCATAAGTAGGGCTGTCACACGATTAAAACAATTAATTGCGATTAATCGTGAGATTTAAAAAGAGTCATGATTAATCGCATTGTTAAATAATAATAAATAGTACTCTATTTAAATATTTTGGGTTTAGAGTGTGTGCGCCCCAGCTCAGTGGTGATAGTATACAAGGGGGGGGGGACGACACCCCCACCTCTGCTCTGTGCCGCGTACAGGAGGTAGGCTCCTGGTCTGGAGCAGCTTAGCCAGGAGCAGCTCCATGGGGTTATGGGGCACAGAGGTGGAGGCGTGAGCAGCAATGGAGTAGAGTATAGAAGGAACCCTGCCCTGGAGTCATGTACTGATGCCTCCCTGTGCACAATGCCCTGGGCAGTTGACCCGCTTACTCACCTATAATGCTGGGCCTGTCCAGCGGGGGGAGAGTGGTGCAAGCAGCGGGGGGGCTGGGTTTCTCTCTCCATCCTGGAAGATGTTTAATCGGCTCTCCCAAATTGCCTGCAGACTACAGGACAGGGTCATGATCGATTAGTCCAGTTAAGGTTTGGGGCAGGGAGACCGCTGGAGTCACTTGGGGGCAGGGTCTTGCGGCAGCAGCTCTGAAGCGCCCTTTCCCTGCTTTGCATCCTTGCAGCTGCTGGTGATTGCCCTTTCCCTTCCCCTCCCCCACCCCCATGTAAAACAAATAAATAGAATATCGTGGGGGGAGAGGGCATGAGCCCAGCTCTGAGGAGCCAGGAAGCATTTCAGTAATCTGAACGTCTGGTCTGGATATTATGGAGTCTCTTGTCCCTTGCTGCCTCCTGCTTGCTGCCGCAGTGGTGTTTCCTTCCCTGTCTGGCCACTGCCAAGTCCCGCCTCCAGAGGTGTGTAATTAATACTCATTTAACTCAAAACAAAGGAACATTTTTAATCAGATGCATTAACTGATTGACAGTCCTATTCATAAGATCATGTGTAGTCACAGATAGGATCTAAAAATACATCTCCTCAAGGTAATAAAATTCTGACTGTAGGATGCTTACTTCGTGATTTCAGGTCTTTCCAGAGCTTACAGTTCTACCTGTGTTGCACTAGAGGAGAGGGTGTATGGGGGGTGGTTTGGTTTTGTTTTGTGTTCTTACCAGCATCTGTAGCCCTCCAGGCCAAGAGATTCAACTTTCACAGAATCAGAGGGTATTGTTTCCTAAGTTAACTAGATAACTAGAATGTCATTTTTGCTCTTTTATAGTTTCTTGAAGTCCAGTGTCTTTGTCTCAAGAAACAGGAAGAGTTCCTGGGGTTGGAGGCTGAGCCCAGTGTGCTCATTAAACTGTTAATTTGATTCCTTTGTTTGCCTTATGTAAATATACTTGCTTTGTCCTTTGCCATAAATCTATGCCCAGGAGCAACCCCAACACAAGTTGCTTAAAGTGTTTGGCAGAATCCCACCAGAAACACCTCTGCAAAATTTGCAGGGGATTCCGTCCCAGGACTGAAAAGAGAGGGATTAGAGGCTTAAGCTCCTTCTGATGGAGGCAGCTCTTCGTCTTCACTCAGAGCAGAATCCTGCCAATCTGGCTCCCAGCACTTCTGCCTTGGTGCGGAGTGCACTGGCATCACTGAGAGAGACTCTGGCACTGAGGAAAAACTGCTGTTAGAGACTCAACATCAACAAGGCTCTCTGGCATCGAGAGGCTTCACTCACGGAGATGCATGGCACTACTAGAAATCCTTGGTGCCCCATCAGAAACAGAAGAAAATGGATGGGGCGCTTGCCTACATCAAGACCAGTAGGGCATAAGGACTCAATTGGAGTGCGACTCATACCAGCCACTCATCTTCCATATTTCCCAGCATGGTACCCTCTACTCCAGTCCTACTGAGGAATCTGGTACATGGTACCACTGGACTCCCCTCTGAATGAGAGCCATGGAGGGATACTGGTGCTACCTTGTAGACCAGAAAAAATTGAGGTGACTAGGGAGCTGATCACCCAGCATCTCCGTCTCTGGCCAGGTCGGAGCAGGGGTCAGACTAGAGAGCATCAGCACAGACACCAGGTACTGTCCAGAGGGCAGTCGGCCATGATGCCATACCAGTCACCTCCCTCCCAGTACCAATCCGCCCTGGTCCCTGCACAGCAGTCCTCTCAATCTGCATCTGAGCTGGAGTCCTATAAGTCAAGAAAAAGTTGACACTGGTCAGAGTGGCAGCAGTCAAGGATCGATGTGGGACAGACCTTCCCTCCCAAGTCTTGGCCTGCATAGTGGCAAGTGCCAGCACAATGGCTCTTTTTGGAGCCTTTGGGCATTCCATCTGGTCCAGGGGTCGTATTTACAAAGATCACTCTTGGTTGCCTCAGAAAGCAGGGCTCCTACTCTGCTCCCCTCTGTTCAAGAACAACATCACAGCAATGAATCCAAGAGCTGGCGCTGTGGGATCCCCTTGGTGCAGAGGGACAAGAACAAGATCCCATACCTACCTGAGCAGCTTTGTCCTCATTCCCCAATGAAGCAGTGTCAAGGACCTTCATGGCATGTATCCTTGATAACAGCAGGACTCATCAAGAACTTTTAAGGAGGGTTGCCCAAAACCTGGGGGTCCAGGTAGAGAAGTCTGAGACCACAGATCCCCTGGTTCTGTGGGTCCATCCTTGCTGTATAAGGCCATTCAGGAGAAAATTAAGACATCGTGGCAAACTCCAGCCTCTTTACACCCTATAAAAAGAGGGTGGAAAGAAAATATTTTGTTTCATCAAGGTGTTTGAGTACTTATACAATCCGCCCCGGGCTTGTTAGTGGTAGTGGCTGTGAATAAGCACAAGACACAAGGCAGCAAGGGCCCACACCAAAGGTTAAGGATGCTAAAAAGCTGGATCTTTGTGGTAGAAAACTATATTCTGCTGGTAGGCTCAAGCTTCACATTTCCATCCAAAGTCCTGATTCCAGACTGTATGCTCCTCCATATCATAGAGGGCCTCAGGAGCTACCCCACCGCCCTGGTGCTAAACTGCATGAAGCTGCTGGGGCACATGGCTGCCTGCGTATATGTCGTACAACATACAAGGTTGCAGTTCAGACCTCTCCAAGCCTGGCTGGCCTCAGTGTATTGACCATGATGAGACTACTTAGAGGGTGGTCACACTTCCCCTTTCAGTGGCGTAGACCTTCTTTGGTGGCTGACCCTGCAGGCCATCTGCATAGGAGTGCCCTTTTCGTGGCCTTACCCCTCACTGTCCCTAGTTATGGATGCATCAGTGTTGGGATGGGGAGCTCATCTAGGGAAGCTCAGGACTCAAACCTCTGATCCCAGGTGAGCTCTTGCTGCATATCAGTGTCAGAGCTGAGAGCGATGCGCCTGGCCTGCCAGATCTTTCAAGCTCATCTGAAGGGCAAATGCATATCAGTCATAACAGACAATACAGCAGTGATGTTTTCTATAAACAACATGCTCCTCTCCCCTGAACCAGGAACCCCTTAAACTGGGAGTTCTGCACAGCCCACTCAATACACCTCGAGGCATTCTACTTTCTGGGATCTTGGAATGGGTGATCCATCTGCCCAGACATTGCGAACAGCATCTTCCAATGGTGGGGAGCTCCACATACAGACTTCTTCACAACAGGAAGTTTCTGCTGTTTCCTGAATCACAGTCCACGCTCTGTCATGGACGCATTTCTCCTCCTTAGGAAGGGCCATCTTTTTCTACATGTTCCTGCCAATCCCACTCATTCACAAGGTGCTGCTGAAGGTCAGGAAGGAAGAGACTTCCATGATCTTGATACTGCAGCCTGGCCACATCAGCAATGGTACAAAACCCTCTTGGTTGAGACCCCAGTCAGTCTTCCCTTATCCCAGATCTGATCACCCAGGACTACAGCTGCTTTCAGCATCTGAACTTCGAGTCCCTGCACCTCATGGCATGGAAGCTCCATAGCTAGCCCCATGGAGTTAACATTTTCCGGACGCGTTAGAGAGAGGTCCTCCTGGGCAGCAGAAAACTATCTCCACTTCGCCAGGTACGTGGCCCTAATAACAATTCTTCATCTGATCAATGCAGAAAGTCACTTCACCTGTGCAGTCTTTAATACCTTTCATCCCACTACTTGTTGCACCTAAAATAGCAAGGGTTGTTGATGTCCTCAATCAAGGTTCACTTGGCTGCAATCTCAACATTTAATTCCTGAGTCATTGGTTGATCAGTATTCGTCAATCCAATTGTCATCCATTTTTTCTAGGGCCTGAACAGGCTGAACCTTTAAATACATCAACTGATTGCCCTGCCACCCCCAGGTCCTCTATTTGGTACTATCAAGACTCATGGAACCCTCACTGAAACCCCTAATGACATGTTCTCTACTTTACTTGTTCTGGAAGATACATATGGCTACTAGGAAAGCTAAGGAGGTGCAGTGGCCTTCCTCGGAGCCTGGGCCCAAGGAAGGGTTGCGGCGCTCCGGCGAATAGGACAGTTGGCTGCCCAGCAACTGGCCGCCCAATCTGCCCAGCAACAAAGGGGCGGAGCTTCCACAGGAAAAGAAAGCATAAAAGGCAGGCCCGGTAGCTCAGAAGGGAGAGAGCTGCCGCCAGAGGCAGACATGCCTTCCTGCCAGCTGCGCCTGAGGCCGGATCCCATCCGAGCCACCCTGGGAAGGAATCGCCTCCTTGAGCGGGAGCCCCCGAACCTGCCTGCATCATCAAGCCCCGTGGCCTGGGTAGGGCCACTGGGCCCGAGTGATTGGGCTGCGCTACCAAGCCCAAGGGTTTGGACCGAGCTACCTGACCCTTGCAACCGGAGGGGGCCGCTGAGCCTGAGCAGCTGGACCAAGCCCCCCGCAACGCCCACAGGTGGGAGGCACCTCCGGAGACCGGAGCAGACCTGAAGGAATTGCCTGACGCCAAGGAACCCCTGGGAGCCGAGGACTTAGAGGAGCTACCCTCTGCAGAGGAACTCTCAGACTTGCTGCCAGTCAACAACGAAGGACTGGCGGGCCTGCCGTGGGCTGAGTACCCCAGCAAGTCAGAGGAAGCAGCGGACAGGGGAAGGAAGTGGCCCAGGGGCAGCCTGCTAGACAGTGGCTGAGTTAGGGGCAAAAACCCCCATCAGCGTGTTACGGCGGGAGCCACACTGATTCAATGGCACTGCTTTGCCACTGCTAGGGCCTTGGGCTGGGACTCAGTGGAGACGGGCGGGCCTGGGTCCCCCTTCACCTTGGAGGCGATATACTGCTTCTGTGCTTTCACCCCTGCTTCAGGGTTGAAGACCACCGTCTGCTTTACTGCCTCACCCTGCCTAAAGGTCAGGGGCTGGAGACTGTGCACCTGCCTCCCCCTGCCTGGGGGTTGGAGGCAATAGACTACTTACTTGCCCCACCCTGACTGAGGGTTGGCGCACCCATCTGCCTACTGACCTCACCCCGCCGAAGTGTTGGAGGCTGCCGACGGCGTACCTGCCGTGCCCTACATACAGACCAGAGTCCACCTGTCAGCCCGCTCAGCGTGGGGCCTGGAGCAAAAGACTCAGGAACAGGCATAGTTTATTTCCCCTTAAAAGAGGCGCAGTGGCCTTACTCGGAGCTTCAGCCCGAGGAAGAGTCATGGCGCCCTGGCCGGACAGTGCCACTGGCCAACACAATAACATCAGCCAGAAAAGTCTGTGAGATTAAAGCCCTCGTGTCCAAGCCTCCATACATGGTCTTCTACAAGGACAGGGTCTAACTGCGTCCTCACCCAGCCTTCCTTCTGAAGGTCTCGCAGTTCCATGTGAACCAGGACGTATTCCTTCCACTCTTCTATCTAAAGCTGTTACCAGAAGAATTTAGATAGTGTTAACTCTAAAAACTGCTGGTGTGGTGGTCCGCTCTATTGGAATTTCCAGAGAAAGTAACCTGCCTTTCCTTGAAAAGACATGGATACAGCCTTCCAATCAAAATAGGATACACAAGCTGTGATACTTTGAAAACAGATATAGTATTTATTTAGAAGTGACTGGTTACATTAAAATAGGAATAGAGATAGAAATACATACTGTAACAATACATCTATATTCTTAACACTATATAACTTGACACTATTAATCTAACAATAGTATACTTAACACTATATAAACCTTAAACATCTATCATCCAGCAAGCGTTAGCTAGGCGGTTGCTGGATGGGTAGAAAGGAAGAATCTCACTCAGACCACAGGCATCCAACTATACAGACATGCAAACTCAGGTAAGCTTTACTTACAAAACCTTTAATACACCCCTCTATTCGTCAGGAAGGTCCTTTGTGTTCTGTTCAAAGACTGCTAAGAGAGTTACCTCAGGCTCAGACACAGAGCGGGCACATAGGCTGGGTCTACACTGATGGCGGCAAATTTGCTGCCGTCAGATCTATTGCTTTGGATCGACTAAGCGGACTGTGTAGACCTGCTCAGTCGATCCAGCAAGTGACGCAGGAAAACCACCCCGGTAAATGGCGTAGCGCAGTGTCGAAGGGAACGCTGTTCCCTTCAACGCAGCACAGTGTGGACAGCGCGCAGAGGAGACGCCATGAAGTCGATGGGAGATACGCAAGTGACGTAAATCACTTGTGTATCTCCCATTGACTGCTGCCGAATCGCAAAGGTAAGTGTAGATCGGGCCTCAGTTAGCCTGGTTGTCTGTAAGCCCAGAGGTTCCTGTGTGGCTTCCTGATGGAAGGATTGCCTTGACTTAGACACAGAGCGGGGACTCAGTTAGCCCGGTTGCCTAAAGCCTAAGGTGCACCTTTGCTTTAGTGATGCTTACCGTTTAGATGGTCTCAACCTGCCCCAAAGGTCTGTCTGTCTTGTTCGTCTGTCCCGGATCGCCTCCTCTGCTGAGGTCAGCTCCCTTGTTCTCCTCAGATGTTCAGCTCCCTCTTTGAATTCAGCTCTTTCCGTTCATGTGGTCAGCTCTCTACCTGTGAGTTTAGCTCTCTACAAAACTTAGCCTGCTGACTGCGAGCTTTATGTACAGTTTGGTCACCCATGCTCAGCCAATCATCTTGAAGGCCACATAATATGCTAATTGGGTCATGCCTGCCATGTTAATTAGGTTCTGATGTAAAAATACTCTAAACCAATCAATTACTCAATATGCTAATGAGTCTTGCCTTCTATGCTAGGCGTGGCAGAGAGTGAGGAGGGAGGGGTTAGGAGTGAAAAGGGCATGCTCTTATCCCATGACTGCTTATTTTGCTTAAGAGTCTTTGATGAGGGACCTTGTCAAAGGCTTCATGAAAATCTAAGTACACTATATCCACTGGATCACCCTTGTTGACCTCCTCAGAGAATTCTAGTAGATTGACGAGGCATGGCTTTCCCTGACCAAAAACCACATTGACTCTTTCCCAATAAATCATATTTATCTGATAATTCTGTTCTTTATTATAGTTTCAACCAATTTGCCTGGTACTGAAATTAGGCTTACTAGCCTGTAATTGCCAGGGTCACCTCTGGAGCCTTTTTTAAAAACTGGTGTCACATTAGGCATCCTCCAGTTATCCGGTATAGAAGCTGGTTTAAATGATAGGTTACATACCACAGTTGTTAGATCTGCAATTTCACATTTGAGTTCCTTCAGAACTCCGGGTGGATACCATCTGTTCCTGGTCCTGGTGACTTACTGTTTTATGTATCTGTTTGTTCCAAAATCTCCTCTAGTGCCACCTCAATCTAGAACAGTTCCTCAGATTTGTCGCCTAAGAAGAATGGCTCAGGTTTGGGAATCTCCCTCATGTCCTCAGCCGTGAAGACCAATGCAAAGAATTCATTTAGTTTCTCCGTAATCACCTTATTCAGTAACAATGGCTCTTCAAGATGTGTGTCCCTGTGGGTGCTCCACAACCTCCCTCCTCCCATCTACTTTGGAGTTCTAACAGTTGACTCTTCAGTAGAGAAGGAGTTGAGGAAGGAATGCCCACACACGCTGGCTAGCCTCGTGGCAGGTGGGGAGCTGCACGTGGATGGCAGGGAGGGACTGGTACCAAAACTCTGATCAGCAGTGAGGGAGCCCAGACACACCTACAGTGGAGAACCCATAGGGACACATCTTGAAGAACCACTGTTACTGCACAAGGTGAGTAACTTCTTTTTTTGTAAAAGCTAACATGGTATACGTACTAGTGTACTTGTGGATTTAGGAAAAAGATGGGGCTGTTGAAAATGTGAACCTGTCTAACAATTGATGGCTTCTTAAAACGTCTTTCACCATACTAATTTGAACTTGGGTTGTATCTCAGAGAGGGATTTTGAAAATAAGTGGCTGAAGAAGTTGGATAAAAAGCTATCAACTGTTCCAAAGTGAATTTTGTTTAATCTTGGCTATGTTAAACATGCCCATAAGAATTAAAACTCAAGATTTACAACTGGTTATTTGCTAACATATATGTATAAAATTAAGTAGATAGTCTTAATGCTTGGGAGTATCTAACTGTTAATTTTTTTTTCTGCTAGTTTTTCACCAAAAGTCTTATTGTTCCCTCTCCTTGGACTGATCATGAAGGGAAGCAAGTTTCCCAGTTTCATTCCACTAAATGTAAGTTGCTTGTCTCTAAGTGTTTATTAATACCATGATTAATATATGATAACCATATACATATTAAACTTTCTAAAAAGTTACAGGCAACATGAATAGAAAGGAACATTGACTTAAGTGTGACCAGGATTTTCTTAATAAGTTAGGCTTCAGGGTTTTTCATTTCCAGTGAACTTGTCCTAGCTCTGATCTCCTGGTAATACTTTCTCATTTATAGTCTCATTGTCTAAATTCCACTGTGTGCCAAATGGCCGGCTTCTCCCTAGTGGGTCTCGCAGTTTTGCCTCTTGTAGTGGGCCAGGGTGTCACCGGTTACTCCACCTTCCCAGGGAGGGGGGTAGGGACCCGGGCCTACCCGCTCCTCCGGGTCCCAGCCCAGGGGCCCTCTGAGTAGTAGCTCTGTGCTGCTGGCACCTTACTTGCAGCTGCAGGCTTTTCCCCTGGGCTACTTTCCTCCCTCTGTCTTTCTGGCTTCTTGAGCCCCAGTAACTTCTTCAGGACTTCACCTCTCTCCTACACACCACTGTACTCTGTTCTGTTCTTCTCCACAACTCCACACACCACAATACTCTGTTCTTCTTCACACACTCCTCTGCTCACCATACACCTACTCCTTCAACTCCCACCCTGCCTCTCAGGAGTAGAGGGTTTTTATCAGACCCTACCCCTGGGTGGGGTCTTAATTGGTGTCAGCTGACACTAATTACCTTCTAGTGACTCTGGCTAGTCTATAGGGAATAAAGCCTGGATCATTCTAGCACTTACATAGTGCCCTTCTAGAACTTTCCCAGTGCCCTCTGCCCTTCCTATACCACAACTGTAATAACTGGAATTACCTTTTGCTTCATTCTCCTTTTCACAAAACTATCTAGTGATACTGATGCAGAATGGTTGCAGAATTTTTCACCTTAGAGGTAACTGCACTTTTTGTAGTGATTGCTGTCTGGCCAATTCAAATACTAAGGGATGAATAGTGCCTCAGAAATTTGGGTATGATAGCCTCCATTTTACTCATTTAGGATGAAAACTCATCAATTTGACAAAGCCTGAGAGAAATAGCCTAAGCTACTACACCAGGTGGGAGGGATGGAATCTTCGTTCAGTCTGTGGATCACTTGTGCAGCTGAACTGCAAGAGCTGTATTCCTACTATGTAGGTTTTTTGACCAGTGGATCATGTAGTTGCTAGATTATGACTGGGTCACATGGAAAGGCCCCGCCCTTGAACTATGACTGGGAAGAACTGTATTTTCCCTCTACTTGGCATGTTCCCTGCACAGCAGAAACCACAACTTGTGCTGTGTTTCGGGTGTTGCTTGCACTAGGGGAATATGATTTCTTCTCTTTTTATATTGGTTTTTACATCACTGTATCACCTGAGTATTTCCAGAGTGCAAACCTTGTTGCTCAGTAAAGTAGTATCTCCAGGTCTGGGTGCAAATTAGTTTTGAGTGTTTATTTAAGGAATTCAAACTGAAGAATAAGAAAGAGGAAATGCTATATAGTTGTTTAATGTGTTTAACTGAAAATAAATCTACTTGAAATTTGTAAATGCATCTAGTAACAAATGTAAGTTAATAAGTTATTTCACATTACAGCTGATTGAAAAAAGCAGATCTATATTGACTAGGAACATTGAACAGACTTATTTCATTGAACCCACCAAATTTTCTAGAGTTGGGTATTTTTTAAAAACCCCAAAATGTTTAGTTTTTTTGTTTGGTTTTTTTTTTTTTTATAACAATATAATCCAAAATAAATTTCAAAAGTCTTTTTGAAAAGAAAAATGGGAGCTAAGTGTTTCCCTGGTTTCTCCCATCACCCTCGCTGCCAATTTTTGGCAAAACTGACATAATTTGACAAAGCTTTTAGATTTTCAATAGAATTGCATTTTCTGGTGGAAAACTGCTACAGTGCAAGCTGTTCAGAAAAACTGGCGTAACCTTGCTCTGGCTTCTCTGACACTAATCTCTCTGAATTTTTTTAAAAATCTGTTCCAAATGTAATGCAAAATTTATGTACTAGTTTTGTGCTCTGAAAATATTTTGGTTTGATGTAAACTAATGTATTAAAATATTTTATTATAGCTAAATATTTTTTAGATGTTCCTCAGTACAACCGTACTAAATATATTTACTTTTACTGTTGTTATGTTTCAGAATGGTAAAACGCTTGAATTTAATCTTTAACTGAATTTATCTATATAAATGGTGTTTTACAGGCATAGATTTAAATAACATTTCACCGATTGGAAGACAGCTAAGTGTACAACCTGGGAAAAACAATGGTTGGTATAAAACTGTATCAAATGACACAATGAACTTGCATTCAAAGGAATATAAGACATTTTTATTTTAAACTGAGCCCCTTTTTAAAAACAAATTGGCCTCAATTCAGCAAAGGTGCTTGAGCACTTATCTAACTAAAAGCATGTGAGCAGTCTCATTCAATGGGATGACTTAGCGCTTAGTTAGGCATGTATTTACACTACTTTGTTACTATTTCTCTAGGAATAGCTCTGTCCTTAGACTTTATGTAGTATTGCACCTAATGCTCTGTTTATGCTTCGAAACCCAAATTACATACTAACAATTCCATTGTATATAAAGTTTCCTTAACATCCTGTCCCCTCTTGCCCCCCCAAAAGCTTTGGTATTAGATCACAGAACCTATTTTCTGAAGCCTTGCATACGTATGGTCAGAATACAGTGTACAGAATACACAAATATACAGCAAAATTTTCAAGCAGTATTTTGAAACAATTTCATTTTACATAAATGCATAATTTTCAGGGTATGCCATTGATTTTTCTTACCTGGCTTTTTTTTTTTTAAGGCCTTTCTCCCAGCTAAGGTAAGGCTGGACGTGGTGCCTTCTAGAGAGCTTGAATGTAATAATCCTTTTCACTTATCCCTGAGCCTGATTTGTTCCTTACACTGTAGCCAATTCAGGGCCCCAGACCTAATAAGCTTTTTTCCTTTTCCTCATGGCAACACATTGTTTCACTGATTCAACTAGCTATGGGTTAAATACCATTTGAAGTTAAACCTTTTACTTGCATGAGTTGATTAAGTTACTGTAGGCTAATTTAATGGTTTTTTTCATTGCAGCTGCTTGTCAGACAGTATTGTCGTTGCCTGTGGATTTTAACTTAGAAAAAATATTAGGTATGTCATGTGTTGAACTTTATGCATGAATGTTTAAATTGAAAATCTATTTTGTACCCTGCTTAGGGCAGAAGGTACAATGCACTGGAAACCTAGTGTAAATCAAAATTGAGTATTTCTAAAACTGCCCAAAGTACGAATGTTGTTTTAGACAGATAACAGCTCCTTGTCCCATGGAGCTCCTACCATAATTTAGACATAGCTCAGCAAGGAAAGATGAGAAACAAAAGGTGGAGGGATGAGGAATGGTAGGATAATGATAAAAGTATACTGTTACATAAAAATTGTATTTTTCTAGTTAAAAAGATAGTATGTTAAAGTACAGGCTTGGAAGTTAGTAGTGGAAGACTAATAGTCTCAATTGCTGGATTGGGTTTGCATGACTTTCGCAGGAATTTAAAAACTGCGTACAGTAACCTGATGTTTCTTATTGGTATAATAGAAAACCACATGTCTTGAGTAAATGAAAATAGCCGTAACCTTTTAGGTTACACAGACTCAGAAGACTGCATTCTGTTTGCACTGTACTCTGTCCTATCTAAAGGAAATGTTAGCTCTCTGAAAGACTAATGAAACAGGCGTTATATAACAGAACTGGGATAAGAAGAGCTCAGTAAGCTATTCTAGACCAGTCCATTTTTATCCTTTACCTGTAGTTGATGCCACATAGTTTACATGAGTTACTACTTCCTAGTCACATCCACTGTGTGACTGATGCAAACAACCTGTCAGGTGCTGCTACAGAGCTGCAGCTAGACACTGCAAAGAAAGCTGTTTCCGGACCCAAGAGAGGGTGGGATGGAGTCAGCTTCCAGGTGTAGAATGTTCCTTTCAGTCTGGCTTATGATGGTGTGGCTTTCAACTCATAGCAACCCAATGGATGAAATATTTAGAATTTACAACTTACTGCAAATAAAATTACTTGTCTGTATCCCTACTGTGTTTTTGTGACTCCTTCCCATCTCCAAACTACATCACTGACGAAGAGATTGTTGGATGCGGTGGGATTTACCCTTCTCTTTTGAGAACAAGAGCCTGATAAATCATTTTCTATTCCTGATAGAACTCTACAAAGTGGCTCTTAAATTTTATCTGTCTCCACCTGTGCTTCATCAATGATTTAGATAATGGCATACAGAGTATACTTATAAAGTTTGTGAATGATACCAAGCTGGGAAGGGTTGGAGGACAGGATTAAAATTCAAAATGATCTGGACAAACTGAAAAAATGGTCTGAAGTAAATAGGAGGAAATTCAATAAGGACAAATGCAAAATATTCCACTTAGGAAGGAACAATCAATCTCTCGCATACAAAATGGGAAATGACTACCTAGGAAGGAATACTGCAGAAAGGGATCTGCGGGGTCATAGTGGATCACAAGCTGTGATATGTGTGTGTAACACTGTTGCAAAAAAGCAGAAATCATTCTGGGATGCATTAGCAGGAGTGTTGTAAACAAGACAGGAGAAATAATTCTTCTGCTCTACTCCACGTTGATTAGGCCTCAACTGGAGTATTATGCCCAGTTCTGGGTACCACATGTCAGGAGACTAGTCCAAATATATGGGAAAAATCACATTACAATGCATTTTAATAAACCCAGTGCTTATGGGGGAAAAAGCATTGATTTTTATATTAACCTTGTTATAATGCTGACTAGCCCAATGCCCATAGCATGGATAAAATTTTATTAATCATTTCACCTCTTACAGAATTTGGTGTCTATTTATGGTCAGGGACCCTAGTTTTCTGTGATTATAAAACCCCAAAATTCTCTGATGAAAAATAACAAAAATCTGTGCGTTTTTTTTTCTGTGATTAAAGTGAAACAGTGAACTTTAGTTTCTGTAGCCACAATAGATACAGGTATCAGTTGAAGATGGTGTTCTATTAATATATAGTGGTAGCCCATTTATCTGAGCCTCCATTAACTGGCTCTCTGTATTAACTGAACTACTAACTACCCAGGGCTGACAATGGCAGGACTCAGCTGGTCAGTCCTGGGTGGCTGGGGCTCCGCTGTCAGTGCAGCGCAGGCCTGATCGCCTGAGCATCTTCCTCCCCCATCTTAAAATAAGGGATAGAAAGGTCTTTGCCAATTTTCCTGATTATTCCAATTTTTGATTATCTGATTTGGTCCCTGTCCCAATTAGATCAGAAAGATGGGGTTCCTCTATAAATATAAAGTGCATTCAAAAATCAAACAAAAGGGGGAAGTTGCATTCATTGAGTGAGTGACACTGTACTTTCAGTAAAATTTAGTTAATGGTGAAAAAATAAAAGCATTAACTAAATGTAAAAACTAAAGATTCCCTGCAAAAACCCAAATTCTGCCTTTTCCCATGAGAAACGGATTTCTAGGATCCCTGCTTATCCCTGGCTGTGCAGACAGGCTCCCAGTTTCCTCCTTTCCCCTTTTTCTGTAGACAGAAGAAGAAAGACAAGACTGGCTAATTCAACTTGCAAACAAACTTTTTCTTTTTTTTTTTCTTTAGGCGAATATTTTAGAACAGATGAATTTGCAGACCAGTCTCAGGAAAGTCTAAGCTCCTCATCACTTAGAAGAAAGCTGTTTTTAGATGAGAATGGAAGTGTATCTGAGAGTTTGTCTCTTTGTCCACCAAATCCTTGTAATAATCCGCCAGCATCAGTTGGAGTGCTGTGTTCAATAGATATCTCTCCAGCCCGATGCAGAAGTCCTTTAGAAACATCTAGTTCAGTAAGAAGCCTGTTCATTTTATTTGTGTATGTATTGATTTAGCTGATGCACATGAAATTCTTAAAGCAGCTCAGCCACTTCTGAGTGTCTCATCAGATTTCACCAGCTGAAATGCCACTTTTGAATAGTCTATAAAACTGAAGTAATTAAAAAATGGTGTTTAATGCCAAGACTCCTGGTCAAATTCCAGTTTGGGAACTAAATTGTTCCTAACTAAATCTTCAGTTTTATGCTTTTATTTAACGGCCTATCAATCTGTTGTGTGGCACTGATATTCATTGTTAAAGAGCTGCCATTTTCTCTGCCCAATGATGGCTGTGTCTCAGTGATATTGAGATGAAAGAGGGAGAGGAAATAATTCCTGTATGAGTAGCTTGTGAAGTCTCTGGGATCCTTTGGTATGGGATGCACATCACAGAAAGACTTTAATTGTTGAGAACATACTGTAGTCATGCCTTTGTAAACTCATGAAGTTTGCATACCAAAAGTATCATGTTAGTCATTGGCTTGATTAGTACCTAAAACACCATTTGGTGTGAACAACTGCTCTGGTTGCTTTCCCTTAAAGTTGATCTGCAAAGGAGAAAGATTTGTGCTCTTTTTCTTTTTCTTTTTTTTTCCTGCTATGAAAGGCATAAATGACACAGTGTACCTACAAAGGGGGTTATTTTAAGCTTGTTTTAAAAAAACACTTTGGAAATATTGGGAATGTAAATTCCTTCTTCCTTGGGTTTGCAGAGAACTTCTTGGTCTGAGTGAGGTTGTGAGCTTTCTTTAACCCTTAATTGAAAGGAGGGTGTTGCATATGTTAAAGATTCATTCTCCAAACAATTGTTAACAAAAAGTTTAACAATCTGAATAAAAATCGCATCCTTTCTCAAACAGGGTTTGTTTGCTTGATGTCATAAACCTACTATATCTCTAGTAATCCATAATATTTCAGGAAAAAGTAGGCAAAATATGTTTGATTTTTCAAAAAAGATTAGCAGAATGTTTGAGGAACTCTTTAGTTATTTAGGGCTGTCAAACGATTAAAAATAATCACGGGATTAAAAAAGTCACGATTAACCAATTTTAATCGCGTTGTTAAACAATAATAGAATACCAATTTAAATTTATTATAAATATTTTGGCTGTTTTTCTATATTTCCAAATATATTTATTTCAATTATAATACAAAGTGTACAGTGCTCACTTTTTATTTTTTATTACAAATAGTTGCACTGTACTTTCAAGTCTACAAATTTGTACATCAGTCTGTAAATTTATATTATGTAAAAGTTAACTCTTATTTTTTCTTAAAGGGTCAATTTTCTTCCAGTCCTATTCAGGGAGGTACAAGAGCATACAGTCTGGGAAGCATAACCAGTCCCACATTTCCGGAGAGGTCCCCTGCAAATATTGCTTCCCCTACTTTTTCTCCAATTGCTTTTCAGATAAGAAAGACCCCATTGTCAGGTATGGTTTGACTACATACAGTTTCCTTTCATGCTTTCATCCTTGTATTTCTTGTGGTGAAAAATCTGATCCATCTAGTGGCAAGTGCTGGGCTTGATAGACCAGTGGTCTCATCTAATATTGCATATGGTATGTTTAGTGTATGTTCATGTAGGTTATGTTCAGTGTAAATGTATAAAATGTTTTCCTCAACAGAATTACTTAAAGTGCAAAAAAGTAAATTAGTGGAAAAAGGAATCGTGAAACTTAAAGGGATCAATATTATCTGAGAAGGAGGGTTTTGTTTGAAGCTATGTATCAAAAATAAAATGAGCAGTCAGAATTATGATCTAATTAAAAGGGTTCAGAGGGACATAGTAGAAAAATTATTTTGATAAAGCGTTGGTATCTTAAATTTGAGCCCTGATCTCCATAGCTAGATTGAGTTGAGATGAAATGAATTCACTACTTTAGTGAATTCATAGTGGATACTTATCCATCTCAGAACCCATGATTTGTTGTAATTTGGCAATATTGTTGGTTTGTGTTCTGGAAAAGCTCAAGCTATTTGCATAGCTAATTCAGTCATAACCTATGGGATACTTCGGCAAAGCTGTATAAAGACTGAATAGCTGTCATCTACTCTGTCTGATTAAATAAAGTTCTGATAA
Source organism: Mesoclemmys tuberculata (assembly GCA_007922155.1). NCBI lineage: Eukaryota > Metazoa > Chordata > Testudines > Chelidae > Mesoclemmys > Mesoclemmys tuberculata. The sequence continues at coordinate 36,807,992 of ML675618.1, read as the reverse complement.
TGTTCACCCTCAAAAAGCTTTTGTAGAACTAATGAGTTCTGAGAAATCTACAGTCCTTGCCTACTATGAATTTTAGGTTATTGAACTGGAAGCCTTTTGGGGTAAGAACTTTTTATTTTGACAGAATTTGGTACTGCCATTTGAAAACCTGGTCTCTGCTGTAGCAGACCCAGTCAGAGAAAGCAAGTGGGTAAGTGGGGTTAATATTTTAAAATACAATGGCTAAATAACAATATGTTTGACAAGTAGAACCTCTCAAAATATGTTTTCAAATGTCCTTAACGCCAGGAGAAGATATTCAAGAGAAGCACGACCTAGTGTGGCTGTTATTGTTGTAGAGACTTCTAGTCCTAAAGTTCAAACTGTTAGCTTTTTCTGCATCTGATATCTAAATAATTGATTTATTCTGTTTTTACTATGGACAGAACAAAGAAAGTTCACTTTTCGTTCTCCTGATGTTCCTTCTGCACCAGTCTCAAACAGAATGACATCCCCAAGTACTAGAAGTCCTTATATAGATGGCTGTTCTCCAATTAAAAATTACTCTCCTATGAGACTTGGAACATGCAGAGGGACTGCACCGTATCAAACTTCCCTCATTAGGATACCATTTACCCTTGAAAATCACAATGAGGAGGGAGAAGACAAAGAGAATGCCCCACCTGCAGAAGTTCTGTTACCACAGATGGACACTGGGATAAATTTACAGCAGCAGGGTGGCGATACTTTTGCACATGGTACACATCTAGTTGTGGCGACTGTATCTATTTCACCAGATCACTCTGAAGCTTGTGAACAAGGACTGGTATCGCTGCACGATATAGAAGGTTTAAAGGAAAATAATACTGTTGATATGGTTGATCCAGCTGAGGTGTCAGATGAGAACACCTGGGTTAAGGAATGTGTTAGTAATAGCAGTATGCCAATGACCAGCTTCATGACAGGAATTACTTTCAATATTGAAAGCTCTCGCATGTGCATGTCGCCTCTTGCAGAAAGCAGTGTAATTCCTTGTGACAGCAGTAGTATTCAGGTAAGAGTTTTTGTTTTTGTTTAAACAATTTAGTAAATTATACCCCAAGTTTAATATTAATCTCTTGATTTTCCCTTTTGTCTCTCTACCATTTTGGATATACGTCCTTTCTATCACCTCTTACTTAATGGGGTATAAATACTGAATTGGGAGACTTCAAGCTTTTTCCATATGACTGAAAATATTTCTTGTGCTACCACAGTAATAAATTTAGATTAGTCCAAAATTACTTTGATTCTGGTTGACCAATTTATCATCTCCTTTTGTTACTAATGAATCTGCTGTGGTTAACTAAATTATTACAGAATACAGCCTTCTTTTGCTTTTTAAGTCACAAATAGATTTTCCATTTTATTTAAGCCTGCAGTTGTATTATCTTGTACACATGCACATCTAGCCAAATCACCTTGGATAGAAAGTCTCCAAGGAAGTCCTGGTTCTTCTTCAAGTGCTTGCTCATGTCCATTCTGATTTTAGGTGTGGTTGTATGCGGCACATGCACCGGTGCTGAAGTTTTTCCCCTAGTGGTAACCATAGGGCCAGCTCTTGTGCCTTCTGCAGAGGCGTGCGTATGTGCTCGTATGTAGGGCGCTGCTGGCCCTACTCCCTTCCAGTTCCTTCTTACTACCCGTGAGGGTGTTGGAACAACTCTCTTGCTCTCGCAAGTCTTCATTTTCCTAGTGGTTTCTTGCTTTCCTAGTTTTTACTGTTTAAAATTGGTCATTTAATAGTTATTCTGTTAGTTAGTAAGTAAGTTCACAGGGTCAGGGCATGGCCTGTTCTCTGGGATTTAAGCCCTGTGCTTCTTGCAAGAAGCCTATGCCACTGTGCGACCTGCGAGCTGTTTAAGATGCTTGGAGAAGCGCACCTCTCTGTGAAGCGTAAGATCTGTAGGAGATTTTGCCCGAGAGCCAAGAAGGACTGGGACATTAAGACTTAAGGCCCTTCTGATGGAGGCGATGCTCAGACCAGTGTTGAAGCCAAGATTGGATTTGGGACCAAGTATCGCAGCATCATTAAAAAGCACGCCTCCAGCATCGGAGTCAGCCCCACACCGCTCACCTGGTGCCAAAGAAGTGCCAAAAGGTGCATCCAGAGAGGGGAGGGCTCACCGGCTCTAAAGCTGACTAAGAAAACTTCAGGGAAGCTGGAGTCAGCTTGGAGACCCTGTCTTCCCAGACAGACATCAAACCAGCACTCGTGCTGCTGACTCCAGGGAACCGCTGTGGCCCGCACCACCTATTAGTTCCTTCCACACCTGAGGTATTCCAGGTGATGGAGGACCTGTTGGCCATGCTGGTGCCACCTACACCTCAAGAGGGTAGGCTTATGTACCGAGGAGCAGACACCCCAGCCGGGGATTCACTGAAAGGGATGCCTACGTCAGCACAACAGCCTTATCCCCCATCAATTGGTCATTGTTCGCTGACCTCAAGGCGGTGGAACCGTGCCAGGAATCTGGTTCGGGCAGACGGTCTCCGGGCGCTAGGCACTGATCCCCAGAGCATTGGCACCGCTCTACTGAGTATCGGCATCAATCTTTGGAGCCCCAAAGTTCGCTGAGCCTGTGTTGTTGTGAATCATCAGCAGGCAACAGGCCACTGGAATCCCAGTGCTGCTCAAATCCTTAAAGGAATTCAAAGGACGAATTGCGTTCGAGACATGGCTAATGCTCTAGCTCTGGACACTGCTTCCTGACACCAGAAATCGGGTGTAGAGATGTGGAGAAACAAGTGGCATCCACACCCACCAGAGTCGTCAGAATATACCTCCTTGGACTCGGGGGAGGAGGTTAAAGTCCCCCTGAAGGGGCAGACTGCAAAGCCCCTCTCCCTCTTCCTCATGCCACATCAGATAGGGGGATGGCCTCAAAGACAATGGACTGGACCTTGGCAATATTGGAACCCCTGGGGGCTCCACTATTCTGCAGTGCCCTACTCACTCTAGTCTACAGGAACTTCGGTGCCATGGTCTTCAAAAGTCCCCGCTTCCATACTGGCTTTAAACGTTGACTTGGAGCAGAGAGAGTTGCTGTTAGGAAGTCCATCTGTGACCACCCCGACTAAGGAAGAGGTGCCAGCAGCCCCTTAGCTAGGGGGCTCCCCAGATGAGGCAGTAGCGGTCTCCATGCAAGCAGGCCCGCTGGACAGTTATAGGTCGCACCAAGACCTACTGAAAAGAGTAGCAGCCAACCTGGGCCTTAAGATAGAGGTGCTTAAAGAGCCCGTGGATGAGATCTTTGACATCCGCAGCACCTTCTATGGTGGCCCTCCCAGTGCATGAGGAAATAGTGGAACTGGCTAAGGCTTTGTGGGAAACCCCAGCATCTCTGCCTCCCACGTCCAAGCAGGCAGAAGTCCAAGAAGTACTAAGTGCCTGCTAAGGGTTTTGAATACCTATTATGCAGCCATCTCAGGCTTGCTGGTGGTCGTGGTGGCTAAAGAGCACGACAGGAGGGGTAAATGAGCTACAGTCCAAAGAATAGAGAGACAAAGAAAATGGACTTATTTGGTTGGAAAATTTGACAGCAAGACTACAGTAAGGGTATCTAACCAGCAGACGTTGCTGGGGTGATACCACTTTAACATCTGACAATTGCTGGAGAAGTTTACTAACTCCTGTCCTCAGTCCTCCAAACGAGTTTGAGGCCATCCTAGAGGGCTTCCCTGCTGGCGACTTCAGATGCGACAGACTTGGCAGCATGGGCAAATGGCCTCCACTGTGTCTATGATGAAGGCTTTGAGGCTCCATTTGTCTGGTCTCTCGACATAAGTCCAGCAGTCCATCCAGAACCTTCCGTTTGGTGCCACATTGTTTGCAGACCTGACTGATTCCAGACTACGTGGTCTGAAGGACTGTAGGGCCACATTGAGCTTGTTGGGCCTCTGTACCCCATCCTCCAGAGAGGAGACACTTCACAGCAGCAGTGCTTTGGAGGCCAGTCCAGATGGGAGCCTTATAGAAAAAGCCAAGGCTATAAACGTCACTGGGGCAATTCACCAGTATCTACTTCAAAACCAGGCCCGAGCCACCATTCCTCAGGTGGAGAGGCTTTTGAAGGTGTGCCCAAGGGCTACCGACCAGTTTATGCTCGAGATCCAGTGTCCTATCTCTTTTCCTCCTGCCTTGCCTCTTTTCTCCTGGCCTGGATGGCCATTATGTCGGATTGCTGAGTGTTGAACACGGTGGCTACTGGCTACACCTTTCAGTTTACCTTGATCCCTCCCTTCCACTCTCCTTCCCCATCCCTCTTCAGGGACCCCTCTCATGAGCAACTCCTCATCCAGGAGATACAAACCCTCCTGGAGACAGGAGTGGTGGAGGAGGTTCCTCAGAATCTGAGGGGCAAAGGATTCTTTTCATAGTATTTCCTGATCCCAAAGGCAAAGGGAGGCCTGAGACCCATACTAGATTTAAGGGCTCTAAACAAGTTTCTCAATAAGTTAAAGTTTCGTATGGTATTCCTAGGAGCCATCATTCTTTTTCTGGATGTGGGCGACTGGTTCACTGCCCTTGATTTAAAGGACGCTTATTTTCATATCTCTTATCTTCCCGGGCCACAGAAGGTTCCTGCGGTTTACAGTGGGCACGTGACATTACCAATTCATGATCCTGCAATTTGCCTTTTCTGCTGCCCCCTGCGTTTTTACCAAATGTATGGCAGTAGTAGTGGCTCATCTCAGGCACAGGGGAATGTAGGTGTTTCCTTACCTGGACGATTTGATCATCAGAAGTCGCAACAGACCTGTTCCCTTGAGCAACATATGAGTCATGAGAGACATGTCAGTCTCTGAGCCTTTTAATAAATGAACAGAAATCGTCACTTACGCCTGTTCAGAGAATAGAGTTTGTGGGAGAGGTCCTGGACTCCATCTAAGCCAAAGCAGTACTGACCAACACCAGATTCCAGGCGATGATGGAACTTATAGCCAGTCTACAGGACCACCCGATTACCATGGAGAGGTATGCCTCAGTCTCCTGGGGCATATGGCAGCTTGTACCTATATGGTCTGCCATGTGAGGCTGTGTTTGCAACTGCTCCAAATGTGTCTGGCCACAGTACGTTCCCCGTCAAGACACCCCATGGACAGGGTTCTCAAATCCCTCTCCCCCCCACTTATCTCCCTGTCATGGTGGTTGAACCCCATCAGGTACAAGCAGGAATACCCTTCATGGCCCCGAGACCAACACAGTCCCTGGTCTCTGATGCCTCAGACATGGGGTGGGGAGCTCACCTCGTGGTCTTCAGGAATCAAGGTCTCTGGACCAGGGAGAAGTTAACTGCTCACATAAATGTCAAAGAGCTCAGGTCTGTCCGGCTGGCCTACGAGGCATTTCTGCCACACCTGTCCAACAAGGTGGTGTGGGTCCTCATAGACAACACAGTGGCAATTTACTATATCAACAAGGAAGGGGAGGCCAGATCCTCAGCCCAGTGTTGGGAAGTCATGCATCTCTAGGACTTCTGTGTGGAGCACAACGTTCTACTTGAAGCGGTCCATCTGCTGGGGCTGAAGAATACCCTAGTAGATCATTTGAGCAGATCCTTTTGCTCTCACCATGAGAGGTCACTCCACCAGGAGGTGTCGAACTGCATCTTCCCCACCTGGAGAGCTCTCCAGGTGGACCTGTTTGCCACCAGGGAAAACAGGAAATGTCTGCTTCTGCTCTCTCCTGGGGTCGGAGGACAGCTCCTGGGTGGACACTTTCCTTCTCTCGTGGTTGAGGGGTCTCCTGTATGTGTCCCCCCCACCCCCCCACTCCTCAAATACCTCTTGTGCACAGAGTTCTGGTGAAAGTCAAGAGGGACAAAGCACGAGTCATTCTGATAGCCCAGAGTGGCCTTGCCAGCACTAGTTTGGGATGCTATTGGATTTCTCGGTGGCTCGTCCTTGGTCTCTGCCACTGCGCCCGGACCTCATTTCCCAGGATGGGGATCGGTTACTTCACCTGGACCTAGCCTCCCTGCATCTGATGGCATGGCTGCTGCATGGCTGAACAGGGAAGAGCACTACTGTTTGACCCAGGTCCAGAGAGTGCTGTTAGAAAGTAGGAAGCCTTCCACCAGGGCATCTTATTTAGCAAAATAGAAGTGCTTCACCTGCTGGGAAGCCTGTCAGAATGTATTGCCAACAAGTCTCCTATACGGGTAATCCTGGACTATTTGCTTCATTTAAAGCAGGAATGCTTAGCCTTTTCATCAGTAAAAGTTCACCTAGCAGCAATATCGGCACACTTCCCTTCCCCCTCACTTCCCCCCAGTGCAGGGCAGATTGATTGATTTTTTTTTTTTTCCCCTCCCGTGAGATGACAGCTAGATTCCTTAAAGGGCTGGAGAAGCTCTTCCCTCCAATTAGTGAGCTGGTTCCCCAGTGGGACCTGAACATTGTCCTGTCCTGACTCACTTCTCCGCCTTTCAATCCGTTGGCCTCCTGCTCGCTCACGCACTTGTCCTGGAAGGCAACCTTTTTTAGTAGCAATCACTTCTGCATGCAGTGTTTCGGAGATCAAAGCCCTAACCTTGGAGCTGCCTTATATGGTGTTCTTCAAGGACAAGGTCCAGCTCTGCCCTCATTATGTATTCCTCCCGAAGGTAGTTTCCCGCTTTCATGTTAATCAGGACATCTTCCTGTTGGTGTTCTGCTCTAAGCCTCACAGCTCTAGTGAAGAGAGACCTGCACTCCCTCGATGTAAGGAAGGCTCTAGCTTTTTACATTGATAGGACCAGACCGTTCCACCGCTCCACGCAGCTCTTTATAGCGATTGCTGACAGGATGAAGGGCAAACCAGTCTCCTCGCAGCAAATATCATCCTGGATTACAGCCTCTATTTGTGCCCGTTATGAACAAGCTGGAATCGCACATCCAGCATCAGTCAGCCCACTCTGCAAGGGCCAAGGAGTCTTCAGCAGTTTTCCTGGCACATGTGCCTATTCAGGATATTTGTCGGACCACTACATGGTCAGCCATACATATCTTCACGTCCTATCATGCCTTCATGCAGCAAGCTCGGGACGACGTGGGATTCGACAAAGCGATACTGCACTTTTCACAGCCGTGAACTCCTGCCCACTTCCAGAGACACAGCTGGTGAGTCACCTAAATCAGAAGGGACATGAGCAGCACTCGAAGAAAGAACAGTTACTTACCTTATAACTGTTGTTCTTTGAGATGTTGCTCATGTCCATTCCATGACCGACCCTCCGTCCCCTCTGTCGGAGTTTCGGCAAAAGGAAATGGAAGGGAGGGGGGCTTGCAGCGCCCTATATACAAGTGCAGTACCACTAGGGGAAAAACTTCATGCACTGGTGCATGTGGCGCGCGCACACACATACACACCTAAATCAGGATGGACAGAGCAACACATCTCGAAGAACAACAGTTACGAAGTAAGTAACCATTCTTTTCTGAAGGTAGTGAAGTTGATAATTCAGTTGTGATGGTATTAGTAGGAACTGTCCTGCTGATATCTTAATATTTGAAAAAGTTTTTTTAGTTGTGACCATTAAAATTTCAATGGGCATGTACTTTAACACACAGATATTTCCAGTTTGCTTATTGGACCTCCCTGAAATTTCAGTCCGATAATGAATAGTTTAGGACAGAAGTGACTCTGAGCATGCATTGTTAAACAGCTGCCAGATATCACCGTTAGATGTGACTGCATTTCAATAGTTCATATTTTCACCACTGATACGTGTAACATGACAGATTGTTTACAAATATTTCATAATCCTTGTATATTGTATGTGCTATGCAAATATAAATTAAATTAAGTAATGCACAAGAAATAAGTGATCTTCTCTGAAACAGAGTACATAGAATTTTAATTCCTGGCTTTTGTTTCTAGGTGGAAAGTGGCTATAATACACAGACATGTGGAAGCAGTATTATGGAAACAGTTGGGGCTGAGAACAGTTGCAAAGACAATAATGCACATTCTTATGAGGCTCCGAACAAATCTCAGCTTTCCAAAAGTAAGGTAGGAAATGCATGGAATACATAAGATATTTCCATTTCCAATATCCATTCCTTGTTTCCTTCCAGCCTTCCTTTACACCACTCTCTGCTAGTTCAAGAGTTTGACAGATTATTTTTGAGAACTTGTAGGAATTTGTAGATAGCAAATTTATTTGATCTTAGTGTCAAGTACTAAAGTAAGAATATTATCTATAAAATAAGGGAAAATATATGGACAATCTCTTCATTGTAAAGTTCACACGTTCTGATGATGGCATAGGCACTGGGGACTTGGGGGGAGAACTTGGCCCAAAGCTCTTTGGCGAAAGCATTGATGAGAGTACAATTGGACAACATACCATCCCTGGGTGTTTTAACAGTTCCATGGTATTGATTTGATTGTACATTGAGGAATGTCTCTCTAAGAGAATTTTGCAACTTTGATCCATTTTCCAGCTCTTCCTGACATCTAAGACGTCTATACTTCCACTTGTGGATCTCATCGTATGGAAGCAAGGGAAAGCAACAAACATATAATGCAGTTTCTGAGGATAGTGAAGGGGGTTATATTAAACTCAAACAAAGGGGAACTCTTCAGTTCTTGAAACGATTTTATGTATTCATCTTTTGGTGTGCCTATGCCCTGTATGCATGAAATCAGATTATTTTGCGAAGCAGTGTCTGTTGTGGCTGAGTGCCCTCACACATCCCCATCCAAGTCAGAGTAGGCCCAACTGCCCTTCAGTTCGTTCTTACCATCCATAGCTGTGAGATGGAACCCTGCAGTGTTTGCATCCCTACGTACTTTATGAAGCAAATAAACACATCTTTACACTGTCAGGTGTTAAATTAGTTACTGATGGTATGTATAAGGTTGGTACCTTTGTTGGCAAAAACACTCCCAAGCTTCTGTTAGTGTTAGGAATTCTTTCTTCTATGCCTGAACCAAAGGCTACATCTACACTTGGAGCTGGGCATGTGATTACCAACTTATGTTAATAGCATGCTAAAGACAGTGGTGGAGCGTGGCAAGTGGCAGCATGTGTTAACCGTGCTGCACATGTATGCACAGAGTTCAGGTGGGTTTGTATTTGACATGGCTAGCCTATGCTGCTACTTGCTGCTGCCTGCGCTACCACAGCTACATGTTTAATACTATGTTTAATGTGTTAGGCTGATAAAAGCTAGCACAAGTATGTCTTTGCAAGCTGGGAATCACACCACCAGCTCATGGAGTAGACATACCGAAAGTTTTCTGACTACAAGAGCTGCTCTTCATGTGAGGCAGCTGTGCCCTTTAACAGTAGTCACTCAAGATGTCTTTTTTTGCCTCTGGAATAAGCTCATCAGAGAGAAGTGCTCTGTCGTTCCTTTTCAAAAAGGACATGGAAGGACTTCTTCTTTCAGACCATTTTATGAAGCCCGCTTCAGATTGATGCAGAAAAGACCTTCCTGGACCTGAACTGACTGTGCAGGAGGGTTCCAGTGAGCCTTGGCTTAAATGAGTTCTCAGACTCTAAGTCTAAGATGATCTCGCTGCAGAGATAGGCAAAGTTACCAAATCCTCCTTAAAATCTTCCAACGAGTAGGGAAGAACACAGCTCCTTCAGGGAGCAGAAGTGCAAATTGCCTTCCTCGGGCCATAGCAAGAAGAGGCACAAATCTCCGTACTTAACTCCTTCAAAGGATAGCTCAGCCTGGAATGGGTCCTGATGACACCCAGAAGAACATGGGTCATAACCAATGGTACTAGCTGTAGTAGAAAGTGAGAGCCTGTGGCTTGAGGCCTAGTTTTAATAGGCAGGGTCTGAAGCCCGAGCTAAAGTAGTTGGGCCCTGCTGTTATAAAGCAAAGCTAGCAGAAGTCAGCCTGTAAACATGCTGGCAAGTTCACAGTATCTGGCAAGAACAGAATTAGTATTGCAAAAACGCACATTCCTAAAGAAGTACTAGGCACAGAACACTCATGCAAGCACATTCCAGAAAGGTGTTACCAGAACAACTGAATACCAGAATTGGTACAAGCGCACTCCCCAAAGACATTGAGAACATATTGTACAAGGTAAAGGGTGGTATCTCACTGCCTCAGAGGGGCACTGTGTAACTTGTTTGTATCCTGTAAAAGAGAGTCCTGGAGAGGCTATCTTTAGCTGGCAGAGTGTGGAATGGAAAGTCATGACGTTCAGTGTCCGTTGTCACAGGCATACTTGTCCTAGTGTAACTCTAGCGTCTGCGGGGAGCTAGCAACGTGCTTCATTGGCAATATACCTGGCCTGGTGCCTTTGCTACTGAAACAGAGTCTGTGGATTTCTCAGGCAGTTCGATCGGAGTCTACTGTGCTGGCTATCTGGCCAGAGCCAGCGCAGCTTACACACACATGCAGTCAACACCTGATAACACTGGCTTATGAAAAGATTCACGCCATGCCCTCTACCAAATCTTTGGTACTGATGTTGACTCACTCAGTATTGATGATCTTGGCATCTGAGGCACTTGGAATTGTCCCCAGGGATTCTTGAATTGCCAAGGAAGAGACAAAGATTTCAAAGGAGGAGACTTTTGGGCTCCCTCCTTTCCACTTGGAACCCTCTGAACATTTTGAAGCAGTCACTTTGACGTCTTGGTGAATAGCAGTTTTGTAGAACATTTGGAGGATCTTTACCCCTCCTCTCTTCTCTTCTTTTGGGAACTGCATTGGACATTTTTGACAGGGCTGGAATCTCTTCAGGCTGAGTTCTAGAGATCACTGAGGAATGGTATTTCATACAATTTCTGAGCCTTCCTATTCCCCGCCCCCATTTCAGAGACCCTTCTCACAAAATCTGCTACAGCAGGCCTCATTTTTACATCTTGGAACAGTGGAAAAAAGTTCCTCTGCAATACAGGGGGAGGGGTTTTATTCCAGTTATTTTCTAATCCCAAAGAAAAAGGTGATTGGTTCTGGACTTGAGATGACTCAGTGCCTTCATCCACTCTGAATCCTGTCTTTAGATCGCCAAGACTGGTTGGTGGATCTTGACCTACAGGATGCTTACTTTCATATCACAATCCACCCAACATAGTACCTGAGATTCCAAGCAGGGAATTTCAATTAGCAGTACAGTATTCTGCCCTTTGGATAACTGATGTTGCTAAGGGTCTTTACTACTTTACCACTAGGCAGTAGTGGCAGCTCACCTGGCGCAGGGGGGAGGGGAAAGGAATACCTTGATGACTCCCTCAGTTGAGGGAGATTCCATCCTTCAAATCTTCAACCATATTGGGCCTAAGAAGCAACAAAGAAAAATCATCCATAATGTCAATTCAGAGGGTAGACTTCATAATGGCAGTGCCACAATTAGGACATATTTTCCCCAGGACAGATTCCACACCATAGTGAATCTCATCAACCAGCTACAAGTTTATCCTCAAACTACAGTGAGAATCTGCCTAAAACTGCTCAGTCATATGGCTTCTAGCATATATGTCACACAGCATTTCAGACTTCAGCTTTGCTCTGTGCCAGGGTGGTTGTAATCTGTATCTTCCACGCAAACCCATTACATAGATGTGAAAGTGCAAATCGCTTGAGGAGCCTTTTCATCGCTGAATTGGTGGAAAGATACCATTCAGGTATGCAAAGGAGAAATGTTCTCTTCATCTCTACCCATTTTGGTGATGGCCATTTTCACACTCACTTGTCCATGAAAATGTCCTTTTTAATGGCAATTATATCAGCCAGGAGAATAGAAAAAAATATAGGTACTTAATTCTGGTTCATCATATGCTATGGTCTGTAAGGAGGTCACCCATAGGCCCTACCCTAAAGGTTTACCTAAAGTATTCTCAGATTTACTGTTGAATCAAATGAGTCATTTGCCTGTTTTCTTCCCTAAACTCTGCTCCCACTTTAGGAAAGTTAGATTGCATATCCTGGATGTGCTCAAGGCTCTATCATTTTATCTGGATAGAACCAAATCTTTTAAACTTCTTGAGGTTGTAGCTTTTGCAGGAAGGATGAAAGGTTAAGCACTATCTACCTGGAGGGCATCTGGTGTCTACTTGCATTAGGGTTTGGTATTACCTAGGCAGATTAGATCCTTAGTGCAGGTTAGGGCTCATTACACCAGAGCTCAGGTAGATTCTGTGATGGTGTTGAAAATTGTACCCATCTCTGAAATCTGAAGGGCATCGGTGACCTGAGGAGCTGGTGATATATTTACATGACATTACTTCCTAGTTGAGGTATCAAGATCTGATGCCCATTTTGGCAGAGCTGTCCTGCAATTGATATGAGTAGATGCTGAGCAAGTGCATCCTATACATCAGGTCAAAGTTTAAGAGCCATCAGCAGTGAAAAATATATAGATAATCCAGCGAAGGAGCGAATGGTAACTTCAGGATGTCCATATGTATTCCATGACCTGTCCCCCTTCCCTACTACTACAGAGTCCTGTTATACCTGGAATCTGTATTTGTGCAGGAACTGAGGCTCTGCTCTGCTCTTTATTCCCTTTGGGGAGAAGGGGGGATACACTAGAGCAATCAGGACGTGCCTTTCCCGCAGAGAATTTTGCTGTCCAAAAGCTTCCACTCTCACTCACACAAAGTGCACATGCACCTGAAGTAGAAAACGGTTTTAAGAACTACAGCTACTGTGGGGGGGGGAGAGGAGTAACTGTTGTGTTTTTTGTTTTGTTTTTTTGTTTTTGTTTTTTTATTTTTCAAGAAACAGAAATGTTAAGCTAAGTGATGAAGGTAAAACTGTTTCACACTGGTAGGCTGAAACTTCCAGGACTTAATTCCCAAAACGATCCTTTATAACATGGAGGCAAGGTGGTTGAGGCAACATCTTTTATTGGACCAACTTCTGGTGGTGAAAGAGACAAGCTTTTGAGCTTACATGAGTGCTGAAGAAGAGCTCTGTGTAAGCTGCAACGCTTGTCTCTTTCATCATCAGAAGTCAGTCCAATAAAAGATACTACCTCCACCACCTTGTCTCTCTAATATCCTGAGACCAAAACCCTTTTATAACGAACTGATTCAAGTGAAATTAGGTCCGAATTATTACCTGAATTGAAATGAGGATTTTTGAAAGAATATTAAAAGAAATTTGTTTACAAACCTAGGAGTTTCCTGTTTTAAATCATCAAGACAATCCGCTGTTGAGAGAGAAGTCTCCAGAGATTCAACCATGTTTCCATAAAGTAAAAACATACAATAAAATATTCAATCAAAATGCGACTTGCAACTTTCCTACTTGGAAACATACCAATGAACATCAGATTCAGGGATTTCACAAAAATGGTATGTGGATTTTTATGGAGAACTTACAATGGTATTGGCTAGTACTGGTTAGTAGTTATCTTGTATGACGTGAAGAATGACAAGCACAGTAATACTACAACTGAGCTCAGGAAGCAGACCAAACTGCTGACCATTTGGTATGTATTGTAGGGAGCTGGGAAGCAGCAATCTGTACTGGTTCTCCTAGCCATATCCACTGGACTTGGGAAAATTAGAGAGGCTGTGAGCTGGACTTGAAACAAAAAAATTAGTAGCATTTTTTTTCTTTTGAGCTGTTTCTGTGAACACTAGTGGCAGGTTCCTAGAGGTGGCAAATTGCTCCAAAACTTTCTCTGGAAACTGAAGGTACAGTTAAACACACTCAGCATTTTAGCAACTCATTTTAACAATGGGTGAATTTTTATCAGTTTCTCAAACTGCCTCCATGTTTGGACACAGTACAATGTTCACATGCAACCAGTTTGAGCTATTAGAAGATATTCAGGGGAGGATATTGTTTATTTACTGTTCTCTAAATAAAACAAAGTTGATTACAGACTGTGTAACACAGCCATTTGGTATACCATGTAACCTATATATTGCCCACAACAAGTTTGCTCTGATCAGTTACAAGCACATCTAGTTTTCCCCAATATTTCATCCAAATAAGGACATTCAAATGCTTAGCTGACATCTCCAGGGGGGAAAAGAAGTGCATGTTGCATCAAAATATCTGCTGTGAAATTTCCAGATAGTGGAGTGAAGCACACAGTATATTTCTAAACCAGATACTCAAGTATTGGTAATTCTTATTCATTCTCTCATTTATTTATCGTACACTCCACACCTAGCTCACATTTCCCTTATAACCTTTTCCTGAACAGGCAAAAGAAAAGCTTTTCTTTTGTATGTGCTCCAGTGGATTTAAGCACAGAAGTAGCAGTAAAGAACTACTTTGTTCTCTGGGACTTTTCTGATAGTTCTTTACCAGATGCCTTACCTCCTTACCCCCCTGCCCTTGCCTATCATCTGCCCACCCTAGTGGACAATTGTCAACCACTCCTTTTACTTTAACTAGCTCTTGAGAGTACACAGTGACTAATTTTTAATCTTTACTTTCTCACCTTATTGCTTGACTTTAAACACTTTTCTTTAAACACTTTTTCATAGAACCATTTCAATCCTGGAGTTTCAATGTGAAAATATTAGTTTTATCTTTGGCCCTGCACAGAAGCCACTCTTTTCTTCCTAGTTAACTTTTTATTGCTACTGGTGCTCTTACTCTCATTGACATCTGTTTGAATACAGTAGAACCTCAGAGTTATGAACACCAGAGTTACAAACTGACCGGTCAACCACACACCTCATTTGGAACTGGAAGTATGCAGTCAGGCAGCAGCAGTCAAAAAAATGAAAAAAGCAAATATAGTACAATACTGTGTTAAACTTAAACTACTAAAGAAATAAAGGGAAAGCAGCACTTCTGCATAGTAATGTTTCAAAGCTGCCTAAGTCGATGTAAACTTTTGTTCCGAGTTACGAACATTTCAGAGTGACGAAAAACCTCCATTCCCAAGGTGTTCGTAACTCTGAGGTTCTACTGTATTTGAAAATGAACTACCCCATACTGTTGGACAACTTCAATAACTGTGCAGCTATCTAGTTTCATTTTTCCTGGAAGCTGACTGACAGTTTTCTGTCCCTGTTGCTTTCCTCTCCTTTATGGAGTTTCACAAGGATCTTTCCCCATATTCATTCTTGTTTACCAATTTCTTCTTCATCTAATCCATTTTCCTTCACTGTTCTCCACATATAACTTCTAATGTTAATTTTCTTCAATGCTGACATGGAATGGACGTGAGCGAAGTGTGTTTGCACCATGTGCATAGTTGCCAAAGATGTTTTTTCCTCTTGTGGTGTCTGTAGGGCCAGCTCTAGCCCCCTGTAGTCACATGCATATGCACCAGTATAAGGGGCATCGCTGGACCTCCACCCCATCAGTTCCTTCTTACTGCCCATTATGGTTGCTGGAATGTCTTCCTCCTTTTGCTTCGAGCAAGGCTTCTAGTGGTTTTGTTTTGCATTGTTGTAAATATTAGTGTAAATAGTTGTTAGTGTTAGGTCCCATTTGTCCAAGGACTTTGCACCCAGGGACTGGGCATGCCCCGGTCTCTGAGTTTCAAACCCTGTGTATCCTGCAGGGAGCAACCCACACACTGACTGCCTAAAGTGTCTGGGGGAGTCTTATCGAAGACAAGTGCCACATCTGGCAGAGATTCAAGCCCTGAACAAGAAAAGAGTGGGACATAAGACTCAGGGCTATTCTAATAGAAGTCGCCCTCAAACTGGCCTCAGAGCCCAGCTGCTCTGATTTGGCACTTACTAAATTGATGAGAAGTGCACTGCCAACATCAAGCTCTTCCTGGCACTGTTCTCCATCTCCAATGATGAGGAAGAGGCACAAAAAGTAGTGAACCGACAGGGGCGTCTCCTGCACAGCCTAAGGACAAGTGAGCAAAAGGAGTGAGACCTGTGTTGGGACACTCTGCTACCCTGGCACCCGCATTGTCACCATTGACTCTGCAAAGAGTGTTGAGTCCGGTACAGGACTTGCTGCCAGCTCTGGGTGAATCCAATAATCTCCAATAAATGCCTGAAGCCTTCCAGGCAGCTAAGGCTTTTGTGTTGGGGGGGGAACTGGCAGGGACAGCATCAAGGCTTAGAGCACCCATGAGTACAAGGGAGCAGGATGCACTGAACACCTTGGCTCTAGGCCCATATGTTTTTTCCAGGAGCAAGCCTTGTATGATACTGGCACCTTGTTCTCTGTCCCACTATCAGTGCCCGAAGCAGCACCAGTTGCTAGGGCGGCATCGTCATTGGAGTGTCACCGTTCCCTGCCGCAGTGCAGATCTCCAGCTCGGTACCAGTCTCCGCCCCAGTGAGGGTCCCTACCTCAGCACTGGTCCCCGGTGCAGCACTTCTCCCTAATGCATCATCGATCCCTGAGGCAGTATCAATCTCTGGACCCCTGGCGCCCATTGGAGGTGGAAGCTGGTGCAGTCCCATCCTGCTCACCACAAGAGAGCTCTTTGGGCACTGAGGAAGAGCCAATGAGCACCCAATCTACCCACCTATGGAGTCTGGCCTGCAGCCACCAGGTCAATGGCATTGACCATATTGGAACCCAGCGCAAGGACCGCCCTCGCGTTGGTCGGACTCCCTCTTCCAATAGGCGGGACACCATGCCCACACATTCAGCCCTGGACCTTGACTCTGCTACTGATCCTGGTATCAAAGTCCAGGAGATGCCTCCAGGGAATGTAGTGGTGGCGGAGGAGGAACGAGACAAGGTGGTGGCGGGACCTAATAGTCTTCTGCCTCAGGATGACTTTAAGGCTCACCAGGACCTTCTCAAGTGGCATCCAACCTGGGCCTAGAGATGGAAGAACTCAAGGAGACTTCACACACCTTAAGAGATACATTGGCATCCTACCTAGTAACGAGGCAGTATTGTGCCCTGTTAAGGTCTTTGGCAAACCCCCTTTTCTTTGGCCGCTTCATCAAAGTAGGCTAAGAAGAAATACTATGTGCCCGTTAAGGGGCTTGGCTATCTTTTCTCCCACACTCCTTCAGGGTCCCTGGCGGTGGCCACAGCTAGTAAATGGGACAGACAGGGGCAATCAAGTGCCTCTCCCAAGAATAAGGATGCAAAAAAAACGACCATTTTGGGAGAAAAATTTATTCAACAGGGAGCTTACAGCTTCGTATTGCTGACCAACAGGCATTTTTGGGACCTGACAATTTTAATCTTTGGGACTCCTTTAACAAGTTCAGAGACTCTCTGCCCCAGGATTCACAGCAAGAGTTTGCTCCCCTCCTAGAAAAGGGTCAGAGTGGGGTTAGGACTTCTTTGCAGGCATCTCTGGTCTCAAGGTGTACGGGAGAACCGTTGGTAGTATTGGATCTTGGGGATAAAGTATGAACCGGTTCGATATGGTGCTGTTTGCACCTTCTTTTGCCCGACGGTGCCGAGGTCTCAATCAGCTCCACTATAATGGTTGATGCTGAGATAGATGTTCAATCATCCGCCACCTCTCAATCTTTTCAGCCCAAGCAGCAGTTTTGAGGGTTTGGTTGAGGGTCTGAGAAGCCCTGAATAACATGCAGTGCCAGCCTCAATAAGGGAGAACTTTGAATTTTGCCTAAGACCCTTTTATCCCATATGGTCATCAATAATTGACAAATGGGTTTTAGAAATAATGAAAGTTGGATATACCATTCCATTCCTATCTATCCACCCCACCCAATACCCTTCCCTATCCCTTTTCAGGGACCAATCTCACAAGCGTTGCTACAAGAAATAGATCATGTCCTACAGATAGGGGCAATAGATCACGTACCACCTCAACACGTAGGAAAGGGATTCTGTTCCATTTATTTTGTGCTACAGAGAGAGAGCAGGGGATGGAGACCAATATTAGACCTCAGGACACTGAACAAATTTGTAAGAAGGTAAAAATTGAAGACTATCACCAAAACAACTATAATACCAGCATGGCAAAGAGGGGACTGGTTTTCAGTCCTCGACCTCTAGGATACCTATTTTCATATTACTATCCATCCAGCGCATAGGAGCTTTCTAAGGTTCATGGTCTCAGGAAACCACTACCAATACAGAGTTTTACCATTTGGCCTATCTACGGAACCAGAGTTGTTTTCCAAAATGCTTGCTGTTGTGGCAGCACATTTAAGGAGGAAGGGAATCTTCATCTTCCCATATTTGGACGATTTCCTCATAAAGGCATCTACTCAAAGCCTAGCCAAACACTCTACCGATCAAACCACAACAATATTTCAGAAGCTCAGACTACGAATAAGTATCAAAGTCCACTTTGAATCTGACTCAGCATCTCGAATTCATAGGAGCAAACTTGGACTCAACAACAGCCAGGGCATCATTACCAATGCCAAGATTCAGAGCTATTGCGCACCTGATGTCCTTAGTAAGGAACACTCATATTGTGACAGCTCGCGTCACACTACAGCTCCTAGGCCCCATGGCAGCTATGACTTTTGTGGTACGACACGCATGACTGTATATGCGATGTCTCCAGGGATGGCTTGCCTCAGTATACAAACCAAACAAACAGTCTGGGCAGACGGTTGTCAATACCAAACAAAGTAAAAGCTTCCCTGATATGGTGGACTCAGGAAAAGAACTTGATGACGGGACTTCAATTTTTCCAGGTTCCACCCTCAATCATGGTTACAACAAATGTGTCACTCCTAAGATGGGGAGCACATATGCTGACGTACACTTTTCAGGGCCAGTGTTCGAAATCAGAAACTTAGCAGCACATAAACGTACTAGAACTTTGAGCGGTGCATAATGCGCAAAAACTTTTTACCACACATAAAGAACAAGTCAATAAAAATGGACAATGTAGCATGTATATTTTCCATAAACCACCTGGGGAGAGCCAGATCCTGCTCCCTGTGCAGTGAGTCAATGAAACTTTTTGGAACTGGTGTATAAACCACAACATTGCCATATCGGTGGCATTCCTACCCAGCAAGCAAAACACCATTGCAGACAGTTCGCAGCAACCACGAGTGGCAGTTAAACAACAAAATCCTCTAATTTTTCACTTATCTATTGATCTGTTTCCCACAAAACAGAACTGCAACTGTCATCTTTTCTGCTCGAGAGCAGGAATAGGATCATGATCAGTGAGCAAAGTTTTCCTGATCAAGTGAGACAAAGGATTACTATATGCTCTTCCACCCATATCAATAATATACAAGGTCCTACACAAAATCAAGATTGACGGAGCAATCGCCATAGTGATAACACCAGCTTGGCCGAGACAAACATGGTTCTCAGATCTCATGAACATGTCAATACGCAAACCAATAATGCTTCCCATGAGACACAATCTCCTTTCCCAAGATGCAGGTTGGATTTACCACCCAGAAATACAAAGACTTCATCTCACAGCGTGGCTAATAAGTGGCTCTGTCCCGAAGAGTTAGTATTTGGAACAGGTTAGGCAGATACTAATAAACAGCAGAAAACTGTCAACAAGAAGGACTTAACTGCAGAATGGCAAAAATTCCAATCCTGGTGTGAAGAAAGACAAATTGAGGCAACATCTTCCTCTAGCCTGATAATTCTTGAATACATATTACAACTGAAGAAATCAGGTTTATCAATTAGTTCCTTAAGAGTTCACCTATCAGCAATCACAGTCTTTCATGAGAAAGTAAACAACATGACCATATTCTCTTACCCCATGGTGAAAAAATTCTTAGCGGGTCTTCAGAGAGTATATTCAATCGTTGGTACCTGCACACCATGATGGGATCTAAGCCTAGCATTCAGATCCATTATGAGAGTACCAGTCGAGCCTCTAGCAATGTGTTCATTCCTTCAAATGTTTATGAAGATTTTATTTTTAGTTGCTATTACTTCAGCCAGATGAGTAGGCGACATTAGTGCATTGATGGCTTACCCTCCGTACACGATTTTTCACACAGATAAAATCACCCTTAGACCAGACCCAAAATGTTGGCCAAAGATCGTGTCAGATTTCCATATCAACCAACCTATCCATCTACCTACCTTTTATCCTAAACCTCAAAACAATTCCCAAGAAGCAGCACTCCATACTCTGGACGTCATTTAAGGGTACAGCCCTTCTCTGGAGAGAACAAAGAAATTTAGAAAATCAGACAAACTTTTCATATCGCTAGCAGAGCAATCGAAAGGCAGACCAATTTCTCATCAAAGAATTTCAATATGCATTCAATTATATTATGAACAAAAGGGTTTACAAGTTCCACCAGGGACCAGAGCTCATTCTACGAGAGCAATAGTCACATCTGTAGCATTCCTGAATGATGTCCCTATAACAGATATATGCAAAGCTGCAACATGGGCATCACAACACACTTTATGCTATTGACCAGGCATCTGCCATGGATAATTCACTAGGCTTGATTGTCTTGTCATCTGTGCAAAATAATTAATACCAAAGTCCCTCCTCCAATGCAGGGTACTGCTCTATAGTCCCCTAATGTGGAGCACTCACAGGGACATCACTTGAAGAAGAAGAAGAAAGGATTACTCATCCTGTGTAGTACCTAGTGTTCTTTGAAATGTGTCCCCCTGCGGGTGCTCCTCTACCCTCCCATTCCCCCTCTACTTTGGAGTTCTAATGGCAGACTCTACGTTAGAAGGAACTGAGAGGCTTGGGTCGTGTGTGCGCTAGAAGACATACCAACGGCAATGTGAGACAGCAACTGTGCTTGCGTGACCCAAGTGAATACTGAGAAGATCTCTGATCAAAGGCATGGGACACGACGACACCTGAAGTGGGGCACCCACAGGGACATCTCGAAGAACACCAGTTACCGCACAAGGTGAGTAACCCTTTCTTCACCACCCTATCCTTCGGCCCATCAGCGGCCCCAAGGATTTTCACAAAATGCATGGTAGTTGTGGCAGGCTCCCTCAGGTGCTGCGGGGTACAGGTCTACCCTACCTCAGTGACTGACTGGCTTATCAAGGGTCACTTGCAAGCTCAGGTGTGGTACAGCATCACCTTGGTCCATGCCACCTTTCAAGAGCTGGGCCTGCCGATAAATGAGTAAAGTCAACTTTGGTCCCCGTTCAGAGGATAGAATTCATCTCGGTGGTGCTCAGATTGACCCAGACCACAGCCTTTCTACCAAAAGCTTGGTTCTGCATTTTCAGGCCTTATTTCCAGCGTCACAACTTACCCAATTATGACAGTCCGGGTCTTCTAGGTCAAATGGTGGTATACACATGTGGTACAGCATGCAAGACTACGCCTCAGGCCTCTCCAATAGTGGCTGGTGTCAGTGTATTCTCTGAACAGACATCATTTGATGTGATGCTTACAGTTCCGCCCCAGGTCCTCATTTCCCTCTCCTTGTGGAGAAACTCCAGTTCATTAATAGTAGGGGTGCCCTTCACGAGCCCCCCTCCAACCACTGGTGACCCTGGTCACGGATACGTTAGGAGCCCACCTTGGCAGCCTCAGAACTCAAGGCCTCTGATCCCCAGAGGAACTCTCTGCACATGAACATCAGAGAACTGAAGGCAATGCACCTAACCTGCCAAGTGTTGCTCCACTAGATTGTGGATACGGTAGTGCAGGTCCTAACAGACAATACAACTTCCAAGTTTTACATCAACAAGCAGGGAGGAATGCAGTCCTTGGCCCTATGCCAGGAGGCCCAGCACTTGTGGGACTTCTATGCGGAACACAGTATCCACCTCGAAGCAGCTTACCTCCCAGAAACTCGGAACATGCTGCTGGATCGCCTCACGAGAATGTTCTCCTCTCTCTTTCTCTCCAACCAGAGGTTGTCTGGATCATCTTCCAGAGGTGGGGGTTTCCCCAGGCAGTACAGGAAGTGCCCTTAGTTCTGCTTGCTGAATGGGCGCAGTCTGGTCTCCCTCTCAGATGCCTTCCTGATCTCATGGTCACATAACTTTCTGTACGCCTTCTCATCAATTCCTCTGGTTCGCAGAACCTCCTAAAGATCAGATAGGACAAGGCAAAGCCCATCCTCATTGCACCAGTAGGCCATGCTAACAGTGGTTTGACATGCTTCTTGACCCTTTGGTAGCAGAGCCCCTCAAGCTCCCACTTTTGTCTGGATCTGATTTCATAGAATCAAGGCAGGTTGCTTCATTCAAACCTTGCTGCCCTTCACCTGATGGCATGCTTGCTGCATGGTTAAATCCTGAGGAGCAAGCCTGCTTGGAACAGGCTTGGCAAGTCTTGCTAGGCAAAAGCAACTTACCTAGCTAAGTGGAAACGCTTCACGTGCTGGGTGTCGGATTGAAATCTTTCACCATCCCATTTGTTACTACAGACCATATTAGACTATCTGTTCCATCTAAAAGAGCAGGGCCTGACACTCTTGTCCCTGAAGGTCCACCTGGTATCCATTTCAACCTTCCACCCTTCGTTGGTTGGAGGTCAGCGTTTTCACATGAAATGACTATTAGGTTTCTCAAGAGCCTGGAAAGGCTCTACTCTCAAATTAGGCAGCCCACTTCACTGTGGGACTTGAATCTGGTCCTGTCTACGCTCACAGGGTTGCCGTTCGAGCTGTTAGCTTCATGCTCCCTATTTATTTTCTCATGGAAGGTCACCTTCCTGGTTGCAATCAGGTCAGCTAGAAGGGTCTCTGAGATCAGGGCCTTCACATTGGAACTACCCTACACAATTTTTTTCAAAGACCAAATCCAGCTGAGACCCCACCCAGCCTTCCTGCCAAAGGTGGTATCTCAGTTTCATACCAACCAAGATATCTTCTTACTGGCTTTCTTTCCAAAACCCCGCAAGTCTACTGGGTGGTGGAGACTCCATACTCTGGACTTTAGAAGAGTGCTAGCTTTCTACGTCAAGAGGACTAAACCCTTCCTCAAGTCCATGCAGCTCTTTATAGCAATAGCTAAAAGGATGAAAGACCTACAAGTGTCGTCCCAAAGAATCTCATACTGGATAACTGCCTGTGTGGTGGGTTATGAGCAGGTTAACATCACGCCACTAGCCATCATGATGGCTCGCTCCACAAGAGCTCAAGCGTCGTTTGCAGCATTCCTTGCCCAGGTTCCAATCCAGGACATCTGCAGAGCCGCAACTTGGTTGTCAGTCCACATTTTCATGGCCCACTACGCTATCCTCCAACAGGCCAGAGACAATGCCAGTTTTGGGAGAGTAGTGTAGCAATCAGCATAAACATCTGAGATGGAATGGACATGAGCAACACATCTGAAAGAACAACATTAAGAAAGGTTAGGTTAGCAAGCATTTTTTTTCTTCTTCCTCTTCCCAAATTTTCCTAGGTTCATAGGTTGGCTTGTCAACCTCTCTGCAATATTGCTCATGTTCTCCTCTCCACACACACTGACTTTCTTACCTAGGACTTCACTTTTTCAGCTTCCTTCTTCATGGTAATACCTAAATCCCACCTCTGTGGACTACGGTATTTGTGGAATAACTTTGTCTACCTAAGAAATAAATCAACTCCATCTCAGGTAACTCAATGAAGGCCTGGTCTACACTTTAAAAAAAAAAAAAAGTCAACATAAGATATGTCAACTTACAGCCACTGATATAATTACAGTGGTAGCTGATGTCCACACATCTCTCCTTGGTTCAGTGGAGTGCATCCTTATCAGGGTCACAGTCTGGGGAGCTGAGAGACATCCCAGCTGGGAGCTCTGTCTCCCTGTAGGTTGCCCCCCCTTCTCCTCAGTCCCAGCTGGGAACAGCAATGAGGGGACTTCTCCCCTTCCCAGCTCACAGCCAGGAGCCTGGCTGCAGCACCCTGCATACCGGCTCGCAGCTTGGAGCCAGGGCTTCTTGCCTTGCTCTTAGCTGGGAGCGGGAACCATCTGCCCTGACTTTCTTGTCAATTTCACCGCTCTGCTGGAACGGTGAAAATGACAAGAATGACAGCTTCTCCACTGCTGTAAGGGGACACAGTGTCTACTCTGACACTGTCAGCCTAGCTACACCGCTAAAAGCCCTACATCTCTCATCAAGGTGGTTTTATTTTGTTGAAAAAACAGGGCAGTTTTGTTGGTGGAGGTGTGGGGTGATTGCAGTGTGTAGACCAGGCCTAACTTGTCTTCAGCAATTTCAATATCAAATGAAATTTGTTCTTAAAACCTTCCCATGGATTTGCCCTAGGCACTCAGATATTTTTTTTACACCGTCTTCTTGAAACCACTGACCTCTGTCCCTCCATACAATATCTAAATTTCTGGTACTACCTTTACCGTTTTGCTATTTATAACAGTCTTCCCATATCTGCCTCAATTCTCTTCTATTTTGCCTCTTTGTGCTTTGTAATTTGACTCTGAAAAACAGTTGCGGATACAGTTTGCATGAAAGATGCTATACAAAATGATGCTATAATCATGCCGTATTGGGGAAAAAACCAAGAATGACTTAGGATAGTCTGAGGATTAAGGAAAACGGATAGGGCCCATCACTGACTGCATAGTCAAATCCTAAATGAAAGAAGATAGCGGGAGGGACTCAGTGAAATGAGATTTCTCAAAATAACGTTTTCTTAGCAAAGCTTCCGGAATTATTTTTGTTAAACATTGGAAATGGATATTCAACAGAAAGGTATTAAACTGTATATCATTAGTTTTGCAGTTGCTGGATTTCTTTGTTAGTAGTGCAAACTGGCAAAGATAACATGTCTGATTTGACTAGCCAGGTTTATAAGAACCATTGGACTTAAAAATCTGAAAGAACAATACATTGAATTTCTCTCCAGTCTGGCTGTTGGAGCCGAATATACTGGAATTTGGCCATATACCTTTTCTGGGTAACCTAATCTTAGAAGCTGTATAATGCATGTTTGTCTTAGTATTGAGTTCTTCCAATTAAGCTTTTTTTTTTTTTCCATTTATAGTAAGGACAAACAATTCCAAGATATTGGATGCAAATTCTGCCTGTCACTCCACGCAACAAACTGCGGAAATGCCTCTATCAAAATGATTAGACCAAGATTAACAAGCAGCCTTTGGCACATATGACTTTTGCAAATGGAATCAGTGGCATTACAGTTTAGAGGGAAGTGTCTCAACTACATTTTGACCTACATTTTGAACACCTTTGACGATAAAATGTGAGAAGAACTTGTATGGCACTTAGAAAAACAAAGCGTCTGAATTGATACTTGAAATGCAGAACAGCTTGTGAAATTTTGTCAAATCACAAATCTCTGTATGTTTGTTCTCCTTACCTCAGCAATGACCATGCTGGAAAAATGTACATTGAAATTAACGGAGACTTCGATATTGCTAATAAAATATTATTCATTGTTTTACCAAACTTAAAATATTGCAAAAATAATCAAAGTTTGTGATTTGTTTAAAATTTGTAACCAACAAACTAACATACTTTGCTGAGGTGTGTGGTTTGGTTTTTTTTACATTTTTAAACTTTGTCCTTTTTTACATGTCAGTTTAATGTTTTTGGCATAATTAAAGTCTGGTTCCTACCCTAGTCTCTATGCTAAGGAGAAGAAGTCACACTTCACTATTTAATTGTGATTATAAACCCTTGAAAAAGGAGATATAACTATCAACTGCAACTAGGTTTGGCACAGTGTTAGTCTCTATTAGGTGTTTGTTTTAGGTCCACTTGAATAATACAGGGATTGAAAATTTACCATCATCCTCGCATACTTAGGTCTGATTCACAAACCGCCAGGACTATAAAAATAACTTTATACTATTAGAAACCGAACATGCTGCTTTCTAATGGTGTGCAGAGCATCCTGTTCTCTCCGGCATATCATGAGATCAAAAATTACAGCTTGTTTGCTATCCTGCTTCCCCTTTTCCACATCCTGCTTATATTTACATGATTTTAGCAGCCGCTATCTCTTAAAACAAATAGTTTCAAGCTTTATGCCATCTGAAAGCAGGGATTTCAGACTTCCAGAAGTTATAAAGAATAGTTGGGATTTTATTTTTTTTATGATTACCAACATATAATGGATGCTAACATTATGCCACTATAAGGTGGGGGAAGAGGGGAGAAAGCAAGATGGTACTCAGAATTTTATGTAAATGTAAGGTTGACTCTTGCGACTTGATTAAGCTAGAAGCACATTGGTAGACCAGTACAAGTATTTCTGAGACAGAATTTTTTTTTCCAAAGCATTTGCCCTGTACCAGTAATCAAAATGATCCCTGTAGTATCAGTGGAACTTCTGGACTCTTCTGTATGGTACAAATGTGAGATTAAGATGTGGTTTATCATTTTAAAATTAAATGTAGTTGGCTTTTTCAGAGCTGCATGTTCAATTATCAGAGTTTTCAAATTAGTCACAAATAATAAAGCAATCACTAAAATTGTTTAATTACTCGCTATGTAGTTAGGTTTTTCACAGGTAAAGGAAACGATGAAGAGCACAATTGGATGAATGTGAAAATAGTGAAGTGTATAAAAGTTTGTATGTATTGTCTGTCCTCTTTTCTTTCTTCAAATAGACCATGCCAAGAAGCAACCACCTATTTATTTTGACTTAAGAAAAACTTATATTTTAATTATGTTTAGAAAATCTACTGTACAAATGAACTCCAGTGCCCTTTTGAACATCACATTTATCTAGTTTTACTTAATTCATCAGTTGGCACATATTGCACAAAATGGTCATTGTTTACATTTAAAGAAAACAATTTAAATTGTTTTAACAAGGGCTTTTTATATTGCAAATTATTGTATGATTTTAAGCGATTTAACGTAATAAAGACTGATTGTTTCTCTCTCACACCCTAGATGGTTTTGGATAGTTTTGTTTTTAGTATCATGCCGGACTAAGGACGTTAAGATGCTTCATTTCTTTCAAGTTGAGCAGGGAACCACTTGGACATGATCTGATTTTGTTATGACGTAGGTCTGGTGTCGAAGGTACTGCTTTTGGTGCTTTAACTTACAACGAACAGTAACCTATAGTGCTGAAGAGTATAATGCCAAGTAAAGATCATCTCACACAGCAGACTGTGTACAAGTTGAGAGTAACACCAGTGGTCCTTTTTCAGTATTGTGCAAATAGTTGAACTTATGGGAAAGCTTTGAAAAATGATTTGGGGGTGGGGGTGGGTAGAATGCAGAGAGGGAGGTCACTTGTGACTTCAAGTGTGTGGAAAGCAACTGGCTCTAAATGGTAATGGTTTTATGTCAGGGAAAGAAACAGCTTTTGTCAGGCATAAAGAAATAGCTATAGGCCATTACTAATAAGGAGAATCATAACTAGCAAAGAGTAGAGTAGAGCAGAGCAGAGCCACAGGTTGACCTAGGTAGGTGGCAAAAGCCTTGTATTGCCTTTTCAGAGTATTTGGTCAGAGAAATGCTATGAGCTAGCAGCTTTGCTTAGTACAGTAGCAGCAGCAGACTCCTCTTCATCTTTTTCTTGCCTGTTGCTGCTTATCCCTTTTCGTTAGTACTCGTATTCACAACTTTTGCTTCTCTACTACAGAAGTGTACGCTACTTGCGGTCACCCCTCTAAATTCTCTTTGCATGGATTCTTGAAGATGGAAAATATGCTGCATTATCCTACAGTAACCTCTTAGCTGCCTTTACTTGTTTCTGGCTTCGGTCAGGAAGTGGAGGAATGGCTACGGAATGAGAAATGTCTTACTTGGTAACTTTTTGCTAACAGCATCTCCCAAAGTTCTGTGATGTTATGGGTTATTCCCCACCTTTCTACAGTTCTGGAGGTAGTTCAGTGTTGCAGCATAGCCTTTTACTAGCCATGCTCCTTTCTCTCACTTGTTGCCAGAAGATGCATTCCAAAGCTGTGTAGAAATGTTAAAATATGATAACTTCAATGCCAACCAGTGAACTATGTCCAGTAGCCTAACTAGCCCACAAACTGTAGACCTAAACCAATTAAATGTCATACCAACAAGAGTAGAATTGAGAGATACTGCCAGCGGAAAGGAAACTTGGATAAGAAATTTCTGATTCTTTGAGTGCTTCTTATTCTATAGGTGCTCCACTTGAAGTACACATGAGGCCCATATGCCTTCTGCAGCCTTGTCCCCCATAGCTTTGTGATGCATGGGAAGTAGTGAGCAGTGAGCATTAAGTAGGGAAGGATAAAGAATAGATTGAAACAGAGAAATCTTTCCTTGAAAATAGGTGCCTGAATAGAAAGAATTTGTGGATCACTGAAAGCAGCACCTTCCTTCTGAAAAAGACCGCTGCAGAGGACAGAAAATCCACCTTAGAAGACCATGTTGTTGTCCTGCAGACTTCAGTTGAAACACAAGCTCTTATTGCCTATGATGTCACTAAAGATTCTGTAGAATTTCAAAATAGATTCGCCTGATACCTTCTGTGCACCTATACAATGCATAACTTTATCTGTCTGGCTGTTGTTAGTTTGGATGCCCAAAGACTTTGACACTTTGGGTGAAAGGGGACAAATGGAGGAACCTGATCTTGCTGATTTAGTGTGTTTGAGACAGATCTTGAGTGCGCTACATAAATCAAAATTATACTACAGCTTTTCAGTAGGATGCTGTGAACTTGAACCGAATGATGGGATGATCACTTCCTGCAAAGCACAGAAAAAGGATTACACTGTTTGGTAAAAGATTCTGGACTCCTTAGAAATACCTGTTATAGTGGAATACACAATGTGGTTACTGCCTGGATAGGGTTGCTTATTTTGCTCATCTAGTGGACATGTTAGTGACCAGGAAGCAGGTTTTGATAGAATAGTGCGACAGCTGTTCAAAGAGGAGGGTGGATTAGGGGGGGCTAGAACCAATGGCAGCATGCCCAAGCATTATTTTTGGGCCCAGTACAAACTTTTAACACAGGCTCCCTCTCACACACATACCCATGGGGGTTGTAGCCCGGGCTGGGCCCTGGTAAAGTGTACCCTTTTCCCCTCCTCCCCCCATATGGGGGCCCTGAATGGCAGATGCCATTTAGAAAAATTGGTCTGACTACAGCTGTAGCCAATCTGAAATGATAAGCCTTCTGGGTCTGAAAACCATTGTCTCCTTAGCCAGTGCAGAGCTAGAACTATTAGCTAAGAAGATAAGCAAAGGTATCTTCCCTAGAAGTGGAAGTGGTGGGAAAGCAGCCTCTTCTGCCACCTGTGATACCCACTGACCTTGGATCTGCTTTCATGATAAAGTATTTTGGCACCATTTTGTTTTTGTGATTGGCAAACTGCTGAAATGCCAAATTTCTGAGATGATATGTTGAAAACCGTTTGATTCATAAACCATTCTGAGATGTTTTTTGGCTACATGTCTGCTGGGCTAATCTGCCTTCTGATGTGGTTCTCCCTTTGTGCATTGCTCTTGCAGAAACGATTCTCCACTCATTCCATTATTACTATTGCTTCCCACTGTAGGGTTGTTTAAAGTTCCTGCTTGGTTTTGAGATACACCATTGTGGTGATGGTGTCCAACTTGAGTAGCATGGGGTTGCCTTTGAGGTGGCGCTGGATCCTGTGGAGGGAAAGCTTCATTGCTCTGAGCTCCAAGAGACTGATGGCTTCATTCCTGTCTACAAAGCAAAACATTTCTTGTGCTGTTCTGTATTCCAGATATACTCCCCCACCCAAGGGTCAGTTCACACTCCAGACTTGTTTAATATCTTTGTCCTTTATCTTCAACGAGCTCAGTGATCTGAGCCCATGGTCCAGATTGCCTAAAGGTCTGCAGCAAAGCCCAGGATCAACAACTTTGCTCTTCTGGCAAAATGGAACTCACTAAAGGTAAAGCTAGTTTGTTCAGGAGATAGAGCTTTTGTGGGGGCCAGAGCAAGATTGGAATGAAATGCAGGAATGAAGGACCGTGTCAGACCTCATCACTTTCTGCTCCATTGGATGGCTCATTTCTTTGACCCTGGGAAGATGAGGAGAGAACTAACATCTAACAGATGTTCGGCCGCTTAATGCGCTACTGGACCATGCTCATGATGATACAATGTGTGTGGTTATATAAGCCTATTTAGAATGGAACATTAGGTGGGCATCTGTTGCAGGTACTTGAAGATTCGTAGGTCAGGAAGATGCCTGCAGATGTTCACTGGGACTATCCATCATGTGAGGGATTGTGGTCCCTGGCTTGGAACCAGCGCCCAGTATTGCATGCATTCTGCTTATTAGTTCCACACCTTCAGCAGAAACTTCTGGAGACACCTGATGTGGAATTTTATCCATGGTGTAATTCCTAACCATGAAACAACAAGGCTTAGCTGCAGCCACTGAGCTAGGCGCTGCCTTTGGTTCCTCATGAGCATGGAGATCAGGTCCTGGATTTTATTAATCTGTTCAGTGACGGATAGACTTTGGCCACAGATGTGTCTAGATGCACTATCTGTATCCAGGTGGGCTACCTTTGAGGACAGGATCAGTGAGCTTTCCCTGAAGTTTATCACAAATCCATCTGGTTGAAGCAATCTCATGTAAGAGCTGTGATGCTGCAAGGGCATTTTAGTAAACAGAGCAGGCTCATGAAAGGCCAAATGGCAGTGTTTTGTACTGATAGTGAGCTGTGCCATACACAACTCAAATGACTGTGACATGAATGTTTGGGGATATGTATCTAGGTGTGGTGAGGCAAAAATATCCTTTTGGTACAGGGATGCTACTGTCAAGACTAGCATCACTGTAGATCTAATTTTCTTCATCCGTTTGAAAACCCTCCCATTGTGTGCTTCTGGATATGAAGACTAGTGCGTATAGTCCTAAGAACCTTTCTTCTGCGGATACTGATTTTATTACTCCTACATCCAGGAAGGAGATCTCCTGGCTAGTATTTGATAGGGTTCTTGATAGCAGTGACTGGATGAAGCAGGAATGGAGGTCAGACCCTTAGTTTGGGGAAATAAACTGTTTACTACTTTCACCCACTTGTACATGCTCAAGAGATCCCAGTCTTCTGAGAAATAGAATATTGTACCTCCTGGATTACAAGTGGGCAGGAGGCAGTCCCTTGTTGTCATGAGTTCTTAAAGAGAGTGCTGCCACCTCAGATTTTGCTCCCTTATGCAGGGTTTTCCTCTGAGATTGATATATACATACACACTGTCTTTCCTTAAGTAGTTCTGCGATGACAATAGAAAAAACCTGGTGCCGGGCTTCTAGTCCTTTCACTACGCACTGTGGAGATGGGAGGGATTGCATCACTTTGGATATGCCGTCTGCCCCTATCTTATCCAGTCTTTCGCCAACCAGGAGACTGAATTTGGATGAGTGCAGGATTTGTTTTGGATCACCTTTTCATTCCTTCTGAAGCACCTGGCATTGGCCCCTGGTAAAAGCCAGGGTATGGGGCTAGATGGACCATTGGTCAGACCCAGTAAGGTTGTTTTTATGTTTTTTGAGGCATCTGTGAAGAAAGATGTTACTAATGTTATTTTCTTGAACTCAGGCTGGTCTTTGTCATCCAGAGCTTTTAGACAGTCCACCCATCACAGTTATAGCTTTTTCCAAAGCAGCTAGTAACCAGGGCTGCTCTGCTTTTCTGGCAGTTATATTTTTGGGAAGGAAAATCCCCTTCCCAGTGGGATTATTGTAGTCTTTTGCTAATGACACGATCCTAGCATCCACCTTTGGTATGTCTATGATGGCATTTTTGGGTTCTTGCATCCTACAGCATTTAAATGCATGCCTGCTTCTATGCTTTCTTGTGTCAAAGTATTTCTTCTTGATTGCATCACCATGGCAGGAGTGTGGTGGAATTGCTTTCTAATGAGGAATTGCCCTTATGCTTACTTAACGCCTCTGCTGGGTGGATCTATCGGATGTGCCATTTTGAGGCACCCAGTAGAAAGTTTGTCAGATGGAGGAGGGGCAGTGGGAAAGAGGCAGAAGTACTTGTTTTTTTCACCTTACCTGCTCAGAGCCTGAATCAGTTGGCTTTGTGCCTGTTTTGAAGGAGTACTTGTGGGGCTGTGATTTCTTGGGCCCTTTTTGTTGAACTTGTGCACCCTCTAGTTATGTCCCCCTGTGGATTCTTCTGCTTGGGGGATAGGAACTTGAGAATCATGATTGATGGTGGGAAGTAGGGGAATGGTGTATAAGTGTAAGTTTGCTGCCATGAATCAAGGGTTACAACAACATAACAGCACTATTCTGTGTAGCCACACACAAGGAAGCCCTTGATTTCAACCAGTTTGTAAGGGGGTCACTGGTTCTAAGGAAGGGGTACCTGACTCTTTTATCCCCTGGCTTTCCATTAGCTTAGGCCTCACAGGCTGAGAATTCCAAACAGAGGGAGGTGGTTTGCTCCAGCCCTGAGTAAGGTGTGTAACTGCCTTTAAGGAATAGGTGAGAGACCTCAGCACTCCTTACAGGCTGGCCTAGGGCAGCTCTGCCTAATAGCTTGTGTGAATCCCTTTCCTGGCATTTAACTCTCCATACAATGCATAGGGAGCCTGAAGATTCTACTGTGTGACAGGCTAGAAACAAAAGGTGATGCACCACTTAATTTCCCTTTATGAATTTAGTCCTTAGGTTTAGGACTAGAAGCAGAGGAGCAAGGAGACAGGGATTAGTATTAGTACACAGCAGCAGATGAGGCAGAAGAGAACATTTGCTCCTCCCGTGTGCCTGGGCTACTGCTGGGTCCTAGCTACTCAATTTTAGTTTCCCCCTCTCCCATCAATCTTTATGACCACACTGTTTGGAGAAATCCTGATCCGGAAAGTAAGGCCTTTCCAAAGATACCACTCATTCTTTAAAAGAATATTTCAATCCTCTTCTGTTACTGGACAGTAAAAAGATTTCAAAATGAACTAATATTGTTGCATAGTTTTTAATAAACGCATATTTCAGACTTCTGCAGGCTCCTCCTGAATGGAACAGTACCAACACTACAAAAGTGATGAGAAATATGAGCAGTAATATTTACAGGACAAGATGATTAAGACAACACAAATTAAGATGGCTGTACAGTGCACATCCCTACAAATATTGTCCCGCTTCAGCTACAATAATGATTTGCCAATGAGAATGTTCCTTCCTTTTACAGAAGTATTTATTTTTACCTGTAAGATGAAAACATTGAAATATTTGGTATTAAAACTATTACAAACGAGGTGCGCAAGAGGTTAAATAAAAATACAAATAGTTTTAAAATTATTAAAATGCCTCTTAAAAGTAAATTGACATATGAAATCTCAATTTACAAATTGCCTCTTCAAACACAAAATAGGTAACACCTGATTTATTTATTAGTGGCTTGAAGGCAGCTATTTTTTCAGCTTCTTTTTCTCTGGTTCGCTGTTAGTGCTCAGCTCTGTAGTCTGATTTGGAACACCACTTTCTAGTATCTATCACAAAGGGGAAAAAATATCAAGAAAAGGTTAAAGCCATGATTGTTTTTGCTGTCTTGTCAAAAATATAAATAGTAGAGATGGCTTTAAAAGAATTAGAAAAAGTTACCGGCAGGTACATACACAGACCACATTTGACATTTCAGTGAGATAGGTATCTCTAACAGTAGCTATCTAGACAAGTCTCAGTCCTGAGGTTGCTAGAGCAATCATAGTGCAAAGTGAGGTGGAAATTAAGAGTAAGGACAAAGACTAGGACTAGAAGTAATTATAAATAAAGTCTTGTATTGTACTTAAGATCTTGATGATTTAACATTTTTGGAAACATTCAACATTTTCCTAAAATAATCCAAATCATAAATGATTCTATACTCAGTAAGGAATAGAAAAAGACTCCAATTAACATTTATGATGTAGCTTTTAATACACATTTTTCTACCACTTATTTAAATCTCTAAAATTTGTAAACAACAATGTAAAACCACAATCTTTTATTGGTGGTGTCGTCATGTGCAACTTATCAGCTAACCTGAGGTATAAAGAGGTGAAATATGAGTGTCTTAGATGCAATGGAGAAAAGGCCAAGATCCAGAATAGTCTTGATGCTACCTGCTAGTACTGTGTTACAGTTCTTACAACTTGGTATTTCTGTATGAAATACTTATTAAATTTATTCTAGGCAAAGATAGCTGGATATATACAGAAGTCACTGTGAAAAGGAACTGCTATTTCTACATCAAGCTTGATTCTTAATAAACCAATAGCTGCATGAGCTAAACTTCTCATTGTGCCCACAGAATTTTAAATAATCATTTAAAAGTAATATTAATATTAGAGTAATATTATTACTCTGTTTGAAAAAAGATCCTGAAACTAACATCAGCAGACATGTTAAATGTATCTCTTTTAGAGAGTCAATTACCAGTTTATGGTCTGTGGGCTAGAGTTACAAAGTTCAAGCCATGTATTGCTTCTGATGCACCAGTGGAATTCCCACTAATGGGTAGGGGTGCTTTGTGGAAGTGAAATTTACTTTAAAATCCTTTCTTCTTAAATATCTACATTTTAAAAATACATAGCTCCTGTAGCATGCAGAAACCACACTGTCACTAAAATCAGATGTGTTTTTGTTAAAAACAGATGCGATTTGAGTTACTGCAATCTCCTAATAAATACGAATAATGTTTTTTTAAAGTTTACTATATAATAGTTTTAAGACAATTGCACAATATGTTGCTTTGCATTCTAAAGCCTATGCCTTACCTTGGGTTCTATCAGCACCATACGAATTTTCTGGTGTTGGATGTTGGAAGCATCTAACATGATGTTCACTTTAACCTTGTCAAACACGCAAAATGTTGTGTTTTCCACAGTAAGCGAGGGTACCTAAAATGTCACAGTATTTAACTTTTTTCTTCCCCAACACGGAGCTTTATATCTAAATACTCAAGACTTACAATTCCATTCCCAACATCTTGTATCTCGTATTTTTTATACCAACTATACTTTCCCAGTTTTACAACAGGCACCATTCACAGCTCTTAATGCTCATACAAACAACACCCAGAGGAAGTTTACCTGTAGTTTTAAGATTTCTTAAATACAAGCCTAAAAATATGTAAATTAAGAGAGAACATGGACTGTCCAAAGTATCACCTAAATTAAAATGAATTCTAAATAGCTATGCTGTAGCTAGATTTCATTAAGAATTAATTAGCCCAGTCCTCCCTCCGAACCTTCTGAGCATGAAAGTGAATTGCTGTTACTAAAGATTAGTTCATAAACTTCAAGAATATAATCCCTTATGTTACTGCATGCATCTAACCACTAGAATACTGATTTAGGTCATTCTGGCCCATTATCAAATGAAAAACCAAACAAAAAAAGATCCCTTAAATATCATACCTCATCATTATAATTGAGCTTTGGCGTTGGTTTATCTTTTTCTTCAAAGAAGACAGTTCCTTCTAATCCATATTTTGGAATTAGAACCACAATAGCATTCTTTCTTACAAATAAAATATATGCCTCCTCATTCACTACTCCTTTGTTTTTGAAGAATAACTGTAAGATGAAGAGGATGAAAACAAATGTTTAGGCAATGAAAAGATTTGCTAAACACTGATAAGGGCTTGTTATGAAGACAATTGTCAAACAATCAGAAAACATGTTCATACTATTCATTTCACTAGTAAAGTATCGGGCTGTAGTTCATAACATTTTGCTGTTTAGCTGCTGTAGTAGGGTTTAGATAATCCTGAGCTAAATGTCAAAATGTATTGTTTATTGTGTGTGTGTGTGTAAAAAAACATATTACAGTAGTTTGTAGAATATATGGTATTTTTAAAAACAGGGAATCCTGCAGTAACCTTATCTATTATATTAAGTAAAATTAACGTGTTTTTCAGAACTAACACTCTAATGTTGAAATCTCTTTTCCAAAGACACTATACTCAAGGGCCTTAACCATTCCTTACATGATTCAAGCTTGACTTGCTGTTGCCTGCACAGTACACCATAATATTCCCTACAGAAATATAGCTCTTATTACAAATGTTCATTCTTTCCTACAGTTTGAAAAGCATGAGCCCGTCTCAAAACTACTTACCTGTGTATGGAATGCAACTGATGCTCTTTGTGCATACTGAGCCATTTTATGTCGGTAGTTGAGATTTTTACACAAGTCTGCTAGTTTGTGTTTATCTGTAAGTTCTGGGTAAGTACTGTCTGCCCCTATAGCCACTGCCAATAATCGATGTACTATTATATCAGCGTACCTGCAGGAATGAGATTAAAAAAATAAGATCACTGACAGACGTTTGAGCCAACGTATCAGAATGTACTCATCTCGTGGGAGTCTCTAAATCTCATTTTATTTGTATCAATGGAATTACTCAATTTTTTAAAAAGCATATCCCAGACAAAGGACTTTGTTAAACTGGTGTTATGATTGCACGTGGTGAAGGTCAATAAGCAACTGTATAAAAAGGATATCACCTTTACTCAACAGAACAGCAACCTGTGTGAACGCAAGATCATATTTGCTTACGTTAGTGACAATAGTCTGCTGCAGAGCTAGAATATTGATGCAAGAGTGAACTGGATTACTTTGACTTCTGCATCATCAACAGAATTCTTTACTATGTTCCACCTGTAGGCTTTTTATTATTAGTGATGTATAAACCAAAAACAGTTTGACTTCCAGACTCAAGGGGCACACTAGCAGTTAAACCATAGTTTTTTTCTTGTCAATTGAGCAAATTTAATCTAGAACGATGGATTCAGCATGGATTGCCAATGCAATTTTTACTAACTTTCAGAGCATAGTTGAATTGGATTATGTACAAGACTATGGCAGGACAATAACTTGCTTAACTCAAGAAGATATCCAATCTGGCTACTGACATACAATCCTTGGATTGTAAACAGCTCTACAACTTACGGACAGTTATCCATATGTATTCCACAGGAATTTAAATTATCCATATAAAACACATATGGCTTAAATACACTTCTAGGGAGCAAAAGATAAAACGCAAGCAGTTTCTGTAAAACTTAGATCTACCTGTATGTCAGAGAAAATGTAAAAATAAACCCTATTTTAAAACATGTACATGGAGTTACACTTTACATGCACAGCTGGTGTCCAAATTACGTTCTCAGTTCAGTCCATAGTAAGTTACTTGCTTCCCTGTGCAATGTACAGATGCGATGTCACTGATTAACAATGTTAAATTAAGGCTCAGTGTTTTATATTTATAAATTAACCACTGTAAAATATTATTTTACACCCAAATTCTGCAGCAGAGCTCCTACAGGGTAATAATTAGCCAGATTCTGCTGCAGGTTCTGCTTGGCATGTCTCATACTAAAAGGACCCAAAAATGTGCTTCTCCTTCGAGTGGTTGCTCAGATGCATTCCACTTAGGTGTGTGCGCGCCCTCGTGCACAGCCCTCCGGAGAACTTTTCCCTAGCAGCCCCCTGTAGGGGCCGGCTCCAGCGCCCCCTGGAGTCCCGCCCTCATGCGGCGGTATATAGGGCGCTGCCGGCCCCTCCCCTCCTCAGTTCCTTCTTTCCGCCCGTGACGGCCGGTTGAGAACAACCCCTGCTCTCCACAGGTTTTTCTTTCCTGTAAAAGTGAGTAGTTAGTTAGCAGTTCACCCTGAACTGAGTTAGTTTATAGTTAGTAAGGTCTTTAGTTAGATAGGAGAGCCTACGGGCTCTAGGCGACCCGGCTGTGCCGGGCTCGCTGCAATTCAAACCCTGTGCTGGCTGCAGGAAGGCCTCGGCCACATGGGGTTAGGACACGCCCCTCCCCCCCCCCTTTCGGGAGCGTGGGGGGGGAAGGGAAGCGGCACCGTCCAGCTGTTCCCTGCCGGTGCCAGGCTGACTCGGCACCGAGCAGCGCTCCTGGTGCCGAACAGAAGAGCTGCGCATGGAGCGCGGACACTCCCCTGCACCGTGGGTACGGGCAGGGTCGAGGGCGGGGATGCACCAGCCACGGCCCGTCGAGTCCTCTCCAGGGCCTGCATCCCCATGCAGGGTGCCAATCCCGACTCCTGGAGTGGGAG